>JBAMNC010000685.1:0-600000 GCA_037902135.1 Cetoscarus ocellatus
AAAAGCTCAAATGTTTGTCGCTAGCGTGCATACAGAACTTTTAAGCTCAAGCTGTCAGGTTATGCTAGCTTAATGTTGTCTGAAGCAAGATTCCCAAAGTGGGTTCCCTGGCCTCCTGGGGGGCCTGAAGCTTTGTCAGGGGATAGGTCATTTTGCACTACCAAAGCATAACAAATTCTGTGACAGAACTTCCAGGTAAATATAGGCTATCATAATGCTAAAGTTGCCATCATACTTTTTGCAGAAAATATTAGAGATAGAATCCTAAAGTTAAGTGATTTGTTATCCAAGGTATACATATCAATTACATTTTGCAGTCAAAACCTAACTGGTGGCAGGAGGTTAGCAAGTAGAAGCTTGTGGTCAACTCACAACACTGATTTCTGTTGCTTTCATGTTATCTTATAGTGACAGGCTAACCCTTAGTAATGCGGTAGCAATTTTTGAGCCGAAACCTGCTCTCCATGGTTCATTTTGGATTTGTTGTTTTAGCTTTGTTCCTTTGGCTCCTAATGCGAATTCCATTTGTTGCGTGATGATAATACATTGAAAGTGAATGGGATGATGCAAAATTTGCCTCCAAATTGTCCTGTGAACTAGTTGTGCGAACAATTTTGCCTGTTTTGCTCCTTTGCTAAAGTTGAAAAGTTCCCACTTCTGCGACAATTTCGCCTGAAGCCATAGCACAACAGTCAATCGGCAATGAGACAGAATGGTGAAGAGGTTGACGTCAGAGGGAGGGGAGAAGAATAGGGTCTCCAGTTCTAGTCTGCAGAGGCCTTGATCCACATTATTATGGGTGCTCACACAAGCTGCCTTCTCTCAGGTACTTTGAAAGTGGATTACTTTGCCATCAAGGTGTGAGTATCTGTATTAAATAACAAACTTTAACTGTAATCAATGCAGATTAACCATACTATATTTGATTTATAAGTTACCTCAATGCAAGATAATTTGTTGTCTAAATTTTGAGTAGTTTTTCTCACAATTTAGAATCATGAGTTAGACACAAAACTTAAAAATCCAGTGCAGACAATTACCTTGAAACTTTGAGGTTTTATAGCCTTTTTTTAAAATCCCTTTTAATTTACTATCTGTTGTAAAGCACTTTGGTTCCCCGAAAGGGTTAGTGTAAAGTGCTGTGTAATATTAGAACATTTACATTTACATTTTTACAGTGTACAACAATTATAACGTAATTAAACATTTCTGGCCTTTCAGCAGATATCTTAACTTCACCTTATATTTATCTCCATATATTTGCGTCAGTTTGTGTGAGCTACTGCTGTGACAAAATTGAGACACTTACTCCAAATTGGTATTTAAATGTTCTAAAATGATGGATTTAATTAAAGATCATTTGCCTGACAAAGCTGATGTGTTAAATAAGAATATTACAGAGCATTTAGCTAGATATGCCTGTTGGCTATGCTTACTCAGCTTTTCATTACTCTTGTCTGTTTATTTTTACACATTAAAAGAATAGCTGTTGATGTTCCCTGCAATTACACATTTTAACGCTCCGTTGCATTGCCTTTTCTTAAGTCTCTACTCTATTTTGACCTTAAAATAACACACTTTCTTTAGAGCCACTCCACACCTGGGTATGAGCCGCTCTCTAAGGTAGCCCTGGGGCAGTGATGGAGACCAAAGGAAATCAGGAGAAACTGAGGATAGATGTCAAAGGTCAACACAGGCAGTGCCCTAAATGGAAGAGTGAGAGGACGGAGACGTGTGTTTGATTCAGGGCTTATTGGCGTAGCATCAGGAGGCAGTTTGGTCCAAATTACCTCTTGGCCATTTACCCTCCAGGCCTCTCCTGTGTAATGGTGGACCTTTACAACCAAGAAAAAAAATGATAGAATGACCCCGTTGGCCCTTCATGAGGTGGGATAATTCAGCAAACGACTGAGGTAAGGTCTGAATTTAGATTCATGGTCAACACTTAAGGCAACATCATCATGTCGGGGATGGGGGGGTATTTGAAATCTTGTATTGAGGGTGCTGTTCTTTGAGCTGGACACAGTCGTCATAGATTGGAGCTTGGCAAGGTGTATCTGCCTGATTACAGACATTGAATCAGGTGGATCAAGCTGCTGTGGCAGTGATAAGTTGAGTTATCACTGCCAAAATTTAACCACTTCACCCCTGTGCCATGACCAACATGCCCTGAAAATTTCATCTAAATCCACTTTTAACTTTTTGGACAGTTAGCAAAAATAAGGGAAACAATAGCTGTTACACAATGTTAACAAATTCTTAAAAAAAAAAAAAATCTAGATCTGGATCAGTATCAGTATCTATTGCAAGCCTTTTGAGTTGTTTTGCTAACACACCGACAGACAAACCAACAAGCAGACACACACCAGCAAAACGTAATGGCCATTGCGGAGGCATCTATGGTAACAGCTAAAGTTAGCTTATTACTTACTGATGTTTTGATGATAGAAAGAAAAGCAAAAATTTATTTTATCTTACCTTCCATACACCTGAATTAAAGTGGATGCACATGATTTCAAAAAGTGTTTCTGAAATATTAAAAGCTGTAAAGTCAGGTTTATAATGGAGATGAAGCCATGTTTTTAGAGCAACTGGTATCATATCACTGAAGGTACAAGCATCCAGATAATGATGAATATGAACTCTTCTTCATTCTCTTTCCTCTGGTTTTTACCTTAGAGGTAGGGCTGGACAATTAATTGAAAATAATCGAAACCGACATTCAGACCCTCTAGTCGACGTAATTTTACTCATGGATTTTTTTGATTATTTTCCCTGTGTATGTCACATGACTGCGCCCCCTCCATACAGTCTGCGCTTGCTTTAAGCGCAGCGAAGGACACGCTGCCAACATTGAGGAGACAAGTGCCAGTCTATCAGAGGACCTTGTAGCCAAGAATAATGCCATGTCTGTTGCTTGGGCACATTTGGGATTCTGTGCAGAGGACATCGAGCAGAAAGAAGTTAAGTATAAATAGTGCAGGAAGACGATTTCGATGACTGTCAGTAACACCACCAATTGTTCCAGCATATCATAATATAATCGTTCATTAATCGTAATCGAGGTTAGAGCTTCAATACATCGTGATACTGAGATTAGATAACATCGCCCAGTCCTACTTAAAGGCATATCAAGACATCACATTTCATCAAATCATTTGTTTTCACGCTTGTTGCCTACATAAAACCCAGAGAGGTCAGATTACAACAGCTGGTGTAACAATGAAGGATTTAAGAATCGGTTAAGTCCAAAGAATAAACCACAAAGTGATGAAAGGGATGAGTGGTATAGATAATGGATGGATGCATGAAATAACCCCTGATTTTCAGCCTAGTTGGAAACAGAACAGGAAAAAGGGAAAAGCATACTTGGCTGTACAAGTTGTATCAGAGTCTGGAAAAGAACAAAATAAATGAAAGGGCATGATGGAAAAAAGGCTGAATGAGATAGAGCAGTACGTCACTGATTCTAATTTAGGATGGATGTACAATAAATATTTATCCTGTCATTACGCTCTTCAGCTTGTACAGAACAAATTGCACCCAGTGAACTCCCAACCCACAAAACAAACCAATTATGTTTTGCTGCTACATCATCAAGAATAATCCTCCAAAACAAAGCTCTCTCTTAAAATAATAATGACAATATTAATGATCGAACATGAAATAACCTTATTTATCCCACCACAGTGACAAAGATGTCCCCCAATCATACATTTAAACACAGACACCTCATTGTGGTGGCAGTAGGTCATAAATATAATCGCACAGATGTGTGTCAGCACTTAGCAGTATAAATATACACAGGTGCTGAACTTCTCTTGTGCACATAATGGATGTGCAAATATGCTCACGTTAGTACATTTACGTTTGTCTGCTGCAGGGACGTGTGACAGGTTATTATCTTCTTACAATGTCTTAGCATCATAATGAATCATCAAGGTTTATTTTAGGTTGTACAGCTGCACCCAATGAACTGCATTATGTTTGTTCTTGTCTAAGAGTAGAACATTTTGTGCCCATAGATGACTTTAAGACTTGAACTTACATTATAACTTTATAAAGCTATGATGTGGTTTGAGTGTAACATCTTGAAAAAGCAAACTGACAAAGAGCTGCACTTGCAGGACATCAAATGTACTTTAAGTACCTTACCAAGCCTTTATACTTGTTATAAGGCTTTGAAGAGTTATGAATTATAGCTTTTCACTGATTAATTTGTTTTTCATTGAACTGTAGCCCCTTGACCTCCATTCTGGAAGATACAATAGGTCTTCCTTATTATGAAGCCTCTCCTGAAGTGAACATTAAAGTGCGAAAGTGTTGTGCAGGTGTTTTTAAATGCTTTAAAGTGATGCTGCTTTCTCTAATCAAAGTGTTAATTTGATTGACACCTTTTTCTTCAATAAACCTGCACCCAAGTAGACTCACAAGGAAAACTGTTTTTATTAGCGCACTTCAAAGTGTAAAGCTTTTTCGGTGGTAGAGTGGGTTTCATTTTATTCCTTTCTTCTTTTTTCTTAGCAGCTGTGCGATATTGGTGCTGAAAAGAAGTAAGCTTATCATCTAAATTTAGGGCCAATTTGTTGATAGTTTTTTATTAAAAAATGCATAATTAATTATCTCACAATTTACTGTATATAACGATGGACAAAGCATCTACATCATCTCCTAGTGTACAAATCTGAAGCCAAAAAAATTCTGACATAAGGGCTTCTCCTTATATCGACTGGAAGCTAACCAAACTGCTTGAATATGCTGTAGAAACAACTGTGTGCCTATGGTGGTGATGATGTGTCTTTCATCCATTGTTTATTAGGTCACCTGATGTTTCTATTTATTATAGATGGTTATTTAAGGAGTTCTGAACTTCAAATTGCCACCCTCAGCATTATGTCGTTGAGACCCCTTAAGCCTCAAATGTGTCTAAAAGCCCCCGTAGAGTGGTGCAGGAATGAGTCCAAAAGTGCAGAAGTGAGTTAGCATCTATCACGTCCTGGTTACCAGCCCCCAGAATAAATGGGATTAAGAATACCTGTTACGATAAGTGCCTGAAATAAAGTTCCTGGTGATCACATGCACATGAGAGTTTAATGTTTGATGGGAAGTAATAAAATGCATCTGATGTTACCTGTTGCCTTAGCCATAGTTTTTTACTCTCACCGATTACATGTAAGCTTAAAAAATTGTGAAATGTAAACAGAACAGAACATGTAAGGTTTGTTATTTTTTGTTCTCCACAGAGCTCATTATCAGCAGTGATCCAAAACAAAGTGAAAAATTCTGTTGGCTTTTAGTGGGCTTGCAGACAGGAGAACCAGCACAGTGCTAACTTCCACGCAGGCCTACAAAAATACGTCATCCCTGCACCACTCTAATGACAGATCCTTTACGCTAAAGCACCGCAATGAGGCTCTGTTATCTTCACATCTTATGGCATTCCCTTTAATTCTGTGAGGCCATAATATCATATCGTATCATAATATGTGTGGACGCTAACGCTGACGCTGATGCTAACCCAAGTACACACAAAGACAGAGACACTCACTCTTGAAACTCCTGTTTCCTGAGTCTGCATGCCTCCCTCTCTGAAATATCACACTTCTGACGGTGCATGCACACTTTTGTGCCAACAGGCTGCACATTTGCCCAGACAGAGACTGTTGTATTTGAATAATGGAGCCTTTATTTTTTAAAACAAAAGCTGCACTTCTTAAGTTGTTTATATTAATCAGTATACTACTGCTCTCATTTCATGGATAATTTAAACATATTTGAGAAGAAAAGGACTTCAAAAGTGACAACACTTGCACTACCTGACCATTGTTGTCGGTGTTCCCTGAATGCTATACAAGTGGCCTGCTGCACCGCGAGTAAGCATTGTAACGATTATTTAGCAATTTTCTCACTGATATAAATATGCCAGCTTGCATCAGGGGCCGGATCTGTGTAGTGTGACACCACAGAAAAGCATAGTGTGCATGCAGCCTCAAACTACCTCTGAAGACAGAGCAAGGTGAAATGTGACTGTGGCGTAAATATTGCAGCTTGAGACGACAGCGTGACTGGGGTTCTAGTTACGCATATTTTACACAATAAGATGTATTTACAATTAATTTTTTTTGTGTGTGTGTCTTGCCTCACTCCCAAGTCCATGACAGTCAGATAGACGCCATTCTTTCGAAGTGCTTGTAAGTAGGTGAACGAGCATGTCTGCTGTGGTTTGCGCATGTGCCCTGCAGTTTAGTTTGGTTTGTGTTACTTTTGAAAATTACATGAAGTACTGATGATAGTATAAAAATAGATAATTTAAAATAATGCGGTAGAACAAAATGAGTCACAACAAGCACACAGGACCGTTTAGAACTGCTGAAGAGTTTGTCTGATGACTGTAGGCAGAGGCAGGCTAATGCTGCCCATTGACTCCCAGTGTTTGAGCTAAGCTAATTAGCAGTGGGCGAACTCGGCCGTCTCTTTCTTGTTACTGTGCGCACAGTTGAAAGAATGGTGTCTATCTGCTTGTCATGGACTCAGGTGTGAGACACAAAAGAAAAAAAAAGTTGGCATATCCCTTTAAATTCAGACCACAGGTGGTCTGACCACGAGGTCTGACTGCAAGCTTCTTTTTTTTTTTTTAACTATATTTTTATTAAAGTATTTTTATAAATATAACAGAACAATAGAAAACGAGGAAACAAACAAACAAACAGGTCATCAAAGGTAATACAATACAGTTCATTTTCAATAAGGTTAAATCAGGGTTTTCTGTTGTTGTTTTTTTTTTTTTTTTTTTTTTTTCCTCCAGTGTTCAGGTATAGTTATTGTTAGTCCATCAGATAGTCCAAATGAAAGTTCATCGGGGGTAGGACCCCCAAAAATCATCTACATGCAGATCAATCATTATCATTGAATTATTTATCAAAAAGACAAGAGGCTCAAACAAAACCATACATGTAGTTAAACCAAGAGAAATATATATATTAACCAGCTCCTATATTTTTATTCAAAAATGTTATCCATTTGGACCAATACTTACTAAATTTATCTAAACATAGTCTTAATGAAAAGGTCAACCTCTCCATGTCATACAATTCCTTTACAATTGTTATCCATTCTGCTTTTGTGGGTGGTTTCTTGACAAGCCATTTCTTGGTTATTGCTTTTTTGCTTGCAACTAGTAATATTTTAAGAAGGTATTTATCCTGGACATTAAGCATGTAGGGTAAGTTTCCTAAATATATAGTTCTAAAACTATCATCCAGCTCACGACCTAACACTGCTTTAATGGTTTCTATTATGTCTGACCAGAATGGCTGAATAATTTGGCAGTCCCAGAATATATGAAAGTGGTCAGCGAGCAGGTTATTACACTGCCTCCAGCAGTGACCGGAATCCGGTTCACCATTTTGAAAATATTTTATTTTCGGGGTAATAAAATACCTTATTATGTTCTTCCAAGAGAATTCTCTCCAAGAATCAGAACTAGAAGTAGTAAATTGTGTTTTACAAATATTTGACCAATCATCATCCGTCAGGGTTATATTTGCCTCCCTCTCCCATTTAATTTTCACATATTCAGTAGACAGCTTTTTAGACAACTGTAGGCACAAGTATATTTTTGTAATAACTTTTTTATGAATGTTACCCTTGTATGCATCAATAAAAATATTGACAAGATTTATATCAGTGGTGACATGAGCTTTGATGTTTCTGTTGAAGTGGTTCCTAAGTTGCAAATATCTAAAAAAGTCCTTCCTCTCCAAATTATAGATATCTGTAAGGTGCTGGAAGCTTTTCAGTCCTGTACTGCTAGCAATTAAACAATATGATGTAATCCCTTTCAAGATCCACTGTTGAAATCTAGAATCTAGGTGGGCAGGTCTAAAATCCTCATCGTAAGCCACCCATCTTAACAATCTTGCATCCCTCTCTTCCTGTAGCCGTTTACATTCTTTAAACCAGATATTTAGAGGAATCATGGTCCAACTGCTTAATTTATCTGAATGTATTTTTTTCAAATTTTTATCTCCTAATATCGCTGGAAGAGGGATATCCAACTGGCTAAACTCTAGGTCCTTCCACTTAGCAGAATAATCCTCAATGCACCAATAAATTAAATATTTTAATTGTGCCGCTTTATAATAATCCTCCAAGCAAGGAAGTGACAATCCTCCTTTATCTTTTGCTAGCTGTAATGTCTTAAGTCGTACCCTAGGTCTTCGACCCTTCCATAAAAATCTGGAAATTGTGCGTTGCCATTCATTAAACTGTTTCTTTGGAATCTCTACAGATAACGATTGAAAAAGGTACAGTAACCGAGGCAGGACAATCATCTTTATGGTTTCAATTCTGTTATGCAAGTTTAGAGTCAGAGAAGTCCACCTGTCCAAGTCATCTTTTATATCTTTGGTAATAGAAGCATAATTTATATCATAGATGGTAGTAAGATTCTTTGGGATATTAACCCCCAGATACTTAATGCTTTTAGTATTCCATTTGAAATTAAATTTTTTATATATGTCTTCTTGATGTGAAAAATTATAGGTGAGGGTTTGAGTTTTATGCATATTTAGCTTATATCCTGAATAGAAACCGTATTGCTCCAGGCATGACATGAGTTTGGGTAGGCTAGAATCTGGGTTGGAGAGAGTCACTAAAATGTCATCCGCGTAGAGACATATTTTATGCTCTATTCCTTTTATTTGAATTCCTGTTATACAAGTATCTTCTCTTATTGATTGAGCAAGAGGCTCTATAAACAGTGCAAAAAGGGTGGGGCTTAGGGGACAACCCTGACGGCATCCCCGTTCCAGAGTAACAGTCTTGGAGAGATTTCCATTTACTTTAACCTGTGCTGTTGGAGATTGGTACAAGGATTTGAGACAACTTATAAATGCATCTTGAAAACCAAAACGTTGCAGCACCAAATACAGAAACTTCCATCGTACAGAATCGAATGCCTTTTCAGCATCAAGGCTTATTGCAAGAGATTTAAAATTACTTTTACTCATATTCTCTACCAAGAACAATACACGTCTTACATTATCATGTGTCTGTCTGTCTTTTACAAAGCCTGTTTGGTCTGTGTCAATCAAATCAGGCAATATGATTTCAATTCTTTTAGCAATTATTGAGGCAAATAACCTGTAATCAATATTTAAAACTGAAATGGGTCTGTATGAACTGCAGTCCGTCTTGTCTTTTCCTGTTTTGAGAATAACTGATATAATGGCCTGTTTCCAAGATGCTGGGGTTTCCCCTCCTTTGAGTACATAATTAAAACATCTAAGAAGTAAGGGTGTCAATGTATCTCTAAATTTCTTGTACCAACCAGCTGGGAAACCATCTCCCCCTGGTACTTTGCCAGTTTTAAGTTTTGATATAGCGTAAGCGATCTCTTCCTTTGTAATTTCTTGTGCTATTATTTTATTCTGTTCAGCACCAATTGACGGTAAATCAAGAGAATCTAAAAACTGTTTAATGATAGAGGCCTCTGCTGCTTTTGACTGAGAGTATAACTCCTTATAATATTTTTCAAAAGACCGTTCTATTTCCTCAGGTTTATAACATATATTGTTTGTATAGGGATCTCTGATTTTAAAAATTGATCTTTCAGTTTGTTGTTTCTGCAGTTTCCAAGCAAGGATCTTTTTGGCTCTGGGTCCGTTTTCATAGTAATTTTGTTTTATATATTTAAGTTTAATCTCCACTTGTTCATCAAGTATGTTGTTTAAAATTTGTTTGTTTATTCTAATTTGTCTAAGTATTTGGGGATCGTTTAACTCTATATGTTGTTGTTCAAGTGTTTTAATTTTGTTAGTTAATTCATTTAACTGTTTCTGTCTTTCTTTTTTCTTCCTGGAAGACCACATAATTATTTTTCCTCTCAAAACAGCCTTTGCTGCGTCCCATATCACACTCGGTGATATTTCTTCATTGTTATTAAATTCCATATAATCATTAAATTCATGCTTTACGTAATCTTCAAATTTTAGGTCATTTAAAAAGCTAGTGTTAAGTCTCCAGGTGGTGTTTTTGGGTTGGACATCAAGATGGAGCTTTAAATACACTGCTGCATGATCAGACACATCTCTGATCCCTATACTACAATCTATTATTCTGTGTCTCTCTGATTGAGACATGAAAAAATAGTCAATCCTTGAATAAACGGCGTGTGGGTAGGAAAAGAAAGTGAACTGTTTTGTAGATGGGTGGATCTCCCTCCATACATCAGTCAAACCTATCTCTCTCAGCATTTTCTTAATATATATTGTTTCGGCATTAATCTTTTTTGTTTGATTAGTGGAATCAAGAGGAGGGTGCAGCTGGACATTCCAGTCACCTCCACAAATCAGTATACCTTGAGTTTCTGTGGTAATTAAATCAAATATTCTTTTCATTAACAGTTTATCTTGTCCTGGTGGTTTATAGACATTGAATAATGTTACTTCTACAGAATCCAAAATCCCTTTTACCAGTACATAACGTCCCTCCTTATCAGAAATCTGAGAGAGGAGTCTGAAAGACACTTTGTTTGAAATTAATATTGCAACTCCCCTGGCATGTCCCTTTACATAAGACGAAAAGAAAGTATTTTTGAATCCTAATTTTTTTAGTTTTTCATGCTCTTTTTGCTTTAGATGAGTTTCCTGCCAAAATATTATATGTAGGTTTTCCCTTTTCATCTTGGAGATGAGTTTTCCTCTCTTCACTGGATTTTGCAACCCATTAATGTTAAGTGTGACTACATTATATACCTGCTGACACATTTTTCCCCAAATACATGTAATTTTTCCATACTGCAAACCCAAGATGACCATAACACTTTAACACAAGTAACAGAATATATCTTAATACAGAACATATCAAAAGTGAACTGAACAGTGACTTCCATAGTCGAAGTTTCTGTCAAAGTAACTTCTCAAGTGGGACGGAAAACCTTCAGGTAAAGAAGGGCCTCCCCTGTGCAACCTGGTATAGTTCTGTGATGAAAAACAACGCAGTGCACAGTAAACCAAGATATCAAGGACTCCCAGATTAAAGGTCCATTTGTTTGGTGTAGGTCATAGCCAAAACATCCCTCTAAAATAAAATAAACACTCAAAAGAAGCCAACTTTGCTCTAAATAAACATAACCTCACTCACAGTCTATGCATGTTACTCCTCTGGTTACATATTTGAAGCCATATTTCTCTTTACCTTACCCGGGGTTTACTCGTTACGGTGTGTTTTTCCTAAACCGAAGAAAATAGTCACTTGTCCTGATCGTCGCGGCGGAAAACCTTCAGTAGATTCTGGATCCTCTCCCGGTGTGCATCCCGGTTCCGACGCTTTTCTTTGCCCACAGTGTGCCAGGAGGTTTTCATCAGCTTCTCTGGAGCTGCATCAGCGGGGCTGTCATCATCCGTGGTCAGTCCTCTTCTTTTTAAATCCTGCATCGCCTCCGCTGCGCTGCTGTATGTGATGCAAGCTTCTTTAACTCTTAATTTTTGTTCATTACAGCAGTGACAGGGACAAAGAGTCTGTGTGTAAATCTGCACAGTCAAGCTTCACAGACGGATATGCAAGGATCTTTTATCTTTGTTATTCAACAAAGGTTTATGAAAGTAAGTATTTTGTTTTTTTTACAGCCCTGTGCTAAATAAGGTACAGCCTTGCACCAGTCAGCAGCCCAGTGGTTGTGGACCTGTGGTTTAACCTGTGTCCCATCTGTTAATATGGAGGAAGCTGAGTTTGTGGCCTATTGTTCTGACAGCCTATTGATGGAGCTCCAAATGTCTTATCCTCACTTTTGGGAAGCCATAATGTCACCCAGCTTTTTTCATACAGCCTACAATGTTGTTCCAACTGCACGCTACCTACAGTATTTGCATGATGTGTGAGTGTGAGAGTGAGTAAGCAGCCTCTGGCGGAGTCTGATCACAGTGACATACTCTGACACATGCATTTCCAACACACGCTCCCACACATAGAGGTGCATTCTTGCCTTGAATACTGCTTCAGGGAAACATTCCTGTCAATTACAGAGCTTGATTCTTAATGTGGGAAGAGAGGCATTGATTGTTGATGCTAACTGCACTTGTGCTTGTCTTGACCTGATGTTAAACAGAAACCACCACAGGTTTGTTGCAGGCAGTGTTTTTGACATGGGAAATGTCACCTGTTTTTGAAACTGTCAACATATTTTACTGTAACGCACTGTTATGATTTATCTTATATAACAAGTTATTTCCTTAAAATAATAAACATGTCTCTCTAAAGTCAGTTAATTTATGCACTTCAAAAACGATGATCTCTCACACCTTCTCTTTATGTAACCACACTCCCTCACAAAACTCTCTGCACTGCTTGGAATCTTTGGCAACCACCACACGAGGAGAACAGAGACCCCAGCTGAAAGCCTTGCCCTTTACAGGAAGTGATCCTCTATCAAGCTCTGCTTCCTTAGTAAGCTGTTACTAGGTTAGACAAACTCTGCTGTTGCAGTTCTCTACTATTTGAAACAATAGAAAATAATTTACAGTTTGACCATCTTTTATTCATGTATAATTAATTTCTTAATTTCTTTTCTTTTCAAAGTTTGGCCTGGGAAAGAGAATGAAGATGGATCAACAGTAGAGCGTTTGAATCTGTTGAATTAATTAAAAATAAAATCAGTTAGTGGTCCCATTGATGTCATCTGACACGGGCTGGTCACATTGACAAAAGCTGTATTATTTTCGTTAAATATTCTTTGAAGACCAAAAATCTTTAGTCTTAAAATATTTATCTTACTTTTGAGTATAGATACACTTTCTTACTGAGTTAAAATGATGAAAAAAGTTGATTTTGATTATAATTTCACCACAGTTCATTTAAATAGACTGCCAACACAGGACTTCTCTGATTGAGTAACCTGGCAAAGGCTGCTTTGAGAGGGGGCTCTGTTTCTGATTGGTTGGTCAGCTCACCAATCAGAGAGAAAACAAAAGATCAATTGTGATTGTGATTTAATCTCAGAATTCACCAAAAGAGTTCAGAGCTCTAAGAGAAAAGAACTTCAGTATCAGACGTCTGACCTTTTTCTTAGAATTTTATTTTGTCCTCGAAATATGCCAAAAAAAAGGAGGTCTGAATTCTGACTTTTTTTTTCTCCAGATTTGACTTTAGTCTCTGAATTCTGAGATGCTAGTCAGAAGTCTGACTCAGGTCTTTGAATTTGAATTTCATTTCAGAATTTAAAAAAAATGTTACTTAAATCTCATAGTTCTGACTTTTAACTCTGATTTCCTCTTCTGAATTTGTAGTCCAAATTTTAAAGTGTTTTTTCTCAGAATTCTGACTCCGTTATCTGAGTGCCGAGATTAAAGTTGGGATTCTGACTTGCATCCCATAATTTTGACTTTCCTTAGAATTCTGTAATTTTTTCAGAATTACGAGTTGGATCCAGGACTTTGTGGACAAAGTCAGAATTTTGATTTTTCTCAGAATTGTGAGACTTCTGACATATCTCAGAGTCTAGACTGGTATTGAAGATTTCTGACTTGTAACTCAGAATCTTTACTTTTCTTTTATTTAAGAAATTTGACCTCTATGTCAAATGGAACTCTGAAAAAAATCAGAGTTCAGACTTTTTCTCAGTCAGATTACAAAGTCAGAATTTTGACTTTAATTTTCTTTCAACTTGAAATAGACTTCATAATCATGGTTAACCTAGTCTAGCCAGCTGTTCTGTTAAATACTGCTGAAAGGACATAATATCAGAACACTGGACTTGAGTCCTCATGATCAAAGAATCTGAACATTTTTATCTCTGCACAACGAACACAAAAAAAATCCTCTCATTATTTTATACAGGATGATGTGCACATTTCTCAGACAAACATATTCAAACACCACGGCTGTCATTTACACATTTGTGCTTTATTGCTGTACAGGTACAGTACTTATAAAACATCAGGAACATAATAATTATGAAATATCACATACAATCTTTTTTTCTTTCCACAAACACGTATGTATGCAGGTTAAAATATCCTGTATGTCATGTACAAAAGAATAAAAAAATCAACACAATGAAGGCAGTGAGACACCTGTGTTTAGGTGCTTTAAATATTACGTCGCTCAGGACGACTATACGTGGACTGGGGATGGTGGTGACAGCAGAGAGCTGAGCTCAGAGCAGAGGAAACCTGAACGACGACAATGACTGACGGAGGTCTGGCTGACAGAGTTTGGTGATGCTTATGACAGAGTAGGTTAGGCCATCAGGATGTGTGATATGTGCACAGGTTGGTCCAGTTAAAGTAAATGTGTGATGAGCGGTGTGACAGCGCAGTGATTCACAGTGCAGAGGGGAGCAGTTCTTCACATTAGACATTTTTTTTTATCCTCAAAGCATGAGCGTGTTTTAGGGAAGAGCCCCTGAATGTGGCTAATATGGTAAAAAGAGGCGACATGCCTAAACAGATATGACGCTTAATCCCGATTTCCAGAAAACTGGGACGTTGTATAAAATGTGGAAAACAACAAAATACAGTAAAATCCTTTTCAACCCTTACTCAAATGATTTTAGAAAAAGATGAGATTTTTAATCGGTTAGGAAAAATTCACTCTCTAAATTTAGTGCATGCAATAAGTTCCAAAAGAGTTGGGACAGGGTCAAGTGTCAGTTCCTTATTCTCCACCACTGTATAAAGCAAGACTGGGAGTCAGAAACTTTTAAGATTTCACCTTCTACACTCCACAATATCAAAGACTCTGAGCCTGGAGAAATCTCTGCATGTACAGGGAAATCTGCATGAAAACCATCATTGAATGCCTGTGACCTTCAATTCTGTAAGTGTCAGTAAAACAGCATCACTTTGTAATTGAAGGTGGACTCAGACACATTACAGTTCATAGTACCTTGCTGCATCTACAGATGTAAGTTGAACAACCATGCAAAATAAAAGCCATAAATCAGTAACACCCAAAAGCACTGAAAACTCCTCTGGAGCTCATCTTATACAGACTAACCTAAACTGGAGAAGTGTGCTGTGATCTGATAAGTCCACATTTCTAATTGTTTTTGGAAATTAATGCACCTTTAGTCTGCTTGGTAAAAGAGGACAGGATCATCAACATTATCATCAAGACAATGTTCAAAATCCAGCGTTTGTTTTGGAAAGGAGGTCTATTAGTTACCCATGGCATGGATTACTTGCCAGTCTGAGTGCACCATTAATTAATATAGTTAAGATATTGTATTAGTTATACTTCGATTAAGATGTCTTTTGGGGAAGTCCATGCTTATTTTAGTATGATGATGCCAAGCCACATTTGGCATGAGTTACAACAACATGCTCTCACAGTAAAAGTGTGCAGGTACTAGAGTGGCCTCCATAAAATCCAATCCTTTCTACCATTGGAAATGTTCGGATCATTATGAGGGATGGGACTTAATAAGATTTTATTGATACCAAAACCATTACAGATTCTTGTATCAGTGGCAACAACTTCAAACACATGGCATTCCTGATATTTAATACATAAACTCCTGCAAGTTGCTTGTCGTTCCACTTTAGCTTGGAACTACACAAACTCTGGACATTAAGCAGTCGGCATCATTTTGTGTAAAATTGAGCCACAATTTTGACCACCTCCTCCTCCTGTGAGCCACAGTCACGTTTATGACTTGTTTGTTGTTGTTTCTGCTGACGGCCTCTGCTGTGAGCATGATGTCCTTGATTTGCAAGGCATGCAGAGCAAGGGAGGTAAGGGAATCAATAAGGGAATTGTTGAGCGTAAATAAAAAAATGATACTGACTCCTTGAGCTAGGTATCAACTCTCAACTGGAATTGATTTTCAAATCCCATCTCAACTCGTTATGGACAGTAAAATGCAGCAACAGACACCCACACTGAGATACTCTACGTATGAGCAAGAATATTAGAGGATTTCACTTTTAATCATCAAAAACAGCATCTTCAGACCCTGGCAGAGTGTTGTTCGAGGGAAAGGTCATGAAACACAATGGTAAAAATGTGCCTCTGTCCCAACTGTTTTGGAATATGTTGCAGGCTCTAAATTAAGAAAGATGGATAAAACAAAAAGTATTTCCGTTTAAAGGTAAACATCTTCTCTTTGTGCTGAATTCATCTGAGTTTAGGTTAAAAAAAGAATGTGCAAATTACTGTCTTAAATTTTATCCACAATTTACACAACGTCCCGTCTCCTTTGGAATTGTAGTTTGTGTTTGTTCAGATAGGCTGTTGAATCCTTGTGTGAAGAAGCTGAATTATTCTTGAATAAAACTGTGACAGAACAGTTCATGCAGCCTAAGTCACAGCAAATGAAGTGAATCATGGAGTAAATCTATGCTTTCTCAGAGATGCTGCATCGCTCTTAAGTTGCTCTAAAATGGACCGCATACATAAACCCAAGACAATTATCACATTTAGCAGTCTACACTGTTTTAATACAGGCGCACGTTCCAGTAATAACATACTCAGGGATTCATTGATGTGCACAGGCAGTTTAAAAAAGATAATGTTGCATTTTTACATTCAGCCAGTCAGTCAAAAAAAGCAGCTCACTGATTGGCTGTCTCCGTTGTACACATTAGTGCCTTCCACTAATTCCTCTGGAATATTTGTGGACCTCTATGCACCAACACCGACAGCCCGGATCGATGGTGTGATGGTGCTGCTGATTTGAACGGCTGAATCAATCAGACACATTGCGGGTGATCAGTGGGAATGAGAAATCAATTAGGACTATTGATACTTCGCGGCTCTAACAATTCAGAGCGATCATCAGAGATCAAACAGCTTGTCGAGACACACCCAGCCCATTACAGAAGTCAACACGACGACGACACATAAATATTGTGCAATAAAACATCCATATACAAAGAAAACATCTGCCTTGCATCATATGAAGAGGGTCAAGAGAGGGGAAATAATATTTAATAGAGTATAAAGAATTTCATAGCAATAGACAATCATTCTGGAAAAAAACGTTATTCACATTTTAAAATAAACTTCTTCTCTTTACCTCGGTCATTGCATCTAACCCAAGACATTCTTAAATCTCAGTGTCACCATCACAGACAGTGTTATCTCAACCCTTCCCTTCTCCTTCAGGTCAGTCTCTGTGCTTTTCTGCTCAAACGTACAACTAGAACGTGGTCACTATTTACAGAGTGGTTACCATGAAGACACCCGTAGAGCCGGTTCGATCTGTCAGGAAAGAGGAGCGGGAGGGGGGTGTATGGTCAAAAACCACAGGGGTGCATTTGACAGGGTCGAGTCAGGGGAGGAGAAGGGAGGACACCGAGGGTAATGAGTTTTAAACCCATAGCAGAGCGATCTGTACAGTAATCGAGTTCATCTGTGCGTGAGGTCCTGAGCTCGGCACAGTCTCTTAGACACCAAACTGTTTGGGCGTTGATGAGACACGATGAGAGTTCTGTTGCTACTTTTAAAGTGTACACTTGTTTCTCCTCTTTTGAATGTTTTCTTTTGTTCTACTTGTTATCATTTCATTAGCACTACTCCACAGTAACAGCTTTGATTTGGTCTTTATGTCAGTCTGTACATATGAGTCACTGTTGTATACATAGTTCTTTAGAGCTGTACACGTTTAGACATGTTTCACAAGTATTTCACTTTGGCACAGAGTTTCATGTTCACAACATGAACTACATACCTGTTAGCTAAAGCTTTCTATCTTAGCTTTATTCCTTAGACCAGAGCAGGTTTTTGTTTGATCCCTTTCCTTGTAAAGGTTAGTGCAGAGAGTTTGGCCAGAGGTTTTGAAACCTCAAAGGCTGGTGGTAAATATGGGGAAGAGAAGTGCACCATGGGTATTACACTGAGGTTACCCTGACCCCCCTGGTCACTTGTTGCCAGGGCTGCAGTAGCACTTAGAGCCCAGGAGTGAGAGGCTAAGTGAGAGCTGTGTTTCCTGAAAAGGCCCCATGTCTAAGCCAGAACACTGAAGCTAAAGACTGGACGTGTCTGAAGGCGTTGCTTAAGTTGTAAACTTCGGGAGGGTCTGAGACTCGGACACGCAAGCATTCAGGGGGACATCACAGAACAGTACGTCAAGTATGATCAGCACCATTTGGAGTGGAGTGCTAAAACCGCCATTTTGTTTCTGAGTCTGATCTGCATTTAATTCAATCACTCTCTGAGCTACCCAATTTTGAGTTTTGTCTGAAAACAACTGAACTTAAAATCTTCACTTTGCTCGACCATCTCTAACCTTTGATAAAAAAAAAAAAATAAATAAAAAGGCAGCTCTCCATAAGCCTCCACTGTGTCAGCTCCAGCCATCTTCCACACAGTTGCTCTTCAGTGTTACGAAGTGCTGAGTTTATATCACATCAGTTCAGAGACCCTCGACAGTGGAGGTGAATGGCGCAGAAATTGGCCCCTCAGCCTTGAGTCAAGGTCTGTGCTTTTGGACTTCAACCCCGCCCTCTGACAATAAGGTCACCTGGTCCAAGCAAAAAAAAAAAAAAAGAATTCTGTGTGGTCAAGGGGGAATACGGGGAACTTCATTGAACATCTGTCATGGAGAAGCTTTCCTGTTGGTCCAGAGCAGCGTGGGGGGAAGGGGTGGGGACTGAGGTGTGCGGTGCTTCCAGTCACCTCGTCCCTCACACTGTGCTCGCCGCCATCGCAGGAGCTCGGCGAGGGCGGTGTTTTCATCCCCGTTTCTTAGACGTAAGCGCTGGAACACCTGAAACCGAAGAGGGGAGGGAGGACAATCAGAGAGAATTGAGCATGAGGTGATGATTTCTGATCAAATGGGGAGACAAGGAGATGATGAAAAAGCACAGAATAGGTGGGCAGGGAGTGATGTGGATGATAAGTGGTTGTTTGATGGAAATAAATCAAATTATGCCTTCAAAAAGTAGACAAAAAAGTTGTCTTCCAATTCTGTTGCCGTCAGAGCACGAAAACACGACAGCTTTGTCTGATCCATCCTCATGAAAGGTGATGATCACTGAGCTGGCCTCCCCTCATAAAGTGGGACAGTCATTCTCATGAATCATTCTTACAAACAACACAGAGATGAATCTGGAGCTGGAACTGAGCCATCTCATGAGACAGCTGTACTACAGGGAAGCAGAGGGGGTGTGGGTTGGTGGGGCGGGGGTCCCCTCTCTGACTGACAGCTTCAACAGCGACACATTTACATATTCTGTCTCTGGACGCTCAGAGTAGATCCCCTGAATACCTCTGGGATCCCTGTGCTACCTGCATCTCGATTGGCTCTTGTTCTTTTTCTCGCAGACACTTGGGTCAAACAGACAGCAGCACACACACACTCACATGATACAGTGGGGGGAACACCATCAGTCATCGGCCAGTCAATACTCAGGTTAATCAATCAGGCAGGATTTCCAATCTGCTCCCAATCAGTCATACCACCAACAGATGATCCAAACCAGATTAGAAACTGACAGTTAAGAGATGTTGTGAAACCTCAAAAACAAGAAACCATATTGTCCCTACCTCCAAAAAAATCCTGTAAAACCTAAATTCAATTTTTGATATCCTACTTTTTTCATTTATCAAGCACTGCCGGAGGGTTCATACAAGAGATGAAAATATTAAAGTGTCACTGAAAAGCAAAGTAATGACTGTGCTTCTATGGGCTTCAGTATCAGGCACTTTCCTTCTTTTGTTTTTGCTTTTATTCAGATAAGATGGGAGAGAGGGGGCAATGACGTGGAAAGGAAGACAGGCTGGTTTTGCGCCCTTGTGGACATCAGCCTCAGTTGCTCTAATGACAATTTAACCGGTATCCAGATTAGAGTTGTTCCGATTCCGATACCAGTATTGGGAACTGCCCCGATACTGCCGAAAATGATGGCATCAGTATCGGCGAGTACTGGAGTCCAGGCACCATCCAATACCACGGAGCTCCAAATGTCCGTGGTAAAGCTGACTGCATGCTCGTCTTCTGCTACCGATGTTGGCCGTAAGGGTGTGTTAGCTGTAAGGGTGAAACGCTGCCTGGTTGGAGCTCTCAGTGTGTTTGCAATCTGTGATTGGGGGTAAGCGGTGATTTGGTTCATAATCCATTGCATAGCGTTGCATTGTACTTTGTGTTGTATTGTATACTTCCTCTTTTTACACAACTACGATGGATGATGGAGAGCCGCTTTGCGCGTGCTCCCTTTATCGCTAAGCATTCTGGGTAATGTAGTCAATATAACTATCTGAGCCGGCTTTAATACGATTATAAATGATGGTACAGGCTTCTGTTTTTTTAAATAAATGGCTTGACTTTGCTGTATTTATACATTTTTTACAAAGGGTTGAACCTGAGTCAGGCCTTACCACAATTATAATATCACAGTCATGCAGGCGTAGTATGATATTTTTTTATAACATACCGGTGTCGGATCGGTACTCGGTATCGGTACTTGGTATCGGCCGGTACCCACAGCACAAGTATTGGTATCGGTATTGAGAGGGAAAAAATGGTATCGGAAAGTCTCTAATCCAGATATCGTAACAGCTCTTATAGCTAGGGACGAGGATTTATGGAAAGTCCTACATTCTAGTATTTGGTTTATCAACTAGTCCTCAGGTATTCATTTTTGCTGTTAAAAATTAAGACACACATCAACCTGCCACTACTCATCATGTGTTCTATGTACTATACTTCAATGCCCAATTATAAATGAAATAAATGCTATTGGGTATTTTTGGTGTTCCTAAACTGTATAAATGAGACGATAACATTGACAGCTCTGTAGAATGAGACAGTGATGATATTTCTGTCAGTTCCTTTAAAGAACAAAAGTACAGCCCTCCTGTTTTAACCAATTAAAGTAGAAGTCCTTCAGAAACCGTACAGTTTTCTGGAGATAAACTAAGGCCCTGTCCCCACAGAGACATGAACAGTCTATTTTGTTTTCATTTTTTAAAGGTTTTCTGTAAACATGGTATATTTCAAGAACTATATAAATGCCAGACCTGTAAGCGGCGCTGTAATGCTGCCACAGACATGCATCAAAAAGACAGGGAGCATGAGCGTAAATCATGTGCGATGTAAACAAACATGGGTGTATGCTCTTCTCCATGTCCACTTGTTGCTCAAGGTGTAAATAGAGATTTTGCTGTTAAAGCCATAAGTTCAGTAGCTTCTGCAGCACAAGCATGACACTGTATTCCGGAGGTAAGGCTATGACATAGTCTCTGAAAATGTGCGCATTTGTTGTACACACGGAAAGGCAAGGGCTGTCGTTTTGATTTTTATTCACTCTGGGACCCATTTTCAAAAATGTGCTCATTGGGACTCCCGAAATGCCAGGTCCATGTGGATGAAATGCCCGTATGATAAAAAGAAAGAGAGAGATCTGTCTATGAGTCTGTATTTAGAGCCAGATTATCAACACTTTTGCAAATCATTACTCAATTTTGCTGCCCTTTCCCCCCATAGTACCTCCACTTATGTAGCTGTTTCTTGCCTTCACAATGGCGCCATCAGATAAAGCCTTTTCTCACTGCAGATCCTAATGTCAGCTTGTCTCCTGTCACTGGCTTCATTGTAAGCTTACTAATCTTCTAAGCTGATTTGTCCTCAGAAAGTTTGCTAACTGATGCTAATTGTGCTGGCAGAGATGTGACCCTGGGGCTAGGGAACTGAAAAGAGTTTATTAAAAACAATGCTATTAGACAAATGATATTGATTCCTTAAGCTATTCGTTATTTATTCTCAACTGGAATAGTTTTTTTAATGCCCTCACCAGCACTAAACTAATGGTTAAGCATTAGACGGTCATTTCTTGATATAAGCAATATCAACATATTTCTATTGGAGCACTTTACAACATAATACATACTGCCTCTGGCAGAGATTTGGGTGTATTTGTTATTTTGGCTTACTTTCTGAGTATGTAGTTTGTGGTTGCTGTACAGATTAAGCCACCCAAAAGTTTCCCCAGTTTACTTGGCATAGTCTTGCCTGGTCCATGACAGGAAAGTGCTAGGACCTGCCAACCCTCCTGGCTGTAATGAGATACCCTACAATGATAAGATTAACATGTAACCCTTAGCCATTATATTAGATTTTACAGGAAAAGTAAATTTACATTTTGATTAGCATGGGAAATGCTACAATTTACAGAAACTGAGTACAAAAACAAACAAAAAAGTGGAATGGCCCTTTTCCATCAGCACGTCTTAGCCCTACTCTACCCGGCTCTACTCTACTTGCATTGTGCTGCTTTTCCACCAGCCCGGGTCCCTGCCCAGTAGGGGCGGGGTCGCCATAAAACAGCTGGGCAAAACTGCGTTCATGTCATTTTGAGCGCGACACAACAATCAAAACAATTGAGGGCTTGGAGGCAATAGTATACTTGCTGCTCAATCTGTGGCTTTTTGTCACAAACCGAATGAAAGAGGAAAGCAGAAGAAGGCAGCAGGCGGCGTGAAGAAATACCGAGGACAAGAGCAATCGAGCTGCAAAGAAAAGACGTATGAGGGTAAGCTAATGGTAGCTACTGCTAGCATGTTAGCTAGCTCGTCGGGCTCATGACTCATCGGTGACGACATTCTCTGACCAATCAGTAGCCGGCAGTCGGTCGACGTCACCTTTCAGTATCGACTCAGCTCGCTTAGAGCCAGAGCAGAGTAGGTACTAAAAACTGGTTTATTTTAGGAGATACCGTGCCGGTGGAAACACAGCACAAACCGGGTAGAGCCAAGTATAGTAGGGTAGAGTAGGGCTAAGGCGTGCTGGTAGAAAAAGGGCTATAATTTAGACTCCCAGTGGCTGGAACTTGGCTGGCATGTGGCTAGGATGGGAAATTGAAGCAGAAGCATCAGTAGCTGCTATAAAGCAGCTGTTGGTGCTGTTAACACTCAATGTATCTGTACAGCCAGAGCTGTGGCAAAATAGATGAAACCAGCACATCACTTCTTATTGTTTCTTTATCAGTAGCAGAGAGACAGAGGATCGAGTTGGAAAGTGGGCAGGAGAGTGTGGGAAGACATGCAGGGAAGGATCGACACCCTGATATGAGCTTTCTTTGACCAAAACTTTTGTTTCTTACTTAATATAGTCAAGTAGCTGGACACACGTAATGCTACATGACAGGAAAAAAATGTAACTAAAAAGCATGCACAGTGATCAAGAGATGAAACGTGATACAAGTGCTCAATTTCATCACTACGTGTAATTGTACATGTTCTCTGCAAACTGTTAAATGTCAAAAACCTGCTGTGGAACATTTCAGATAGACAGAGACACTAATGTACAATTGTATCACACACAGTGATATACACACTACACTCATAACATACCTTGGCATACATTCATAGCCAGGACCACATGCACATATCTGGACAGGGACATACCTGTGTGTCCATATGGTCATGCACACACAAACACACACACACACAGATTGATTGCCTGCACCAGCACAATGCTCCACAACCTAATCCATAATTTACACCTCCCTGCCAGGCTATTCTCTGCTCTGGCGCCAGCCAGGAACACCAGCTACTGGAACAGTAGACAAGCAGGAACAGCATGTCCCTCTGCAATGCATGACTGTACATGGACCTGCATACACACACACACATCAGTGTCAGATATAGTTTAGACAAACCTCTCATTCAAAACAACAAACATTTTGAGGGATTTATTGTCTGTGGCCTTGGAGACTGAAAATATGAATTATTTTAATAATCATACTTAAAATGTTAGGACAGCAGCCTTAGATAACACTGCTGCATCCAGAAATTACATCTGCCCTTGTACATGCCACAAGGGGAAGGCACATGCACACTTGAAATCACACTTATGTGATATCTGAACATCTCATTCCCAAAGCAGGAGCAATAAAACGCTGCTACAACAGCCTATACTCTTAAAGCAGGTCAGCGCACAGACTGTTATGGCCACACAGAGGGATGTTGACAGTAAATCAATAAGGGACATCCCAAAAAAGTTGCCCAGCCAGTGTGTGCTGTAATATTAAGATTTCCTATTATAGGACCATAGCCCAAACTGTTAAACACAGACCAAGAATATAAAATTGTTTTAATTTTTGGGGGGTTAAAGGCTCCCTGATTTTGCCAGGCCACAGATCCCCCACATAGCATTAGCCTATGGGAGTCTTTCTTCATGAAACATTTCTTATATTCCTTGGGCATTACAAGGGCAAATATCAAACATAAGACATACAGTCTACGAGGGGGTTATGTTTTTGCCAGCATTCATCCATTTGTTGGTTTGTTTGTGAGTAGCAAATCTCAAAAGTTTTGGTACAAAAGAAGAACACCTTTAATTTGGTATGCAGAGAACATCCAAAACATGATTTTTTTGGTGTTCATGGGACTCTTGATCTCTTTAGTCTTTTTTTTTTGTTTTATTTTACCCTTTCTTGCCTTTATGTTTTCCCTACGTCCAAAAAGCCACCAAGTTTTATTTCCTTCTTTAGATTATCCACCAGTGGCGGAAAATTTGAGCACACCCTTGCTTTTGCTTGCAAGGGCATGAGGAAGGGAGCCAATGTCCAAATCAACATGTTAATAGATTGCTAATGTTATGGTAATTATATGGTAATAAGGGACAAGTAGTGGTCATTTCAGACTCTCACAAACTGGATATCCTGAGGCCCCCCAAGTGTGATAATAACCTGTGACCTCTCACTATAAAACACACGTTCTACTCACACAAAACTTTCAATGCTGTTTTGCTCAGACCTATTCATTTGTAATTCATTTCTATGTGCAAAACATACAAACAGGTTTAAAGCAAGGGTTCCAACATTTTTCTGCAATTAAATTTAAGCCTTATAAGAATTTTTAGGACCTAAACTGAGAAAAAAAAAAGAAAAGGTAAGTGACTTTTAGGTTACTTTGAAAAAATAACAGCATTAGGTAATAGTACATGAGCTTCAGAGATTTACAGTGCTTTGCTTTTCTGTTGGCAAGTCTTTTTGTTTTGGTACCATTGTTCTCTGGGCAAAAGGACGCATAGGACATGCAGTATGCTGCATAAAAATGTTGTATCGAGTTTGTTACAGTCGTGTGCAACACCCTTAAAATGTTATTTTTGCCAAGTCTACAAAGTGTGTCAAGTTACTCAACTAGTTGGACATGTAGATGCGGTACATTTGAGATTTCTGGTAACAAAGAAATAATAATATCGCCAGTCACAGTAAGGTTCACACTCTGAGGTCAGAGGCAAAGCCCAATTTATAAAGAATACTAAAAAGGGCAAAAGAGAGGAAGAAAGTTTGACATGTATCGGGCTGTCTTTCCAATATTTGCAAACTTAGACCCAGTGGTAGGCTGCTATTATATTTGTGGGTAATACATTACATTTATCGGATGATTACATAAAAAACTGCAGATTTGTATTGCCGTGGTTTACCACGAACCTGACACATCAGATAGACTATTAAATATATTTCACTACTCAATCTGTGAAAGAATCCATAGAAAGTGCTTGGGAATGGGCAGAACCTTTAAATCGCACATCTGGCTGGTGATTGGACGGTCCTCTGTCAATCACTTTCATTGTTGGCCAGTTAGACAATGTAGTAGGCAGACACTACTACTGTGTTACGGACAGAATGTGAGCCACTTCGTAGAACAAACTTTCTGAAAAAAAATGTCAGAAGTGGAGTGAAAATATTCCTACTATAGAGACGTTTGTAATGTTATTTGATTTTTCATTTGATAAAGAAATGTGGTCCAGATCTGATAAAACTGCTACTGAAGTTGTTAGCATCTATGCTAATCCCTGTACACACAGTCCATTCCTGCTTTCATCTCATTTGTAGCTCACACCTCTCCCTGCTCTGAAGGACCCTGAGCTTTCCCTTGGGCTGCTCACCATCACTGTAGAGCGTAGCTTGGCAAGATGGATCTGTCTGATTACAGACACTGAATCAGAGGGATCCAGCTGCACTGCAAGGTTAGTTTATCAAATTTATGGCCTGTCAATAAAGTTTTTGGTCTCACCAGTGCATTAAGGTAAAACTCTTTGTTAATGGCACCTGTAAGCTCCTAACAATGTCTAAAAAGCAGCTGGTGCCCAATAAACTAACACACCAATCAGCAGTCTTTTACTGGACATAACTGTGGCCTTACAATGAATTCTTGCCATGAAATATAAGATTTTTTTTGGCTTTAAATTTGAAAACGTATATAATTTTAAACTCTTAAACAAAACTACATGAGCCTTGTACATTTACTGTGAGAAAACTCTCATCACTCTCAAAATTCTAGCAAAGAAAATTGTTGTTTTCAGATCAATGTCTTTATTAATTAGAAGCTAAGGCTAAATAGTGTCCATTTCAGGATTCATACTGACCCAGACGGATTGGCAGGAGGAAAGAACCCAGTGTGTGGAAAAAGAGAATCTTAAAAATGATGTTAGTGGTCAATGACAACCTGTGCGTAAGAACTTTCCAGGAAAAATTCATGGGATAGGTCAGGTGATGAGGGGATTTCAGAGAAACAATCGTGTCACGTACGCCAGCTGGCAGTCAGCAGATTAACAGAGACACCACAGCTCTTTGTCCGTGTGTGTTCATGACAGCCTTTCAAGTGTTGAATATAAAACATGAAGCAAAGCCCCTTGTCCACTCTAAATGCCATTTCTTATGCTCACACTTTGTCTACAGGGAAGAGGGATATCAATCTTTGTACTATCTAATTATTTAGCTAGCAAAACAGAGCCTCCTCTCATTCTTTACATGTTTAGTCTAGACTGTTGTTGACTGCAAACAACAGGAACCAAAACAAACCGGTCCATTCATCCCTAACTGAGTTATCCGTCCCCCTCTTCTTCCCTTATCCTTTCTCTTTCATTTATCCCATTAGATCTGCTAATCCTACATAAACACAGCCTGGAATGCAGCTAATTGAAAGGCATTCTGGGTCACAGACCTGTTCCCATCTCTTGAATGAACTCATGGTAATGAACCTGTTTCAGACAACACACGAGATCAGTATAAGTGAGACAGAAGTGTCCGTCTTTACATCTTTCAATGGCTGCCACACTTTGACTGATATGTTTTTGTGAAGAGATTAACAATAGGCTGCTTTCAGATGATGTCACACCACCATGGAAAACTCCTGATGGGGGATGTGATATCAGCTCAGAAAAGCACATTCAAAAGGCCAGAGCTCTGTGCCTTTTACAGCTGTGCGAAATGGTCAAACCAGGAAAAAGCAAACCCCCTGTGAGTCTTAGGTTGCTTTCAAACCTAATATGTTTGCTTGGAGCCAAAGGAACTCTGATTATTTTTCCTCTAGTTCGGGGTGCAATGAAAGCTACAAGCTTTTAGCCTTTTGAAGGTGCATGTGTATGTGTTGATGTGAGAAAATGTGTAGAGTGAGTCCTTGTGTGTGTATTTGTGTGAGATGTGTGTATGAGCCGTAGACTGTAGAAAATATGATATACATGTGTATGCATGAGAGAGAAAATGGACTAAGAATATACTGAACTAAAAATGCTCTGCAAAGTACTGACTGTGCTGTACCTCGACTTTAAAAAAAGAAAAACCAACAAGAACAGTTTCAGCCTTGTACAACATGCACTGTAATTTCTCAATTACAACATGCACTCGATTATATCTTCACGATTTTTGCCTGAAAAACACTGAACTCGAATATAACACGCACCCAAATTCTGCCCAAACCTTCCTCTCTCAGACAACTCAAAAATTACCTTTATTCAAAGGTTTAAACAATGACATTTCAGTATTTTCACAACAAATGCACGATTTTCTCTCTCAAACAGATGCGGAAAGACCTTTTGCTTCACGTATGCGCAATTGCTCGATTTCTGCCCGAGCATGCTCAGAGAGCAGCTATCAACATGCCAATGTCTTTGACCAACCACAGTGCAGCTATTTTGCGTCCCCTTGCTCACAAGATGGCAGCGCCCTGTGTTTGCCAGTGAGTGGTAACACTTGAGAATTAAACAATGATTACACGAAGTTAAACTAATTAAGACCCAAAATATTTGATTAGAACAGTTTAACAGTCAGTTTAATAAGAATTACGCAAGTTTGGTGGGAATGTTTCGCAAAAAAAGAGAATATTTCAGCTTTTTATATCAGATGCGTTGCAACTGTGATGTTGACGAGATGAAATATTTTAAGTATTTTGCTTGTACTCGTGTATAATGAGCACCTGAAAAATTTGAGCTTTTTTAAAAGCAAGAAGTGTGTGTTATTGTCGAGAAATTACGGTTACAAACTGTACACAGGTAGACCTTAACAATTACTTTCCTGGATTCCCATTAAATCCAAACTGGTATTCTTCACTTCCTGCTCACATCTGACTTTTATGTGTCATTAGCAACCTGTGACTACATGTAAAAGCAACCTGTTCACAAGGACAAAGTGCACAGGAACCTCTCATTCATCAAGTCTTTGTTTCTAATAACGACAGCAGAGATGTCTCAGTTCATATAGGAGAGTTTAAAACCTGAGTCTGGTGATGAATTCAACAACACAAAATAGCAGCAGATGAAACTGCAGCTCTTTGTTTTTCTGAAGAGGCACTTAACCGTCCAGGTTCTGTTGAGTGTTCATCAAATAAGCCTATTTGTGTTTCATGCTTATTTGCATTTGGATTGCCTGAGCCAATAACAACATGAAGGCAACAATGATATTCAGTTCATATTCTTCTGTGAAAAACATCCACGTGTACTTCACACTGATCAACACTAATCAGTTTGTAGGATCACGAATGAAAAATTATGTCAAATTTTATGACTTTAAAAAAGAAAATATTAATATTCATTTTGACAGAGAGCAATTTAAACTTAAAATTGCTTAAACCTTTGGCACAATTCATCAAAACTCTGTTACTTGAATTTTTCTGCAACAGCATGTACAGACTGCTCCTCCCTCATTTGAGAGGATGACCGTAATGGCTGTTTCACACTGGATGCCTTTTTCTTGTATGATGGCAACACTGCATGTGTGTTTTCTTTTTGGTGATCATGTTATCACATCAGTGCTTTCAGACTGCAATTGCAAGTCTCCTATGACGAAAAACTCAAGAACAGGATGCTTGCCTATGTGTCTCAGGCAAAACAGACAGGAAAATGAAAAATATAGATACATATTTACCTTCCTTTAGCAGGTATGCATGTACTCAGTGGTAGAATATGCCACAAAAAAAGATGAACTCTTCAGAGATATCTTACCCCTAAAATATATGAGATTTATCAAACTTGGTTACCGCAATATATGTTCAACTAATGAATACTTATTAAAGTTAACCATTGATTTTAGTTAAAAACTAAAAGCAAATCAAACCAATATTTATGCAGCAGATAAATCATCAACCTATCATGTTTGATGTAAAGGTTAATATATTATAAGGATAAACTCCAATAGAATCTAACTGACTGTTTGAATGTAATATTTTTAAACTACCATATGTGTGATCAGAAAATCTTCAAATTCTGATAAATTTACATCAAATTTTAACAGCAACAGTGTGCAGGCAAATTCTTAAACAATCAAAGTGAACCCCGAGCTGCAGTTTCCTTCAGAAATGGGGAACTGAAATGAAAGAAAAATAATGCCAGTGCTACCACTCACAAGTGAGAGAGCTGATGTGATTCAGGATCGGTGCTTAAGGACAAAGAAAATGGTGCACAGGGGGAGCATGTAGAGCTAAATGATGCCCTGCAAAGCAGTGGTTTTCAAGATGCACTCTACCTTGACAAGATTTTGATTTTAAAAGTTCAAGGATCTGCAGGTTTTTGGTAGAATCTTTGAGTTCTTCTCCAATAAAATCCAGCCTCAATTGAAATCCTTTGTAATGGCAGTGATTTCGGATGATCACAGCCTCTTTCCCTCTGGAAGAGCAGACAGGAAATTCTTTAGAGCTGCTTTTTGAATCTAGCGCATAATTAGACTTTTGTTGGAGTGTAACTTCAAACCAAGAAAAACTACAGTCACTATCTCTCGCCAAGTCTGTGAAAAACACTGCTGTTTAGGGATGGAGAGCAGCGAGGGATGACATACACTCACCACATCCCTACACGTGAACAAGGCTTCCAGTGAGCCCCCCCCACTGCCCCCCTCACTGTTTTAGAGGGCAGCCCCCGCACCGAACGGAGAAAAGTTGAGATGGCCCCTCTGGAAGATAAAAGAGGAGGTGAGAGAAACAACCAAGCTGAGAAGATTCACAAAGGAGAGAGGATGAAGTCCAGTGATTCTGATACTCTTTTTAAAACCTTGAGATATGAGAATATTTTGTGGACTGATGGAAAGAACTTCAGACCATTTATTCAGACTGAAGGACGATGGCCTTATACACGATGTACTAGCACATGAGTATTATTCCACACACACATATTTGAAGAAAAGATCTTTAAGTGAGTTGACTTTTAGTCCACTTGAGGACTGTGAAGTGAGTACACTGTGTGCCTTCACAAGTCTAGAGGTAGTACCTCGTGAATGGCATGTCCTCAGCTCTTCTAAAAGAGGGACACTGCGTGCTTTTCTCATTCTTGTGCTCTCTGTTCACTGACACTGATACTCAGTCATGGACCAACACAGACTTTGATGAATCTCAATGGATTTTCTGGAGGTGAAACCAAGAAAAGTAAAGAAGGATGAAACTGCAGCATCCTGCACTACGTGATGCTGTGACACAGAATACTGAGCAGTGCAGTACCAGATAAACACTACTGAAGACTTTTTATGGTTAGTGTAATCTACATTACTAAAAGGATTTGCTGATAAACCAGTGTAGAAGATGGAAAACTTTGCAGTAGAGGTAGCTATTGTGACAGCTGCAGATCAATGAGTATAAATTCTGCTTTGATTTTGAAGGGGAGCGATTTACGATTTTAATTGGTTTTTTTTTCGCTCTTAAAAAAAAGAAGAAGAAAGGGACGTGAGGCAGTGCAAGACAAAAAACAGGTGTTGCCTTGATGTTACCAGAATTAATCCCAAAACCAAACTGGATTTCCCACTTCATATCAAAGTTCATGCTGGAATTTTGTGATCAAATGTTTATTAAATAGTTTGGACATAGGCAGGCTTATCTACATGAACAGTGTCTGTTGTTAAATTTTCACATTGTATTAACACACAACTCTCTTCTTGTCTTTTTATTTCATTTAAAAAACAAAAACAAGCCTTAAAATGTGCTTGTGCAAAACATGACAGGGTCTACAATGATCAAAATAGTGTAAAGATTCAATTTTCAGGTTCACTGCTTAGAGCATACTTCAGGGGTGTATTTGGTTGGTTGTTTTTTTATGTCTGTTACTTTAAATTCAGATTGATTTTTGCTTGGTTTGTGACTGATATACATGTAGTAGGCTGTTGGCCAATTAATACGTAAACTCTCGCCAAAACATGTAAGTGGAGAGAAAATATCTTTTCCATCAATAAATGCTTACAGTGTTATTTGTTCTTTGTTCAATAAAGAAATGCAGTTCTTAAAACAACTGCTAAAGCAAGAAGCATCTATACTTATCTCTGTGCGCAAAGCCATTGTTTACAGGCTTGCAGTTGCTCCTGTTGCCATGAGGCTCTCAGTGCCTCTGCAGACAGAACTCAACTGTTCCAGCTTGAAGCTTGGTAAGACAGTCCTGCCTGATTAAATGTACATGTGGGCAACACCTGTTCAGAAGTTGTGAATGAGTCATATGTAACAAGACTTTTAAGTTTCTGTGTTTTTTTAACCCAAAGAAAACATTCAGGTGAGCTGCCCAGGTGGATTAACAGCAAGCAACACTGTGCCAGAAACAATGTTTAAGAATCAGAAAAAAAGCAGAGCGATATGAGTTTGACACGTCCCTCCCCTGGGACTTTTGTGCCAATGTTTTTTCTACAGATGCTCTCTACTGTCGCTGTGTTTTCTTGGTTTAAGATTAATGTTGCGCTTTGTCTTAGCATTAAAGCATCTTCACATTCATTTCATATGATATCGGAAAATCAAGCGAAACAACTCTGTAAAAATTACTAATGTGACTCTATTATTACACTTTTATATTTCTTTAAAGGTGCAGTGTGTAGAATTTGGCAGCGTTCATAACGATCCGCCATGTTGTCTATGGGTGGATTTTAGGGACAAATAGAACGAAATGCGAATCTGTCTGCCAGTTCTGAAATCTACCTGGACTGCTTTAACAAGCTTTAACAAAGCTTTAACAAGCTTTAACTGTAAAATAAACACAATTTAGCAACACCTGTCTCGACATCCACTGCCGTCCTCTCTCCTCCTCTTTGCCTGCATTCCAGGTAGATTTCAGAACCGGCGGACAGATTCACGCTTCGTTGTTTTTGTCACTAAAATCCACCTGTAGACAACATGGCGGATCGTTGTGTCGGCCTACATGAACGCGGCCTGCGGTAATGTAAATTTTTTAAAGCTTTTTCTATCTAAATAAAAATCAAACAAATGTTTTATGGGGATGATTGTACTCATATTTTGACGGACTTTACATACAAATAGAAACATTATATCCTATATTCACCATTTCTGTTCGGCGAAATGCTGCCAAATTCTACACACTGCACCTTTAAATTAGCTTTTACAAATAATTATAACATAACAGAGTGTCTGAGTTTGACTCTTTTCCTCTAGATGAACTCAAACCTGAACTTTATTAATAGCATACAGCAAAGACAGTGTGTAAACAGGTTTGTGTTCAAGTGTGCAGGACTTTTAATTCAATCCTGTAACTGTACACCTGTCTGCAGAGCCAGAGAAAGCTCCCGTGTCATGAGTGATATGTGTTGCTCAAATGACGCCACTTTCCTGTTCACTCAGAACATCAACAAACCCAAAACAAATAACAAGTCTCAAAGCTGTGTTGTCATTGTGTGTGTTAGTGTGGTTCAATGTGCGTAGTCAGGTGAATGTGTGGTGAATGTGTTATAAATGTGGTCACAGTCATAAATTCTGTCCAAACAGATATTGTGATAATGTCATCAACATGATGTGAATCTTTGTGTGCTGCGTCACTGTGCATTCAGAGTGCTTGCTTGAGTGTGCTTACCTGAGTGTGATGGCTGTCCATGTGTCTGTGTAGAGAGGAGGAGCTGGTTGTATTTGACTTGCTGTGACTCTCGTCCTCCAGTGACCCTGAAACACATGATATTGAAGCCCTTTTTACCAAAGCAGAGGGAGCGTCTTCCAAACACAGACAGCTACACACCGAAGGGCTCCTAAAAACATTGCTAAAAGATTTTTACATGAAGAATGTGGTTAATTCTCTGTTTGGCCATTTAAAGAATGAAATCTCACTCCATATTCAGCTAAAAAGGGATTTTCTTTAATGGTCCCTTGGGCTGGACAATATTGGCTAAAAGAAAATGCCAGATTTTTTTCAGAAAACTCTATTTACAATTTTAATTGTTTTTTTTCCCTCTTAAAGAAGAAGAAGAGAGGTGTGAGGTAGGGCAAGACACAAAAACAAGTGTTGCCTTGATGTTACCAGAATTTATCCCAAAACCAAGCTGAACTTCCCACTTAATATCAAAGTTCATGTTGTAATTTTGTTATCACATGTTCATTAAGTAGATTGGACATAGGCAGACTTATATACGTAAGCAGTGTACTGTATGTTGTTAAATATGCACATTATATCTAGATGGAACTCTCATCTCGTTGTTTTATAAAATGTGCTTGTGCAAAACCTGACAGGGTCTTCCATTATCAAAATAGTGTAAATATTTAATATTCATATTTTCAAACAGTGCCACAACTTACAAGTGGAGCAAGTAAAGGACAAATCCTGATTTATTTATTCATTTTTTAAATTTTCTGCAAAAAATGATTCAAATTAAATCAATTCAATCAATACATATTCCCCGACTGCAATGCTTAATAAGGTCATTTAGGGGTTATTTTCTTTTTTTTTCCTCTCCTGAGACTCAATTCAAGACAACATGACTTGGTAAAAATAAAAATAGTTTAAAAGAACTCTCCCAGCCTGGTACTTTTTACTTACTCTCTTAGGATGGGTTGGTACAGTTGGTTATTTAAGATAAAACAGCATTTTGGCTTTTTCTGGTGAAATCTGAAGCCCAGGTCAGACTAAAGATCTGCAACAAGCCTATGAAAAATGGCCATTCTGCAGCATTCTTAGAGCCTGCTGAACAGCTGCAAAAGGTTCATGATTCATCTTTCAATGGCAAAAACTCTTTCTGTTATAGTTCACCCTCACACTGTTCATGGCAATCTTGTAGCCCCATAGAATTTGCAGTGTATGATAAGAGTGCTACAGTTGCACTCTACTTTTGTCAAAAACCAAAAAAATCAACAGAACAAAACAACTAAAACAACATAAAAGAAAAACAACAGGATCCAGAATTTCGATGTCCAGGGGGCTTGTGCCAAATTAAACTCTGAGTTTAAGCTGAGAGATGTCAGCTTTTCTTTTGGTTATTTTTCATGAAGATATATATTTATTTTAAACAGTGGTTGAAGGGAAAAAGAGGATGGGAAATAAAATGTGGGTAAGGGGCCAAGGGTGGTATTTGAACCCAGGCTGCACACAGAGTACAATAGGGTGGTGCAGGAATGAGTACGAATTCGCAGTAGTGAGTGAGAATTCAGCACTCACTACTGGTTATACACGTGAATTGACTGTGTGTGCATAACCACTAGGTTGGAAGTCAGCATCCTTCTGCCCTTTCTACTGTTAGTTTCTCTCAGCTATACACAAAATGTTTAATCTATTAGAGGAATGGGTGTTGTTTCTATTAAGCTTAGTGGACAGTGATTGTCTGTGTCCCTCACTTGGGGATCAGCTGAGCAGAAGTCTGTTCCTCCAGGGCACCGACTTCCTGCTGAGACACTTTGCCCACCTTCTCAAACCAGCTGAAGGCCAATTGTCAGTCTGCCTGATTCAAGATGTTACAGCTCTGCTCAAAAAATACCAAATGGCCCCTGAAAACTTAAAAACTTGTTCTTTGGTCTGAATTAGGCTTATATGTGAAATGTAGAGCATATGTTAAGTATGATACCATTTGAGATCTGGTTGCCATTCTCTACTTGCGCAGGGCTCGAGGAGTGGGGAGTGTGGTTGTTGGCATTCTTGTCTTGAAGCTGCAGAGATGGTGACGTGGGGGCAGAGCCTGTGTCCTCTTTTCCTGGCAAGTTTATGTTAGAATTGAATCCTGGAAAAAAAAGACCAACAAAAAACAAACGTCATGATATAAAAACTATCAAAGGTTGTTTAAGGCTGATTAAAAAAAAAAAAAATACAGTGTAAAGACTCTTGTGCTAGATCTTGTGATGTATTGTTAAATATTTTGACAATCTTGATTATGGTTAGCACTGGTACAAATGCTGCATTGGCTGTTTTAAGTTACCCAGACAAGTAGGGACTGTAACTGTCTTCCTGTGTGATTGTTCATATTGTTGTCAATAAAGTTCAGAACATGAAGTTACAGTGCAACTGTACAACCTGTGATTGCCATGTGAAGTTTATGCCTCTGCCAGCTTTACTGCAGTAACTGAAAATTAGGCTGTGAGAGTTGCACTGCTCACCTCTGAATGTCATTAACCCTCCCCTCACCATGGGATTGTTGGTGCCCCAAGATGTAACACTTACTTATACCTTTGAGACCTTTCAATGAGGCTTACTCTTTTGTCAGTAATTACTTGGTTTCAGGTCATACATGTCTCTTGCAAAAATGTTTTTAATCCAACCACGAAGTGCAGTGTTTTATTTTTTATAACGTTTTTTTAATATGCTAAAAGAAACAGTAATTTGTTAAGACCTCAATTTTGTCCTTTAGAGAAAGTGACAACTAAGGCTGAACGATTTCAGGAAAAGATCTAATTGCGATTTTTCTGTCAGATATTGCGATTTCAATTCGATTCATGATTTTCTTCATATCAAGCTTCAGTACAATATTCACTATGTTTACAGTACAGACAACAGTAAGGAAATCAACGATCAAAAGCACATAACACATTATTCAACATCTAGTATTGATGATAAATAATCTGTTGTTGTTATTAAAGGGATACTCCAACTTCTACTCCTAAACAGAGGCTCTGCATTGTTGACCTGCTAACCAGCACTTCCACAGTGGAGATGTGACGTTCACCAACGGGCCGACTCTTTTGAACTGCTCTTTTAAGTGAACAGTGAAGGCCGATTCACAGTTGTGAGTGAGCCGTTCGAGCCATTCTTAAATGCGAATTGCCTGCAATTTTGTAAAGTAGTATGTGTAAAATAGTTGACACAACAGATCCTGGGTCAGTCAGGAGTGCTGCAAAAAATCGCAGCTTTGGCGATCACATGATTGCGTTGTCTGAAATCGCGATTTCGATCCAAAAACTATAAATCGTTCAGCCCTGGTGACAACTTCCTGTCAGTCTACTGACCAATCTAATTGGCCCTAAGCAGTATTTCCTTGACAACAGTGTTAAATCAGGAGCAGCCAAAGGCCAACAAGAGACAAGTGTTATCAGTCATTTCCAAAAAGAATCAAAAAGGTAGTTTGAGTAATGTAATGTGGCCCTTTTTAACATTTAAGACAAAAATGTTTTCCAAAAGTGCCACAAATTTCTAAATGGAACAAAAAAGGCAAGAGTGATAAGTTATATGTTAATAGTTTTTGCTGCAAATTTCTTAGCTTACTTTAATTTCGCCCCTGTAATGCAAAGGCTTGACGGAAGCAGATTTAGATGTGAAAAGGCTTGTTCATCTTTGATCTGTGTGACTTTTATAAAGTCCTGTGAGATTTAAAGTTTGTTTTAGTTTTTGTTTAGTGATATTAATACATTTTAAACAATCCAATAGCCCAGGCTGTCCTGAAAAAAAAATGTCTTGAATCTGATTCTGCTTGAAACAGTTGAGTTTGTATATGCATTATTACAATAAAGATCTAGGTGGACTGAAAGTAGCAAAAAACGGCCTGGAGCTGCAAGGGTTAACTAAGGGGTATTGAGCAAACCAGCACTACACACAGTTCATTTACTGATGGTTTCCTTGTTTTTAATTTATATGAAGGATTATGACCTCATGAAGGAGAAACGCTGTTTAAAAGTGTTGAAACCTCTGCCAGTTATGCATGCTTTGCTTTGTTTCTCCATGTTTTGAGCAGCGAGATGGTTGCTTGCAGTAAGCTACACAATAAACAGGACAAAAATGTCATCATTATCAGGTTGTGTTTAGCATGTGATTGTAGTGGCTGCATTGGTATATGGATACAGCTAACCTAATCGATAAAGAAGTTTTACAAATGCTGCTTATATGCAGATTTTGTGGTATAATAGTTATCTCCCAACATGTTAATTTATGGCATCTTATCCCCAGGTAGTCCCTTCCTCCTCAAATCCTGTAAAAAGTTCTCGTCAACTCTGTCTGTCGGGAAGGTGACTCCACACGACCTGACTCTGACCCTGCTGCAGCTCCTCCGGGCTCACACACTCACACACTGTATGAGTAAGCGGCTGTGCGTACATGTATGGCAGCGTGAGTGGGAATTTGTCAGCTGCTGCCCCACACTGAGAATTTGTGCCTCCTGGTCTGCCCGCAGTCACAAGGTGCCTAAATATAAATGCAGCAAACTCTACTATAGGTCCCATGGGTGAGTGTGTGTCAGACAAAAGGTGAGGAAGACGGAGTAGAGAAGCTGAGGGCTGCAGACATGAAGGAGTACGAGTCATGATGAGTATTTTGATTTGTAGATAAAGACAATAATAAGGGAGGATTAGACTTTTGTCCAATTTAGGGAAATTTGTAAGCTGCCAGTAAGGCATGAGGTGTCTTATGACAGTGATTTCCTGAAGCCTGCCAAGACCACCTGCCCTCTTCCCCCTGGCATTCCTGTGGTTGTCTCATTCCCTAAGGATGAGGCAGAGGAGGAGGGGAATGAGGGGGGCAGCTGCTCTTCACAGAGATGTCTGAGATAGCAACTGTAACCCCTGGCCCCTCCCACAGCGTCAGGTATCACAGCCGGTCATTTAACAGCCGAGGGGGGGAAACGGATGTAGGCCATCCTGTTAAGCCCGCTGGCATCCCTGAGCGCTCTGATCTGACGGACCGCCCGGCTCTGCCCACTCAAAATAACAGTGAGGTTGTGAACCCAAGTCCCAGGTTTCTCTGTCACACACTCTGTTTCCATGACGCCAGCGCTTCTCCTGCGTAGGTCCAGGTGCTGACGAAGCCCAAGGTGTCACGTGAGGCGTGTGCGTCAGCCTTTGTGCTTGGTTTCATACCGTCGCTTATAAGGACTTTGGCTTACTGACCCATGAACTTGTTACAATAATAGACCGATGACACAACTGTGTGTTACACAAACAGAGCAGCTACTTAAAAACACAAGGGCAGTCCTTATGAAACTGATAATTGACAAAAGACATTAATATTTTCACTTTATTGTCATTTTTTCCTGCCTGCTCAGGACATCCTGTTTACTGCTGCTTGGCAGTCACATCGTCTTCAGTAGAACATGAGTGAGCTGCTAAATATTTGATGCCCATCCTCATCATCCTCCTGCTCATTCATTATTAACCCGGCCACAACTAATACACTTGGAGGAAAGAGAGAGTCAGATAAAACATGCTGGGACAAAGAAGTGTCTAACTTTTCTTATATAACCATGCCTGAAAATTCACTTTCATAGATGCTTCTCTTAGTGTGTTTGAAACCTCTGACCCCAAGACCCTCCCTTTTCATCGACTATTTGTGACAAATATGTTTGGCCTTGTTTCACAAAGGTCAACGTTTGCATCAGTGTCAAAGAGCGCGCATGTGCTCGGCATGTAGCACACTGAGCTAAGTACACCCTAGCATGGTAAGACCATATTTACTGCGCAGTCAGTGTGATGCTAAGTGGGCTAGCTCATTAAGCAACATGTTAGAGGGGAGCTTTAGACATTTACAAATGGGCCGTCCCATTTAGTGGGACAAAAAAGTGTGCGACTGCAGCTGAATCAATGCAAGGAGTCTCTAAATGTAGAGAGGAGGCAATTTCTGAGAAAGACTGTTTGGTGCATCTCACTCATCTATCACTCAAACACAGAGCATGTGTGTAACCTCACATACACACAAACAGAAGAGTTTAGTCTCACCTACAACCTCACCACTCCTCCTCCTGTTGTGCAAAACATAATCACAGAGCACTCTATAAATCATGTGGCAGAGATAGGCTGAAACTCTGAATGTGAACTCAACATGTACACAAAAAATCCCAGCTCTTCAGTGGGTGGAACAGGACATAGTGAGAGAAAAATTACAACGTAGCAAAGGCTTACGTCGAACCTTTACACAGACATCAACTACAAGCTCACTGCAGTTTTAAAGATCTGATTTTAAATTGATTAAGACCTTTTAAAGACCTAAACCGAGAAAGAATTATAGCAATTTTTGCACTGCAGACACAGGTTAGGTGTATTATATTATTATATGAACAAATTCAGCAAAAAATAAAAAAGCAGATGAATTCTCTGAAGTTTACTACATGCCATATTGTACCTCTTGGTATACTGTGTACATTTTATTTCATACTTCACCAGTTTTAACATAAACTAACACAAACCATCCATTACCTAAACCGCTTATCACTTTCAGGGTCACGGGGGCTGGTGCCTATCCAAGCTGACATTGGGCGAGAGGCAGGGTACAACTCTGAACTGGCTCTCAGACAACCACAGGGCCACATAGAGAGACAGACGACCATTCATTCTCACACCTATACCAATTTGGAGTCACCAATCAACCTAATGAGCATGTTGTTGGTCTGTGGGAGAAGCCGTAGTGCCATGTAGAACATGCAAACTCTACACAGAAAGGTCTGACCGACACAGGGATTGAACCAGCAACCTCTGCCTACTGTTCGCTAACTACTGAGGCCGATACTGAACAAACTTTTATTATCTCCACCAGGGAGGTTATGTTTTTGCTGGCATTTGTTGGTTTGTAAGGTTTTCTGTTGGTTTCTTGTCTTTGAGCAAGATAACTCAAAAAGTTCTAAAAAGATTGTGATGAAATTTTCAGGGAATGTTTGTCATGGCACAATGGTGAAGTGATGAGGTTTTGGTGATGTTTCGAATACAGATGCAGATTAAGGTTTTTTTTTAAAGTATATGATAACATTGTACGATAGGGAGGTTTTCAACATTTTTGAGAATGACTCGGCAAGAATGTCAGAAATACCTTGGTGGAGGTTTTTGCCCTCTGAGCAATCTTAAACTCTGTCCACAGGGAGACAAAAACGTTTTCGTACTGAAAACGTTCTCTGTAAAGACAGCCTCGTTCAGTTAATGTGTCCATCCACACAAAAACACTGAAATTTCAGTAGTACATCTACCAGGCCTGTAAGTGGCACAGTGACGCTGTTGCAGACATACACCAAATCCAAAAAGAAGAAGACATGGAGCATGCACATGTGTCATGAGGAATGTCAACAAACACTGGTGTTGGTGTTCTCTGTGTGCTCTTGCTGCTCACAGAGTAGCAGCAGAGCGACGCTGTATTCCAGCACTGTTGTCAGGGTTCACATATGCAGTTTAAGCAAGAGAGATGGGGCAGTGACGTCATCGTTTCTGAAGCTATTCGTATTTGTTGTCCACATGGAAACGCGCGGATGGAGTTTTCAGGTTTAACCACTCAGGGACCCATTTTCAAAAAGGTGCGTTTTCAGGCTTCCAAAACGCTGTATCCGTGTGGACAAAACACCTATAAAACATGTTCGGATATGGCATAATTCATCTCTGTGTGGATGGTTCCTTAGTCTGTTAATGCACGGTTTTGACCAAATGAGGAGCTGTTAAAACATTGCACAACCAGTCTGGTGTGCCTCACTATGATTTCCAGCTTTTCAGGTGGAGGGAGAAGTTTGCTTGTAACACTCAATTAAGATGATTTTTCAGTTGAGTCTGGTAATGGGTCATATAAGGAGGTGGAGGATGTCTTAGTATTAAGTAATGCCAAATTAGCTGCAGATGTATTTAGGACGTAGTTCTTTACTTCTTTGATGAGAAAAATTGCAAGTGTGTCTTACCTGGTTTTACACTATTTAGAGAAGCATCCAACCACATCTATTGAGAAAGTTCGGAGTAAAATGGTTGTGTTTCATCTCTGGTACAGCTTCATGTGTATAAAGGCAGTGTCTTATGATGAGTGTTACCATGTGTTGTATATGTGTTAATGTACCAGCCTTACTAACTTACCCCCATCCCTCATCTTGCGCCCAGATGTGGACTTTCTCAGCAAGCTCCTTCCAGAGCTGAATAAAGTGTTGAGCTCATCCAGGGGGCTTGTCAGGGGTCTCCCATTAGCAGGGTTGAACAGCAGGGGAGAGGAGGAGCAGGAGTGAGCCCTCCGAGGCTCAGGGCGAGACATTTTCACTGGAGAGTAGGGAGGTGGCTTCCCCATTGGTTCCCCACCTACCCTTTGAGAGGAGGAGGTTTTAGGGGTGTCCGAGCTTCCTGTGACAGATGCTGCCCGAGTCAGAGCCAGGAAGCTGGCTTCGGGCGGGAAGGGGAAGTGTGAAGGGGGTCTGTAGGGGGGTGGTGGGTTATTCGGAGGAGGAGGAGGTGGTGGAGGGGTGAGTGGAGGTGTGGATTTTTTCTCTGGCATGAGTACAGTGAGGCTAGGGGAGGAGTCAGCTCTTTGGCGGGTGTACTGTGGAGACAGAGGGCTGTCAGGACCAGTGGCATAATTAAGATTTGTTTCAAACACTGGTAGCTTCTTCACTTCTAACGGGGTGAGGGGGGACTCGTCTGAAGCAGGGGAGCAAGTGACAGGTGAGGGTGGGAACACTAGGAGAGGAGGGCGGTGGGGAAGTAAGTTGGGGAAGGGAGCAGGAATTTCACAGCCTCCATCTTTGCTGTGAGGGGTTTTGGGAACTGTACTGCTAAACGTGCTCTGGGAGTGTGTGGTTTCAATGGCGGCGGTAACCCCTGCTGAAACCCGTTTAGTGTCACCGTTCTGAGGAGGAGAGGTCCCTAAACCTACCAGACCCAAACCTAGAGCCTCCAGTTTGGCTGCTTTTGTAGTCACAGCGGCAGGAGCACTGCCATCTTCATGGGGGTAATATTTCATCTCCTCATAGACTGCCTCTGAGTCAGTGAGCTCTGGGCTGTCAGGGGGCTCTTGGAGGCTGCGAGCTCGCTGCTGAGAGCCCAACATCTCTATGTACACATCCTCTTCATCTTGGCCTTGGAACAGGCTCAGTCCCACTCCTGTGGGAGCATCAATTGAGGCTGCTTTCTGCATCAAACCACCAAACCCTCCAAATCCTCCAGCACGGGACAGCAAGGCCAGCTTCACATCTGCAGGACGCAGCTGGTGCAGCTGTGGTGCTACAGCATTGATCTCCTCATATGAGCCTGAGAGCTTAGTGTTAGGACTGCGCTTAGGTTTCGGGGGTGGCACCTTCCTCATGGTTGTGTAGTCATCACTGTGTGGACGGGGCTTAGACGAGGCTGAAGATGCAATTAGATACAGAAAAAGCCAAGGAATTAGGTAAAAAGCAAAGACACACACACACACACACACACACAAAAAGCACCATCTGTTGTACCTCCCAAAGAGCAGTGGAGGTGATTTACCTGCTGGGTCTGTGGGGGACAGCTGGGATTTAGGAGGGCTTCCAGCTGGTGAACCGTAACCCTCTGGAGTGGGGCACTCTTTGGCTGCCATCACTAAACCAGCACTAACAGCTTCATAGGATGCACTCAGACGAGTGTTGGGGTCCCTCTTTGGTTTCGGTGGAGGCTGCTTCCGAGGGGAGGAGAGACTTCCGCCTCCTGCACTGTCGTCATTGGTATGAGCTACCTGCTGCAGGCCTAGTTTGATGGATGGACTTACAGAGGAAAGGACCATGTTCTCCATTGCAAGGGGGGTGGGCACTGAGCTAGAGCGGAAGTGGCGAATAACTCGGCACCCTCCATTGATAGGGCTGTCAAAAGTCTTTGCACTTTTCTCCAGTACCCTAAAAATGGGAGTTGAAAAAACATATTTAAATAACAGAGTGAAAAGGAAATAACATGAATATGTATTTTATAGATCAATCGAGAGCAATACTTGCACCTGTCCAAAAAGCCTAAAAGACCAAGGAGAAATGCAGATTATGCGTCAAATACTTTGCTGATCCAAGTTAACTCGAAGCTATCATTTATATAATCAGCAAACTCAGATTCAATGTATGCCTGCATCAACTGTCATATCACAAATATGCACTAAGGAGGCCAATTGAGGGATAAAGACCAAAGAGATTATGCTTTAAATCTAATCTCCTTCAGTAATTTGATAACATCCAGTTTGATATTTCCTTCGCTAATCTGTCTGAGCCATCTGCTCCATGATGCAGGCTGGGGGTGGCTGAGTATGTATGTAGGTAACGGGGGACAGCGTTTTAAAAATCCTGCAGGGAAATTAGGTGTGCTTAGGTGATGGGTGCTGGGAAGTGTGTATCTGTGTGAGTATGCAGAAGTGTGTACATAGTGTTTAATCTTATCTACGACACAGTGACCACGGCTCTTCTCCCAGTGCGTCTACGCACATCCCTCCTCCTCTGTGAAGCCCCCCTGTGCTCATGTCCAGGCAGCAGATGTTACATTCACAAGGACACATAGAGGATACAGAGCTCATGTGCGGGTGTCTTATTTCATCTCATAGTATGTATTGCTTTATACTAATGCTTAAAAGTATTGTTCTATGAATAAAAGTTATAAAAGGATTATTAACATTCAGAAGCAGCTTAACTGTTAATTTATTTAAAAAAATATATAAATGAAAGGTTTTCATTGCACCTGATTCTGCCTGCATTGCACTAAGAGGCTGGATAATAAGATTTGATTAAAAAACAAATAAATAAAATGTGTTAAAGATATACAGGTCATGTCTTTGTCATGTCTGTATCACATTATTCACTACAATTTAGATACACCACAGTATGACGCATGTAAAAAAAGGTATAAGACTTTAAACAAATCAATTCATGGATGTTTTGAATAAATTCTGATATTATTTATAAATACGAATCAATTGGAAAGGCAAAATATTTATTTGCACACATTTCTATAAAGTATTGTTTATCTGTGTAAGCTCGACAACATCAGTTTGTCATAAAACAAAATAATGTCTAATTTGGTTTAAAAAATGACTTCCTGTGTGGCCCCACCCTGTCAGACTCATTAACTAAATAGGGTGGAAAATTGTAACAACATGCACAATAATTATTTGGGTCCTAGTACTGCTGCAGTCAATGGATCTGTTCGTTTCATTTCCAGTAGCCTTCACGGTTCAACTGTTTTTAAATAACACTGCAAACTGAAATGAAATATTCAGATTATGTAACAATGGTGTATGTCCTCCAGGTGCACAAAAATCGGGAAATATATACATGTGCACATTTTCAGGTTTATCTGTGCTAAAATGTGTCAATCCTATTCAAAGTTGTTTATTTGAAAGATTCTGAAAATGACTTTCATTGATTTGATTTCTCCTCTAATGAACATCTTATTACCTTTTTCTTTAACCATCTCTAGATCAGCCTCAAGGGTAATTCCATATTCTCCAGGCCTCACATGTTACATTAGAAAGAGGTGATGTGGAGATAGGGATAGCGTTCCATAGGAGCAACACAATACTAACACAATCTGATAACGCCGCTCATTATCTGACTATCCATCATGAAACTAACAATTAAAAGCCCACAGCATACAGGATTACAAGGTGTCATTAATCAAAAATACAAAAACACACACACAAACTTTAGATTCGAACATGCAGCATGCATACACAAAAATGACCCACAGAGACATGTTTATTAAGGCAAATTATTTTTCTTCAGGGGCATCAAGCCTGTGAATGACAGCATGTGTATTTACTCTTCAGATTAAGTATTACTGCAGCCACAAAGAGATATCAATGTTTTGGTATAAGTAACAATTAAGAGAGACATAAAACAATATCAAAAGGAAATAAGATGGGAACATGAAAATATTAATCCCATTTTAGATCATAGTTTTGCACTGAGAGGAGTTTAAACTTGCAATTGCCTGCAACAAGACTGTTGAGCTCTAAACCCCCCTCAGTTTACACCATTGCATTTTGGCGAGGTGATATATTGTTTTCTTTTTTCAGTTTCACTTTGTTATATAAAGTATATGGAGCAGATTATCGATCTAAAGGAAGTCGTGTATCCTCTAATAGGCAAGTTAAACACAGTTCACTAAGGCTGTACTACAATGGCTGATGATAACACTGTACTTCTTGGCAACAAAGGACCCATAACATTCTGTACATATACTGTAACATATGCACAGTATATCCCATTTCACAAACTTGGTAGCTGAAGCCTGTCTTTGTTTACTTTTTTAAATTACTGATTGTTTTAAAAATGAAAAAAGAGGGCAGATACACCAAAAAGAGTTGCAAGACCTCATTATATAGTTGAAGAATGCTTTGGGGAATTCAATTTTGGCTATTCCTTTAAAAATGTGTAAATAAATACACAATAAAAAAGAAGTGCATTAATGAATGGATGTATGGATGGAAGGATGGGTTAATGGATGGACAGAAAGGTAGGTTAGCTCAGATCAAGGTTGGCTGGTTGGATAGCTAGATAGAAAGGTGATTTAAAGTTAGGGTGGCTTGACTGGATAGACAGGTTGAATAGGTAGGTTAGACTGGGGTGTTGCATAGATAAATAGACAATATTGGTTAGGGTGAGTTGGTTAAATAGAAAGACAAGTAAGAGTTATAGTGGGTTGGTTGGACTGACAGGTGAGATAGGATTAGGATGGGTTGGTTGGGTGATAGGTAGGTTAGGTTCAATGTGGGTTAGTTCAATCGGTGAATAGGTAAATTCGGTCAGGTAAGGGTTAAGGTGGGTTTGGTGGATAAAGACGTAGTTTAGGGTGGGTTGGTTGGACAGATGGATTGGTAAGTTAGGGTTGACGTAGATTGGTAGGATGGATGTAGTTGGTTAGACAGATAAGTCAGAGTCAGGGTGGGTTGGTTGGATAGATGGATAGGTAAGTTAGGGTTAAGGTGGATTGGTAGGATGGATGTATAGATGGGTTTGGTTAGTCTGGCTGGTTGGTTAGATAAGTCAGAGTCAGGGTGGCTTATTTGGGTAGGTGGGATAAGGGCTAGATTGGGTTGGTTGGATAGAGAGAAAGCTAGATATATAGATAGTTAGACTGACAGAGAGATAAGGAGATAGGAATATATAGACATCAAACTGTCTCTCCTGTACAAAATCTCGCCTTACTAGCTGGCTGTCTGTTTGCAACTCTATAACAAGTGTGACCTGCTGACTTCCTGTTCTGTCCTTACGTTCTTTAGAATCAAAGATGCTGGCAGGCTATTGAAATACATGACTTGCCTTGCTCTATAAAACAAGTTTTTGGTGGCTTGACGAACTGAACTGCTCTTAAAACCATAAACCAGTCTGATTCAAGCTGCAACAGGTCAGTTCACACAGCTTCGGCCGCCCCTGCAATGTTCCAAAACAGCCAAGTTGCAAACACTCATGTAGCTTTGTCTTCAGATGTAAATAAAGAGAAAGTAGAGAGGGTGTATGCTGGTTTACCTTCTGACAGGCTGATCCTCTTCCTTGCCCACTGGCTCTGGCCTCTCACCAAGTGGTGGGCTGTTGCAAAGGGTGCTGAGGAGGCTGCTGCCATGGCAGCGCAAGCGATCGCTCTCTCGTGCTATGTCGGATGCATTTTGGAGGACAAGCTGGTCGTAGGTCCGCAGCCCCATGTCTTCTGCCCCCTGCAGGAAACGCTGCACGCTGCACTCCTCTTTCTGTTGAAGGGACAACCTGCGATGTACCCGCTTCCTGGCGAGCCAACCGCGCACCACTGAGAGAAAGACAGTGTGAAAGATGGCAACATCAGAGAAATCTGACACAAACACAGAGAACTTAGATTGCTTGTTTTGACATTACCTTTCTGACAGGTGATGATCCTTTTATTAAGCTGGTAGCAGCGGTCGTTGAGCTGGTCTGCCTGCCAGTATCGTAGAAACACTTTACTGCTGCCCATCTACAAACACATCAGTGTATTAGGATTAAAGTTGCACATAGGAGCAACTTTGTACACACGGAAGTGGATCTCTCATTTTGTCCTGGGAGTAGCAGCAGACACAGTGATGCTGTCATCTCTCAGAAACCTCAGAGGAGTGTGACTTGCAGTTTGAGGGTTGGGATATGTATGATAGATGTGGGTGTGGGCAGGGTGTGGGGTTTGCATGTAGACAAAGCTTTCACTTCCTGGGCTTAGGGGGTATTAGGGAGGGACTGCTGAGGTCACTTCATGCCAGGTGCACAGATCAGTGGGGGTGACATACTTCCACAGACACTATTCATTCCAACACACGCTACTTGTAGGAGTTGTGTGTGTGAAAAGGTGTCTGCTGAGCATTGTTGAAGAGTGTGTGTGCGTGTGCGAGGCGGGAGTTGAGTTGACCTGTGGGGTCACACACTCAGACACAACAGCAGTCTGGCAGACAGATCATAGAGGGGGTGGGAGGGGTCCATTCTGTTGCTGTTTGTGTGTGTGAGGTGAATGATGATGAGGTGAGACAGCTGGAACGAGCTGTCAAAGATTCCATGGGATCTTTCAAATGGAGGGTCAGGGATTAAGACATTTGGCAAATCTATTGTTACTGATGAAGACCAAGAAGGAGGCAAGACATAAAAACACACACACAGTCACACACACCTGCCATCCCTGGAGTTTGGACTGCAGCAGAACTGAGCGACATCTCTCCTCTGGTGACAGTTTCTTCTTGTCTCCCAGAGTTGGGATCACGAGGTCTTTATATCTGAAACACATGAATGAAAAACAGAAAACATCAGAGCTGCAAAGACAAAAGATCCTAAAAATGCTGAACTTAGAATTTTAAACAACAATAAACGAAACCCCCTTGTTTCAAAAACAATGGGTGCAAAGGTCAGCAGGGTCATATGGCAGTCGAGCCAAACAGCATCTGCTCCTATTGGTGTTGCCCCGGGCAACCGTTTCTATGAATGGTCAGCTGGATGGAGACAGTGGTTTGTTTTTCACAGAGTTCAGGGAATAAAGTGGGCGAGAGAACAATTGACACAAAATTCAATGACACTCCAACTCTTATAAAGATGCTATAAGTTGACAAATATATTTTGCACACATACATCTTTTTTTGCGTCATATTAAGACATTTGAATGGAAGCTCATTTATCCTGCTGTTTCAAGGTGCAATACTAATGCTCCTACCATTTACAGCCTTAAATATGTACATCCTAATGGCTGGTAGGGGGGCAACAAAATGGTGGAACAAGGGCTGTGTGTGTTAGAGTAGGGAAATTAATTGAATTTTAATCTCTGTTACAATTACTTCCTTCGACAATTATGAAAACCGAGTAATCAAGATTAAAAATTACATGCCACATGACATGTTGCATTTTTTTTCTTTTTCCAACATTATAATTAGCATTATTTTGAGGTATTTCTATTTTACAAGTATATTTCTACGTAAAAAAAGCAGAGTTGTGCTGGTGGAGAGATACAAAACCCATTATCGCATCACAAAAGAAGTTCTAAACAACAGGTCCTTTGTCTAGTATATATGAAAAAAGTAAAATAAATTGAGGTGAAGTCAGTTGATTTATAGGCAGTTTATTTCCTTGTGTCATGGGCCTTGAGTAACCCCACTTCAAAAAACCTGAACTATCCCATTGCACCTTTGATTTCTAACCAGTGGTATTTTGATTACTCATGATCCATAAGTCATAATTCTAGCTTTGCTAAGGTAACATAAAATAAGGTCGGTAATTCATATTTTAAGTTTATTTAGATTAAAAAACTTCTGAAAACAGCTCAAAGAAAAAAAATGAAAGAGGCACAAAATTGAAATTTGAACACCAATATTGGCACCACATAACTGCTTTCACGATGAAGATGAACAGATTTTTTTGCCAAAAGTACAGCAGATTACTACAGACGAAAAAGAGCTAAAAAATGTTCAACGCTTGAAGGCCACAATTTTTGCTTTTCTGTTTATTATCTTATCATACTTTTAAAAAAAACAACAGACCTCCTGACTTAAGGGCACATAATCAGAAATGAGATGACAGTTTGCTTATTTTCAGAATAAAATAAGACTTTCGAGACAGCAAATGCAAAAGACACAAACTCTGGACCAGCAGGTAAATTTGGCAGTCATTGTTCTGTCTCTTTTGTTATCCATCAGGAGCTAGCTGATGATGTCACACATCTAATAAAGGAAATATAACAAGCAGATGGCTGGAGGTATAAACCACTTCTGTTGTCAATAGTGAGTAAGTGAGGGCATGTGAATGTAGGATATGTTTGATTTGCAGGAGTGGGCTATGTCTGAACTCTCCCTAACCCTCTCTCTGTATGGAAATACAGGTCCAGCAGACAGCACATGCTGTCCCACTGGGCCCATAAAACACAAAGGAACTCTGTAAACCCATGACCTCCCCTATCAGGATATGAAAACCATCGATGGTCCCAGCTTTAACAAGACCCAGGGGGCTTCATGTGGACTTAAAGAAGTGAAATAAGTCTTTTGATAAGAGTTTAAATGGAAGGCCATAGGACGCTAATGTGACTAAAGGGCCATCAGTTAATGCTGTTATTGAGCATCACAGAGGAGATGCCACATAGATGACATTCAAACCACAGGCTGTCTGTTAGAAACTGCTCAGATCCATCAGAAATACTTTCATTTGCTACATCCTCTGAGCATACTGGCTTGGTTAAGTCATGGATTTTCATTTTATTGGTCAGCCAGAATGATGGATATCCTCCTGTATCTAACTTAATTGCCTACAAATGTGAGACTTCATCCATCTGTGAGAAATAATGAGGACCCACTCAGAACTAGACATGTAGAAAATATGACTTTTATGCTTTTGAACTGCATCTGGGACACCCTCCATGAATGCTGATGTCTCATTCACAACGAAGAGTACATGATGGAAACAGTTCACATGGTGTGCAGAGATTTACACAATTGAGGTTCAGACTGCAGCATTTGACCTCACACTTTGGTAGGAAATAAACCTGGCCACAAAACACAGAGCGTATCATAAAAGACAAATAAAAGCAACAGTAAAATAGATTTCCTCATAAATCACTCTGGTTACCAGGACATTCATGTAATTTGCTTCAGGCAAACACTGACTTAGTGACATGGCCTGCGTGGACCAGTGTGCATGTGTGTTTGTGTTTGAAAGAATATCACAATGTCAAGATTAATGGCTGATTTATAGGCCTGTCAATTTGATTAGTCAAGGGCCAGGGCCTGTTTTGAAAGAACCACAAATGGAAAGAGAAAAAGGAATGAGACCCTGGATGGGATTGAGGTATTTTGTGTGTATATTTAAGAAACAGAGAGAAAAAAAATGCAGAGAATGGGAGGAAGAAAAAAGTCTGGTGATTTAAGAAAATAAAGAAAAGATTTTTCAGGAGAAAAGCATGCAGAGGAAGAATGAGAAATGGTTTGAAAAGAGCTCTGTGATGCAGCAGTGTGATCCACCCCCACCCTGCAGCAGCTTCCTTCCTCACCAAGGCTGTGTTCATTCATTGGCTGTGTCTGAGATGAACCAATGGAAGAGAGAGATATAAGAATGGCACTCAGGCTGAGCTGACTGGTGCCTTTGTGAGCGACAGATTTTTAAATGAAGCATATCTTTAAAGTGTAAACAGCAGAACAGAGACACGTCAGACAAATGCACACCCAAAATGTCACTTTGTATAAGCAGACAGCATCAAATGATTGGTGGAGTAAATCACTACTCGGAAAAATATGACAGCGAAGTCAAAGGGTTATGTTAATGGATTTGTAAAAGGAGTCAGTAAATTCCGATTTCTGGAAAGTTCTCTTTCACTAGAGAGTAGATGAAACCAGCAGCACCTACACTGGACAACTGTTACATAATTATTCTGAAATATTCAACATGGAAAAGCTGATTATTTGAGAAGACAAAAAGACAATTCCCACTACTTTCTGAATAAGTGGATGGAATGGTGAATGAAATGTGTCACAGCTGACTGAACTGTTGCTATGGTTACATTTGCAGTAATTTTAATGAAAAAAAGTGGATTCAGACTGGTTTGGGTCTGGTTGATTAAATAAAAGTGTGTGAATATATGCATCAAGCATTAGATTTAACTTATTTGACTGGGTTTGTACCCTAGAACTCCTGCACTTACTGCCGATTACCACTAACCTGACGCACCAGATGGATTGTTCAGTATATTTCAGTGGTCCATCTGGGAAAGAGCCCATAGAAAGCAAATCCAGCAGGTGATTGGATGATCCTTCTGTCAGTCACATTTATTATGGGCCAATAAGGTAATGTAGAAGGTGGGTGCTACTGCTGTGGCGTAAACTACCAAACGTTAGCCACTAAATAGAACAAAGTATCGTCAAAACATGTCAGAAGTAAATAACCTTCTATTGAGATGTGCTTTCAGTGTTGCTGTTTGTTTGGAATGAATAAATGTGGTCCAGAACTGATAAAATAACTACTGAAGCTGTTAGCATCTATGCTAATCTCTAGATGAGCAGTCGCTTCTGCTGCAGGACAATGATTGGGCTGCGCCGCTTTGGGCAGATCACATTTGTTGTAGATTGGTTTTTGGCAAGATGGATGTGCCTGACTACAGACATTAAATCAGGCTGATCCAGCTGCTGTGAAAGGTTAGATTACGACTGTCATTTTCTGAATCAAGGTTTTTTTCGTTCTCGATGATAACCCATTAAAATCATGTTTTACTGAATGCTGTGAACTCAATTAAATTTTAATAGTAAGTAACAATTTTGGCTTTCCACAATGATGAAAACAAGATAAAATGGCAGCTAAATACTAATTGCTGGCTTTTCAAGGAGTTTTGAATGCTAAGTACAAGCAACTTTGAATTCAAGTGTACGCAAATGTTGAACAAGCAACAAGTCATATTTAATAACCATGGACCAATAAACAATCTAAATTGTTGTTATTGGGATATTTTTTTCCACAATTTGAGCTCAATTTTGAATTCATACGGGTGTATAATAACCTTGAAATATGAAGTATGCTAGTTCTACTGCTGGGGCGGAGCTCTGAATCAAAACAATGTGCTGATAAAAAACTGCTTCTAAGTTGAACCGCCATGTAGTAGTTCCTTAGTAGCTTAGCAATAACTTTTCACTCATGTGATTACTGTCAAGCTTAAAAAAATCAGGAAATATAGGTTTGTTCATTCAGATTATCACGATGAACAGAATATGTAAGTTTTATAACTTTCTGTTTGCTCTAGAGTTTATTATCAGCAGTGATCCCAAACACAGTGAGAAATCCTGTAGGCTCTTAGTGTGTCCGTGGTTGAGAGAACCAGCGTGAAGGCAATTTTTGTGCTGGCCTACAAAAAAATGTCATCCCGCACCACTCTATACAGGGTATTGAATAATACTTTGTCCCATGAAGTTACATCATAGAAACAAAAGTGTCTTTGTTCATCTGTCCCAGCAGCTGTCGTAAGTGTTGATACTAGTTTACTGATCTGTTCACAGGTCCTTACTTCTCTTGTTTATCTTAATCACCAATAGGAAAGCTTGTGATCTATTGGACAGTTTGTTACAAAAGCTCCATGTGCTGTTACTACATGTTCTGTAATACGAACAGTCTGATGAAAGCACAAGTTTCATTTTTGATCTCCTCACTCTGGAAGACATCTTCAGTCCGGACCATTGCATGAGATCTGTGATTTATTTCTTGCCTGGCTACAGAGCAAAATAAAGCATCCATATGAAATCTACAGCTGCGCAGATGCTGAGAGCACATCCAGATATCAATGCCAGAGAGTGGGAGGACCATTGTTTTCTTCTATGTATCCACCACTTCCAGAAAAGATGAATGAGTAGGCTACTGTGTAACATCTGGACGATCTAGGGTTGGAAAATCTGAAAGTAAATGAGTATGCAAATTGACACCCTGAGGGATGAAGATAGCGATGAATTCATGATTCAGCCTTCAAACATTGGTCTGGTCTCATTTCACTGTAATCCCTTGGATAAGGTAGATCCTATGTAAAATGGGCTGATCCTGCTGTCCTGGCTTAAGCGCCTAAAACATGCTGGTCAGAGGCTGGAAACAGTCTATACTGCTTTTCTGGATAACTGAACAAAGCATCTAGCAAAAGATTAGACCCTACAGTGAAGGGGCTATAGTCCAAAGCTGTTCCCAATTTAAAGCTGGCCATGAAGCCCACGTAAGGGAATCAGATGTTGCAACGTGATATCAAAGAAGCAGGAAACCAGACTGGAAATTTGTAATACATGTTGAGGATTCAGTTGACTCAGATTTAAGGCTATTATATGTGCTCTTGGTGGATGTCTACTGAATTAAATAATCCTTTGGACTTGACATAATTGTTCCCAGGTTTGGCCATCTTTACATCCAACAGCTGTTAATTGAAGGCGACTGGAGGCTTATGGGTTACCTTATTTGCCCTTACTACCTGTCTAATTCTACAGCTCACAGGCGGTGATGAACAGCCAGTGTTCTACAAAAAGCTGCCAACCATCCAACAAGCACACTGTCTCCTTGACAGTTCATCTCCATCACTGTCTATTTCTGCACATTTTTGTCTCTATTGTCATTCAGACACAGTGGACAAATAAATTAAAGTAACTCTAATCAAAGTACTCTTAAAAAGGGTTGTATTGTATACAGGATAATTCCTCTGTATTTGTTTAGTTTGCTAGCATTTCTCTGAAGTCTAGCATCTTCACTGTAAAAACAATAATAAATGACAGGGACGTGGTCTCATGGTCAAGCAAAAGTATCCAGCGTGTGTTGAGATTAAAAAATATTCAAAATAAGTTAAGAAAAATATCAATTTTATGTCCCCTATGTTTGAAAAAGCAATTCAAGGTTTTAAAATTGTCTTAAATGTAGCCAGCCATATTTGCAACAGCTCCTTTTTCATATTTATAATGGCGTTGATACCAAACATGTTAAAACACACAAGGAATTTGACTTAGCAAAAAAATTATGAAGTAGAATAATTGGTATAAAGCCTCAAACATTAGGACTAAGTGATATGAAAATGGAATATAAAAAACAAATCTTATGAACTGAGATGTAAGTGTGCAGGTACTGTATGTGTGTGTCTGTGCATGTCTAAAAGTTGAAATAAGTAGATTTTTTTAATTGAGTAAAGCTGATTAAGGTTTTTTACATATTTTAACGAGTACCAACATTACCTTAAATATTTCAAACGGGTCTTAAAGGTGCAGTGTGTAGAATTTGGCATTTGAGCGACATCTATCGTTCAGATTCTAGAATGAGCCCAACCGTCACCAAAACGTCACATCGCTGAGCAACGGAAGCCTGTGAAGACCAAAAGGGATCGTGAACACGGCATCATTTACTAAAGTGACAAGGTTTGTAACCATTATTTTAATAGATTATAGGTCAGTTGTTAGCTGCCGATTGTAGGTTTTGTAAACTTGTAGTAACACAAACAAACATTAGTGCATTAATGCTAATCAGATCAAGCCTAATGCAGATTCGGCGAAATAAGGTAAAGAAGAGAGAGAGGGAGTGGGTAGAATGTAGCGGAAAGCTTGGTCGGACGAATGAGAGTTTTGTAATATGGTTAATGGAGTATTTATTTCTACACCCACCGATTATGCGCTTTATTTACAATACCAACACAATACGGGAGTTGTGTAGCAGCTCAGTGGTTTACAGTCCTAGTGGGTCGTTAAAGTTTGCAATTTAAACATAACAAACACTGTTACAAAACGTTATAAAACTGCATGTCGCACCTTTACCTGTCCAGCAGAAAAAAAGCAACTTCGGCTTCAGTCTTCAAACATAACTTTGTCAACAAGGCTCTCCACCTTGTAAAAGCAACACCAATGTTTACCCTTGTTTTTGACGCTTTCTGTCACGATTCCGCTTCATTTCATCATGTTTTCTTTTTTTCAACAGAAGTTGACCGGACTCTCCACTCTCGAGTGATTTTGAATAAATGTGGTCTCCCATTTCCAAAGCTGTAACTGTAAAATACACACAATTTAAATCCCTAGTGCAGAATAACATCACATCCACCACCGTCCTCTCTCCTCTTCTTCGCCTGCATTCCAGGTAGATTTCAGAACCGGCGGACAGATTCGCGTTTCGTTCTTTTTGTCCCTAAAATCCACCCGTAGACAATATGGCGGATCGTTATGTCTGCCTACATGAACGCGGCCCGCGGTGATGTAATTTTTTTGAAACTTTTTCTAACTAAATAAAAATAAAACAAACGTTTTATGGGGACTTTACATACAAATAGAAACATTATATCCTATATTCACCGTTTCTGTTCGGCGAAATGCTGCCAAATTCTACACACTGCACCTTTAAAGCAAGCGAAATTCTTAACTATGTGTTCTTGTCCAGGTTCTTTTTATCCTGGTCATGGCTATCCAAAGCTAACCCCAAGTGGTAACCAGAGACTTATTTAGTTTTTCCTTTTCTGAAGTGTCTGAATTTCTAAAATTTAAAAAAAAAACTGAAATAGTGTTTTGAAGAACAGACAAAACATCTCAAAAACCCTAAATAAGTCTATTTGACACTAAGATCGAGCATTGGTTAACTTTTATAGATGTAACGGAGTATGTCTTCCTAGAAAGAAAGTGTACTAATGCTGTATTAATATATCCATATTCATAAAAAACACGAACTCATGACATGTAGATTATTTGTGAATAAATTGTTGCCACAGATTGTATTGTGGTTGAAACAAAGTTAATCCAATGAGCATGTCCCTCCACTATACCTACAAGCTGTGAGTACTTCCCATTATGCTGCATGCAGATACCAACACAACCAAATCCATCAGATTTATAATAACAAAAATGCAGAGCACCAAAAACTGACTTTAAATGAGACTTTTTGCTTAGCCTGTCACAGCTTCAAATTTTTGAACATTCATCTACACAGCCAACTGAATATTTCCCTCAAAATATCAACATACTTTGACCTTAATGGCTCTGCATGGCCAAAGAATTTCTAATGACGAGGAAGCGAGTAGTGTAATTACATGTTTAATGTTATCTGGAAGGAAAACAAAAGTCCCAAAAAGCCCCAGAACATCTTTCTGAACTACCAAGGAAAATAAAAGAGTTGCATGGAGTCCCTCCCATGATCCCCTGTGACTGTCAATGTCATGTTTCATTGTTTTCTTGATTGAGAGCCCTCTGGCTGCAGAATTCTATCATCTAAATTCTATCATGGCCATTGGATTCATATTTTACCTCTTAAAAATAGTTATAAAAAAACTGCCGATAAATCTTTCAATTACAGCTTTAACAAGTCGAGTGTCTGCTCTACAAGAAGTACCCATCAGAAGCACAAAGGAGTCACAGCAGCATATGGTTTGACAATACTCGGATATATATTGGATTCACTACATCGTTTGAAATGTGCCTGGTTCTCCTGATTCAATTCCATCAGCAGGATTTTCTTCAAGAAACCTTTTCACTCCGCTCCACATATCTGTTTCATTTGGTGTACGTTGTAAGCAGAGAAAAAAATGCTCTAGCTATCAGACATTTTAGTAAATACTGCAAACTTCATATGTGAGAATATTAACACACAGTATGGGGGGCTACCTTCACCGTGTTATGTCCCCCCTTTGCTTGTGTTGCCTAACAGTCCTCTGGAAAATTAATTCCTCAAGTTTTTCTAATAAGAGAGAGATGCAGTTTTCAAGGTGCATCAATGGCTTTAACTTAATTCTGGAAAAGAAGACTGTCTCAAAAGAAACAATTAAATTATTTCCTTTATTTTCTCTTTATTGAACAGCTACAGAGTGAGTTCCTCTGTGAGTTTGTGTGTGTGTGTGTGTGTGTGTTGGGGGGATGTTTACAGCAGGGTAGTGGAAACTTTTGGGGAGGTCATGTGACCAGCTTTGTCCTCTCTTATTATCTGGCAGGAATGTACATGTTAATCCCTTTATCCTCAAAAAAGGGAGAGAGAAAGAGGGGGAGTGAGGGACAGAGAAAGAGAGAGAAAAGAGAGGAGACAGACTGAGGATGGGAGAGAAAGACGGACTTAAAGCCAAATCCTCTGTTTTTCCTCTGCTTCTAAGAATCTGAGCAGCAGGAAGAGAAGGATTGAGACAAACAGCCAAACTGAGAGAGACAGAACGAAAGATAAAGACATGAAAGAAAGGGTGATGCAGTAGAAACACTGTTTTCTTACTGCTCCTCAACAAGTACCAAAGAGAAAAAAAAAACATTACAAGCACTCAAGCGTGGGACAAGTAGACCTTAACACACCGGTTGATATGTGTATGTCAGGCTGACATGGGAAATTTGATCGTAGCTTTCATCAGCTGCAGGAGACTGTGACCAAATTCTTGCAGTCATTCAAGGTCAGTCTGTGCTTCAAACAGCGAAGGTTGCCGTGATTTGTAGCTGCTAATATGTCAGTCTGCATGAGAGCGGGGGATCCTGCAGTATATTCCCTGATGGTCATTTACAGATATAGTAGCTGTCAGGATTTTAACTGTGACCTGCTGGACCTGTCACATAAAAACTGCGAGATTACAGTGACCTGTCAAGAGCCTTGACTTACAGAAAGACAAGTCCTATTCCAAAAAAGTTAGGATGTTGGATCAAATGTGAACAAAAACAGAAGTCTGTTTCATCCTACATTTGACTGCATTCAGCACAAATACAAAATATTTATTTCTCAAACTTATAAACTACAATATCTCCTGTTAATGAATGATGAGATGCTATGTGGTGTGACTGGCGTTTTTTCTTTTTTATCCTTTTAAGTAATTTTTTGCTGCTTTCACTGTCTGATTTGACAAGGGAGGTATCAGTTGATGATGCCTCTGCTTTAGCCTATCAGTCCCCTGACAAAGGTTTTCTGAAGTGCTCCTGAAGCCGCACTATACAAAACATCTCAGCAGGATGACAGTTTTTAATGCTGCCTGAGAGATTGAAGGTTATACTGGAGGCATTCAATGTTAATTTTGATCAAATGTGCTGACAATTTGCACCGTATAGATGATACATTTTCTGCATTTCTGTCAGTTTTATGATGAGGAACGTTGTCTATGCAGTCCTTCACCAAGTAAAGACTCTTGTGTCATTGTTGACTATGAATGATAATGTGACCTTGAGTGCTGAGAAAGGCACCTATAAATAAAATATATTATTCTTATTATGTATTCACAACAGTTCAGAAACTGATTGCTGAGGTAAATATGTAAAGATTTCATCAGCATGAGCTCATACACATTTGCATAACAGTGATGCGGCAGTGGGAACAAACTGGGGTTAGCATCATGCCCAAGGGCAACATGTCACAGCAAGAACCGGGAATCAAACCCCTGACCTTTCAGCTGAAAGATAATCAATCATACCACTGACGCTACCCTTTTGTAAAGAAACATGCTGCTATCACCTGTAACCAGTTCTCCTACCTATCTGAGGAGAAACCAGGTGTTTTTGTGGCATCCCAAAACTTCACCAGTGTTTTCTATTCCCTGTCCCAACTCTTTTAAATATGTTATGGCCATCATATTGAAATAAAAAATAAATAGATAAATAAAAAAAGTTCATCAGTTTGAGCGAAATGTGTAGTGCATAACACATTTTACAGGACCACCTGTCATAAAACCAAGGAAACATAAATATTCCAGCAAATCTTTCTAAACATTTTTTAAATTGAAAATGTTTTTGTTATTGGACATACGTTTTGAACATGAGTGAGGAATTTCAAACCGAGTTCACCTTTTCACACCCACATTTGATCAGGCTCACTGGACTTCTCTGAGAAGTCAGAAATTAATCAAGTGCAACATTTAACCAATATATTTTTCTGTTCAGGAATGAAAGAAAATACCTAAAATTTGATATCTTAATCAAAAAATAACAAGATTCTTTACTATTTTGTCTGTATTTTTGTTAAACAGTAAATTTGAAAACTCATGGATAACCATAATCTTGTAATTAAGCATTAAAAATACCACTTCAGTTAGAGAACTTCTACACACTAGTGTATTAACCATTACAGAAACATGAAAAAATCAATTTGGTAATTATCAGTGTATTTTTGGGCCAGTCATGACATAAACCTAATGGTGGTCTTATCAATTTGTTAAGCACTGTTTATCATCTTTATGGTGCATTCAAATGAATGCAAATGAAACTGAAGTTAGAACTAAAACATACAGTGAAGCCTCTTTTTGTTATTATGGCCCCCGTCTGTGGAACAGTCTACCTGAAGACCTGAGGGCAGCACCTACTATTCTAGGGCTGACAGATATGGAAAAAATTTCATATCTCAATATTCATGCCAGATATCTCAATATCGATATGGTACGATATGACTACGGGTTTGGTGAAAACCAAGAATTTTTCAGAAAAATAAAAACATCATAATACAAAAGAATGAGGAAAGTGCAGTTTTAGTGTGGGGGAAATCTATATCGTTTATATCGTTGCTTTTCGCTATTAATATCTTGAATGTTCATATATCGATACGAAAACGATATATTGTTCAGCCCTATACTATTCATACTTTTAAAAACAAACTCAGGACCTACCTTTTTAGTCTGGCTTTTAGCTGATTGTATTTCTTATTATTTCTCATTATCTTTTTACTTATTTTAATCTTCTTAATCTGTTTTTTTTCTACATTTCAGTTCAGATTTTTGATTTGAAATTTTATTCTTTGACTGCTTTTCTTTTTATTATCTTACTTTAGCTTTTATTACGCATCTGGTGTTAGGCTATTTCATTTTACCATATTATTTATTTGAATTTTACTTTATGAATTTATTTATTTATTTACTTACTTTACCCTATAGTATTTGTAACTAATTTGTTATCATGATTTTTAATTATCGTTTTATTCTTAGCTCTTCATTCCTCTAATTCTGCTTTCTGCCAGAATTTCCATTTTACGTCTTTGTGTGTTTGAATAAGTGAGTGTTTGTATTGTATGTGGATTGCGAGGGATGGGGGGGGGGTCTTATATTTTCATTTCATGCAATCTTCTACTTTTTACTTCATTTACTGTAATTTTATTTTATTTCTTATTTCTTAAAGCACTTTGTGCAACAAAATCCTGTATGAAAAGTGCTATACAAATAAAGTTTGAATAAATGATTGAATATAGATGAACAGGATTTGCAAATCACTGTTTTTGTTTTAATCCACATTTTACACAACGTCCCAACTCTTCAGGAATTGCCTTTTTGTATCAACAGAACTGTTTTTGGCAAGAGTGGGAAAAGGGTAGAAAAAAGTGCAATCCTTCATCTGTAAGAGCTTTTCTTTGAAGAAGTTTCTGTGAAGTGAATACATCAGAGAGCAGTGACAGAAACCTTCAGAGAGCGAGTTATAACAGTTGTGGTGCTCTTAATTATGCAACATGCCCGCCTGCTGACCTGCTGAGGAAGCCTGGGAAGGACAGGCGGACCGGGTATCCATAACGGATCATGCGCACCATCTCCAGCACCCCGATGTATTGCAGCTGGGTAGACACATGGAAGCTGTCAAAACTGTCTGGTTGACCACTGGTGTTGGGGCGCACACACTCCACAAAGTGAGGCGTGCAGGCCTGCAGTTTACTGATCAGCTCTGACAGTGAGTTCTGAGAGAAAGAGGAAAACAGAGGAGATAAACATAAGCAACATGTTCTGATGATTAATATTTATCAGTGTCAAGTTGTACAGTAAGTGCTAATGAATGGACGGAAGAGTTCTCTGTATTCCTTCTTCTGATGTTGTAATCTAATTTGCAGGCTGCAGTGACTCAAGTGAGATCATGTTGTGTTTAAGAAAAAGTGGTCTGATTTTTGGGGGTGTGTTTTGCCTCTGGAGAAAACAACAGCACAAAGAGTTCTTTGCTCTTTCTTCAGGGGTGTGTGAGTGAAGCAGCTTTTCTTCAAGCCTCGGATTCATTGATGCTGCATCCAAGGTCACACAGGCACACACAAAAAAACCACACATCCAGATGCACGTAAACACATCTGCCATTTCGCTAACCTCAAACTGACGTCAGTTTCGTTCTGCATACCTTTAATCACAATGCTCACCATCTCATCCTTCTTCTACGAGCGTCACAGGCAGACTTCACGCACACAAATGAGTGCACGCGGCACACAGTGGTTGTTGTTCATTGTTCATTCATTCATGTGGAGGGCTTCATGCTTGGCTTGGTACGGCATCATTCTTCGGCCCACTCTCTCCTTCTCTGCCGTTCCCTAAGGGACTCGTCCACCACAAACCCACAACTCTGATTGTGCAACACACTGGATTCATTCAGACCAAAGGTGCTGCTTCTCCGGGCAACATTTCAGCCTCTTTGCGTCACAGGCAGACACTAAAACGCTCTCCTCTAACCAAATACTAAATGTTGCTTTATATAGTTATGAAATCACTGAACTCTTCTCAGAATAGTTCTCAGGGCTGCAGTGTGCATAAGCAAGAGTATTATAAAACTATTTTCAGAAAGTGGTTAAGGGAGCGATTTGTAATAAATGAAATCAGCAAAATGCAGAGAATAGGACTCAGTAAGTGTCTATGGCCATTCACGGTGCTTTTTGTTCTAACAGTGCTCACCACCTCAGTTTTAGAGCACTTCTTATCTGCGCGTATTGTTTCTTGTTTCATGAAAGTTGACCTCTACTAGCCTTTATAGCCACTGTTGTTAACTTTGGGTTTTGCTTTAGTTTTTTGGAGTTTAGTATGCCTTTCAGTGCATTTAACATGTCTCATTTTCATCAAAGAGTACTTCCATGCCCTAGACCAGGGTTGGATAACATTGCGCACAATGAGGGCGAAACATTTTGTCCTCAAGATACTTTCAACTTAATTACTTCTACTTACAGTTAACATAAGAACAAATAAATAGCTAAGAAGTCATTATATCAGCATTTAGATATTTAGACCCAATGCAGCAAGTTAGCCTTAATTCACGAAGCCAAACAGAATGCAATGCAAGTTATGGAGCATTTACCGGTTAGTGAATTACGTTGTAAATAAATTTGTATTCATATTTTCACATATGCCTTATTGTATATTGCTGCTGTAGGGCACAAACCTCCTATCTCCATTTTTTGTGATTGTTTCATAATCAGTGCAGCTGGCCTCTTTTCATGTTGGTGAGTGGGTTGTATAAACATTTGACCAACTTAAAGTACAAAAAAAAGAATTTGTAATCAGGACAAAACAATATTCATTCATTCAGTAGCAGAGCATTTTTTGACTTCCCGAAGATGAGCAGTTTTGGAGATAGGAGTTTTGTGCCTAACAGCGACAAAATGGAGTTTAACAGAAAGAGTTACAGCCAATTATAGCTCTATTTTCATAGAAATATGGCATCTTTTCACTGTGCGTAAACTGGAAGGAGCATTGAAAAAGAATATGTGAGCCAGAGTTAAGAAATCAATACAACCTTTTCTACGAGGCCCAGTCTAATTGAATTATATCAGTAAAAACAACAAATGAATTTAATCTTGGACAGCAATGTATCTTTTTTCATTTAAATCCTAGGGATTCAAAACCTTGCAGAACAGACTTTCATGGTGTAAATCCGTATAAGGTGACTCTCAACATGTCCCTTTTAAAAAGTTGATGCGCTTAAACTTTCTACTGCTGTGCTCTAATGTTTACTGTGACCACACAAACACCTAGCTCAACTAGTGTTTTTCATCTCTGGGAATGTACTGACATTTAGGAAAATTTTGCAAGCAAGCCACTCTTTCTGGAAGATAAAACAAGCAGAGGAGAGGAGATGACTGACGAAGGCAGATGACTGACTTATATTACTGTATAACAGCCTTAATTCCTGCTTTAAATGAACTGTTACTTGGTTGAACAAAAGTTAGTTTGAGACAGCGTGGTCAACCAGGCAGTCGTTGCAGATTGGCTTCAAAAGCCCCCCATGAGTAAATCAACAGCTGACCTCACTTTGGCTTTCTCCAGTACTTCCTACAGTGTATGGCCTCCAGGCACGGAGGCCCACTCCAACATAAACTGGGTCACAGGCAAGGTTTATGGTGGACTTGACACCAATTTAGGACATCACAAACAGACAAATTCACACTTCTCAGTGAGAGTCAAACCTAGAGCCTTTCTGTGCGCCTTTGATCGTCTTGAGGCAGAAAACCCACACACAGCCTACAGATTCTGACCCTCTTCCTGTGAGATACAGACCTGGCACATGAGACAACACACTCATAATTGACTTAAATGGATCATTGATTTTGACCCAGTGGCCCTCTACAGAAATAGGCCTGACCCTATTTTTGCAGCTACAACATGTGAGGTGGTGGTGGGGGAGAAAAAACTCTTACTCTGAGCTGGACAGCCACTGTGACAGGCCCACAGCGCTCCAACCTTTGCAGGAAGGAGCTCGAGCCTTTCTTCTTTAAGATCTGACAAAAGAAAGAAATGATGGAGAAAAAGCATGTTGATAGCTGTGCAAATGCGGACTCATTAAAAAGATAATAGCATCATATAATAACATTAAATTACAGAAGTTTGGCTTCCTCTGAGGAAAAACCTGTGATGCATAAAAATCAGTCTTTGATGCTGTGTAGGATGATTGCACACTTAGCAGTCCCATTGGACCACTTCTCTGTCAGTCCCAGTTATGCTGTTTCATATACTTTACAGCTGAACTCGACCCTTGGCATTTATTGTCTTATTTATTATCTTGCGCTCAGTGTGGTGCTGCAATATTACCTAATGTTACCGTAAAAGGCTGCTGGGACACATCGGGGAGGTGAATGGGGTCTTATGTAAGCCTGCTTTCTAGATGGCTAATGAGCCACAGAGACACCAGGCAGAAACCTCGAGGTTACACAACCAGCCAGCTTCTTTCACTCACATATGTGCGGCGGTGCAGTCTGCTTTCCAAAACATACAATAAAGGCAAAGAGACGAGGACAATGGACTGAAAAACAAGATTTAGTTTTCTGATTACAGTTCCTCAGGGTTGTTGCACAGTTTTTAAAATCAAATATTAGACTTTTTGAGAACTTTTATAGTCTCAGTCTGAGAGAAAATAAGACAGTTTCACAAGCTGCAATAGAAACAGCAATGAACAAGGGTGAGGTACACTACTTTCATTTTTACCTATTTTGTGTTAAGAAGCTGATTTGTTAGAGTGAATTTGCGATTTCATTAATAATTATATTTAATTTATTTACACACAGGAATAAAAACTCAATGCACATGAAAATAAACTGAAAAAAGTACATGTGTGGGAGAAGTAGCAGCCTGCAAATGGCTTAAATAAACCACACTAAAAACACACATGGATGGTAGCACAGAACCACCAAAACTAGATATCTAACATCAATATGCAGCAATTTTCTTCTAAGAAACCAAGAAAAATTATAATATTGAAAGTATAAGTTACAGAATAAAACTAGAAATGTGTTTAAGGCCTATAAATAAATGCCATTCTCATAGAAACTGATCCAGTTCATGTTGAGGTCATCAAGACTTTCCTCAGTTTATTCTTGCACAGTCAGTGACATTGAAGTAACGGTCAGATTTATGTATTTGTTCTACAGATGACTCTACAATATTTGATTAAAAATTGACAAAAAGATGTGTCATACAAGGGAACATGAAGATAACTGGCTTGTCGAGTTGAATAATTATAAAACTTTGAATTACTGACAGAATAATTTCTAAAGCGAAAGGTAAATCCCCGATTAAAATAAGACTTTAAAGACAATTTTGCAGATTTCAACAATGTTAAAGTCAAAAAAAGTTAGCAACTGCAGGTGCTGAACTTGCTTGTTACATGACTTAACAAAAATGTTACAAACAGAGGACTTGGTATTAATGAAATTATATAAAATAGCTTTTTAAGAGAGGGGAAAGAGATTCAAGATGCACATGAGAGCATGTCCAATTAAAAAGGCAGAGAATGTGCATATGCTTATTAATTCATTGTTGTTCTTCTTAAATGTTGTCTGTAGCAGCACTTAAATAGCCCCACATATATTTGTTAGAGATGGTCTAAGTTTAGTGTCATCTTCAATTTAAGACCTACCACAAGCTAAAGTAAGGCTTTTTAAGACTTCTATGTCCTCATAATTAAAAAATCTGTAGGAACCCTGTTATTGTGCATTTGATCTGCTTTTCCCTACCCTGTTTTGAAAAAGTATGTCAGAATATGAACATTTGTGCATGTGAATGCATGCTTGCAGAGTCACTATCTCACACAAACCCAATTCCCAGAGGTTTATAAATAGACCTCGTAGTGGAAAGTTGTTCTTTCCAAAAATACTTACAATGTTTTTTCCATTGATATACACAGCACTCCATTTGGCACAAACACTTTCAGACTTTTTTCTTTAACTTATCAGTGCATAATATGTAAAAACTGGTTGGCGGGGGGCATGAACTAAAACAATGAGAAAAGATTACAAGTCAAGACTGACCTGCTGTCACTTCTACATGTCATTACGGTTTACCTCTCTTTTTAATTTGAGGAAACTTTAACAAAAACAGCACTCATAAGATGTATCTACAAAATGGTGGATGTTACATATAGCTTCTGAAAGCCTCTATGAACGAGAAAGTCCACTTTTAACTGCTTTTCTCCTTTATTGAGTGAAATCCATCCCCCAAGCAAAAATGTTGGTTTTGCATTAAGTAAAAACACCTCGAGGAGTGCAGTTTTAATCAGAGAGAGTCCTCGATTTAAAAAGATAAGAAAACAGTGAAGGTTGGCCCTTCCTCTGTAGGATGAAGTAAACAGCATTGAACGGGTTTGAGCAACAGAATAAACAGCAACCAGAGAATAATTGTGGCCTGTTACAGGTAGGGAGGGAATGATACACTGGATGGAGTCACAGGTCCCATTTTTAATGTTGGGGTCTTTAACATAATACCTGGGTTTTCAAGGCAATGGTAAACATCCCATGTCTGCCTCGAGTGCTTGGTCTGAGGTTGCCATAACCAGATGAAGTCTTTTAACACCTGTAAGGGATTTTTCTGGCTTTTAATTTGTTTGGGGAAAATTTGAGCAACTCTTACTGTTTAACTACAAATATAGGTGTATTATATATGATAACTAGAAAAGCACTCAGAGAGCGCAGACCTCTGCCAAGATACAATACTGGATCACCATGTCCTCTGATATGACGGCCGAGTCTCCGCTCATGTCTGTCCATGTGGAGAAGTCTCCCGCTGGCATTGCAAGGGAAACTGGGTAATGTAGTGACATAGGCTTGAAAAACTTTGACATGAGTTGGCAAATAAACTACAATTCCCATAATGACGTAAAGGGGGTGAAACCCTCACAGCAGCCGAGGAGAAATTAATGGGATTTGCCATTTTAAACGTCAGTGTTTTTTTGTGACGTCAATCTGGATCGGCTCGGATATTATATATATTATCATGTAAATTTTGAAGTGAATCCATGAAGTGATGTCAGAGATATGATTTTTTAAAATATGTCCCAATGTTAAGTTATGGGATTTTTCACAAATTTTAGGATTTTTTTTTTTTTTTTGCATCCAGACAAATATGTGGATCACCACCAAAATGTAATGGCTTCTTCTTTGGACCAAACCACACCTCTGGTTAAATTTTCATGTAAATCCATCCAGCAGTTTTTGCATTATCTTGCTAACAGACAAACAAACAAACACACAAACAGACCCTGGTGAAAACATTACCTCCTTTGCAGAGGTTATTAAGTCAAAAAAGTCAACAAGAGATATGCATCTTTTAAAGTCACAATAACAATATTCCAAAGGCCACAAAATAAGCAGGGTATTGATTGCTGGCTAAAACTGACCTTCTGTTTTCTTCATGCACCCCTCCCTCTGTGAACAGGGGTTTGCACTGTACCTTGGTAAGGTCATGATACCTCCGGGGCTGTTGGGGGACAGTGTTGGCAGTGACAAGTGAGCCTGATGGCATCCTGTGGAGCAACAAGGCAGCTTTAGGCCCTCTCAGCCCTGCACGGCTCTGGGCTGCTGGCACCAGAGAACCAGTCTGAGTCAGCTTGGACTGGAAGAGCTGCTGCAGTAACACGCTCTCGCTGGCTGCGGGGCACAAAGCACATACAGAGGAAGTGGAGAAAAAAGGGTGAAAAGAAGCAACAGCATTGGTGGAAGTAAGGGGGTGGCGGAGAATAATGAGAGGTGTGATGAACAGATAGAGAGAAGGGAGGAAGAGAGGAGAAGAATAATGAAAGGGATTAATAGCCAGAAGGGAAGCGTCAGAGGAGGAGTAAGGGTGGGGAGGGGGCATAAAGTTAGGTTTCATGTAAACAATCAGTCCCAGCAACAAGAGGGGGTGGGCCATGCCACTTGACAGCACGTGGAGCAGTCCACAACAACAATGAGCTCATTCAGAAAGCCAAACAACATGTGTGTGTGAACGTGGGCGTGTGGCTCTCATCTACAATGCTGAAAGAAAAAGAGAGAGAGAGATACAGAGAGGCAGGTAGGCGTACTAAGTAAAGAAAAACAAACATGAGTCCTGGACTCGTTCAAGGACTTAATTACACATGGCTCCAGGAGTAATTGTCTTTTCATTTAAAGCAATCATTGCCACCACCTGAATACATAGACTTACACGGCTCCCTGTCCCCCTCTAACAGCTTTAAGGCTTAAAGGTAGTCAGTCAGGAGGGATGAAATTCATAAGTGGAAACCAAGTATGTTTGTCAATGTTTGTAGATGAATGGCAGTGACCCATCAACGTCGGCAGACTGAGCGACAACAGCAAAGGGTGAATGAAGGGCTAGCCTTCAGAAGATTAACCTCATCATGGGAATTATAGCAATTAGGCTGCTGGACGTTATGCTAGCCTGGCAGCCACACAACGAGTGCCTGTGTGCAGCAAACCACAACACCCCACATCTGGCACCTTCTATAGACAATATACACAGACGGGGCTGTCTGCTGCATATGTGATGAAACACACACATACAAACACAGCCACACTCACACAAAGAGTGGTTTTGTGTGCTGTTAGTTTAGACAAGAGTGCATCTTTGTAATCAAGTGTGCTCTGACGCCACAATGTGCTCATATGCTTGTTTTTTTTATTGGGTACTTACACTTCATCGTAAACAAGAGATTCTGAGGAAGGGAGTCCTTGTTTCTTGTTAGGGATCCGGTGAGGTCATATGAAATCTAGAGAGACATATGTCATACATACAGATTCACTTAAACAATTAATCTGTATAAAAACAAGTGAAAAAGTAATAAATAATTCAACTTTATCTGTGCAAAAGCATTTATCATGAGTCGCTGAAAGTAGAATTTGGTAGTCTGAAAACTTGTAATGTTTCCATGCTTAATGCATTCTTCCAGATAAATGGCTTTATAATTACCTTTTTAAATGAGAAGCCTATTTATTATAAACTATTAATAAAGCTCCTTAAATATCATAGGGCATACAGGCTGACAGTAATGAAGTAAAAACAGAAATGTTTCAAACCAGCAGCTATTACTATCACAACTAGTCATGCACTGATTGTGAGAATCAGGGCAGATGTTGAAACTGATGTTTAAGATAATAATTTTAGCCGAAACTGATGCTGACACAGAGGTTTTTCTAATTCTCCCATGAAACCAGTCTTTTTCTCCTGTCTAATCATGAAAACAGATCACAGTTTAACCAGCAGGCCATTTTAACCACCCGAATTAAGAATCTTGTCTAAATCAACACAAAGTTGGTATGACACAACAAATAAATATCTGAAAACTGATATCTGTTTTTCTCATATTGATTTGCAGATGGACAATATTTGTAAAAAAAGACGATATTGGCTGATACTGATGTTGAGCCAATGCTGGTTCGCATCCCCAATTCATCCAGCATAGATTTTTACATTTAATGTGTACGTTCCACTGAGCAAAAACAGAAATACCACAAACAATTTAGGGATGCACAGTCTTATTGGTATGGCATTGTATCTGCAGATAATACCAGAGAAAGCTGGTTTTTGCTAATGGCAGATATCAAAATTTCAGCAAATATTTACAGCTGATTTCATGTTACCTATCAATTTTCATCTGAAAATACCATGGTCTGTCATGAAGATCATCATGATGTGTAAAGTTTTTGTTTGCTACAGACCTTTTTATCAGCAATGATAGAAGAACAGAGTAAAAAAATCCCATAGACTTTTAGTTGAGAGACCAAGCATAATGCTAACTTTAGTGTTGGCCTAGAAAATAGATCATCCCTGCACCACTCTATACAGCTGTAATATCAATGTCTGAATTTGCATTTCATCTCTAAATGTCTGAATCCTAAATACAATAAATTATCATGTATCAGAGAATTAACTGATGTTTTTTATGGATGTTTTTTATCTGTTCCTAACATAAGTGTAGTTAACATTAGTATACAGAGACCATATAGTTTTGGCAGAAATGTGTGTGTGTATATGTATCTTTTATGATTTGAGATAATGAGTTGGAAATGGTGGCCTATTGGATATAGGCAAAAATCCAACAATGTGCATCCCTCTGATAAATGAATCTATCATACTATTTGAGTGTTTAAACTGATTATACATCTGTAATCTTAAAGCATAACATAGTAAAATACTAGAAACACAAAGGGCACTGCACTCCCCTGTTCATGTTCTCACCTCTGCAATGCCTGTGTAATTACTTCTAAGGTCAGCACAGACCTATTACAGACCTATTACACCTCCAAAATGTTCATAGTTTAGGGAAAACATCACAGGGGCATCAACACTAAAGGATTTATCAGTATATGTTTGTCTTTTTCTTGTCTTTGTCTTCTTATTTACCTCCTATAAGATAGTTATTAGTTGCAGTTATATTCCATACCTTACTGTCCCAATGCCTGTAACTAGATCTATGAATGTTTCGTGAAACAGACAGACCTGTCCAGCATAGTGGCTGACAGTGAAGGCTGGCCCCTGGTCTTTGGGTGGGGGGTTTCCATTGCCGTCCTTGGTTGTAAAACACAGGCCATGAGTTGGATTGGAGTCCAGCTGGGTCGACAGTCTCTTGTAAAGGGACTGCTCTGCTGGCCTCAGACTTTGGCTCTCCTCATCTAACACACACAACAGTCCTTGAGGCCTCTGCAGGGTCAAACATGAGCAGTTATTGGACACAACATAGATATGAGAGACAGGCTGGGCTTCCACCAGTCTTCACAGTACTGTAGTTGATCTGAACCAGCAGGGTACAGTACCTGGAGAAAGAAGTCCAGAACATCTGACTGATTGCCATGGGAGTGGGGGGTCTCCTTGGCAATGCCCTCCTGCAGACACTCGGCTTGCTCCTGCTGGAATAGCACCTCAGAGACATACTGCCTCAGCCGCTCATTGGTCATGTTCACGCACAACTGGAATGCAACACACATACTTCAAAAGCCAAACTCTACCACTGCCTACAGTCACACTTTTTAGCCCCCACCCGTATATTAATTTCAAATATGACATAGGTTAACACAATATTAAAGTTAATGAATATATTGATGTTAAATATAAGTATGATGCCAGCGCTAATGCTAAGTAGAAGATTATTTATGATATGAACCACTTAATGATGGGATAATTAAACACAAGCTCATCCATTCGAAGTGCCCAGCCCAAACCCTTTTGTCCACTGTTTTCTGTACAGGAGTATTTACATGATTTGAAAAAATGTGGTAGTTATAAACACTCAACTGATAGTTTAAAGTCATTAACTGACGTGGAGGGCTGAGAGGGAAAAAAGAGTGTCAGACAGAATTGATATCGGTGTAGAGCTATGTCACAGGCTTTTTAAGTTTTTCATCTCTACAAAACAGCACATGTTTGAATCCTAAAAAAAGTGCAGACAATTGAAATGCCATTGTTACACCTTTTGGACTCTAACATATTACCTGGAACTTTATTCAGGTCTCTTAAAACAGCATGGTCTTTGCCAGAACATTACTTTAGTAATCAGAGGATGAACATTGATTTTAGCTGAACAAGCTGTAGCGATATTTGCATATGCATAAAAAAACAATAACATACCTAAAATGAGGTATTTAGAATTCTATTATGCTGCCAGTGTTTCAGACAGTTATCAATATTGTTTAATTTCTAACACAATCATAAACAAGCTCCTTACTCTGGTATTGTGACAACCATTTATTATTTCTGTCCAGAAGTTAGTATCGAGATGTGTGCTGTTTATGGTCATTCAGCTAAAAAAATCTTCTCTATGACATTTGGTCCATATGGCTTTGTCCGACCTGCAGCTAATATTGAGTTATTGTGATGTGTGACTCCCTCTAAACAAAAGTTAAAAAGACAATCTCCACAAATACAGCATACAGTGGGCCCAAACAGAGAAGTCAGTGGGCCACAAATTAAGTGAAACTCATGTGACATACTTGACTCCAAATCAGGAGAACAGTTTTGCGACACCTCATGCATGGTATATAGTACTGTACATCTCTGTAGCCCTTTTTATTCAATCCCCCTCCAGTATGGACAAAGTGTTCCTTTTGGGACACATGAACTCCCCCTAACCCAGCAGTCAACCAATCACAGCACAGGGAGGAGACAATAAAAATGGGTTTGTTTGTCTGGTTTGTGTATAGAGCTCAAGAGGGAAGACTCAAGTGTGACATGTCACATTGATGTAATGAGCAGGAACGTAGACTGTGAGGTGAAACAACACACGGGACATCAGAGTGCAGCAGCGAGGCTTGTTTAAACTCCTCCTGAACCTGAATGTGTCACAGAGCTGGGGAAAGAAGAAAATCATACACTGCTGCAGTCAAGGAAGGGACCTGCCATACTTGTACTTGTGAGGGATGCCCTTGTTTTCAACCCAGGATTTGAAGTCTCTAGTCTTTCTACTTTAAGTCTATGTAGGGCTAGAGTATCTGGACAAAATATGATTATGTCACAATAATTTCTGGTTCAATGGCAATACCAGAGACGTTACTCGAGTTAGAGACGAGCACTCAAGTCACACTTGGTCTTGGTCTGTACTTGGTCTTACCTGTTAAAGACCCCAGACTCGACTTGGACTCAAGGTTTGACACTCGCATCCACTGTTTTATAATGTATTTCTGGCTCACTGTAAATATGGGCTGCAAGGAATGTCATTCCATCAGGCCAGGACAGGTTTGGGATCGCATGCTGGTTTGGGTTCACCATTCATCATTCCTGACGACTCATCTGCACCACCAGCAATGTTAACCTTACTTAATTGTAGGTGTTTACATAGAGTTTAAGAGTGAAAGGGTGCAAACCCTACACCCCAAAGCTCCGGAGGCGAAGCACGTCAAACCCTTTCAGCTGTGTAACTGACTGCCGTAACCAAGTCCCTCATTTTGCATGTAGTCCTCTGGTGCACATGCATCCAACTTCATATAGACAAGCATGGCACCTCTTGTGATGGGCAAGTATAATCAGGACCAGTTAAAACATACTCAATAACCCTTATAAGAAGTTAGCTGGAGAAGTGATGAGTCTGCACATTCAAAGTGAAGTACATATCTATGCTTATTAATATCTAAAGATGATAAATGTATGTCAATTTATCAGCGAGTTATGAGGGGAAATGTAAAAAGGTATTGAATTGCACAAAGTCACCACTAAATGTTTAATGTTAACAATATTAAACAGGAAATACCTTCTACGTGATAGTACAGAGCTTTTTCTAAATTGCACAAACCAAAGCCTCCTGTTGTTTCTGCCCACTTTTCCAAATACTGCCCATGAACACTGCCTGGCCAAAAAAAGGTCGGCATCAAAAAAAGGTCACACACTCTAATATTTTGTTGCATACATTCACTGTAGCATTGTTTCGATAAACTTCTGTAATATCACAAGATTTATTTCCATCCAGTGTTGCATTAATTTTCACCCAGATCTTGTATTGATGATGGGAGAGTCTGACCACTGTGCAAAGCCTTCTCCAGCACATCCCAAAGATTCTCAGTGAGGTTAAGGTCTGGACTCTGTGGTGGCCAATCCATGTGTGAAAATGATGTCTCATGCTCCCTGAACCACTCTTTCACAATTTGAGCCTGATGAATCCTGGCATTGTCATCTTGGAATATGCCCGTGCCATTAGGAAGAAAAAATCCATTGATGGAATAACCTGTTTTTTTTTTCCATTTAGCCTTGCTGATTAGTGACTGATTCTTAAGGCTACACAGCTGTTCAGTCCCAATCCCTTGAGTTCCCATCGCATTGTGCGTGTGGAAGTGCTCTTACTTTCAATATTAAACATACCCCTGAGATCGACTTTTGTTTTTCTTCAATCTGATTTGGCCAAACGTTTAAGTGATCGCCGATCACGATCATTCAGGATTTTTTTCCAACCACATTTGTTCCTCAAAGACGATGGTTCCCCACTATCCTTCCAGTTTTTAATAGTGTGTTGGACAGTTCTTAACCCAATTATAGTAGTTTCTGCAATCTCCTTAGATGTTTGCTCTGCTTGATGCATGCCAATGCTCTAACCTTTCTTAAAAAGACTAATATCTTTTCCACGACCACAGGATGCGCCTTTCGACATGGTTGTTTAAGAAATGAGAAGCTACTCATTGCATCAGCTGAGGTTAAATAACTTGTTGCCAGCTGAAAGATAATCGCCCATGCAGTAATTATTCAACAGGAGGCTCGTACCTATTTGCTTAATTCCAGGTGACAACTTTTTTTTTTGGCCATGCAGTGTAATTTTGACATTGTGGTGAGTTTATCTGCTAAAATAAGAAAATAAATTACCCATTATTGATTGTCAGGAACTTCTATTTTTTATTGCTATGGTACCAAACAGGTATCACATTTGTATGCTTCTTGATAAAGATATGAATGCCTCTTAAATATGATTGGTCTACATACTTCATCTCTCAAAGAAGTTGTATTCTAGCTCAAATAAAACCTTGCAACCTTCCTTGTGGGATAAACACTTTCAAAGATTAATGGACCTAAAGGAAACCATCTTAGCTTTCCTTCTTTTCATGTGAATGTGCTGGAACAAAAACATGACCTATATTTCTTCTGACAGCCAGCTGATGGAGAATATCAGAACTAAAGGTGTGTCCCTCTGTCTCCTGTTTTTCTTGCCTGTGTTGTTTGTCTGTTCGCTGTCTTCAAGCCAGTCTAATACATTAAAGGCTTAGACCCAGCAGGTGGTTGATTGAGTTAGCTCATTAGCAAAGTGCTGAGCAGGTACAACACACCCCTGACAAACACAGCTCTAATTAACAAGCGCTAATGACCCTGATCACGCAGCGCATGTGAGGTGTGCAGGCAAACGTGTTTGTATGTGTGCGAGTCTGTGTGTGTGTACAAACATGTCAAAAAAGTAAGGCTTTGTTTGCCACTGATGCGCCATATATTCTGCAGGAGACTGTCATGTTTGTTTACTCAGAGCTTGCTACTCGTATTTTGGATTCAGTGGGCGGTGGGTATTGTTTGAATCAAACGGGCTGATATTTATAGGAAGCTCAGCCGCAAATATGGAGGCAAGTCAGAGGAAGAGAGGCAATGCCATCTCTTGCCAGAGAGCGTCTCGGGTACGATTTTTGCTTTCTCTCCGATCTCCTCTTATCCCCTCTCCTCGCTCTTGCTTTTGCCTTCTCTATGACCTGAAGAGTAGAGGTCAGGCAATCCTTTGCTTCCACTTGGATTAGGGAGCAGCCAGAGGAAGAGGTGGCAGGGCCCTAGCAGTCCTCACACACACACAAACTAAAGTCGGACACTTGCATGAGAGCAAAGACAAACACAGGTCGGACTTAATAAAAGCTAGGAGGAGATTGTGAGCTCCACAGGGGAGGGGAACATAAGCCCTGTGAAGCAGGAATAAGTGCTTAGCCTCTTGAGCACTATGAATTACACCCTAAGACAACTCACACACACACAAACACACGCATAGTAGTATACAGAGTTGTCTGCCTTGATCCCTGCTGCTACTACAATGGGGTAATCTATTCGGAGTGCACGCTTGATGTGCACATGACAGATTTACAGCCAATGACAGGTGAGCACTATAGAGCAGCACACGCTGTACTCTGTACACTGTGTAATGTTACAGAAACATACTGGCAGAGTGAAAACAAGCAAGCATAACAGACATGATGAGCCATAAGTGGAGAAAAATTAATTAATCACTCAGAGGAGAAATTCAATTAAATCAGGAATGCTTATTTTACTTCATTCAATTACATTTCTGCATTTTTGTTTGCTGTTACTAAGCCAATATGTATTCTTTGTATTATATTGAGAACAACTCCCATTGTTGCTGATACAGGACTTCAAATTCTCTCCTTAAAGAGTATTTGAAGTCAAGAACTTAAATTTTAAACCTTGTGAGGTCCAACCTACAGTACTAGTTTACAGTAAAAGCTAATCTCCTTGATATTATTAACAGATTAAATGAAATCAACAGTTAACCTGAACTTTGGCCTACTACTTGATTTAAATGTGATTGAGGTCAAAGCATTTACCTAATAACAGTTTTATGTCCACATTAAAATAACTTTTTAAAAGTTTCTAGTGATACTGTGTGTAGTTGTAGCATTAGAAATAAGCATGTTGATCTTATTTTGAATGCATTGTACAGGGGACAGGAAAACTAGAGGGTTTTTTAACAATAGTGACTGAACATATATGAACCCTATTTAAGGCAAAATATGACCTCTATAAATATAAATGCTCCTTAAATACACTGTAATATATCACTAAAATAATAACCTATTAAATATTAAAATAATAATATTTAAAAATAGACTATCGTCTGATCAATACTTACAGGCATGTTACTGCTGGTAGATCTTACTGTAAACAGTATTTTTAATGGACGTTTGGCCCGTCATTTAAAAGGCGCTATGTTGAAGCTACAACAAGGGCAGTGGCGTAAGGCAAGTGCCCCTACATACACAAAAAGGCAGAGACACACACTCGCAGCGCTCCTGTCTCCCACTGAGACCGCATGCCTCCCTCTCAAATATCATGCCTCTGTTACTACCTCTGGAGAAGGAACAAATGGATGATCACTCATTCCCCCCCATTCTATCTCCGCTATGTTCACAGTGGAGGTAAAATGTCACAGGGACGTAAATATTCTGCTTTGAAATGATGGTGTGAATTGGCCTATTGATAAAGTGGCTGAGTTAGGGGATGAAAGAAAACAATGACAAAGGAATATGGTAGCTGCCATTATTTGTGGAAAGTTATGGTACAGATTTATTTAGTATAACCACACAGTTTTAAAGTTAAGAAGTTACAGTTTCTTGCTTTACACAACATTTATAAAATAAGAAAAAAAAAAAAATTATCTCATTACCGTGCATCTCTTCTGAAAAATGCTAACATATCTACGAAAACTTGTTATATCATCATGCCCTGGTGGAGAAAGTCAGGATGCAGGTGCTGTACGCTGAGCACTTTTAAAACTCGTGATGGAAATTTTCATTTAAATAGGCAAACACTTGTTAAATTTCTTTATTAAAAAAAAAACTACATGAAGATAAAAAAAAAAAAAACTTAACAGGATTCACCTAACCATTAATGATCTTCTACTGTGACCTAAAGAATCTAAATCCTATCACTCTTCAAACGTTATAATCAAAGATGTCCTTCAGTGTATCAACAAGATTCACACACAGACACACGCACTGGTTTAAAGCTTAGCTCTGACTCCTCGCACACAGGCATTCATTGTGTCAGTTCATTTGAGGACAGCTGAGAGTCACGCCACAGTCAGCCGCAGACCTCACCTCATTCATTACAATTACAGACTGAAATATCTGCGCCAAAATAGAAAACAGCCCCAAATATTTTAGCAATTGGATTACAATCCGTTTGAAACCACGACACAGCTAAGTATGCAGAGAGAATTTGACTTGAAAGGCAGCCCTTTGAGCCAATAATGGTTAAGAGGGGATGTCATAAATGCGGCGGGAAAATCATCTGTCAGCAGGAGGGGAAGCAGAAAACAGCAGCGGTGTGTGTTTATGTTCTGTAGGGGAAAGGTTGACTTAAATCTAATAAAAGCAAGTAATGTCCCACCTGCTCAAAGCCATTCCTCTGAAGTTCTTCAAACCCAAAGATGTCCAATATCCCAATTTCAAAGGCAGGGTCACTGGAAGAAACGAAGGACATTTTTATTATATTAATTTAAGTTTTATTTTGGTCAACCTGAGAACTAGTTTGCATGTTCATGACCCCGACAGGGACTATCGGGTGTGTATGCACGAGCACTTTTGAGTGAGTGTAAAAGAGCAATAACACATCTTAACGGGGTGTGCCATGAGTAAGTAGTGTGGTTGACAAATTTATTACATTCTGCGGCTGGTGTGTAAACAAGGCAAAGCACAAACACATTCCAGGAGATGGAACGCGGGTTATCTATGTGATAAGACTTCACAACATCAACAACACCAAGGATCCTGTGGCCTCCACCTAGAAGTGTTTGCATGAGTGTGTGCGTTGAGGATTTCAAGTGGGAGACCTCCACATAAACCTTGGGTGTGTCCTCTTTCTCGACCCTGTTGTTGAGCATGTTCTTCAGAGTGCATGCCTTTCTGTGAATGTCATACAGTGTAAACTATTACAAAGCTCAACTGTAAACTCTGTATCGTCTTACACCACCAGTGTTGTCACAAACAGTCAGTGCTCCTGTGTACTGTGCTGACAGATATGCTACACTGGAGGAGATTGTGGTTGTGCTTATCAACAGCATGGACTTCCAAAGAAATCTTAATTATGGTACACACTTAAAAAGCCCCAAACAGACACATGCACAGAAACAAAGCCTTACCCAATACTGTCATCCTGTCCCTGAAGGTAGTCGTTGATACTGTTGACCAGATAGCTGAAGAGGCGTCCATAGATGGCCTTGGCGAGCTGGTCTCGGTATTGCTCTGACATCTCCACAGTGTGGCGCCTAGTGATCATGTCGCCTGATGCAAGAAGGACATGATAAAGCAGAAACTCTATTTAGTTTGTATCAGTAATCGTGTTTCAGGGTTTTCACTATTTTCATCCCTAAAACAGAGATACTTCGGGATCAATGTTGTGAAATGATTTTCATGAGATTTCTTCCTGCATCACATAAATCACAGGGCAGGCTTTTGCAGAGGATACACTGCCTTATTTTGGGGATGGAATTGATCAAATTTATTGATACCAATGCTATCATTGATTCCCTTATTGATTCCTGTAGATTTTCTTTGTGACAAAAGGTCTCCATTGGTGTTCAGTGTCAAAAATGCCAAACACATGGCCCTCTGGATGCTTGATGCTGTGCTGCATAGTCCAGTGCTTGTTTTCAAGTAACTGGTGTTTCCACTTTTGTTTGAGATCACACAGATACTGGATGATGTTCTGTTAGTCTTTTTGTGGAAAATTAAACCACAATTTTGACCACTCATAGCTCCTTTCTGACATGATAACACATTTGACTTTTTGTTGTCTTTGCTGATTGCCTCTGGTGAGAGCACGACACGCTTGATTTGTGGGTCATTCAGAATAAAATGATAGAAACTGACAAGTGAATTGTTAAGCAAAAAGACTAATAATATTGGCCACGGTTACATGATGTTCTTAATTCAGAATTAAATAGTTCAGAATTAAAGTATTCTCCTTCGCGTTAACATGGAAATAGTAATTCTGAATTGAGGTTTACATGGAGAACACCTTTATTCGCCTTCATTTAATTCCACTTAAGGTCTGGGGGTTGGAAATGCTTCTGATTGGACACGGGATGACGTGACGTATTTACGTCTACCGGAAGAAAAAATACTCCAGTTCAGCGTCTCCAGCGTCTCTGTCAGGGAAACCTCGTCCTACTTAGATACTACAGCTTTAAAAAGGTCCACATTTCCAAGGCTTCTAAGGCCTACTAAGGCTCTAATTAAATAAATTGTCTCAGCTCGAGTCCCACGCTTGCTTCGGGTGGCCATCCTGTTCCCGTCGGAGTGGAATATGTGTGTCATCGCGACAGGACAAGGGAACGACCAGAATTAATTTAAAGCAGAATCAACATATACATGATCAAGGAATTATTCAATTCGGATTTAAAATCAGAATAAACCTGCCACCTACTTCGGAATTAAGTTTAACTCGGAACGGTCATTTTTATTTGGAATTGGTGTTTGCAAGGTGATTTTTAATCTTTTTAAAGCTCTCATGTAAACGTAGCCATTAATTCCTTAAGCTAGTTGTAATCAATTCTCATCTGGAATTAGTTTTGGAATCCAATCCCTATTTATTTGTGTGGCTAATTTACAGTTTATTATCTTGAAACACGGTTATAAGTTCACTGATTAGTGGCTGTGTCCAAAGTGACATATTCCTAAAATACAGCTAAATTAGTTGTGGTCTGTACCTCATAAGAAAGCTGTACAATCTTAGAAATATTTCAAAGGTTTTCATAACCAGTTTTGTACATTTTTTTCTCATGTTTGTATATTTTTTGTATTTTCACTTGACTCGCTAAAATGTTTCGTAAAAGTGACTTTGGTGACTCTTTCCCTTATGATGGTTTCATTATTAATGTGGCCCGCAGGTATGTTGCTTCTTAAAGTCGCAGCACTTTATCAAAAGCTGAGTGAAAGAGAGAAAGCTTTTGAGATTTTTTAACATTTCCTTGCATTAAAGATAATTCAGTGGAGTAACGTGACAGAATGAACTGACAGCTGTGTGTGGAACAGTAAAGGCTGAGTGATGATGGAGGCTGGTGAGAGGATACCTTTGAAGTACTGAACGTCAGAGGTCAGGGCTGTGCTTAAGTCGTTGGAGCCCACCTGTAACATTCCAGACACTAAAAGAGATGGAGAGAATGAAAGAGAAACAGGTACAGTGTGTTCGGTTACAGAATTGAAAAGAAAAATATTGAATTACCAGCACTGGACGTTAACTGTGAAGACGGGCCTATCAGATAGGTAGAGCAGATATCATCCCACATCCATCTGCTCTTTCCTGCTCTGACGATGATATCACATTGCCAGAACAACATGCTGAGCTCTGCTGCAGATCATTCCTCTAATCGATCTGTGGAGCTAGCAGCAATTAGTCATCAATAGATTTCTGAGCAGAGCCCATAAACAAGCAGCTAAAACAGGTGACAGCAACCCAGAGCCCCCCCTCTGTTTGAATCACTGGCTGTGACATCACATCTCCCTGACAACGGCTGACTGTTTCCCGTTTAGGCCCTGATGTCATTTGTTTACCACCTCACTGAGGTCAGGGGTCACATGAAGGGGTTGCATAATGAGGGAAAGGGGAAAACAGTGGTACTTACAGTAAGTAGGTGTGTGTCTCACAGTGTTTGTTTTTCATGCAATGTTTACATTTTAGCAGAAAAGGAGACCAAACAGGTGACTGTCCGGCCTTAAGCTTGTGCGAGAAAGCCACTAAAGGAGAGACAAAGGGGGGAGCCATGATGACGCAGTAAACAAGATGAGTGGGTGTGATTCACCCTTCCTCCCTGGCCAGTGATCCCACCTCCACACACACTTTGTGGAAATGTGACCCTGGTCATGTGACAGGGGCACTGACCTCTCTCCAGCAGCTGCAGGTCAGAGGGGAAGGCTGTGTTGGCATCTGTCAATGCAGTGAAACGCAGGTCCCCAATATGGAGAACAGCAGATAGCAGCATAAACACTGAGTCCACCTCCTGCAATAGAGAGGGTTAGAAACAGAGCACTTAGAGGCACAAGGAAACATAAGACTGACATAAAAAAGGAACATTTTCTTTCTTGTGCAGTTTAAACTTTTGCTTCTCTTAAATAAAGACTGGTATTATTCCTTTAATTTCTTAGAAGATGGTAGACACAAATTTTCTGCACTGAACTGCTTGTTAGGCCAGGACCAAATAATATATCTGACTATTCTGTAGCTCCAACCGGGTGTCTAGGTCCCCCTGGGTAAGTCTCTGTGAGCTTTATGACTGCCATAATAAGATTAACATATTAAAAAAGCAATGGTAATACAATTACTTCAATGTTCTCTAAAGGTTTTTAGCTAAGAACCTGCATCTGAGTGAAATGATCTTCCTGGATGCTGCCAATAAAATTATAAAAATACTTAAATTTTGGACTGCAGTGTATCAATTTCTGTGTGGTCTAACAGGGCCTGGGCACCACTAAGGGGGGGCTCCAGGAAACAAAGCTTAGAAACACTGCTTCAGCTGAATGGTGATTCATGTTAACACCTTCAAGAAATATCTGTAAATTCTGTAAAATCCAGAACATAGGTGGCCCTTGTATATAAACTGTTGTCAGTCTTTGGGATTTTTCCAATGAAAAGAGGGTTTCAACCATTAATCTGCGAGATGATTCATATTTTGCCCTGATTAGTCAACAACATGCAGTTTATGTGCAACCGTGTCACTATTTTGTCAACACTGACTTTCATCATGTTGGCTTGCACTTCTGCTACCTTTATTAGTAGGGATGGAAAGTGATGGGGTTTTACAGATACCAATGCCATTGACGATTCTGCTTATTGATCCAGCTCTTCAGCGATTCCTTTATTGATTCCTGCTGATTGTTGTGTGGAAAGAGTAGGCCTACATAGGTTTTCAGTTGGAGCAATGTCAATCACATGACACACTTGGGCAGTATGCATTTTTATCCAAAATCAGTGCACAATTTTCACAACTTCTTCCTCCTGTCTGCCATGATTTTTGACTTCTTTGTTGTCATTTCTGCTGACTGCCTCTGGTGATAGCGCAATGTCTTTCATTTGCAAAGCATGCAGACCAAAGTGTAAGGTTTTGATAAGGGAATTGATAACCAAAAAGACTAATGATATCGATTCCTTGAGGAAACTGTTATCGATTCTCAACCGAAATTGGTTTTCGATTCCCATCCCTGTGGGACACAGCCTGAGAGCATTGCACTGCCCATTCATATTCTATAGCTATGTTTACAAAGACACAAATAGCTGATGTGAATGCTTGATCAGAATAAACATCCATCATGTAAACATGTCACTTGGAAGATTTTTATCTGAAGAAACTCATTCAGAAAAAAATGTCATTCTGAATGCGAGGGTTGGATTTTGCTGTTCGTTATTCTGAACAACATTCAAGAAACTACTTTCACTCCAGTCAACTGTGCATGTTTAAAGTTGAGGAAAAAAAATTCTCAGACTGTGTGCAGGCTGCCAGCTGCTACTAGCTGAGCTTTTCACAGCAGAACTTTGAGTCTGCTCAGAGAGGGCTGCAGAAAGAAGTTTGCAGTACGTGACTGAGGTTCATCTCAAATAAGAGACATCCAGAGTCACCAACGGCAGCACTGGGGAGAGCAGGGGAATAAAATCTCTACATGAGGGAGGATGGGTGACGGATGGTGGTGTTAGTTTATAACAGAGGACAAGTTAGTGTTTGTGTCATTCTTAAGACAAAACTAAAATATAAACATATAATAATAACACTACCCTTCTTTTATGATGTCTCGGAGCCTGGCATTCATTTTTTTCCAATTACAATAATATCAGCTATACCAATATAATGATACTGTCCTACCCTAAAACTTCTTTACAAATATTTAAATATTCCTCAAAACTTAACTTGAACTACCTCAATGCTAATAGTACTGTCTTGCCCGATATCTTGTTATCAGTATATCTTCAATGACATCAGTAGAATTAATTAATCGCATGATTAATCCCACTTAAGTCTTAACAAATAAGCCAAGTCCTCAGCTCTGAATAGAGCCAACAAATACACTAGCTCCTCCCGTTTTAATAACATTTGGTTAAGTCTACCCAACCCTGCTGTTAATGAAATAACACATTCATTTTCAAAATTTACAGTACTTTTTTCTGACCTTCCATAGGCTGCATCTAAATTATAGATCATAGGGCTCAGTGCACCAGAGTAGAAATATCCTGTGTATTGTAGGCTACAAAAAATAACAACATAAATAGATTCTTAGTTTATGTTTATATTGATATTTGGCGTGTGCTGCTGACCTCTTGGCCAGGTCGCCCTTGTAAATGAGATCCTGATCTCAATGTGATTTATCTGGTTAAATAAAGGTTAAATAAAATGAATAAAAAATAAATGTAGGGACTATGAATGGAAATTAGCAGTGTGCTAAATCTGGCATATTAACGTCAATCTTCCATTAGCTCCCTGTGACATTGTGCATCCATTAATATGCACCGTCCCCTCCAAATAAACGCTGAAATAAAGAATGACTTGTCTTATCGTCAAACATGTTGTCCAATTACGCCATTAAGAAAATGACATGCTTTCTACACAACAACCCTCTTCCCTTCATTCACAGCATCCTCTTCATCCATGGTCCCTCTCCCTTCCCCTCTGCCCTTGAGTAGAGGACACTTAATGGAATCCCCCCTCCTCACATAGCTCTGATTCCACAAGAGGGGGATGTTTGAGTTTACTGTGTGTCTCATGTGTGAATATGTATGCACGTGCACTCTCTCAAGGCAGGATATTGGAGCTGATATCTGGGAGATAAACACGAGCATTAGTCTCTGTCTGACACTCTATACGCAGACAGACTCCCCCCTCTGAGGTGGAGAAGAATGGGAGTGAGGAAGAGAAAAGGAGCGTCGGGGAGCGTTAATGACGATTGACCTTTGGGTCTGGACTCTGAGTCGTCCCTTGATTAGACTTAGACAGAGACCAATGGGTGGTCTATCACTTCCACTCCAACTCCCCCCCACTCCTTCTCCTGTCCCTTAGACGCTCTGTCTTATCCAGTGGACAGTGCTGCATCCTGATAATTCCACCATCTATCGCCCTCTTCCTCTGTCCCCTAAGCCTAGCCTGTGTGTATTTACTGCTGCTGGATTAAAAGGTAAGATGGTGGTCACTCACTGCTGACAGATGCTGAGTGGGAATCTAAGAATAGAACCTAATAATGGTCCGGGAACACGGCTGGAGGTACACAGGGCAGACTGTACACAATACTACATGCAGGCAGGATGCAGAAATCAAAGTCCTGTCTGCTGTGGTTGGTCATACATCTCATTATGTAATTTGATAAGGAGGTGAATTAGGGGTAGCTTTTCTCTCCCACTCTCAAAAGATAAGCCCACCCTGGGTCAGAGTTTGTAAAAAGGAATAAAAAAATCCTGTTTCGTCCCAATCCAGGTGGGAAAATGGTTAATGGACTTGAGTTTATCTGGTGTTTTTCTAGTCTTTCTGATGACTCAGAGTGCTTTTGCACCGCAGGTCACATCTACACATTAACAGCCATTAACTCTCACATTCACTGGCCACGGTTACATGATGATTTTTAATTTGGAATTAAGTATTCAGGATTAAAAAATTTGGAATTTAAGTATTCTCCTTCGCATTTACATGGAAAACACATTTATTCGCCTTTATTCAATTCTGCTTAAGATTGGGGGTTGGGAATGGTTCTGATTGGACAGGAGGTGGATGTGACGTATTTACGTCTACTGGAAGTAAACAAACTCCAGTTCCCACTTTTCTTTTTGGCTACAACATGGAAGATCACATAATAAGCTACAACTTTTAAAAGGTCCGCATTTTGCTTACGTCCACCCGCTTTTTCATTATTTTCAAATCTTCTAAAGCTCTAATTAAATAAATAGTCTCGGCTCGAGTCCAACGCTTGCTTCGGACAGCCATTCTGGAATATATTCCAGACAGCGTGGAATCTGTGCGTCATTGCTACAGGACAAGGGAACGAGCATGTGCAGAATGACCATAATTAATTTAAAGTGAAATGAATGTGTACATGATTGAGGGATTATTCAATAAGGATTTAAAATCAGAATAAACCAGCCACCTACTTTGGAATTAAGTTTAATTGGGAAGGGTCATTTTCATTTGGAATTAGGTGTCTACAAGGTCATTTTTAAACCTTTTAAATAGGATCTGAGTTTTATTCTGAATTAAAGGGGAATTAAAGCTCTCATGTAAATGTGGGCACTCACTGACAGTTGAAGTGTCTGTGTAAAGTGTCCATCAGCATTTGCTTACATATCCTTGCCCTTTTATACCCATTTAAATGGCACTGCAGAGCATTGGGAGCATCTTAGGGTTAAGTGTCTTGCCCAAGGACACACTGCCATGTGGCAGCAAGAGCTTAGCTTGAACCCACAACCTTTCGATCGCTGGTAAAGACTACTTACTGTGCCATACTAGACTAAGGACGTTTTGTGTCCCACACCACTCATGTTTAATTCACTGTAAATTATTACTTCCAGTGTGTGGCAAGTCCTAATAACAGTTCACTTGTGGTAATAGCCCATATATTTGCCTTAAGCCAAAAAAAATTATGAATCAAAGGGCAAAAAACATGTACATGGACAAACACAATATGGACACTTCTTCTCACTTTCCAACTGAGTTCTTGGAAACAAATGGTTGCTGTGAGTCAGTGGTAGATTCAGATATATCACTATTGGAAAGTCAGGGGTTGAATCCCCAGCTCTGGCAGGGTATTGAACCCCACAGTTCTCCCACTCATGCCTGAACATTAAATCTTTTTCTACCATGCTTGAACTGTGCATGCACAAATGCAATATAGCAGGATGTGCAGTGTTAGCCATATATGATCTGAAGAACGTTATGCTGATACTTCATTGTTTTATGGACACCAAAACAGCTAATCTTCCCTTTTGTTACAACTACTTAAAAGTCTGTCTGGCCAGCCTCAGTAGTAAGAGAAGAGACCACAGTGCACCTCCTGTAGGATGACTCTGCTCCAGTCATAGGTAAACCAGCATGATCCTCAAGGCAGACACCAAGTTATGTGAGGCCGATTTTCAGTGAGCACTGTACATGCTATGAGCAGTACCTTGTCCTGTTACTTGTCAGTGCTCTGATAGATTATGCAGTCTGTTAATAGAACAGATGTGTTACATTGATACATACATGTTTTTATTTCACAGCTGTAGGTGTGAGGGTGAGAATCACTGGTAGCTCAACATGGTGAGCTTAGTTTTTTAAGTTGCAGTTATGTCAGACTACGCATAACTTTAACCAATAAAGAAGCGTGTTGCTCTGCCCTCTCTCTCCTCACTTTTCCTTCTCGTACTCTGTGTGTGCATGTCTGTCAGCGCGCTGCACTCAACACACTAAATAAGACTTTTAGATTTGGAAAATGAAAATACTTTAAGACCTAATAGAGTGTTCAAAATATTAAAAGAACTAGAATTGCTTTGTTAGTGAATTAATTATTCATCATGAAAAGTGAAACAGCATTATCTCATATAGATTATTTTTCAAAGAGCCCATATTGTGCTTTTTTTGTTTTATATGTCCTTTAGTGTGTTGAACACGTCTCCTCAGTGTGATAGAGCACCTCTGCATCTCCCTCTCTCCAGCATTGCAAAATGCAAATTCTTGCATTGTTTCACCTGGTCTTGAGATTTTAATCGGGAGTATATGTACAACCACAAAAGTATGTCAGACTTGATTTGACTTGTAATTTTAAAGTTTGCACTGCAATACTGTCCCTCTGTCATCAGCTTTACCTGTTTGTTTAAAACCCATGCATGACCATGTGCTGTCACACACTTTTTATGTTGTGCATGCTAGCAAAGTAGGGTGGCTGCCTGCAACCATTCAACACGCTGCCACCAGTGCCAACATATACAATAGCCTTAATCAGTTTCTTAACATTATGTATGTGCACATAAAACTAAACAGCAGGTATCATGATTCCCACCCCTGTTATGTATCTTCTGTCCCATCCCAATCATGCAATACAGGAATATAGTCATATCCATTTACTTCTCACAAAAGCGTCAGCCTGTTGTTTGATAGATGACAAAAGATGACTAAACATCGAATGAAATCCAGTCATTCTGGCAGAATGTTTGTGTAGAGACACTTGGGTATTTTGTAGCCTCTAGTATCACCACAGTACAATATAACTCAATTATATTAGGGAGAATCAGCGATATTAATCAACATGAGAGGTCTGATAATGATCATGTACTGTGTCATGGACAGGCAGATTATTGACACTCTTGTTGTGTTCTGTATTTGGTCTGGCTTTTAAAAAGTTGCCCTTTTTAGGACATGTTTTTGTGTCTGTGTCACTTGGAGGATGCTGGAGTCTGAGTAGCTAAATTTCCAGGTACATTTCATCAATAACTTCATAAGAGTCTATTTCAGGTCCTCTGACATCAACACTTTAAGTGATCCCTGCCACCAACAACCTTTAAATAAACAGGCAGAGCAGAGGTCAATCAATACCTGCTTGTTGAAACCCAGGGCTCGCAGGGCTTGTTTGACTGCGGCAAAGCGTTCTCTACTTTGGGTAGAGGCTGTAGCTACTGGAGGTTTCTCCCCCGGAAGTACTCCACTGAGATACCTGAAAGAAGGATGGATAGATGGAGCGACACAGAGCATTAGACTGATCAACCACAGAGAACCAGAAAGTGAAAGAAAATGAGTCCTGTGATAAGTGAACAGTGAACAGATCCCAAACATCTGTTTGTGTGCTCAGCAGGAATTTGTGTGCACATCTTTAGGTTGGAAACACTTAAAGCCAAAGATGACTTGGGTATCTTTGAGCAGGATTACATACAGTCTCCTAAACATTATGGAGATAAAATGAAACAAGGTTTGAACCTGCAGAGCTCGAGTAAATGGGTTTGTGTGATGCCGGGGGTGCTAGCGTGCCATTCAAACTCCAAAACAGACTGATTTAGGTCAGTGGTTATCACACTGGTGGCATTCAGTGGATAACAGTACATTCAGAGTCACTCACAGTCACTTTACAAGTTAGCACACGCATGAGTAGAGAGAAGCAAAAACATACAGATAAAGGTCAGATAGAAGTAAGATCTGCATATTCATTTAAAAGCACAAGCAACAGCAGAAAACAGAGAATGACGAACATAATACATATTAAATGAACTCTGATAATCAAGTATGAATCATGTAAATATTGTTGATTGACTTCTTCATTACAACATTACACTCCATCATTTTACAAACAAAAGCCAAGCACCACGTACCTATGAGCCAGGACATTGCTGAGGTAAATCGCGCTTAACTCCTCAGGTGACATGCCCTCAGCCATCAAGTAGAAGATGCTGAAACTGTGTTGGTTGGGAGGCAGGTGCACCAGACGGGACTTTTCCAGCATGTACGGGTACAGGCGAGCTAATTTCAGAAAATATCAGGTTTTTACTTTAATAACAGGTCTGTAAGAAACATCTAGAGAGTGAAGATTCATTCAGTTTCTGACAGTAGTAGAGCAGAACATTCACCCTGTTGTAAATGTTTAGGGGTCAGTGCTGACTGAACAAATGAAATGGGGTTAAATGAGGTGAGCCTCCCTGCAGAAATGGAGCAGACAGCAGCAGACTTATGGGCAACTACTGCCACCTGCTGGTGCTTCACTAAACTGCAACTTAAAGCCGTCATGCAGAGTTAATGTGGTATAAATGTATCCTGAATTATTTATTTTCTCTGCAGCATAATTACAAGATAAGCATCCAGAGCTGTTACAGCAATAACGATTTGAGCAAGTAACTATTTCAGCAATTATCGTTTTTATGCAACCATGAAAAATGCTGGATTTATAAAATAAAAAGAGCTTTTTATTGATCCATTTAACATAGTGCATTTTAGCGCTATAGAAAGACTAAGTAATTACAGGCTTTGTGCGTCATTAACTCCAATGTGTATACAGCATCAGTAATGTTAGTATATACTTATTACAGGTAGTGTTCAGAAGACCTGTCTAACTTGCACTATCAATCTGTCTAATCAAGTAATCGTGCTGGCAACATTCCCTGCAGATTTTTACTAACAAATGGCTTGTTGCCAGACCACACTGCATTTAAAACAGAATCTGTCAATAATACATGTTATACATGGATATTTATGTATAAACTATTCTTTGGCTCTTACAGGTTTTCCTAGTTTTACATTTGTTCAACTTCCATTTTGATGCCATCTCCTTTTTGTCCATCTCAACCATTTCATTATCAGGATGTTTTAGGTGTTGGACAGTAATGCTCACTTACAATACACGTGATGCAAGTGAGCATTACTGTTAATGAAATGCAACAATTAAGAATAATATTGTTCTGACTGATGTGAATTACCAACAGGGCAATGAATATGAATTAATTAAGAGGGATCATACATAACTGTATGTACTGAAGTTTGAATTACCCAGTGGGCCATTGTAAAAAATCATTGGCCAAGCATTTTTACTTCCAAAAATTATAAAATGTGTTTTTGTGTCACATACATTTTAATACACCTCAGTCAATTTTCTTTATATTCCACAGAGAGAACAATTTTGTAAGATCTGAAAGTACAGATATGGCAAGAATTCTTTTTTTTTCTAGGCATTTACTTATATGTGAATGTTTAGGTACAAATATTAACCCATCATGTGGCGGATCTGCCTCTGAGATTTAGCGACTAAATGTGAAATTTTCCTGCATTTGTGTTAATTTTGGACTCAGTGCTTTCTGGTAGAGGTTGAGGGCAGATTTTTCACTTATAAATAAATGTGTGTGTTTTCAACAAATAGACAAAACTCAAGTGTGATGGCATTAGAGTACAATGAATCTTTTTAAATGGATTGGTAAATGATAAATGGACTTGAGCTCATATCGAGCTTTTCTAGTCCTTTGTCTACTCAAAGCTGCTTTACACTGCAGGTCACATCTACCCATTCACACCCATTCACTCTCACATTCACTGATGGTTGGAGTTTCTATGTCAGTTGTCCACTAGTATCAACCTTTCATGACCATTTACATGCCACTGATGCAGCAGTGGGAGCAACTTGAGATTAAGTGTCTTGCCCAAGGACACATTGCTATCCAACAGCTGGAGCTGGGCTGGAACCCGCAATCTTCCTTTTACTGAGCAAGTGCTCTATCAGACTGATCGATGCCCCCAACATCATTTTCTTTTATTGTATAAACTTTTTTTTAACCTGCTACTTTGGCAGCACAATTTAACGAAACAAAAGTCAAAGTAAATCCAGTAAAAAAAACTAACTTAATTGTCAGTGTTGGTTTAATAGAACAGATTTTTACCTCTGAGCAGCGTCCTCCTCCTCTCACAGTACTGGATGGTTAATAGCTTGATGAAGCGGCTGGAGTTGTTATTCCTTTCAGTCTTTGCATGCCCAAAAGCCTCCAGAATGCAGTTAACCTGTATTTTGACCAAACAAATGGAAAAATCACGTATCATTTGAAAAGCATTTAGAGATTATTTAACTTCTGAACTGTTATACAACACAAACACAAATACTGTACAAAACTCTCACACTCAGATTTCAGACACTTGAACAAATTCTGGTTCTATTCCACTGTTGGCCACTAGATGTCAATGCAGAACCATTTAGAGGGCAATCAGTAACTTTCGTGTCCTAGTATGATCACAGAGTGAGCTGACCCAGATATCGACTGCATAATGATGACTTCATCAGCACATCTCTCCTTAACGACAAGACTACACACTGCTTTATTAACAGGCTAATAGAAAGACCCAAGAGCTGGGGATGCATTTAAAAAGAACCAAAAATGTTGGTTGGAGTTGATGAAGCTTTTTGCTGTTTTAATTTATTTTCCATCATGTTTTTTATTTTTAAATCACTAACAGCCAAACATCTCTGCTCACTGTGTGCTGTCGCATTTTTCCATCACATTTGGTACAGTGCACAGAGGGAAAAAGGATGTAATAATCTGCCTGATTTTTTTAACTTAAGGGCATATTTTTCTTAAGATATTTTTCATTACAAAGACTCGTGCACAGGTCACTGTGGTAATGTCACAAGCTCCTGAACCAAATAAGCTTTCAGGGTAACACATTAAATGATTCCACATACTTACATGTTTCATTCTGGACTCCAGTGCAAAGCCTTTGGGGCTGGAGCGCGCTGTCAGGTGTCTCACTATGTGCTTACACACCTCTGATTTCCCAGAACCACTTTCACCACTACAGAGAGAAAAGCAAAAACATAAAGATGTTATATATCTCTTTAAATATATCTCTTAGATAGAGACTTGACGCGGACTTAGACTCAGAAAACCACATTTTCTCAGTTTCTAAGTGAAACTTTGCAGATTTACAAGCTTTGTCTCGAGTCAGTTTTTGACTCTTTTCCTTTTTGAAATGGTTTTTACTTCCAAAATTGCTGAAGTCAGATACACATCATTATCTCAAGACTCTGTCAGAGCCTGCAGATGGATGCTAAGTTGGTGGAGGGCTGAAAGCAAGAGTGCAGTACTGATGCATGGCAGAACTGGCAGAGGCAAAGACGACAAGAAAACAAATTTTGCAGCTACAATAGACCACTAATTGGCAGAATGCTCCAGATATATTCTAAAACAAACAAACAAGTAGCAAGTAAAGTAACGCGGAAGGAAGAATTAACAGCTCAAGAATAAAAGAAATAGATTGATCATTAAATTCAAATCAAATGCAACAATTTAAAAAACAACATTAGTGTTTAACATTTCTCAGAACGTGTCTCAAAGGAGAAGCTGTTAAGCATTAGTCATCAGGGTGTTTCCTCACATCCGTTACTTAAGCTTTGTGCCTTCACCAACCTGATATCACCCCGTCAGTGAGCCCCTCCTAGCATAATCTTTACCTCTTCCTCTTTCTCTGTTGACCACATCTTTCCACATACTGTAACTGTGACAACATAGCTGGCACTGGAGGCCTGTTTTTTTAATTTGGGGTTATGTTGATATCAAATATAACATAAGGTACCTCTACAGTGCATGATCTGACACTCACCGACAAGCAGAGTGTGGAGAACAGAATAGTAACACCAAGCAGATGGCTTCAGAAGGTCAGAAGCCCTCGGTGAAAACCACTCGGTGCTGTTGTGTGCTGTTTGTCAGTGTGTGTGTGTGTGCTGTATTTCCTACTAACGGCCCTGCTGAGTGTGAGGTCCAACAGCCTTTCCTCTCTCTTTTCATTTACTGGTTTTATTAGATTTCAAGGGCATTTTGTTAGAGCACCGGCCTCGGGGGATGATGGCTGCTGATTGCCTGTAAACGTGAAGGAGTGTGTGAGTCTGAATGCATGTGTAAGCGGTAACAAAGGAACAGCAAGATGAAGCAGGAACAAGAAGTAAAGGAGAAAATGGTGTAAGACTAAAAAAAGCAAGGGGTGTGCATAAAGATACGCAGTACAATGCCCTTGCCTGTGCATGCGTGTTTTGCTTGTGTGGGAGAGTGAGATGGATAGCCTGTGGCCGGGGCACATTAACTCTGTGCCAGATTGGTTACAACTCAGCAGGACTGTCACTGCAGAGCCAGAACATGCTTTAATTGCAATCAAGGAGCTGCCTCCGTCCGGTCGAGGACAAAAAGCGAGACGTTGTAACGCTCCCAGCAAACCTCCATCTGTGTGTGCACGCTCAGGTGTGCAGCTCGACTCAGGCTGAGAGTTATTAAACCCACAGGGAGAGCAGAACAGGTGTGTGGTAGAGGGGCGTGAACAAACCAGGTGGCCAGCTAAACAATTTTTATCGAGTTCGGATGTTTCCCAGTGTTTGCGTGTGGAAGGGTGCACCTGAGGATGAAACACTGTGGGCGTCTTTCTTGCAGCATCATGTGGTATGCTCGCTCTGCTGACGAGAAGATGTGCGGCGGCAGAGAGGAGCACAGACGACCCGTGGAGCTCAGGTATAGCTGACTCACCTGTGAGAGGGAAGGCAGATAGAGTTCAGTTATATAACACGGAGACACACATGGGATGAGTAAGACGGAGGATACAGTTTCTACAAAACTGTGAAACAATGCTGGGTGTAACTTTCTCTTCCTTGACTTTTGAGTTTGAGCACATCAAGCTCACAAAGAAAGAAGGGATGCATGATATTGGTATCGGCCGACATCAGCCTAAAAAGTTAAGTATCAGTGTCGGCCATAATTGAAATTTTTGTAGATATTTAAAGCTGATATATCTGTCACATATCGGCTGGAATATCGGCAAATGTACAGTATTGATGCATCTTCTCATCACTGCATGGGCTACACTTTAAAAATCAAGGATTTTCAATTTTCCTGTTTTAGATCTGTTCCTTGCAAAAATATACTGTAACGCTGAAAGAAACAAGTCCATTTTTGTTAAGTACAGAGCTTGTGCTCTTGATCAGAAATATTGGTATTGCTATCAGCGACGATGAATTAAAAAATATTTATTCCCTAGTACAACCCCATAATACACCACAGAATAACAAACAAAAAGTCTTTATATTTAAAACTGTTGTTGCCCCCAGTCTCATTTAGCTGCATTATGATACACTTATCCAAATGGTCTACCACGCGATACAGTAGTTTTGACCCACAGCCTGCTTTGAGCTTTTCTGTGACTTTTATAACTACAAACCTGTGCACAAAAAGGGAAAACACAAGAGCCACTTTGACTCTTTCTATATTACAGGCTTGTGAAAATGCAGTATAATGATCTACTAAATATTGATTACACATAAAAAGATACCACTAAGGGCCTGTGTCCATTTGTAGTGCATAGTGTACTGGCAGTGCCTTTTTCAAAGTAGGACTAACGTGGTACTTCATTTTCTGCATCCTGAGAACTAAGCACCCAAAGCTCCAGCTCCAGCTCCGGCAGCTCCAGCTGTTGTTGCTGCACTCATAGCACACTCAGTAGAAAACAGTAAAACTTTTGTCCACTGCCTTGCAAATTAGTGTTAGTCACTTCTTGATTTTGCTATGACATCTCACGCTCTGCATTATGGGAAGGAATCTTGTAGGCTAAGCTATCTACTGAACAAGTCATTTCTTAATGAGAGAAGGTCAAATGTCTTATCAGTGATTATTCAGAAGGTCATACTTATCAATGTTTAACATGCCTTCGGATTTGAATGTAAATAAATTGAGTGCACAAAGAAGAGGGGGTTTTAATGCTCACCACTGACTACAGGAACACACACTTTTCAACAAATCAGGGCTCAGATTAGGAAAAGTAGCTGCATTGGCTGCACTCCTAAGGTACACCTGCTATTTGGTCAATCAGAGAGGGCAATCCAGTTGGCTGCTCAATTGGATATGTGTGTGCTGAGAAATGTAAACAATGGTGGAGGTACTTATGAGCAAGTGGCTATACCAGCACTGGCAACAGTTTTCTAGAGGAAGAATTTATCCAGAGGAACAAGAAAAAGGTAATCATTTGTTGATGATGAAAAGGTAGTTTATGAGAGGACACCATTTTTTGGCTCTTTTGAGGTTAATGGCAGCTAAAGGCATACAGCCTCAGCCTGTTATGGAAGTTGTTTATGGGTATTGCTGCATGTTGTCTTACGGTCCTTGAAGTCACACATTTCTCCTGCCATGTGGCCAGATTGTACTAATTGTTTTGTGTGTCTGTATGTATATATATATATATATATATATTTTTATTTTTTTATTTTTTTTTTAATGTAATAACATAGCCCATTCTAAAGACTGTTAAGAGCAAATGTAAGAAGAGAGGCATTGCTTGAAGCATAAGCAGGGAAGGGAGGGGGGAATAGAGTTGCTTTCCAACCAATCTTATCCAAATTACACAACTAAATCTATATATAAAAAAGGTTGCCTAAAAAGATACTTTAAATCTTAGCATTGTTTGAAACAAGTTGGAAAAATTCTGAGGTCCCCCCCAAAACTGCACAGAAATTTAATGATAAATGGATTTAATGGGAGTTATTATTAGGCATGCAGAGCTATTTATTTGAGATTTGTTAACACAAAGTGCCACTAACTGATGCAGACCCTAACACTGTCTGCATGGAGCAAAATTTTAATCTAAGAACCGAGTAAATCAACCACAAAACTTTGCTTTCCACACCTGAAATGCCATTATTGGTACATGAGAAACATTGAGAATTTATGAGTTAAAAATGCAAAATGATCCCAAGCCTAAAGGAAATGCATTTCAGAAATTGAAGTTCTCAACTAAGTCTGGGGAATGGTAAAACATTTTTTTGTCCAGACGTGATATCAGCTCACATCTTGTCTCCTTCCCAAAGACGATTCACATCAAGTTATTTATTAATGTTCAGTTCTGCTTTGCAAAGATTAAGATGTTCTGCTCGCTGTGAAAGAAACTTTCTTATCAAAGGAGAATGATAAAAGCTGGAAAAAAGATTTTGAAGATATCTGTTGCAAAATTCATGTCAGAGGAGGAATGAATAAGATATTTAACGCTCTAAGATTTTCTTACTCTGTTCAAACTCTAAAACATCAGATGGTAAACCCCAGTTGACTCTCATATTGAACTTAGAATGACAGTAGTACCAACCCTCTCTATAACCACTCAGCAGGTGTGTGCTGTATTTGTGGCTGTGACAGAGGGATGATGGGTTGTGGGCCAACAGGACAGAGAAGGTGACAGACGGCCAGCAGATCACACATGTTGTGACATATGTCCTTCACATCCTGGCTCCTCCCTGCTCCTTCACTCACTCTCTCAGCTGGGTGTGGATGCCTGGAGAGGATCCAGACTTACATAGGACCAGGACAGGCAGGGGGGGTTGGCTTCATTCTGTCATGGAAGGAGAAGATGTCTCCTCCTCCCTCAGGCCCCTCCTGGGTCTACTGGAAAGTGCTAAACTGGCATTAAATCAGCTATTTCAAAATGACTGTTTAAATTGAGGTGAAACACACTTGGCCTGCGTGTGAGTCACTCGTTAATGAACATTCTCCATAACTGTTGCACATGTTCAATATGCTATTTCACTAAAAAGATAGTGTTTTAATAATTGTTTTCTAAAGGAGATAAAGTCTGTTTGATTCTTAGATTGTGTGTGTCTGTGGGTGTGTTAGCCAAACTGGATCCCTCTCTTCCCTTCCTGATGCAGAGTCAGCCTGGTGATACATATCACTGACAGGAAGACTGCATTTTTTATCAACCACAAGGTCCATTTCATCTGTTTATGCTCTGCTCATTATACAGCAGACGCAGACCTTCTTTGAAGAAGCATGTCATACACAAACTTATCCATGATACATTTTTAAAGCACAAGTAAATTCAAAATTTAGGCCAGTGGTTCTGAAGTTTTAGGTTAGAGCCAAAACGTGTAGCTGTTGTCAGATGGTTGCTAATGAATGCCTGAAAACAGTCAAAAAATCTAGTATGTGTGGACCACATTTACATGCCTATGTTGTAATTAGATGACCTTTGCAGGAGATCCAAAATTAAGTCTTCACATTGTTTTACACAGAATGATATTTATGTTTGAGGGGTGGAGGTTCAGGGTATTGTCGTTCCTTCTTCCCTTAATTTGGCTCTTTTGACAGTATGTATCAGAGTGCAGTCAACGAAGACGCTTAAATGATACGGGTTTCTAATTTTTGTGCAGGTCAGATGTGTGATGAGCCAGTGAGCTCCAATGTGATCCTGGAAAGGAGTTCAAAATAGTACTGACCACAAGGGGCTGCAGACAATGCTTTAAACAATGACATACAAAGATGACAGGTCTCACATTTTACACCTTTTCAACAAGTCTACATTTGTCCCAGTTATCTCCACAACACATTTTTCAAGTTTTCTCTTTTTTTATTGCCAAAAAATGCACTCAGACAATGGATTTTGGCACCCCTTTACTTCAGCCCTGCTTAGAACAGACTTTTTAGGTGCCTGCAGCTTTAAATCCTGACCCCTCCGGTCTGAGGAAGTGAATGTGGCTTGACTTTTCAGCACTGTGCTCTTATGTTTGCAGTGTTCCTCCCACTGCAGCCAGCTAGCCCTATTGAGGGGGAAAAAAACTTTAGTGTGAGGTTGAAGACATGGAGAAACAAGGCCTTGTCCACACAGAGACGAAAATATTTTCATTTTCAAAATGTTCTTGGTAAAGACGGTATTGTTTCAAGACATGTCCGTTTACATGAAAACACTGAAAAAGCTGTAGGAGTGTAAGTGGCGCTGTAATGCTGCTGTGGACATACACCAAAACCAGAGAAGAAGACAAGGGGCATGCGCATCACGAGAAATGTGCAGCAAACACTGGTGGATGCTGTTCTCCATGTCCTCTTGTTGCTCACGTAGGTCATAAAAGAGCAGATTTTGCTGTAAAGCCAAAAAAAGCTCAGTGGCTTCTGCAGCATGAACGTGACACCGTATTCTGCCAGTGTTTCTGTTGTCAGTGTTTGCGCATTCGGTTTAAGGGAGAGATGGGGCTATCATCATTTATGAAAATATCTGTATACGTTGTCCACACAGAAATGCAAGGCAGCACTTTCAGATTTATCCACACTGTGTAAGGTGCGTTTTCAGGCTCCCAAACGTTTTATCTGTGTAGACAAAACTCCTACACGATTAAAAACATCTGTGGATACTCCTGAACCCATCTCTGCGTGGGCGGACCCTAAGAAGAGTATTTTCATTCATTCATTCATTTTCTACCGCTTATCCCTTTCAGGGTTGCAGGGGGGGCTGGAGCCTATCCCAGCTGTAATTGGGCGAGAGGCGGGGTACACCCTGAACCGGTCGCCAGTCGATTGCAGGGCAACATATAGAGACAGACAACCATTCACGCTCACACTCATACCTAAGGGCAATTTAGAGTCACCAGTTAACCTAATGAGCATGTTTTTGGTCTGTGGGAGGAAGCCAGAGTGCCCGGAGAGAACCCACGCATGCACAGGAAGAACATGCAAACTTCACAAAGAAAGGACCTGCCCGACCCGGGAGTCGAACCGGCGACCTTCTTGCTGTAAGGCACATGCACTACCTGCTGCACCACCGTGCCACCCTCTGCAGAATTTGTGACCTTAAAATAATTTTAGGTGGTCACATTTTTTTCAAAGTTTGGGTTGCTGTTCCTCTTAAAGGGGGTGGATCCTGTGGCTAGACCAGCGGAGAATCACTGATATAGTGAGCTTTTTGGTATTCATTGACAGCCGAAATGAATGAGATGTGATTCGAGTACATTCTTACCAAAGTGGAGTAGATGGGCAGCTCTTTGTTTGGATTTACCAGCAGAAGAATGTGTCCGATATAGGTCTGCAAAACAAAAACAGGACACACACGAATGACTTAAACTCTGTGAATAAAGTGAATAGATTTGAGAAAAACATGAATCTTTTATGTTTCAACACCCTGCTTTTATGGGTCGTTTTGAAACACAAACAGGCCAAAGCTAGGTTAATTACTTACAGACTGCCTGAAGCTAACATTGACCTGAAAGAGAAATGCTGTCCTGCTCTTTTCTTAACAGTTTTCATGGAGGTGGAAATCTCTATTACCATAAGAGTATGGTAATCATATGGCAGGGAAAGGTCAGAGAGGGATAACCAATGATAACCTCAGTGATGACCTTTCTCCAGAACAAAACTGGATCTGCCCTCCTACACACAAACCCCCTCGGCCATTTAGGAAAAAATAACCAATCTCTGACCCTTTACGCTAAACTGCTAACCCTCTGTTTCTCACAGAGACTCCCGGAGGCAGTTTGAAAGCTCGCACTGTGTCTCCTGGGAGAGCGCAGACATTGCTAACATTCTGTAACACGCTGCTCTGTCCTTCGGCCCCGACGCAAGGTTAATGACTTGAACAAATTCCCACTGCTCGAGGACACGGAGCAACATTTATACAAGTTTTTCTTTTTTCAACTGAGTACTCTTCCAGGAACAGAGCGTCACTTTCACTGTTACTTAATCTCACAACATGCAGCCAACAATCCAGCCTTCATGACTGTTTTCTGTCCCATCCTTTCACATTTTTCACTCTCCTCAGGGGTTCAGCGGTACACTGGTACCTCTCTTCTGGCTGCAGACCAATCATCAAAACCCCTTCTCTGACCACCCTGCTGGGAACATATGGCCAGTCTGCTGCCTTTGTCCTCCACCTATTTCTGTCCTTTGTTTCATCTCTTCTTTGTCATTTTCATTCTTAAAGCACTCCATTATGTCTAAAAGGTCAGGCTGTCAAAGTATAGAAACAAGAAGGCAGAAAGAGCACTGATTCATTGGTAACACAGGGCTGTTTCAGTTCTGTTTCAAGCAAAGGCATCGGGATAATCTGAATACATGAATAAAACAAATATGCCAGTATAATAAAATGCTAAGAGATCCCAATCATGACCTCAAGTGCAGCCAGCACCTAACTACACGTCACACGAAAGAAAGTTTGTTCTCTTTTTGCTGATTGCTCCAGAAAGTGGCTGCTTTGCTGAAAAATCATGAAGACAGAGTTAGCAGCAGCGTTAATTTTGTCGACTAATTATTTTCGTCATAGTTTTCGCCAACAACCTTTTTTCCCCTGATGAAAATTAGACTATAACTAAGAAAAACAAGAGTACATTGACAAAAACTAAAATTAAATTAACTGATATTTTCGTCAGCAAATAAAAACTAGACTAAAATATCTGACAGAGACTAAATCCATTCAGACCTAATTTCGTAATGTAGAAAGTTGGGACAAGTTAGGAATCACAGCTACTTTGGCTGTGTGGAAAGGTTGGATGAGTTAAGAGGGACATCCAGTCACAGCTGCCTTAGCTTCATGGTGGCTCCAAGTGTAAAACATGACTTCAGAAATTCAAGGAAACATAAAAAATGCCTTACACTTTACACTTCATATTTTAGTTGACTAAATTTACAGTAGATTTCATCGACTAAAATGTTGTGAAATTTTATCAACTAAAACTAGACTAAAATTAAAACAAGTTATATGACTAAATTATGACTAAAACTAAAAGATATTTTAGGCTAAAGACTAAAAGTAAAACTAAATTAAAAAGTGCAGTCAAAATTAACACTGGTTAACAGAGGTTGGCGCTTATTCTTAGCAGCTTTTCTGCATTAGTTTATAATCTAGCATTCAAATAAAACACTGGGTACACTCCTAAGTAAATAAACTGTCTAGCCCCGATTGTTTGAAAAGACACCTCAGTTAAAGGACAAGTGAAGATGGGCAGTGCAACTCTCACAGGCTGTGGGTCAAAAATCCTTTCTGGCTGAGAGCTCAACTACTGTAATACAGATAGAATTTCCCCATGGCAAATATAGAAGGTACTAGAATGAGACATGGATGCACCAAAGGTGAAATTTATGAACTCTCCTGAACACAATATAAATCATTGTGCAAGTTTAAACTCATTTTCCCTCCTCTTACAGACTGACTGCTGCCTTTATACCAGTGCAAATAAGTAGCATTTCTGTTGTTACTTTGTTGGCTAACAGAAAAAGTCTTGCCAACAGTCACACCCATTACATCTGGCAGCTTAGTTTTTATCCTCACTTCTTCTACTTTAAAGTGGGATAAAAGTGGACATTTTTGGCCTGAAAAACAGCTACTTTATTTCTTTGTATTTCAGAAAAAGGCATTTTGTGCTTGTCAAAGAAATAGCAAGGACTTTCTCATGGACCCAACTTGTAAACCTGTTGAATAATTAGGAAAATCAGTTTTGGCTTGAAAGTATAAGGGCATATCTTCATTTTGTGCGCTAAAGAGTTCGCTGTCAGTAAGTTGATTGGTACGATGCTGTGTATTGCTCTATAAACAAGTAAAGCTTGGATTTTGTGAGATAAATAAAATACAGATAGCACATTATATTAATAAAAATCAAGTACCTTTTACATTTTTCATACTCAAAATTTATATATTAATATCCTCAAAGACATTTAAATCCCTTAAAAAAGAAACGTCTGTACACTAAAAAGCTCCCTTAGAAGGATTTTATTAAGAAATAAATGATGTTTCAAGCCACGCTGCTCTTCCTCAGACAGCTTTTTGGTGTTTCTTTTTCTCAATATAACATATTCAACATACATATAGAAATTAGATGTTTTTGTCTCATTTCACATCATTATTTTTATTTGAGTTATTGTCTTTTAACAGCTCATAAAACTTGGGGATGTGGTGTTTTCCCACATCAGCCTTCATTTGTTTCATATCGAGGGAGTCAAGTGTGTGAACTGTATTTCACATGAGGACTGCCATAAGATGGAAGACACTGGAAACAACAGGAGACTGAGTCAAAAATTGAGCAAAGCGATGGTTTTGGTAGGACATGCAGTCAGGACTGCCATCCTGCCAGCATTCCATTGTTAAACCGCTGATCCAAAGTTAGCCTGCCACTGCTGATAGCCAGCTGATTGCCTCTAAGCTGCCATTAAAAGCACTCAGACTGCCTTACTTGAGCTGCTCTAGCCTGCCTACTCTTCTCTACTCCCACTGAAAGCTGCCTTGCATCCACCCAAACTCCTCCTTTATGCCATTTTCTGAATTAATCAATGTCAGCTGACATTGATGCGCGCTCTGGGGGGATTTTGCTGCTTCACTTTGCCTCATGCTCTCCTTGTAGGTGCAAAGGAGCAGGAGCATGTGCTGTTTCTGCTTAAGGCCACAACAGCACATGGTAGGTAAGGAGAACCCCATCAGAGCCATACCATCAAATTCAAATATCTGTAAATAAAGTTAAACGTAAAAAACTGCAAATAAACCTAAATTCAAATAACTGCTCTAGTGTCTTTTCTTGACAAAGTGGTACTGAGAGAATCATTGTTTTTTCCAATGCATCATTATGTCATAGGTTTATGTTGCTCCCTCCTAACTAGGGATGCATGATATTATGGGTTTACTATCTGTATCGGCTGATATCAGCCTAAAAAGTTAAGAATCGGCAATGGCCAATATTGACATTTTTCTCTCAGATATTTACAGATGCAGCAAATATATTGGCCACACATATCGGCCATATATCGGCTGGAATATCAGCAAGTTACAAAAATGTACAATACTGATGCACCTTCTCATCACTGCATGGGGTACACTTAAAAATCCAGGGTTTCAATTTGCAAGAGTTAAATGCTGTTTTTCTTGTTTTACATCTGTTCCTAGCAAAAATATACTGTAACACTGAAAGAAACAAGTCCATTCTTCTTAAGTACAGAGCTTACAGTGCTCTTGACCAGAAATATCAGTATCGATATTGGTATCGGTATGGACGATCATGAATAAAAAAATATCGCATATCAGATATTGGCAAAAATCCAATATCATGCATCCCTAGTCCTAACCTGGACAGAGATGGAGCTGGCCAAGGGTAACCACCACTGTGAGTCCGAGGGACCAGAACAAACTACATGGCAGTGATTCTGAATACACTCAGACAACCCCCTATCTGTACTAGACAGCTTTGAATTCATTCACATGAAATACTTCACACAGGGAATGACACTCAGTTACAGGTTTATTAGCCCTAACTATCCATCCATCCATTACCTGTACTGATTATCCTGTTTGGTGTTGTCAGAGACTAGAGCCAATCCAATCTGAGAAAAGGGGTACACCCTGGACTGGTCAAGGCCTACAAAGAGTCACTGGCCCTAGAGTCAGGCTATATTCTTCAGGAGGCAGTGCTATACTTTAACAATGTCCTTTACAATACAAAAGGGGTATTTGTACGTCATTATTAGCTGAACCTAGTTTGGATATACATCAGTATGTCAGATATTAGCAAAATTCTAATACTGCACATATCTACATAAAATAGAGGACAGCGTGTGACAGTACCTAACACACCTAAATGACACAGATTGTGGTGATTGGTGCAACAATATCCATATAACAGTACTTTACTTTACAAACCGTTCTGTCTATCCATCACTTCTTCTTCCAAATGGGCTGAACCTCAAACCCAGACCTCATTATTCTGAATCCTAATCACCCCTCTTTTCTCCCTCCACTGTTCTCCTTTTCATTGTCATCCCCTTATCTGTGTCCCCCGCTGTGCCCAACCCTACTGTCTGTCGCCCATCTGGGTTCCTATAATAACTGACTATTACCGCCTCTTGCAGAGAGGAGAGAGCGCAGGACTGCTCCACATTGATCTGGTTCCAGTCTTTATAGAGCTCGGTCCCCTTGGAGAGCTGTGGGCCAGGCTACAGCTTTAAAGCGAAGGAGGAAATAACAGGAAAATAAATTGGAGCCTTTGTTTGAGATGGAGGCATTTTACTCCTAAATATGGTTATTGATTTACCTTTCTGATCAATCTAAATGATATTGATTTTGTAATTGTGGCTGGTGTAAGTATGTGTAGGAGAGGCAGCACTCTTACACAAGTCAGTGGGCAGAAACAGGGAAAGGGATGTAGCTTACTTAGATACATAAAACAGGATACAACTGAAGACTTGATTGTCTCTGGAAAATTAGGAGCAAAGGGTGAAACATAAATCACAGCAGTGTTTCAGTACTCAGAGGAGGAGAAACAGTATTTTTGATGTAGTGTTTGTGATGTTTACAATTCAAAAACACAAAGAAACTCACAGCAGTGCTCCTGGGTATAAAAAGTGTGTGTTGCGATACCAACATCAGATTCTGCAACTCCCAGACCAACATCAAAACAACACCTTAATCCAAATAATACACTAGTGTTTTAGTTTAGCCCAAGGAGAAACTTTATTCGTTCTGTGATTTGTGATTCCATACTAAGTAGGCTTCAGTTTTACAGCAAAAGGATGCTTGGGTCTTACATATATTTGGTCATTGCCAAAGCGCTTCTGCATCTCGTAGAGCAGGCTGCTGTCAGTCAGCTCACTGAGGGACGCCAGGTCATCGTTCGGGGCTGGTGGCATCAGTTTGACCTGAAGGAAAAAGAATGAGTAAAATGAAAACAAGATCTGCCCAAGATGACAAAGAGGGTTTAACATGAGTCAAAAGTCAAAGGTTGAGACTAAATGAGAAGAGGAGATGGGTCTGCGAATAAGAGATTCTCTCTGGAAAAAGTTTGAAACACATTCATCATTTGCTCCAATAACATGAGAACCTGTTTTATTCAATTCAAAATCTTGAAGAATCCACAAGATCTTCCATAGTTTTGCACTTTGTCCTAAAGTACAGGCCTGTTGGGCCAGCATCTTCAATATGATATCTAAAATGCTTAAAATCCAACATACCTCTAATCCATTGATCATCATTTTAGGAGTTTCAGATGATTTTACAAAATTAAACAATCCTGTCAATGCCTCATATCCTATAGCCTTATCATTGTTAAAAAGCTTCCTCTCACACATTTGAAGACAAAAGAGCCCCCTATATAAAGGTTTGTCTTGATGAACTTACAAACATGCTCCACCTAGAGAGGATAAGATAGACACTTTTGAACAAGTATTTTAATAAAACTTGGTCGCCTTTTCTCACATTGATGTAACCTTGCGCAGCAGCTGAACCTGCTCAATTCAATGTCTTTGATCAGGCAAACCCATCTTGTCAAGCTCCAAATCTACAATGATTATGAGTGGCCCAAAGCGGGACGGCCCAAGCAGAGCCCTGTAGAACAGAGAGAGGCGGGAGCTATGAGGGAGACAACAGCAGGAAGTGACTGCTCATACAGAGATTAGCATAGACGCTAACAGCTTCAGAAGCAGTTCTATCAGATCTGGACAGCATTTCTCTATGAAATGAAGCAAAAATATCAAAACTACAAAGTTCTCAATGGTACGGACATTTTTGCTCTACTTCCGACATGTTTCAACGGGTGTTTGTATTAAAAAGTGGCTCAGTCCGTAGCGCAGTCGTACCCGCCTACTGAATCATCTGATTGGCCTGTAATAAATGTGATTGGTAGAACGATCTTCCAATCACCTGCTAGATCTGCTTTTGAAAGGCTCTGCCCTCCCCAAACACTTTCTATGGGCTCTTTCCCAGATGGACTAGTGAAACATACCGAACAGTCCATCTAGTGTATTAACATTGATGTCCTGTAGGCCCACTGGTCCTCAACTGGTTGGTGATCAGGTAGCTGTAACAGACAGTTGGGGGTGGGGGGTATGGACAACCCCTTCTTATTTAATTAATTCATTTATCTGCTTTACTGTATCTGTTCCAGTGTTTTTGTATTTGTGTAGAACCTGTGTTCATTGTTGAAGGATCAGGTTTGTTCTAGTTTTGTGAGTCTTTTGTTTTGATATTAACATGAACAAAGTGAGCACATTGTAAGTTTTGGACTCCAACCTCAATGCTTACACTGTTCATTACTTTGCTCTGTATACTGTATATAAATCCAATAGTTGAAATAAATGTATTTGAAACAGAAGTCAAAGGCTGGCCAGTGAAATAGCAGGATTTGATCTGATCGAACGATTGATTTCTTTTTTCTTTTTTTTAGCCCTTTAGCTACAACATGATACACACCTAGACCTTTGATATGGAATGGATTATCTGCACTCCTACATAAAATCTAATGTATAAAACAAGACACCATCTACAGAACATACTGATAGTAAGTACATACTTGAGTACTTTTAAGCTGATGCTGAAAAATCAAAACTTTCAGACTTAATTTTCCTATCCATCTAGCTGAGAAATGCTTCAGGCTAAAGAAACCCTCTCCAAAGTGATTAATAGTGCACAGTGAAATGCAATGCCAGGTCTTCCACTCAAAGATAAAATGCATGAATAAATAACCAGCTACATGACACACAGGATGAGATTTCAGTATGAGTGAGCTGCACAGAGACAACTTGGTGTCTGGCAAGCTCTGTCTCTATACATTTTAACCTAATGTTACCTCCCCGTGCAACATGGTTTAAAAAATAATCTTGATTTGTTTTTCTTCCATGGGAGCTACAAAAAGAGGAAGTTACCTGCTCCAGTTTGCTGGCTCCTGAGCTAAACGGACCATCCAGGCCGTTGTCCTGGGAGGGCTGTCTGCTCAGCACTCCTCCTGCCTCTCTGAACATGGCACATTTCTCCAGCAGACTGTCCCGTTTAGAGATAGAGAGACCCAGTGGGTTCCTGAGTGACAGGTGGATGGGTGAAGAGTTTGAGAAGACACAGAGGACAGAAGGAAGATTTAGAGTAAAGTGGATGTTGTTAGAGAGGGGAAAAATATATATCCTGATGTCTGTGTGGTTTCAACAGGACAATAAAAATGTGGTTTTGTAAACATACAAGTTTTTGACAGGAGTGTTGAGGTCGTGTGAACCACCATCGTAGCGTTGGTCAGTGGAAGGTAGGGGAGCAGAGGGGTCTTTCAGTCTCTGTCGCCAGCTCTCCTCTGCATTCACCAGCAAGTCAGCTATGGGCACGGATGCTGCAATGTCTGTCAAACAGGAGAAATGATAACAGGCACAGAATTTAGTTGAAAAAAACTCAAATTTGCAGACATATTGTATCTTCTTTGAGGTGTTACATAATCCTTTAAATGTTTTTACTCTTAAATCCAACAATCTTTCAGCAACCTTCTACAGTCTCCGAACTGTGTTATGGGTCTTTTTATATCCCTTATTCACACATCAACAACAAAGAGAACATTTCCTAAATGTATCAGGATGACCTGCATGTGTGACCACAAACAAGAGGGACGTTCACCTAGACTTTACCCTGAAATTTCTCTGCAGCCCCCTTCCCACTCCTTCACTGACTGACAGAGCACTGCAGAATATCTTCCAACTGTGAGGGATGAGTGAAGACAAGCCAGTCAAGGAATTTTGGGGAGGTTACCCTGGAGTCTTCAAGAGAATTCAGGGTTTTGAAAAGGAGAGAAAGCATTGTGTTTGGGAATTAACACTCCCTTAATTACAAGTGCCAACCTGAACCTTTCAAGTTTATGAGTTTTCCCCAAACACTGTAGCACTGCAGATGATTCACAAATAAATTATTAAGAAAAGAATGGTTTATGCCAACTGAAACAGAAGGGGGCTCATATTTTGAAAAAGATGCAGATCGTGTTAAGTATGTATTACACAAACTTTCATTCATTCATTCATTTTCTACCGCTTATCCCTTTCGGGGTTGCGGGAGGGCTGGAGCCTATCCCAGCTGTCATTGGGCAAGAGGCAGGGTACACCCTGAACCGGTCGCCAGTCGATTGCAGGGCAACATATAGAGACAGACAACCATTCACTCTCACACTCATACCTAAGGGCAATTTAGAGTCACCAATTAACCTAATGAGCATGTTTTTGGTCTGTGGGAGGAAGCCGGGGTGCCCGGAGAGAACCCACGCATGCACAGGAAGAACATGCAAACTTCACACAGAAAGGCCCTGCCCGACCCGGGAATCAAACCGGCGACCTTCTTGCTGTGAGGCATGTGCACTACCTGCTGTGCCACTGTGCCGTCCTATTACACAAACTTAAATAAGTAAATCATACTTAAGAAACAGATATTGGAGAAAAAAAGTCCTCTTACTATCTGTAGTTTAGGTAGATACAGGTCTCAGTCACATTTGAGTAAAATAATCCTATTTTTATAAATGTCATAGGACCTTTTTTTAAAAATATATATTTATTTTTAAGGACCCCTTGCAATTACTCCATGGACCACTAGGGGTCCACGGACCCCTGGTTGAGAAACACTGATATATTCAATAACAGCTATGGATAGAGAAAACGATCCAATGTTAAAACAAACAGCTATAATGGTTGAGAGCGTTAACATGACGCCTTAGAACACTTTAAGGGATTTTCTCCAAACTTTGCACAAATGTCCACTCTGACTTGAGGATGAGCTGATACGATTACAAAGACCACAGGTCAAAAGTCAATACAAAAGACATGGGTGCACATGCTTGTCCATGCTTGAGTACCATAAAAACTGGACTACTGTAATTTTTCATTACATCTCTTGTACAAGGCTTAAAACCAGGGGAGACTGCATTTAAATCTAACCATTCATTTTTTTTTTTTCATCAGCGCACTTTGAAAATTCTTGTCTGAAAAGGTGCTGCAAAAATAACATCATTATTGTTAAAATTATTATGAATCAGAAGAAAAGTCAAAATAAACTTAAATAGTCTTGTAACGATCCAGATCAATTCATGAAACCCAGTGGGAATCTAGTACTGCTGCCCAAAGACCAACAACACCTCACAAATCTCCTCGTCTCTCTTCTAAAACAGAGAATCTCCACAGTCTGTGTGAATGCTGCTGCTCCGGTGCAGAATGTGAACTTCACTGTGGATCAATCCAACTGTGCTTAAGACGAAGGGGGTGTTAAGATCCCCCCTCTCTGTAATGAGGTCTAACAGGGCACAAAGGAGGGGAATGGCTTTATCCCGCTTTTTTATTTCTGTGTGACTGACAACCCCCTACACTCCCATCTCTGGTTCTTGCTTTCTTTTAGCTGTGTGTATACTGAGGGAGGGGTGAGAAAGAGGAGGGGTTGCCTCGGTCTCTGTGGGTTTGTCTCACATCTTCTCTAAACCCACACGCTGGAAGGGGCTATTGATTAAGGCTGGAGCAGTCAGAGGTGTGATGAAGCCATGGGAGTTAATGGTGGGAGGCAGCTTTGATATTATTTACCACAATATGGAGGTCAGGAGACCACAGCCCCACAATATGACACATTTTATCACTTTCACACCAGAGACACACCTTCACTAACAATTACTACAATACATTCATCTGCTGCCTGGTTTAGTAACTGAGTTTATATTGATTGTGCAGAGGACGGAAGATAAAATTATGCATCTATGCATCAAGGCAAGGTAAAAATGACCTAGATAATTAATCAGAAAAAAATAGTTTCCCTCAGTAATATGATCTTAATATGATATAATATGATTCAAATTAGCACCAAAGCACATTAAGAGCACCTGGAATGCAAAATGAGGGACTTAGAGGCGCTTGTAGAGTTTTCTTGTGGCCATATCATAAACCTCCTCCATATGAATCTGTTGTGTTTACATCTTTGTTTACAGTAGGATGTGCTTTTTATTCCTGTGTTTTGATGGCACACTGTTCATGTTTCTTGGAGTGGTATCTCTGACTGACGGCAGAATGTTATAGAGCAGAAGAACATGAAAGTATGTGATGTCAGCCCTGACGTGGATCATGTTTGATGTAAATGCCATTTCATTTACATTCACATGATGGTATCTGACACACAGGCCTGGCTCACAATGATAAGATGTTCCTTCTTCTTTGTCTCCTGTTTGAAATCTCATTTATCATTTAATTTTCATGATTTACAGTCTACATGTACAGTGAGTTGCATGAATATCCTTTATAGAAGGAAGGACTGTTACTGTGAATGTGTAGGCGACTGAAGACATGAGATTTGGGTTGTTTCTGAGTCATAACAGCCCTAAATAAACTGTGAGTCACCAATTCCAGCTGCGAAAACTACCCAAAACTCAAAGTCTAACTCTCTCTTTTCAAACCTTTGTTTATGTTTCCTTGAAAAGTGAGTTGTGTCCTACATTTTGTTGCAACCGATGTTGAAGCATGAAACATTAAGACACGGGTTGAACCAAGACAGAATGGTATCGACAAAAGAAAATATCGCAAATTTTTGCTCCTGATTTATGTTTTGTGATTTTAAAGGGAATTTTTCAGCAATATTGTTTATTGTTTATAAGGATCCCCATTATCTTTGGCACATGGCCACAGCTACACATTCCCGGGTCCATAACACAATTAGAACACCTTACAAACAAATGATCCCCTCGGAAATTACACACAAAGACACATACAAAAACTTCATCATTTTACAACACGTCCTCCCTTAGCCCAAAGCAACATCAAAATTCATAGTTGACCTAAAAAGATAATTAGTATCACTCAAACAAGTTGAAAACAATTAAACCAAAGCAACAAATTAAAGCTTAGCTAAAACAGTTTAAAATAAAACCTTAGGTATTAGGAATAAGAGGTTACAGATAACTAGTCAAATAAATTCATATCACATTTATTCCCCCATCTGTCCATAAATTATTGAGTATATGCCTGCATGAATATTTCATCATTTGAATTCAGACTCAAACATGTTTCACAGATTCGTGTGTTGGTTGTATTAGAATAAATTATATGTTATATGTAAATATGTAAAAAAAAAAAGGAGGAAACATATGTCTTATACAACACAACACAAAAGAAAAGACATAAAAACTGGACTGGAACAAACACTCACAGAGGATGAAGAGTGCGACCTAATGTTTTGTGGCTTGAAACTGCATTAACTGCAGCCGAGTTATTGACCTTTTCTGATGATTTTTAAAATTTTAATCTCAATGAGAAGCTCTACTCAGTTTTTTTTAATGTGTTATATGCTGCTGGGCTGGGTTAAGACTATTTTTGAAGATAGAGTGCACTATGAATCCCATTTTGGTTTAGATGTTCACCAAGGACGCATATAATAAACAATTATTCGTTTTAAATTGTGCTTAAAAGGTGGCCAAAACAACAAGAAAAAAAACTCTAAAAGTCTTCATTTAACATGATCACTCTTTGATCTGAAACACCACCATGTCTGTGACAAGTGTAATCTACAGCCTGAACATTTAATATGTAGAAAACACACATGCTGTGACTGCATGCCCCATGGTCTCTGAATAAGCCAGCTGATGTTGACATCTGATGGGCTTTTATTGTAGATGGTAAAGGACACAAGAAGACTGCATTTCCATCAGACAACAAATAAATGGCATGCCCACATTGCAACTGCAGAAAAAAAACGAAAAAGAAAAGATCACACTGCTGTCATCGTTGCAGCAGCAGTAATAATTGCATTACAGCTTCCAGGCAGCTGGACTAATGACAAAACACTGCCTAATAATATTGTTTTGGATGCCACAGAGTCACTTTCTGTGCTCAGGTGCAACAAACAATGAAAATAGCACACAGGTTAACATTTTTAAGATTCTCTACACTGTGATCTTCACAGGACCTGACAACATGGACTGATAGAGAAACTTATTTAGTTCAAAGAGTTTAGTCCAGCATCTTCAAGCAGGGGGATTTATCCTTTACAAAGCTACTTTTTACTTTTCCGTATTGCTGACAGTCTCTCTGTGGACATCTCTACAAGTTTTACCTTGTAAAGCTACCATGCTATCTGGGGAAAAGCCTCTCTCTTTCATGCAGAGCTTGTTCACAGACATATCACAAAAGGTGTGTCACAAACTGGTAAAGATGCTCAACGGTGTAATCTGACATAGGATGTAGTTTAGCCTGTTAGCTTTCTTCCCATAATGTGTGTAACTCATTGTCATGGCAACACTGGCTGTAATGAAATGACAAAAGGCCAGCTCAGGCCATTTGTGGGACTTGGCCTGAACTCGGCCTGCTTTGAAATACTGCCATTTTACTTTCAAGGCTTGAGCATTGACTTCTAAAAAAAAGAATATACCTGGTGCTTGCTAGTTTTAAAAATATATTTACTTGAGTTTAATTCAATCAATTGATCAATTGATCTTTGTATTAGTACTGTGTATCTTTATTTTATAGATACACATACAGTGCTCAGCATAAATGAGTACGTCCCCTCAGATTTGTCAGAAAACCTTTAGTTTCCTTTCAAAATCAACATTATTTATGGCGTACTATACCACAAAATACTCCCCCACATATGGCCCATTGATTGTAACAAGATTTTTAAGTTGCACACAAAAAAGTATTTTTCTCAATTTAAGATCAGGATGCAATAATGAGTACACCCTAATCAAAGAGGTGGGAGCAAAGCTAAATTTTAGTTATCATATTACCCTTATTTTCATCTTCTGGTAAAAAAAAATGTTATGTATAACTCAGCTTTATCAAAACTTTGGAAATTGTTCTTTTGTTCATTTAGATATTGATTAATATATTACATTTATGTTGGACACTGTATGTGCATATACAAATATAATACGCATGTACACATGTATACGTATACATACATCTAGAGAGGTATTTCTAGAGACAAAGGGACTAAAAATAAGAAGTTAGCAGCCATCATACATCCGCTTATTAACAGCAATTACATCCTGTCTTAAAATAATGGTTGTAATGTATGTCAGTTTGTAAGAATGTGTTTTTGTTATTAAAAAAATTAAAAACATCAGCACCCTATTGTAACGGGTGAGACTTTAATCAGTGATGTGTGTATGAGTGCAGGCTTGTGGTAAGTGTTAATATTTTCTTTCATTAAGAAAGGAGTCGTCCTCTTAGACAAGCACAGATACAATCAACAGAGATTGATTGTGTGTGCATGTGTGTGTGCATGTGTGTGTGCCTCTCTTACATTATCACAGTGATTATTAATGCATTTGCACAGTCTCAGCTGAATAAGTGAAAATCCATCTCCCCACTGCTTTGCTTCATTACCTCTCGCTTTCAAAAAACACGTTAGCCCATTCCAGTGACAGAATTTATGTGAGTGTGTGTGTCTGTGTGCACTTCTGTGTGTGCGTGAATGCCTAAATGTGTTACCTGAGGGCTTGTCTTGGTTGCAGTTCAGCAGAGTGGGGTTTGCTCGGTGCCGCAGGAGCTGGCTAACGATGCTTGTCTGTAAGAGATGGGAGAAACACCCACATCCATTCTCATTAGATCCTTGCGCAAAACATGAATAAAAAAGGATTTTGGAGCAGATTTGAAAATGCTCTGATTAAGTTCTTCTATGGCTTCAGTGCAGGGGTAGACATGTAAATGTAGGACAAACTGTGACACAGAGCAGATGACACATGCAGTGTATGTCACATATGACGAGTGTCACCCCTGACTGAGGAGATGCCTTAATAAGATCTTCCATCAAATGTCACCATAGAAGACCCCAGCAGTGGTCTGCCTTGATGTCTACACACAGTGACGTGATGGCTGTCACCTCTGTCCTCAGCTGTCTGCCTTTTTCTCACACAGACTGAATTCTGACTTCTGCTTTATTCCTCCTCATTATTTCTCATCTCAAACATATTTTTTGCATCCCCCTTCCCTTCCCACACCCACCCTTTGTCTCTGTGAATGTCAGCTTTTTGTAATGCATAGAGAGTAACATGATCACCACACTGACTCTTGACTAGACTATGTATAGTCTATCTGTAGTATCTGTGGCTTTTACTTCAATTATATGTGACAGGCAAAAATCTAGGGCATTTCTTAATAATGTAGGAAAAATTATGTGACACATGGAAAAATGTCTCAGCAGCTCAATCAAAACATTCTTTCAAAATTACACTTGTAAAATATTTAAAACAAGATCATTTCAACTAGCATAGATATTTTAGAATATTTTAGGGAAATAATGAACATAATACATAATCTTCAGTTCTAATATGCCATCAATCACTGACTTTTTAATCATATTCTACGGGATAAATTTAACTGCAATTAATCACAATCATGTTGAGAGGAACTACTAACAAAATTTGCTTTTACATATGTTTTATCTTTCATTTCATTAGAGTAGACAATGCATTAAAAAATAAATATGGGACACTCAACTTCCATCCATCCATCATCCATGCCAAATGTCCTTTTCAGGGTCGCAGGGGGGGGGGGGGGCTGAAGCCTATTCCAGCTGAAAAGGTGAGAGGCAGGTTACACCCTGGAGTGGTTGCCAGCCAATCACAGGGTCACAGAGAGACAGACAACCACTCACACCTTCATCCACACCTAGGGCATATTTTTTAGTTTGTGGCGGAAAGCTGGAGAAAACCCATGTATGCACAGGGAGAACATGCAAACTCCACACAGAAAGGCCCTGACTGACACGGGTTAAAACCAGCAACCTTCTAGCTTCTGAGACACACACACTACCTGCTGTATGAACTGTATGAAGTAAAGTCATTTATCTATTATAAAGAAAACCTGTCCAGAAAAACTGACACACCATGCAGACTGTTTCCCATATCCAGGGGGGATATTTTACTAATCCATCTTGGCAAAATCTCATAAACAGTGTTTGGAAAGTGCAGGACCTTAAGGAAAAAAAAATGTAATAACCAAAAACTAAACAAAACTAAATTTGGAAAGTTAGAGGAATATTTTGACTGCCACGGATATTACTTGCCAAGCAGACAGAAGGAAAAAAGAAAAATGATGTAGCAGGCAAACAAACTATGCAGTGCAGGTAAATTTAGCTGAACCTGGTTGGAAAAAGAGAAAATTGCTTCTTTCCGTTGAGAAATGCTCACAGTAAAGTGCTATAACAGCATCCAAGTTGATCTCTAAACAGGCCACCATTGATTACAGGCTTACTCTTCACTTTCATGACAGGTTGTGGTAGCTCCTGCCCCCTTCATGTTAAAGGGCGTTGAATGGTCTTGTGTTTTCTGAGGGGGGACAAATGTGTCGACTGAAGCTTTGCAAGATGGATCCACCTGAAGATGGACATGATTATTTGGTAAATTCAGCAAGTTAGCAAGGTTACTACTCAGCCTAAGTTTGTTAAATAAACTAAAGGTACTGAATCAAACTGCCCCTCTCATTTATAATGGATAAGGAGAAGTTTGACTCCGCAATGACTGCAGGACACTGAGCTGTACGATCCCATCTCAAAATAGGGATAAAGCCAAAGTATTTAATTTTTAATGGTAATTTGTTCTTGTCAATTAACAATAACAAAAACCAATCAAAAGTGGACCAAACACTGTGGCACAAAAAGTTGAATCTTAAATGGGATCAAAATTGTCAATGTTCAGGCAAAAAATATGATTTTTTTGGTTTATCTAACAAATATTTATTACAAATGAATTTCAGTTGTTGTGATATGATGCTGGATTCCAACTAAAACCCATACACCTTACCTAGTGGCCTACCAATCCTACGTGCTAATCAATACACGTCACCCAACTACTAAAACTCAACTACCCAAAACTACTAAAGCAGTCATAATTTACCTTAACTTTAGTTCATATATTGATTTTGATGACTGCTAGAGTATGTATGCAATCACTTATGTTAAAAAAAAACTTCCCATACTGAGTACCCCTGATCCACCTGTATTCTCAGTCTATCTGAGATGCTCTGTTGGAGCTCGTGGCACTCAGCATAGAAGTGCTCTATTATGTGGAAGAGAAATTTAAAATGTACTAAGAGCGTTTAAAACTTGAAAAAGCTCCTCAGTTAAAAAAAAAAAAGAAAAAAATCACCGTGCCTGTTACCTTCACTTCAGATCTTTCCTGTTTCCTTTTTTAGATGTATATATGACACCAACCACCAAAGTACCACTTCTAGTAAAACAAAATCCTTGATAAATACTTAATGATAAACAATAACATGATTGCATTACCTCTAATTATGCTTTAGTTTTCTCAAACAAAATTATATAAAATAAATAAGACATTAAAACGTTAAATGATTTAACTATGGTAAAAAAAGCTCAGTGGGTGGCTTTTACCAACTCTATTGTACTTTAATTTTGATTTTCAATATTGCTCCCGTAAGTCAAACAACTTTATGAAACTAACTTAACAACATCACCAACTGAAAGACTTTTTAAAATAACATCTTAAATCAACTACAGATACGAAAACTGCTCCATAGTAGATCAGTAACAAATTATCTCCTGCAGTACAAATGGGAGTGATTCAGCACATTCAGCAGACTGGCTCTGACCCTCGTCAACAGCTGTTAGGCTATGAGTCTACATGTCCCCTCTGCCCACGGACCCTGTCAGCTGCACTCACACCCTATAAATACTGACAGCACGTCAGTGGCACCACAACATTTTGAACTCTTTAAAGGGTCATAGTTGATGGGAGGACCATGAAAAGGTCATCAATACATGAGCATCAGACTGTGCAAAGAAAATGCACGTTGCTCAGAGAGGAACAGAGTTTTTGTAAAAGGCCAAAGTGTCTAATGAATAACATTAATCAGACTAGGAAATTAGTTTTGTGATGCATATTAGGGTGCTTGAGATCTTGAACGTTCCTGTAAATCATTTGGCAAGTACACTGCACCAGCTTTCATACGTGCCTTCAATAAAAACTGAATTAATCAAACCAAGCCAAGCAGGGCTGAAATTTAACATCAAGTTTTGTTTGCAAATCCAACACAAAATGGTTTAAATTTTTTCTTCTGGAGGACATGACTTAAAAAGACCTCCACTCAAACCGAGAAGCTAAGAGCCAAGGTTTAACTTATCACAATGCAGAGAGAGTGAGGCTTAATTAGCTGAAGTAATAGGGTCATATATCTTCTTAAAGGGTCAGACTGCTATGAACGTCACACTGCAGAAGGGGTCTTTGGGTTTAATGTTGCAGCTTGCGTTACAGTTGCCAATGAGTGTTTCCAGGCAACACAGTTTGCTCCTGCCACGGATCAGCAGAACCTCTGATTAGTGGGACCTGGGGTTTCTTTACACTCATGGCTTCCACACATACAGTCGTGCATCCCTGGCATGTCACTGTCGGATCTGCTGTCAGGAAATGGACAGAAAGCGAGCGCTCATGAGGCTCAAACTGTAGTTGGTATGCATGAAGTAGAGCAGCTGAAGTGATTTAGCACTGTGAGGGAAACCTAATCGATTCTCCAATCCTCTCGACTGCCACTCTGAAGTCCAGTGCACTTAGATATTACACACGAAAAACATGAGACAGAACTGGCTATTCAATAAGTCTGAAAAACAGACACCAGGTGGTTATTATTCTATTTAGGAGATTGCAGCCCTGAGGAGGAATCGTGAGATCATTGTGCCAGAGGAGAGGATAAAAAAAAGGGGGAGGATAACTTTGAGGCTGTGAGGTAACATAAGGGTAAAGAGACTTTTCAGGACACACTCTAGAGAAGAAATAAAAGCATTCCTCACTGGTAGATAAGGTGTTGGAGAGGTGAGTGACTTTATATACCAAATAAAAAAAATGTATGTCAGCAGCCAAGCACGCTGTCCAGAAATGTTATTAAATATCTCATTGGGTCAGCAAGACATGGACGTGATCACTTCCTGTCTTCATATTTGGATTCCACCCAAACCACCAGTTTCCATCTCTTACCTCCTCCGCCCCGTCTGGAAATCAATCTCCTCTCCTCTCCTGAGGGACCATAAGACAGCTGTAGCGTTTTCTAAGTTTACAGCTTGGGGGGGCAGACACCAACACAACGTGTTAATTTGTTTCTTTAAATGACAGCAGTTAATATAACAGAACTATTAATTGATCTTAACATTGAACTCGTCATCAAATCATTTCTTTTTAGTTTAGTTTTTTGTGTTCAGCTTTTGTCACTGCAGTGTATCTTTCTGGGCTTCTGGACAAACCTTTCCTGTTTTCTGCAAATATGAATCAGAAATTCTTAAAACAATAACGTAACAGTGAAAGATCTGATCGAGTCAGTGTGATAGGCTCCTGTCTTTGTCACTGTTTCACCTCAGAGGTTTTTAAATATCTGAGATAATCAGTGTTAATATGAGGAGTAACATTAGTGATTGTTTTGTACTTTATGTTTTTACAAGCATTAGTTTACAAGGTTTAAGGCACAGAGAGGAATGGACATCATTACCTCTGCCAAGGGGGTTATGTTTTTGCGGCGTTTGTTTGTTTGTTTGTCTGTTTGTTTGTTTGTGTTCAAAATAACTTGAAAAGTTATGGACGGATTTGGATGAAATTTTCAGGAAATGTGTGGAATGGGATAAGGAGCAAATGATTAGATTTTGGGACTGATCCCGATCACCATCCGGATCCAGGAATTTTTTAACGGATTCTTTAACATTGCGAGATAGGACCATTTTTAGCATTTGTGCATATAACTCCACAAAAAAATGGTCAGGGCACTTGGTAAAAAACCTACCTTGGCGGAGGTTTGCGCTCTCCGAGTGCTTTCTAGTTCACTGGTTTATCAATCTTAGCAGCAAAAATACAAAGAATTTGATCACAGATATACCAGAGTGGGAAGCTAAGATTAAGTTGGCACTGGGAAACAGCACTAAATAAATGGGACTTATAGTATGGTGTGACTTATATATGTTTTTTTCCTCTTCATGACCCATTTTTGACTGATGCGACTTATACTCCAAAACAACTTATAGTCCGGAAAATACGGTAAATACCTTATTTCTGTTATTTATTTCAGACACTTTGAACGCTGTGTATGAAGGAGAAGCATCTCTGTACTTACAGTTTCCTCAGTAAAAACCTAAACCTAACTGATGAATCATGTGCTCTCTCATGCTGTCTTAATGGAAGGAGAAAAACTGGACTGCTAATATGAAGTTCTCTAACAAATGCACGTGCAGTGTTGCTCTGCACCAACATTTGACTGTCTGATCAATCAGCTCAAAAAGAGCTGTGTGCAGAATAACTACAAGCAAGCATCAATAATTTCCTCATTATTTCATTAATGGTTCTAATCACTTTGGATCAGTGCAGCTAGATGAAGAGATGTGTTTATCAGAGAGTAACAAACCTGGAAATTAGACGTCAGGTCTGGGAATGGAAAGAGATAAGACATCTTCTTTATGGTGAGGTCAGACGACACTTTTTCATGTTGTGATAGTCACTGTGTTAGATTAGGTGATCATGGGGCCATTAAATTCTGCTATGTCTTGACCAGCAGATGTGACAAACTACAAGGTTCTGTCCTACAAAACATTACAACCAAGGAGATGACACTGAAGGAACGAGGGATGACATGCCAGAGAAGAGTGAAAAAAATACACTTATTTACACTTCTATGCTGTATTTGTTTGCCTTTCCAAAAGTTATCTTTATGCTGAACACAAATGCTTCCTCACAAGCAATATTCAGTCTGTCATGATAGGTCCTCTCTGACACAAACATAATGAGGAAGAATTATTTTCAGAGCTTGACAAACTTTAACTCTGTTTGCTTTAAGCACTATGTGTCTTTGGCAGTGGATTGCTCTCCTCTTTGTATGTACGGCTCCATGATACAGGTTCATAAATCAGTCTTCAGCTTGGTGCCAGATAGAAGAGGAATGTGTTAAATGAAACAAAGAAAAAGGGAAATTGATCATACTAGAAGCCTTACAAGATACATCAATCTAACATGAGAGCAGACATCTCTGCTGATATTAATCAGAAAACTGAACTGAGGGTCAAAATGATTTAAATATAATTAACAATATGTACTTACATAATGATATGTAAACCTGAGATGGTAAAAAAACACAATTTAATACCCTTTCCCATAAGTTTTCTGCAAGCAAAACATCGTCTAAAGGCTTAGTAAGTTCATTACATGTGGTTGTTTTGTTGTGCAGCAAGGATTTACCTGTCCGTATTTAGCAGCCAGGTGGAGAGGGGTCCAAAAGTTGTTGTCCGCAGGATGAGGGTCTGCCCCGCTCTCTAACAAAACAGACACCACCTCTCTGTAACCACTGGCACAGGCTATGTGGAGCTTTAGAAAGAGACAAAAACATGAAAAATTATACTAGCCAACAGAGGAGGCAGCAGTATCTGGAACCCAGAGAAAAGAGAGTCAAAGAGAGGTCAGCTCAAACATGTGACCTTACATACCAGAGTGACCCCGTCACCATTGGGCTGGTTGATGCTTCCCCCTGTGGCTACAAGCTGTCTGACATCAGATAGCATTGTGTTGGATCTCTGCATCTTCATGGTGTACATGGATGACACGTCTACACCTAAAAATAACACAAACAGGATTAATAAAGACATTTTACAGTAAGGGGGCTGCTGTTCTGCTAAAGTGCTGGATACACTTCTGAAGACAAAAATGATTTTATATTAAAAGACGACAATGTTCAAAGCACTCTCATATCTGTGTGTAAATTATGCAAGAGAAAGGCCACAGCTATCTTAGCATTGCAATACATTTGCACCTTATCAAAAGCTTAATAAATAAATGAATCACCCTGGTATAAGACCTTGTTTTTTGTTTTGAGGGGACCCGCAGAGGTCGTCCTGCGGCTAGATGATTTCCTGTGCTTTAAGCCTAAAGTGACAGTTGTGAAGTAGAGACCCTTGGCCTGTTGGTCAATTGCTGGCCCTTAATTTGAGGAGTCTTTTCAAATGAACCAGTGACTCAAAATATATAATTACATTTTTAATCCAGTAATGTATAATTACTGGATTGCACCCTTTTCTCTTAGCTTGATTATGGCCATGTGAGGGATAAAAGCTCTTAACAATGGTATTGCCACCTGGTTTATGTATATCTTATTTATTTGTGTTGGTATCGCCAAATAATAGCTGACAAAATAATGACTGGTATACGCAGATATGAACATTTCTGGTAATAATTAAAGCTGATATATATCAGCCATACATGTTAGCCTTATATATGCCATATATTGACTGTAACATCAGCAAAAAGTATGGCTGCACCATGATGCTTCACCACACCATCACCAAAAGTCTACCTTTAAAAAGAAAAAAAAAAACTCAGTGTTATTTATCACTGAGGACAAGTGGGACATCAGCAAAAATGCAACGCGAAGCATCCCTATAAATTACTTTTGTAATATCAAGTTTGTGGTTTGATTGACGTCCCAGGTTCTTCAATATATAGATATCATGGATATTTGAATAGGCTAACAGGACTTGTTCTGCCTTAAGGTTGCTGTCCACTGATAGTGGTGTGTGTTGTCATTGCTAAATTAAAGAAAACTATACTCTGCAATGACAGTTGAGACATCCATGAACTGATGCTGACTAACTTCATACTTGTGGCATATTCAAGTTAAGGCAAAAATAATGATGAATGACAGTAAAGCAAAGCCACATAAATGTAAGGGAAAGGCCCTTAGCACTCATACAGAGCTCCAGACTGACCTTTTTGATTCAGGACCCCTTTCGCTCATCTCGAGGACCAGACAACAAACAAAGGTCAACAAGGACATCTTTTCAAAACTATGAAGAACTGTGCCCTGTAACATAATTACATGCAGTCATTGACCTAACTTCTGTTGCTTTAATAGTGTGTATTGATTATCAATTAATCTATAGTTCACAAGGATAAGCTCCAGGCCACAAAACTAATGGGACTTTTCCAGGTAGACTGGTTGGACAGGCTGATCAATAGATTTGTCTATGCAGTCAACTAAGAGCCACGAGGAGTTTCTTTATGAGACACATGCTTGAAGGTACAAAACAGCAAAAGAAGACAGCTTTTGTTCTCCCCGGGGATCATACTTGTGTGATTCTTGGGCTGCTTAGGACCAAGAGCAGCTCAATGAAAAACCGATTTTATTATTTCTCCCAAAAGTAGAGCCACATGGATGGTCTGTCATTTTCCCAGCAAACGTACAAACTTCATGCGGACAAGGGTGCATGCCGCCAAGTTACTATAGCAACAGAGGGAGAGTGAGCCTGTATGAGTAAGACTGTGTGCTTCATGGTGGCAAAGCCCAGAGCTATGGGGGAGTATCTGGGGAGTTGAAGGTAGGCAGAAGGGAAGAGATCATTATGGGGGCTGGCAGCAGATGTAGAGAGAAAAGTCTGGAAAAATCATTGGCTTGAAAGTTCGGCAGTGAGTGTGTGTTTGTATGTGTGGAGGGCTCTAAGTTTTGATGAGTTCACTGTCTGCAGTCATAAGCTTGAATTTGTCATGTGATCCTGTGGCCAATGGCAGACAGATATGGGAAGACCATCCATCATTGTCTATATCTGTTTCTGTTTCTATTTGTCATTGCGACTCCCACTCCCCTTTGCATTTCTCTGTGCCTAACCCCTCCTCCCTCAGTTACTCTGTGTCTGCATCTCTGCTGTTTTCAACTCTGTGTGCCTCCGACTCTCCGGTGCCATTATCTTGGTTATTTGCAGCTACTGTGTTGACCTTCTCCTTCCTCAGAGGGATAAAAGTGCCTGAATCGAAATCCACCGTCATTAGGCCTGTGGGTGCACTTCACCTTCAGATGCATGTGACGCAGAGCTTTAAACTTTGGTCATGATATGTTAAACACCACAATCTCAAAATACTTCTGCAACAGAGTAAGTTAGATTTCCTCTCTAAAAAATGGCTGTGATTACATAAAAGTCATTGAATCATACCCCATTGTTTGGGCTGTGATCAACAAAAGACAAATTAAAATCTGACACTCGACACACATTACCCAACCTTTTTCTACCAGGGCCCAGGATTCTGCGTGACGATATATTTACAGAACAGCCTTCTCAAAAACAAACAAACAGACTGTGCACATTAAACAAAAGTAATTTAAGCACAGGATTAGAGGGAGCCATTAGCCCATCTTATTGAAAATCTTGATGGAAAGAAGATAAGTGTTTTAGTTTAACATATAACCGTGTAAACTAGTGTCTATGGCTGTGTTTATAGTGGCTATGTTTAGAGCTTTAATTCCCCCTTAATTCAGAATAAAATCCTCTTTAAAAAGACTAAAAATGACCTTGTAAACACCTAATTCGAAATGAAAATGATCACTCCGAATTAAACTTAATTCAGAAGTAGGTGTCTGGTTTATTCTGATTTTAAATCTGAATTGAATAATCCCTCGATCATGTACACATTCATTCCACTTTAAATTATTTCGGTAGTTCTGCGCATGCTCGTTCTCTTGTCCTGTAGCAATGACACACAGATTCCACGCTGACGGGAATAGGATGGCTGCCCGAAGCAAGCACTGGACTTGAGCCGAAACAATTTATTTAATTAGAGCCTTAGAAGATTTGGAAATAACAAAAAGAGTGGATGGACGTAAGCATAAAAATGAGGACCTTTTTAAAGTTGTAGCGTCCAAGTTGGACGAGGTTTCCCTGACAGAGATGCTGAACTTGAGTTTGTTTTCTTTCGGTAGACGTACATACGTCATGTTCGCCCCCTGTCCAATCAGAACCATTCCGAACCCCCGGACCTTAAACAGAATTGAATAAAGGCAAATAAATGTGTTTTCCATGTAAACCTCCATTCGAAATTGCTATTTCCATGTAAATGCGAAGGACAATACTTTAATTCCAAATTATTTAATTCTGAATACTTAATTCCGAATTAAAAAACATCATGTAACCGTGGCCAATGTTCCAGTTTTACATTAAACACAGAATGGATAGGGACATTTTTCCATTATCATTAACAACTGTACAAAGATTCACAAGGACTCTCTCTCCACTTTGTGTCATTATTATCTTTGTTAAAATAGCCCAACTTTGCCTACCTGCTCTAATACTGGCATGCCAAAAGCTGTAAAATGATACAGAGCACAGTATGGGCAATGTTTTGTAACTATGAGTACTTCGCTTGGTATCAGTAATGAAACTCACATTTAATAGTGGTGCTGGTGGAGCCTCATTTTTTGAGTGTTAAAGCTGTGACAAAGACAGGAAGCCTATGTAGGTTCTGTAAGTCAAAAATAATTCACAGCACTAACCATTGCAGACAAGATAAAAGTGGGAATGCATTACGGGCTTCACTGTGTTGGCTTTTCTAAAACTAGCAGAGCAAAAGGACTTTACCATTTTCTTCCAGGTGTTTCCGGAGGATATATCTGGTCTCTGTTCCCTCTGTGGCGTAGTCAAGAGGAATGTTTGCATTGACATCCTGCAGCAGAACATTCACCCCGGCCTTTGGGACACAGGTAAGGGGAGAGAGAAGACACAAACAAACAGATTTTAGCTTGGGCCATTCATCAGACCTGAATCAATGATAAGTGAGCACAATTATCTCTGCTTCCCAGAGGCGTTTTACCAAAGCATAACCATGGCAACATTAACAGACAATACAGTGAATTAAAGAATTCATTAAATGACTGCCTTTGGGGGGCAGGGAAGGTTTTGGTAACCATTAACTGGAATCACTGGTGTGAGTGTGTGTGACAAGATTAATGTGTATTTACCCAACAAGGACCCTGCCAGAGTAGTTTTCTATTATAGAATAAGATAACATGAGAGACCCCTTCCTTGAGCTCCTTTAATGACTGTTGCTCTGACTACAGAACAGTCGCTGGTCACAATATGGTTATGATTGATTGTGTCCCTTTAGAGGAACTCCCCTGCACTCATTATTTGTAAAAACACTGCAATGCTTCACTAGCAGAGCAGAAATATATACAAGCCAAGCAAAATGTCCTGATGTGGACTTCAGTTCGTCTCTTTTATGTACCATCATCTCCTCAGGGTTGGGTACTAAAAGTAACACGCATCCTTTCAAGTGGCAATTGTCAGCGTCCCCCCATAAATCCCTCGCTGTTGTTTGACTAAACCATAAAAGACAAGCCAGTGTAATGATCCTGTCTGCACCAGGTCTGATAACAGGGACAGGGCACCCTAAGTGAGGATCCTCGTTGAATATTTACAGCTAATAGAATTCTAACAACCCCGGTTACATTGGCGGCAGAGAGATTTATGACCTGGTCTCCAAGTGGACAGGGAGAGGGAGGGAGCGGGAGCGGAAAGAGAAGAATGGGCTACAAATGAGAAAGAAGCCTGCAGACAGAGCAACACAAGAACTGTTAACCTCAGTGCTCTGAACACTGCTAACCACAATGACAATGAGCTGAAACAACTTGGTGCAACCTCACTTTTTTAATTAATTAATTTTTTGATCACACATAGGGCTGGAGAACATGGACCCAAAGTAGAGGTGGGTCATAAAGCCTCAAAGCTGCATACAATATTTGGAGAAAGTCTGCCGTAAATATACAGACCATGAAATAACAAAAACATTCAAATTTACTCTTTTGCTCAACTGCTTAATTAAGTACAAGAACATACTCACTGACCAAGACTCAATGTTAAAATAAAACACTCTATTTGCATTTTACATACACATCCAATTTAATAAGGTCAGAGGATTTCAGAGGGTGAACCTTCAAAGAACAAATTGGATTTCACAACTAAATTGCCCACCCCTTCTTGTGCCTCCCATGTACTCTTCCTCTGCTAGTTCTTTGAAATCAACATCACAAACCCTGACCAAACATCCATCTGCAGATAATAAATCTATTGTAACAATTTACAAACAACAACAGCCAGAAGTGTTCCAACAGCAGAAACTTCTGCTAAGGCCTTTCTGACATTGAATTATTTGGGAAAATGTGGAAGACAGATAACCTGACACGCCAGATGGACAGTTTCATATTGGAAATATTTCACTAATCCATCTGGGAAGGAGCCCTTTGAAAATGATTTCAGGGGCAGAACCTTCGAATACAACAGCAGCTTGTGATTGGACGATCGTTCGGCACGTTACGCTCATCACAGACCAATCCACATCAAGCAACGCTGCTACGTATGACGTAGCATACGTAGTGGCTACACGTAGCGGCTAATGGCTAACAACAGTTAACGGCCGTTAGCCCTAGCAGCTTACTGTTAGCCGCTAGGGCTAACGGCAGATATTGAGACCGCTTCAGAAGCGGTTGTTTTCAAACATGCAACATCACGTCCGCTGCTCCCACAGCTCCCGCCTCTCTTCCCTGATTGGGCCGATAAGATTCCAGCCGGAGTGAGTCTTTGGACAATGGAGCCTGGCAAGACGGATATGCATGATTTCAGAATCAGGCAAGTCTGTCTGTTCTGCAAGGCTAGAAGACAGACGGACAGACAAAGATATGGACCACATTACTAAGATGTAATCACTTTTGCCTGGTGCCTTGACTGACATTCCCTGAAATTTTCTTTTAAATCCATTCAGAACTTTTTGACTTATTAGTAAAAATATTGAAAAATACATTAAAAACCCTTAAAAAAATCCTGGATCTGCATCCAAATCCAATACTCCCTGATTTTTTTAACTAAAGTTTGTTGAGAACTTTTACCCTGCTATCTTGTTATCTTGCTTACAGACAAACAAACTAATCAATAAACAGACAAATGCTGCCAAAAAATATACACCTCCTTGACTGAGGTAAACAAGGACAACAGAAGCAACAACACTTTTTCTCTTTGACAGTGCTGAACACATGTTAATGCCTTGTTTATTCTGTTAATATGTGTGCGTTGCTGGCTGCCCCTGCATTGTGTTTTGTATTAGACAAACTGTTAAGAAGGAGTGTGCTAAAGGAGTATATCTTGAGTTTTGAGAGCACTGTTAAACAGAATCTGTTTAGAACAGATTGTGGATGAACATTTAGAGACTGATTGTTTTTGGCTGCCTGCATGAAGACACAGTTAGTGAGAAAGGAGAATATGTCTCATGGTCTCCATGCACAATCCCTGCTTCCACTTCCACAGAAATTCTGCAGAAATAGCAGTGAATTAATTTAGCCCCAAACCACGAGTCACATGCCTTCTGAGCTGTGTGGTTTGGTCAGTTTCACAATAACCAGCCCAGGGTGGCCTGTTTGTGTGTGTGACATTAGTGTATATTGTTGTATTAGTGTGCAGTCGATAAAATTGCTTTACTTGCAAAAAACATTCTAAAACTGAATATATTTTGTCATATATTACTGATTTTGATACAAACATCAGCGTGCAATGTGGCACATACAAACCAGAAATTTCCTTACCATATGGTTGCTCTATCCTCAATCATTGCTGTGCTTTTACGACTGTAGTGCAATTGATATGATTTGTGGTACTATGATAGTTCTTCTTACTTTAAAAAAATGTTTAACCAAACATTAGACCAGAACTTTTCTTTCTTAACCAACATATACTTAAGAAATATGAACTACCGTATTTTCCGGACTATAAGTCACACTTTTTTTCATAGTTTGGCTGGTCCTGCGACTTATAGTCAGGTGCGACTTATATATCAAAATATACATAGTTTAACATGTTTTAAAACATTAATTCATACTGACTGACAAGAAACAAGGTGTAAACATTACCGCCTACAGCTGCAAGAGGGTGCTCTAGGCTAGGCTAGGCATAAACAATGGAAAATCCTATTCTGCAGATCACAAACTCCAGGTAGTAAAGTATGCAGTGGTAATTGAGCAGAAATAAAGTTTGGAGTGAGTGAGAAACTCGTGAGAGACTGGCGAAAAGCAGAGGTTACTCTAACTGCAATGAAGAAAATGAAGAAAGCTAATCGCGGGCCGATAGCAAGATGGCCAGAGCTGGAGGAACGAGTCCACAGATGCGTGCTTGAACAACGGGCTGCTGGGAGAGACCTGTTAACGGTGCAGTTACGTCTCAACGCCCTGGTAGCTGCCAAGGAGATGAATATAAATGACGCATTTTTTGACTGATGCGACTTATACTCTGGAGTGACTTATAGTCCGGAAAATAAGGTATATGATCTTACCTGATATTTCGTTAAAATAATTACATTGATTTATCTTAAAAACTCAATCTATTTTCCAGCCCTAACCATAGTATTATTTTTTTTCCTCAATTAAGAATAAGTGTTTTGCAGATATCTACAGGAAGCATTTTTCCTCACTGAAAGGCTGGTTAATTACAGCGTGATAAGGTCGCACAATGCTGTCCACTCCAGTTATCAGAGGATCAGTTCAGTGTGCACCCATCTGGGCTGTCTTGTGGGAGCAGTTAGCTCACATTTGAGGGTTAGTTAAGGGTTAACAAAGGGAATTAATTAACATTAAAAGCTATCAGCTGCTGCTTCTTGGCTATTCATGAGCAAAAACAAACCTTATCTCAACGTGGAGCCTACACAAGAGAGCATGGGATGAGATGATGGGTGGGTTATAGAGGGAGAAGAATAGTTTACCCTCTCTGTCCAGCACCCTCACCCTCCAGTCCCTCTCTACTAGGGTGGGCAGAAATATCAATTCAGCAATGCATTGCAATTATTCCCCTCCCAATTCAATATCGATTCAGCAAATTCTCTGAATCGATTCACCTCCTGGCCAGTGGGGGGCCAGTGTTGATCCAGTGAGAGCCGAACATGATAGAGATTTCATGGCGGCTTATCGGTATTTTCTGTGTAAATTATGTAAAATATTTAACACAATAGCATTAGTATCATTCTGGAGTGTTTTCTTTTCGCGCTTTTGCTGTATTTTCTCTGTGTTTTGCCGTATTTCCCCACATTTCGTCGTCTTTTTTGTCATTTATCGCCTTTTTGATCATAGTTTGTTTTTTATGGATTCCATAAACAGTAATTTTAGAAATATAAGAGGAAGACATGTCGAGATCTCTGTCTTCAGCTGGTCAGGAACTGCTTCAAGGACTACCATCAGTAAAAAAACGCCTGGACATGGTCTAATATAACAGGCTGTAACATGGGCACTAAATGCTGTAGGCAAACAAAAATGTTTGAGTTTATGTAAAATAGGTAAAGTTTATTTTTGGTCATCTCAGAAAATTTCTACATGTTCATTTACAGTTGTTTATGAAGAGAATCCTGTTGAAAATTCCAGTCCGTTTTTATTCTTTTCTTGTAATTACACACTGTTTAAAGCATTTATAACATAATAATGACAAATACTTGCAAGAATTGTTTACTTTTATTTCTCGTGAAAAAAGGGTGAAAAAATGTATTCAGAGGACAACTCCTGACACATTTATTGACAAAAAAGACCAGGTGGACATTTATAATTATAGTGTTAACTGTCATGTTTTTACTTTTCTACTCCATATGCACAAATAAGTTATTACTGTGCAAATTTTTATTTTCAGATGTTTGCTCAAAAATATGAGGTGGCATACCACATATGTTCATATTGGCATCAAAATAAAAAAAAATCAAAAATTGTCAACAGATACTCTGATTATTTGTGTATTTCTACTTCTTACTGAATTGATACTGAATCGATACTGAATTGAATTGCCACCCAAAGAATACTGAATCGATACTGAATCGTGAGGATCTTAACAATGCCCAGCACAACTCCCTACTCTTTAATGTCAAACTCGCACTTCTTCTTCTGTACACCTAAGATCAGTGCATTGACCCCAAATGGTAATTAACTTCCTCATAAACCTGACAGCTCCACTCAGACTGCCGCCATTTAAATTTGTGTGTTGCTATATGCTTGAGCGCACAGCATATTGGACAATAAGGAAGAGCGAGCAGATCCAGACATTTCCTGTCAAGGCTCTGTAAAAGTCAGTGGGGCTCTACCTGGATGAAGTTGTCAGCTGACAGACAGGTGCATTTTTTTGTCAGAAAGCCATTCTGAACAGAGACCACTTTCAGTCACCGCTCTTCAAAACAGAAAGAAAACCCTGACGTAGGATGAGTCCTGCTTTGAAATGTTGATGTAAAAAGTTGAAATACAATCACTGAAAATGTTAAAACATATTTCTAAAAAAGAGAACCAATTCTGTTGAAGGATATTTCTTTAAACAATCCTGATGTGTGTGGAAAGCAGCGAGGGTAGCAAGCACATTGTCTGTGTTTCTTTTCACATAAACAGAATAATAGCCATGGTGATGATACTGTAGTTAAAGCCAAGCAAAAAGTTAAAAGAACAGAAATGGAGGAACAACTTGATGTGTGGCTACACAAGCATATACAACATATACTGTGAAACACACTATAGCCAAACTGACAAGGAGAGGAGCTAGACCTAAATTGCTAAGTCTAAGAATGTCAAAGGAAGCTTACTGCTAGCCACTTTTAGTGATACTTCTTTCTGCTTCCACATCTGTTTCCAGGAAAGTTGTGTTTGACTGCATGGACTGACAAACTGACCCAAGACCCTAGATATTGATAAGTGAGGCTGTTGTTGTGTCTAAATGAACAGATCTGTTAAATTTGTCTTTATTTTCCCATGTGTGCAATCTTGTCCAGTCTCAAAAACTATTTAAATTTTAAAATCATTATGCATGTGCCAGGCTTAACATCAATCAGAAACTTAATTTCAGAGACCTATTGCAATCTGTGGCTGTAAACTTTTAACTTGACACGCCAGACGGACAGTCCCATATATCTGCCACGGAAATATTTCACTAGTCCATCTGAAGAAGAGCCCATAGAAAATGTTTTCAGGGGGCAGAGCCTTCAAAAACAACTGCAGCTGGTGATTGGACAATGGGTCTTCAAGTCACACTCATCACAGACCAATCCATATAAAGCCACAGTATGACGAAGCAGCTCGACCCTGTTGTGAGCCGTTAGCTGAAACTGTGGTTTAGTCCTTAGACTATCGTCTTCCATTAAATATACCACACAGATGTATCATTTACCACTTATATGTGACATGAACCTCGTCAACAACAACCCCCACCAAGTTCTCCCAGTAATTCTGAGAGCATATTTTGCCAGGTATCGCTGAGTAACCCTACCTCCGGGCTACCTCAGACTAACTGGCATCGTCCGTGGAGGATCTCTGAATCTCTTCCAGTTTCCCAGCAGTGATCCCCAGCGTCTCTGATTTGATCGACCAAAACAAAAAAAAAAGATTTCCCGTAAGAAAACCTTTAAGGGACGTTCTTTGCTCTGCTTTTAAAGAAGAAATTGAGTCCATTTCTGATATATGAACACATCAAAACACAATTTCTGTAAATTCTTGAAAGTTTCCTTGCTCAGTAAACTAACACATTCTTTGACATAAATGCTTGTCTTAAATTTCATTTTATTTCTAAATGTTGCTGGACTGTTGTTGCAACCATTACTGTGTGTTCAAACAACGTAGAAAAATACAAGAACATGACAATTAACTAAAAATGGAAAAACAAAAAATGAACTGCCTTTACAGTTAGAGAATTGTTTTCAGTTTTGTGAATTAACTATTTGAAGCACTAGGTAGAAAAATCAAATCCTGGATCTGTTTTGTAAACTATGACATTTTCGATACAACTAAAAGAAAAATCTTATGGCATTGTTTTGTTTTAAAAATATGGTATTGCAGAGGTATTAAAGTATTGTTTTTATGACAGCCTTATTTATGTTTTTGTTAGTAAAGTTTATGTTTTGGAAGGGGAATAGGCTAACAGATCATGTTACTGAAATGACTCAGCTTTCTCTGTAACAGTCTTCAGTATTAGGATTTTAAAATAAAAAAGATATTGTGTTAAAACATGGTATTTAAGAGTACGGATAAATTTGACAACCTCACTGAAAACAAGGCCACTGCTTTTTCATTCCCAAGGTATTAAGCTATCACTCAGGTGTTTCAATATTACAGTACATTTTTACATGAATCATATCAAAGTTTATTATTTCATGTGTTATTTCATGAAAAAAATCTTAGGGTATATACAGTGTTTTGCAATTCAGCAACAAAACAGCAAGATCTGACTTGCATAGAACAGAGAAAAATACTGTGAAACTGCAGTACTTATGACAGAAATAATGTATCCTTTATCTTCTTCTTACACTCAAAGTCTAGCAGCCACAGATCATGTTTAAGGGAAGCATGATGTGTCAGCCATTGATCCACAGACATTAATCATGTGTCTGAGCCCCCATGATAAGTGCTGACAGATATAAATGACTTGGCAGTGGCTGGCAGCCATGCAGCCACGAGGGGTTAACAAGTTGACCTCCGACCCTGACACACTCCCTGTCATGATATGATGAATCCACCTTGGACGTCATGGAGATGGAAATCTGTTCTTACTATTCTGCTTGTGGTTCATTATGGCAGTTGTTACATGGAGTGAGTGCAAGAGAATCAATAACAAGCTCTAGGTCTGCAGTGAAAGTCGTCCCTCAGGCTGTTCCTGCTGAGCTGCCCCGTCACACCTCGGTGAAATCATGGAGTAAGCAGCTCCTCATTTACCTTAAGGAAATATCTATGTATTACATGTTGATTTATAAATTTACATTTGTGTTTAGTATTTTCTAAATTCATTCAGTTTAAAAAAAAAAGCCCTCAAACTGTAAAGCAGCAATGTGTAATTTATTTTTGTGTCATTGGCCCAAAAAATATGATTACCTGTCAACATCTTATTACTGAAACCACATGAGAGATTATTAGACATCGGTGCCCTCTACTTGCTCTGTATTAAGCCTTTAGAGAATCTAGCGAGGGACACCCACCTTCTGGCCAATCAGGGCTCAGCTCAGGACAGTGCTCTTATTGGATCTTCTACTAAGGTTTATGCGCTTGTTATGTCTAATTTAGTTTTAGTTGTTGCTTATATTGTACAAGTAATGTTAATTTTATGGAGGAAATGTGGTTTGTGGCTCTTCTGTGGCTGCAAAATTACACTGCCCGGCCCAAAAAAAAGTCGCCACCAAAAAACAGGGTCACACACTCTAATATTTCATTGAACTGCCTTTAGCTTTGATTACAGCACAAATTTGCTGTGGCATTGTTTCAATAAGCTTCTGCAATGTCACAAGATTTGTCACAGATCATAGCACTGCCCCCACAGGCTTGTACAGTAGGCACTAGGCATGATGGGTGCATCACTTCACCTGCCTCTCCTCTTACCCTGATGCGCCCATCACTCTGGAACAGGGTAAATCTGGACTCATCAGACCACATGACCTTCTTCCAGTCCTCCAGAGTCCAATCTTTATGCTTCCTAGCAAACTGAAGCCTTTCTTTCCAGTAAGCCTTACTGTTTAGTGGTTTTCTTGAGGCTACACAGCTGTTCAGTCCCAATCCCTTGAGTTCCCTTCACATTGTGTGTGTGGAAATGCTCTTACTTTCACTATTAAACATACCCCTGAGTTCTACTGTTGTTTTTCTTCGATTTGATTTGGTCAAGCGTTTAAGTGCTCACCGATCACGATCATGCAGGATTTGTTCAACCACATTTCTTTCTTGAAGACGATGCTTCCCCACTATCCTTCCAGTATTTAATAATGCGTTGGACAGTTCTTAACCCAAGTTTAGTAGTTTCTGCAATCTCCTTAGATGTTTTTTTCTGTTTGATGCATGCCAATGATTTGACCCTTCTTAAACAGACTAACATCTTTTCCATGACCACAGGATGTGTCTTTCCACATGGTTGTTTAAGAAATGAGAAGCTTTTCATTGCATCAGCTGGTTGTTGTTGCCAGCTGAAAGATAATCACACGTGCAGTAATTATCCAACAGGAGGCTCGTACCTATTTGCTTAGTTAAATCCAGATGGTGACTTTTTTTTTGGCCAGGCAGTGTGTATTAGCATAATGCTAATGGCAGCTAGCGCACTGGATTGGTTGTGCATAAGAGAAGTGGACATTGCTCTGAGCACAACCATGTAAGGGAGGGGGAGTAAAGTTGCTTTCACTACAGTCTCATCCAAGTTACATACCCCAGCTTTAAATCTACAGGATGTGAAATAGGAAATGTATTTATCTTTTTTTCCCTATTTTGACTGATTCTAAGTTATATGTTTTTAAAATGATCGTTAACATAACCTCAAATATTTCCTTAAACTTTCAAAGATAGAGAAATTCTTAATTTTTTATGACAACACAGGCCTTTTTATGGTGACTGCTTCTTTATCATTGCCATAAGAACACATAGTAATGCATGAAAAGCTGCTGGACAGGTAAGTAGGGCCTGTAAAGTCTGCTGTTTTGTTTCTGGATCTCATCCATATTTTGTGATGTTTACCTGTGATGGACCACCATCGTTCTCTGTCTGCTGACCATTCTGTCACCCAAACTTCCTCCTGTAACTCTATTGCCAGATCCCCATCAGCAGACATTTTGGCTGTAATATCTGCCTCCAGTGTTACTTATCTTTTAGAATTGAGGACTCTAGTCCTTCAGTGATGTGTATTCACTGCACAGCAAAGTGACATTTTTGTTTCACAGAAAAATTTCACAAAACAATTGTGAAACAAAAAACGCCTCTGAAGGTTGACTTCCTGATTCATACACAGAGCAATGCCAGGGCGGGTGATAAAGCCTTTTTAAACATTTGTCTTGCTCAATATGCAAAGTTCTTCCATGAAATGGAATCACTGGTTTTCTTTTTAGTATAGACACTTCACAGACTTCAGTTCTTGTTGAATAGAGTTCTCAATTTACACAACAGTAAACAGTGACGGGCGAGTGGAGGTGGCTGTGGGTCACTGCATCAATGCCAGTGGTTTTGTTTAGTTGAGAGCCCCCTGGTGGCAGAATTTTACGTACTGTCCCTTTCAGGACTCGTGTCAAAGAAACTTCCTAAAATGTTTTTTTTTTCCAACCAAGCAATGGCCTCATTATTCATAACTGATTGCACACAACATCTGCTTGTTGAGATGAGCTGTGCTGCAGTGCTGTTGAACTGAAAACAGAGTCTGCTGGAAAAGCTGTAATGATCATGCTTTTTTAAAATACCCATTAATCATCCCTGTCAGTTTTACTAACGTTTCACTTTCCCATCATACAAAAACTGATAATATAAAAACACCATGTATTGTTCAGGGTCATAAAACTCAGAACCATTCTTCAGAACAACATAAAACAGTCACCCCTGTGTGCATCCACATCAATAAACAGTTCATTCTGTTATGTCTTACCTCACATACAATGCTTTTAAAATCAACAAAACTGTTGTAGGGTATTATTTCAGAAGATTATAAAGTGAAGGAAAGTGCAAGAAATGTCTGATGAACTTTTGTCATGTTTTGAGGCTGCGGAGCCACATTATCAACAGTAAAGCTCAGCTGGTGATAAGTGGAGTTGGGGGGCAGCCAGGGGGCCCGCTGTTAATCGTTTGACTTCAAAGTGCTCGGAGTTGAGAAGTTTTCATCATTTACAAACACAGAAAAGTGGGTCAACGCTACTACTGTAAGCCTGTTGAGCTCTGAGCTAAGAGGAGAAATAACATTTTAAGTCTGAGCCTGTCTCCAATACATCATGATTGAACTGCTACCTCCTTTGCACAAGTTAAGAGAGGCTAGTATCTCCCACTGAACAAAAGGAATGATTTAAATCACAATGCTGGTTGCATTTTTAGGACAGCTGGGCTCATTTTTTATGCTCTTCAAGAGTCCTTAAAAGGGAGATGCTGAGGCAGAATTGGGTGATGCAATTAACTCTAATCACTTTCCACATCTATTCAGGCGCTTTCCAGTTCAGAGTTTCAGAAAGAATGAAAACAGAAGACATAATTGAGCAAGCAGAGGAAGACAGATTTGATAAGTATCTTGCTGGCTATAAATGGATGGAGGATGAAATTGTAGCACATGGGCATCAAGAGCCTCTGTTGAGTCATCTAACTCACGCACTGTAAAGTGCAGAATCAACATAAAATGGGGGATTTGGTTTTATTATTGCAAATGATAACACTAATTTGATCATTAAGTATTACCCTAAACATAATGCAACAATTAGTTGATGATGCCATAAGATTGGATGGGAGAACCCGGAAAACTTGTCAAAGGTCTGAAGTTGTGGCTAAATTTTGGGCTGACAAGGCTAACCCCATCTTCTTAACCCTCCCGCAACAAGAAGCAAACAGACAAGGAATCCCAGATTCAATCTTTTGGAGTTTGGACATTCAAACTGCTCACAAACCAAAACTTAACATTCAGCCTGCTACTTCATGAGGCCAAATATCTTCCTTTTTACAATGATGACAATGTCTCTCAAATACACACACGTGTCTCAACTCCGTGTTCTCACTTAGATATAGTAACAGAATTAACGTATTTTCAAAACAGACCTTGCTTATTACTGAGGCATGTCATAAATCTGTAGAATTTTGGGGAGAAGATAGATTACTGTTAATCTTTTTGGTAAATGATGAATGGACTTGGGCTTTAAGTATTTTTCTAGTCCGTCTGTTCTCAATGCTTTAGCACTGCAGGTCATATCTACCCATTTACTCCCACATTCACTCACTGATGGCTCTGAGTTTCAGTGAAAGTTATCCATCAGTATTGCCCTTTCATACCCAATTACACGCCACTGATGAAACAGTGGAAGCAGTTTGGAGTGAAATATCTTGCCCAAGAACACTTCTGCATGTGAAACCCAGAGCTGGGCTCGAACCTGAAACTTTCCTATTGTTGTTATAGAGTACTACCAGACTAAACCAGTGATGTCCCTTAAAAAAGTCAAATCCAATATTTACCTAAAATTTCCAAAGTTTTACAAGTGGTGTGATGACCAGGATTCACCTCAGAACAAAGCTAATATGACCTTTACACTAGTTATGTGGCATATTAAGAGTTTGAAGAAGTATTGATAAATTTTAAGAGCTATCAGCAGAACATGAGCCCCTGAGCAATTGCTCAAAGGGATATCTGATTGGTAGATCAATTTTGTCATTAGTTGGTGACTACAAACAAGTCAGTTGCCTCCATTCATTAGCAAATACTTATATTGAGTGTTCAGAGAGAAAAGTACTCTCTTGAACTGTGTATGGTAGGGGTGTCCAAACTTTCTTCACCAAGGGTAGCTTCCACAAAAACATAGGGATGACTGGTCCACGTTTATATCCCTGTTCTTTAAACAAGAGTAAGTAAATCCAGCCCAATATACAGCAGGCTAATATACTGCCTGACCAAAAAAAAGTCGCCACCTGGATTTAACTAAGCAAATAGGTACGAGCCTCCTACTGGATAATTACCGCATGGGCAATTATCTTTCAGCTGGCAACAAGTTATTAAACCCCAGCTGATGCAATGAGTAGCTTCTCATTTCTAAAACAACCATGTTGAAAGACACATCTTGTGTTCATGGAAAAGATGTTAGTCTGTTTAAGAAGGGTCAAATCATTGGCATGCATCAAGAAAAGAAAACAAATAAGGGGACTGCAGAAACTACTAAAATTGGATTAAGAACTGTCCTAAGTGATGGGCACATCAGGGTAAGAAGAGAGGAAGGTGAAGTGATGCACCCATCATGCCTTGTGCCTACTGTTCAAGCCTGTGGGGGCAGTGCTATGATCTGGGGCTGCTGCAGTTGGTCAGGTCTAGGTTCAGCAACATTATGTGCCCAAAGAATGAGGTCAGCTGACTACCTGAATGTACTGAATGACCAGGTTATTCCATCAATGGATTTTTTCTTCCCTATTCCAAGATGACAATGCCAGGATTCATCGGGCTCAAATTGTGAAAGAGTGGTTCAGGGAGCATGAGACATTTTCACACATGGATTGGCCACCACAGAGTCCAGACCTTAACCTCATAGAGAATCTTTGGGATGTGCTGGAGAGGGCTTTGCATAGTGGTCAGACTCTCCCATCATCAATACAAGCTCTTGATGAAAAAATTAATGTAACACTGGATGGAAATAAATCTTGTGACATTGCAGAAGCTTACTGAAACAATGCCACAACAAATGCGTGCTGTAATCAAAACTAAAGTTGGTCCAACAAAATATTAGAGTGTGTGACCTTTTTTTGTGGTGGCAACTTTTTTTTTTGGCTAGGCAGTGTATATGCTAAGTAATTGAAAGTGTTTTAAAAGCCCAAGGAATAACTCCCCCACCTACTCCAACAAATGGCCTGGCCAGTCAAAAGCCATTCATCAGTTGGTTGGATCCTTTGGATAGCCAATCACATCTCAAGAGGATGTAATTGGCTGGGCCACCGGGTTTGGAGTCTGGCTAGGACAAGATGGACAGGGAAGAAGAAGAGGACTGCCCATCTTCTTTTCCAGACTCAAAATAGAATAAACTACATGAAGCATGCATAAATTTGATTAGCACAATTTGAATTAAAAATCAGACCCTGAGAACAGATAATGAGCGTTACGTCACTGACACCTCCTGCCATAATCCATTTATCCCTTTACACCCGTCAACACATGCTCTGTGTTCTAATGTGGGCTGAAATTAACTTTATTTTTAGGTTTTGCTGTAGGTCAACTAAAAGTGGGCTGTGGGGGATTGCTAAATGTAGGTCAAATGAATTTAAAAACGTGCAGACATAAGTCTTCAATTTGTTTTTTTCATATAAAAGCACAAAATCCTCTTTCAGTTTCTGTGTGTCTAGTGCCTGTATTTTCTATGATTACATTTTTGTACATGTGTGAAACATTTGGTCACTTTAATCAAGGTTACTGTGTTAAATATATGTAGCATCTAAGTAAAAACATTGTTTTAAATAACTCTTTAAACATACTATGCTAACACTGTATAACTTTGTTGAATCACTGAAACATAAAAATCCTGTTACGAAGAGACAGTCTTGCATGATTCTCAAGTGCCACTTCGTAATGCAATGGACTCAATGACAAACGCTAACGAGAGCAGGAGCTGGAAATGGGTTTGGGAATTCATCTGGAAATGGGTTGGGAATGAGACTGAGAGATGGCTTACTCTCCCCCCTGCTGTTTGGAGGCAAGAGATAAGGGAATTAACATCACTGCCAATCTGGCCACAATGCCCCCAGACTACCCATCAAACCCCTCCCAAACACACACACACACAATTTTTCCACAAGGTAAGCCTGGTTACATCTTTGTCAGCAAAAATCTGTGCTCCTCTGTGAAGGAACAGGAGACAAGAAAACCAAGGACAGGGAAGCAGAGGACGATGGGAGGAGAAACAGAGAAAAAGATGGAGTAGGACAAAAGATTAGTACATATTAACAGCACTGTTCCTCCCTGTGCCCATCGGTGATAAGGCTGCCAGTCAGACTCCTCCATTGAGAACACTGTTCCACATCTCATTAAAATGTAAAGGCATTACATTCAGAGGAAGATCGCCCACTTACAGCTCTGATAAGACAGCAGTATGAGGACAGAGCAGAATGACTGGGCACTGGCAGAGTCTGTGCTGGAAGAGACGTGTGTCAAAATGAATAAAAGGAAGGAAAGGGATGTTAAATCTCTATCGGAAATATGGCTTGACTGAAGCCGTTTTTAGAAAGAAAGAGCCTCAGGCTACCATATAAGAACTCAAAATAGACTGCCAAACAGACTTCTTAGTTTACACTTGTTTATTTTGATAACTTTGTATGGAAAGAAGTGCAGATCTTTTATTTCTTTGCCTGTAGATATCACTATTGCGCTCTTTAACCTGTGAAGGGAATTTAATGTAAATGATTGAGAAAAACCATTGGAGATAAATATTGTGCTGATATTTGGTGTGATACTCTTCACTGTGAAATTTAATTCAAGATACTGTATGAACTGGCACCAACAGTGAAAAAAAATATTGTTTTAAACATTGATATCGATCTACATTGGAATGTATATCTTGATCGCTTTTTTGCCATATTTTCCAGCCCTACTCCATCATCCTGGGCTTTAAGAACTCAAAATAACCAAATCTATGACCAATGAACAAAACACAAAGGTAATATCCCTAATTCATATATTCAGTGCATAGGCACCTTGAGGGAAAAGACATTAAAGCTGAGAAAAAGTATTTCTATAGAGCAATGCTTAAGCTCCTGACTCTGATGTTTTAATTTCTAAGCACTCACTCCCCCTTTTCTTTCCATACCTTCTTTCCCTCCCCTCTCCCTCTACAAGGTGGTGTAAATATGACCTAATTTACCAAAAAACTAACTCTGTCTTGGTGGTAAATGGGGAAATTTAAGTTACTGCCTCCTAGGGAGCTGTATTAAATCTCTCTCATGGTATTGCCTATCGTGAAAGCACAAGTCCATGCATGAATTCCATATGGCGTATGTATATTTCACCTCACTCTACGAACAAGGCAGCCAGCATGAATCTTGGCCTTTGGGGAAATTAAAGGCATGCAAATACACAAACACATGACCCAACAGTCACACAGTCAGCATAGGCTGATAGATCCACTCCGCACAGCCTTTGCCTGGCACCCCTTCAAGCATATCAGCTCCTCTGTGGAGTGTCTCTTTCCTGCCCCACAGACCCACAGTCAGCAATCACTCAGGACCCAATCAGCAGTACCAGGCTGAACTGGATTTTACCGTCACTCCAGACTGTAGTTAACCCTCTCTGGGTCTAATCAGTACTTGCAGGACAGACCCAGCTGACTGAGTGACTGTGCCGGATGTGCCTGCCCTCCCCTGCAGCTGTTCCAGCTCTCGTTGTGAGGCCTAATCAGTACAACTACAGCTCTTGTCAAGACAGAGCCGGCAAGAGCCAGAAACATCCCCTACAGAACAAGCTCTGGCTTTGAAATCATGCTAATGCTCCATTTCTGAATATTCTCATTTTCAGTGATACAGCAGGGTTTGTAGGAGGATAGAAAGTTTGGGTTAAAGAGGCTTCAGTAATCCTAACCCTCTCATCAACCAAGGAAGCTCTACTGGTGAGTGCACTGGATGACTAAGCCACTGGTTCAAAGCAATTTCAAACCACGGTGCCAGTTTGTCGACTGAAATACCAAACTCATTTGGAGCTGGCATGTGTGGGATTGCAAGCATCAACCAAAAATTACAAAAAACTCCAAACTGCATTTTGTTCACTCATATTTGTGTGTGCATTTCTTACCAGTAGCAGCAGTAGCACCATATCAGCGTGGTCACACACACATGCCACATGCAGGGCTGTCCACAGGTCTTCATCCTGCAGGTTGACATTCAGGCCTCGCTCGATCAGAAGCTCAGCAGCAAACACGTTGTCATGGCGAGCACACTGCAGCAAACAAAACAACATTTCTTTTTTATTCGTTTGTTTGTTGACATAAAAACATTTCCTAAAGCACTGAATATTTTGGATCACACACTATTGCTCCAGTTATGCAAGTATGCGTAAATGTGCTGTTTAGCACAGCAACACTGGAGCAGTAACAGTACTTCTAATGCTACAGCAGCGAGATAAGTTCACTCGTCATCTTGTTTGTGCCAGTTGCTGGGTAGTTTAGGTGCTGACTGTAAATGAACCCCTCCAGGGGTTCATTGGAAGCCAGCCAAGACCACCTCTTTAAGGTGAGCTCAGTGCAGTTGATACCTCAACCAAGGAGGTTATGTTTTTGCTGGCATATGTTTTTTTGTTTGTTTGTCTGTTTGTTAGCAAGATTACGCAAAAACTACTGGACACTCCTGAAATCTTCAGGAGATGTTGTAATGGCCCAAACTTAAAAATGATCAGATTTCGGTGGTGATCCAGATAACCACCATTAGTGAACAATCATTTTTGCTCAATAACTGTCTAACCAATAATGATATCAACATCATTTCGAGTGCTAGGTGTGGGTTTTCAGGGTCAAGGAATCACATTATGATGATAACTTTATCATGGAACTATTGCTTATAGATGTAACAGCTACATGTGAGCTACCTTGGTGGAGGTTTGCGCTGTCCGAGTGCTTTCTAGTTTGTACTGAAACAGGGCTAATTAACCCGACACGCCAGATGAACTGCTTAATATATTTCACTAGTCCATCTGGGAAAGAGGCCATATGGGCAGAACCTTTCAAAAGTAAATCTGGCAGGTGACTGGACGATTGTTCCATAAATCACATTCATTACAGACAAATCAGACAACATATTAGGCAGGCGCTACTGCCGCGGTGTAAAGGAGAGAGTGTGAACCGCTCCACAAAGTAAACTCTCACCAAAACACATCAGAAGTCGAGGAAAAATATCCTTTCTTTTGAGAAGTTTGAAGTGTTGTTTGTTTTTCATTTAAAAAAGAAATGCTGTTCAGATCTGATTAAACTGCTACTGAAGCTGTTAGCATATGCTAATCTCTGTATGAACAGTAGCTTCCACCTCTTCCTGCTCTAAAGGACGCTGATTGGGCCATGCTGCTTTGTGCTGCTCACAATCGTTTTAGCTTGGCAAGATAGATCTGCCTGATTACAGATATTGAATCAGGCGGATCCAGCTGCACAGCAAGGTTAAAGATTGATTGCTGTGTTCATGTTTATCAAAAAAACATCAGGACACGGACCACTCACTTGTATCGAAACAACTTCCCCAAGCAATCAGGTGTGAATACTACTGTAGATTATTATTTAGCCAGTCAGCCTCTTTTGTAATGAAATAAAAAGGTAGTTAACAAACTTTTTTAGCCATAATTTTCATCAGTCAAATTAACACATCATCAGACTTAATTTTTAAACTAGGAATGCAACCATTATCATGAACTTCCCAATTTTATGAATGTTCATTTACAGTATCTTTTATAATTGTTATGATCCTGTGTGTTTTTCCACATTTGTATGTCTCACCAAATGCAGCAAGGATCCTCCAGAAGCGGTTGGTGTGTTGTGGTCTGTTTCTTCCTTCAAGAGACGCATCACTGCAACACAACAAAGCACCCATATGTTAACACCTGCTGTATGTTAGAACAGGCCGGCTGTTCGGGGCATGTAAAGATGACACATTCACCTTTAGATTGACAAAACCTCACATTCATTCACTGATCTCTGCAGTTCACTACCAGAACCAGTATGTGTCGAGTGTCCTCCAACTGTCCTTGGCACGTCAGCATGGATCAGTGTTAAGGATGTGTGTGTGTGTGTGTGTTTGGTGGCTCCTTGATGCAGCAGCAGTTCAGACAGCCTCTGGGTTACACACTTTCACATCACAAACTGTAAGCTCCAGTGAGTCGCACAACCCAGTCACACACTGACACAGATCCACTGAAGACAACACAAAGTATTCCATGCAAGTTCACGCAGTCAGCCGTAAACAAATGTGCAGATAGTAGTGATCCAAACAAGGTCACAGAGATTTTACCGTACCGCTGCTTTATCTTTTATTTAACGTGAGCAAAGATGAGCACAGCAGGAAGTAGAGAGAGAAATGAAGAGGACAGACAGACAGACAGACAGAGGCAGATGAATAGAGCAGGACAGACACACAGGAGAGGCAAAGGGAAACCAAGTGGAGAGCCAGGGTTTGGACATATGTGATTTCACTGACACTGACAGCACTCACTGGAAAATGACGAAGGCCTGCAAGACCTGAAACCAGCACAACAGCAACCACTGTCACGCAATCTGCCGCACATACATTTCCACACAAACACAGGAGTCTTCAGCAAAGCTAATGGCTCTGAGTGAGGGCAGAAACCATGGCAATTATGCCAGTAATAATTTCCCTTAATGAAGCTTGCTGAAGACCCCCATGAGGTCGTTTTACTTAAAGGGTCATTATCTCAACAGACATGTTTAAATAACCTCATGTAGCCAACACAGAGCCGGCAGAGCAGGGCAGGGTTTGTTTGTTTACCTCACAGGCTTTACTTTTCAAAATAGTAGTTCTAATAGGGAGCATGGTGACTGGAGATAAGCGCTGTTGCCTCACATGCTTGTGGCCAGAAACATGTTCGTTAGGCTGATTGGTGACTCTGAAAAACTGCCTGTGTGATTTTGAGAGCACCTGTTGTTTGTCTGTGTATGTAAGCCCTGTGACTGACTGGAGATCAGACCAGGATGCACTTTTACAGCACTTTTAATTTAGTTTTAGTTATAGTCTTTTGCCTAAAATATCTTTTAGTTTTAGTCATAATTTAGTCATCTAAATTGTTTTTATTTTAGTCTAGTTTCAGTTGATGAAATTTCACATTTTAGTCGACAAAATCTACTGTAAATTTAGTCGCCTAAAATATGAAGTTTAAAGTGTAAGGCATTTTTTATGTTTCCTTGAGTCTTGTTTTACACTTGGATAAAATGAAACATCTAATAACCCTTTCCTGAATGCTAGTAAAGTTTGAATGTATAAATAAACAGAAACAAATTTAACTTTTGTGTGAAATGCAGTCACCTTTATTTAGGCTACCTGGCAGAGCATCTCAGTTACAATACCAGAACTGACAACAAACAGTGAACCTGCTCTACATGAAAATATCAATTCATAGAGAGTAGCTCTGATTGGATTACTCTCCAATTTATCTGGACGCCACGAAGCTAAGGCAGTTGTGACTGGATGTCCCTCTTAACTCATCCAACCTTTCCACACAACCAAAGTAGCTGTGATTGGATATATTCCTAACTTGTCCCTACTTTCTACATGAGCAAATTAGGTCTGATTGGATTAAGTCTCTGTCAGATATTTTTATCTGGTTCTATTTGTTGATGAAAATCTCAGTTAATGTAGTTTTAGTTTTTGTCCATGTGCACTTGTTTTTATGAGTTACTGTCTAGTTTTCATCAGGGGAAAAAAGGTTGTTGACGTAAACTATGACGAAAATTATTAGTCAACAAAATTAACACTGCTGGGATGTACCCCCCATCAGGCAGACAAGCAGGATAAATCGTGGATTGGTGGATAGTCCCAACAGAATTAAATCAGAATGGAGAAATAACAACAATCTAACTCTGAAACATAAGAATAAACAACCACAAAATATTTGAAAAAGTGCCCTCAAATGCCTTAGAGGTTGAGAATAGGTGGGGCTATAGTGACAGTTTATGATGTCACACATTAGAGGACCAATTAAATGACAGCAGGCCCTCCTACCTATACAGGTGTGAAAGAAATCACAGGGTGTGGAGCTGTCAATCAAATCAGCTCTACCACACAACAACACAATCCTGAGAAGAGGTCTTATTGAGGGTCCTTTCAATAACACCTGTGTGACCAAGACCTTTCAACTTTATTAACAAGCCACACCAGAAACACCTAATGCTTGTGTTTGCCTCTGCCTGATTCTCTATTCATTTTATCTTTTATGCAGAAGCTTTGATGAACTTCAGCTTCTTGAATCAGATTTGGTAAAAAGTTTTGCAATATATTAATACATCCCCACACACACAAAGGCTTTCTTTTTTCTTTGTTTCAATTCTACATTGCTACAGCTTTTGCAATTTGCACCAGGTTATTGACAAACTAAAATTAACTAAAATGGTAGATGGACCTAAGCTTATATAGCGTTTTCTAGTCTCCTTAAAAATAATTCCAATGTTTTTTTTGGCCAATTTGTGCCTTTATTGATAGGAGAGAGTGATAGACTTGTGAAAGAGGGCGAGAAAGAGTAGGGGAAGGACACTCTGCAAACTGGTTACAGGCTAGACTCAAACGCCCACCACTCTGCCAAACCAGCACCCCACAATGTTTTAACAGTATGAAATTCAATTATAATCCTCACCAACTGTGACTGTCTTTTTAAATCTTTGGTTAATTTGAAAACAAGAGTTTTAACTGTCCTGAAATTGTCAAAGAAAGCTGTCTCAAAGAGTGAAAATGCCATTTTTCGTAGCTCAATCTGTTTCAAAAGACAAACTGTCCAGGACACCACTGTGTTGTTTTCTCGGTCAAGACAAATTTGGAAATCTGGAAGAGATACTGGGGAAGGAACAAATGAGTGGGCCGAGTGCCGAGGGTCAGGGATAAACACTGGCCACCCAATTTGAGAACTAAAATGTCTTCATTTTGGTCATGCAATAAATCAGAAACCTGAGGCCCCAATTTGCAAAGGTTTCAGTATTTAAATGAGTTGTTCAACATTTCATGAAATGTTGAACAACTTAAGCTGTACATCAAGCAAGAATGGGAAAGAATTCCACCCGAAAAGCTTCAAAAATTGGTCTCCTCAGTTCCCAAACGTTTACTGAGTGTTGTTAAAAGGAAAGGCGATGTAACACAGTGGTAAAAATGCCCCTGTGCCAACTTTTTTGCAATGTGTTGCTGCCATTAAATTCTAAGTTGATGATTATTTGCAAAAGAAAATAAAGTTTCTTAGTTCGAACATTAAATATCTTGTCTTTGCAGTGTATTCAATTGAATATAAGTTGAAAAGGATTTGCAAATCATTGTATTCTGTTTCTATTTACGATTTACACAACGTGCCAACTTCACTGGTTTTGGGTTTTGTACATCATTCATTGTTATTGTATTCAGGGTTTCTCAGTGGCCAGAGGAGGCTGGTGTTACATTGTCAAGTTAAAAAATACAAATGAAAGCCATTCTCAAATGGCCGAATTGTCTACATTGAGCAACAAAACATGTAAAAAAAATCTGCTGAAATAAAACAAGCATCAATTTACCATATTTCATTTATCACAAAAGTATTTTCTGCCCTCTACTGGAGTACTTGTTAGAGTGGTGGGCTCCATCATTGAGTAATCCCTACTACAAGTATAATAAGTTTTCTGTCGGACCAACAGATTGAGGCAGTTACGTACTAAAAGTATTGCATTTAATGAGTTAAAAGAAAAGATAAAAATATTACAAATGAAGAAAGTGTAGCGAAAAATAGCTGTCCCATGTTGAATCTTTCCTCTTGACAAGTTAATCAAACATTTATCAATTATCAATTATCAGTGCTGTCAGCATTTAATTTGGTCCATCTTTCAGTCATTTAATTAACTAATCAGGTCAAACACTTACTGTGCACAGACATCTCAGACTTCCCTTCTAAAGGCCTTCACTGCTTAATGGCCTTTAAACGGTTGATGAGTAACAAGCTTGAAATGCTTGAAGTCAATCAGCTCAATTATCTGCCTTCTCCTCAACGCACTGCAGAGGCTGAAGACTTGAAACCACCAATTAAGGCTTGTCTGGCATTAAAGTCGTTACAAGGGAATAGATGATGTACTCACTTCCCTGTCTATCAAACAGGATTTCACAGGGCTGTACATTAATGAATGTGAAACAGTAATTTTTCAGTATTAGTGGTAATACATGTAGAAATTAACCATGGCACGACTTTGACATGACTGTAAATCTTCTCATCTGTCAGAACCAGTTTGTGTTTGTCTTTGATAAAAAGAACTACCAGAGTTTTATGGCACATTATTGAATGTACCTAAAGAGAGGTCAAAAGTCAACAGCTACATATTGACCCTCAGGCAGACGAAGAAAAACAGCCAACCCTTTGTTTGACATTATGACTGCAAGTAATCAATATTACCGTTGTTCCCTAAGTAGATTCATCAGCACTGACCACAGATCTGGTCTGTGTTTGAAGCCCAGATTCTAAGTCTGTGGGGCTGGAAATTACTGGGCAAATCACAACATAAAACAATTAAGGAGGTACAACTTGGTTTGTTGTCCATAATATCATGATTCAGTGATTTTGCCGAAATTGGAATAAAATCAAAGGCCAATACAGCACAAGAACCAATTAACTGAGGAAGGCATTTGAATGAATCAATGTTTAAAAGTCAAGACGATATGTTGCCACATCAATTTTCAATTTTTCTTCATACATTTACTTGCAACTAAACAGAGTTAGACTAAATAAGGCATCAACATTTGTAGAAGGAATTGCTGTTTGTGAAAAAAAAAGTAAAGCCTTATACAGAGGGTGACAGTCGTTCAGTGGTGAAGTCGGTCCTCTTCCAACTAAAAGGCCAGGGGACTGATCACAGCTCCTGCAGTCACATGTTCATTTGTTCTTGAACAAATCACTTCACCCCAAAAATCTCCTACTGCAACATCAGGGGCACGTAAAGTGTATAATAGCACATAGTACAGTAGCTGATAATGATGGACACTTTACAAAGCAGCTGTCATTCTTCTTATTTGCATGGTTAGTGATTTTACTAGAACAAATTTAGGACAAAACCCATAGTCCCTGTTGTCAGAAAAACCTTGCAAAGTTCACCTGAGGCTAGTATAAAACTTCACGATCTAAGCTTGTAACATCAAGCATTGATCTGCCTGTCTTTAAGGTATTAACTTCCCCTTCATGCAACCAGCCCTCACAGAGATTAAGGACTGTTCAGGGAATAAAAAACCTGATTTCCATACCAAAGTTTCTTTCATTTCCTTTTCTTAATCAAATCCCTGAAGCTAACATTAGCTCATGTTGAACTTTTAATGCAATTTCACAGCGAACAAGTTGGAGCATTTTACTCAATCAAAGCTCCAAGGTATGGGCTCTTCTAATGCTAGAGCAGGGTAAAATAAAACACTTTATAGGCACATATATCATTAGGGATGGGAATCAAAAAACAATTCCAGCTGAGAATCGATTGCAACTAAGACAAAGAATGTATAACAGTGCTCTTTTTTATGATATACCTTATAAATTCCTTTTACTTTGTTCTGTGCGCCATGTCCTCATCTGACAAAATCAGCAGAAATGATAACAAAGACCTCAAAGATGTAATCAAGGCAGGAAGAGAGCCACAGCAGTTAAAATTGCTGCTTAATTTTCAACAAAAATATGTTTACTGAACATTTAGTGGATGAAAACACCAGCACATTGCAGATGCATTTATCTGTGCAGCACAGAACTGCAAATCTAAAGTTACATGTGTTTGACATGGTTATAGAGGGGAAAATACAGATTCTGATAACATTTCAAGGAATGTTGGTCATGGCACACAGAGAAAGTAATTACATTTTGGTGTTCATTTAAATACAGATGTGGATCCAGGATTTTTCCACATGATTTGCTTATGTTGTGCCGAAGGGCAGTTTTCCAGATTAACTCAGCGAAGAACGTCAGAAAGGCCTTAGCAGAGGTTTGTGCTCTCGGAGCACTTCTGGTGGAAAAATAAAGTGTTAAACTCAGAATATCAGACAACTGAAAATATATCAGTTCACTTTTTTTAATGTATCCTTTTAAAGCCTGTTGTATCATATTTGATAAATACTTTTATGATACCTCTAGCTTATCAATATGATCAACAAATTACTAAAAAACACATCTGAATACAATCTGATAAATGATTAAAATGTCCTCAAATGGATTATCAGTTGCCAAAAACACCTAATGTATCAAATGAGATAAAATAAATATATACATATATATGTTAAATTTTATGGAAATTTTGATTTTTTTGGATATTAGTAGAAAGTGAAACAAATATGTCAGCTCCAAAAAACTTGAATTTTCTGGCTACAATTTGTGTTTTCAGGCTTTAAAAGGTTAAAAAATGATCTTCCATCCATTGTATTTATATATTGTGGGAAATAAGATAAACCTTTCCAAGGAGGCAAACAAGAATGAATACATTTCTTGAGTCGCATAAAAATGGCAGACCATCAGATGGCTTTAGGGAATTCAGCTGTCATATCTACACAGAGCAGGGATAAGCTGCTGTGGCATTTAAGTAGAGAAGAAGATGCATTCACACATGTTTACATTTTTCTGTTTGAAACTCTTTAGAGACTAGGCTACACTCTCAAAGACCATAACAATAAGGACATCATCTCATTCAAAGTAGCCTCAGATATTTAAGCATAAACAAAATGTTTTGAAGGTTTACAGTAAAATTAGTGTATAGAAATAAATTATTCTTTAAAGTTTTGTAGAAAAAGGAGAATTGGTCAACTTTAGTCCACAGACATTAACCACTTTTGTTTTTCCCACAGCAGCAACAGTCATTTTTCCTCTCAGTTAAACCTGTATTTGTCAGTAGGTGTTTGATTATATGCTTAAATCAGGCTAAATGAGTCTGTGTGTTGTGTGTGCTGTGTGTGTGTAACCCTTCCATCAGGAGGCGGCTGATAGGGGGGAGTAGGCGTGAGGCAAAGTCGGCTGTCATTTTGTGGAAAATTGCAAAACAGCTGTTCGACACATATGTGGAGTTTCCATGGCAACCAGATAGGAACCAGCGGCAGGGAGGAAAGGGGGAGAAAGGGAAATGGGCTGAGGGAGAAACCTACATGAGGGATGCCTTGATAGAGCGACATGCTTTTGGAAGAGCGTTTAGAAAATGTGTATTAGTACTATAAAGACTCCTGATGACTCAACTGCTTACCTCAAAAGCTCCACAGACTTCCAGACTGGCAGTGAATCAGTCCTCCGCTTGTCTTTGGGTTTGTGTTCGGCTTAAACACAGTGCAATTACCATCAGACTGTTATAAGTAAGTTCACTTTGAAGCACCCAGAACTACTTATCTTTACTGCTTCATATTACAGCAACGCAAGTTTCTGATGCAGGCCATGCAACCTCAACCTTCTTGAAAATGGTATAAATCATGTGCTTTATGAACATGTTCTGTAAATAAAGAAAAAAGATGAAATCTTTTAGGGCTGGGCAATATGGCCTAGGAATAAAATCCCAGATTTTCTTCCACAACACTCGATTTACGATTTTAATCGATTTTCCCTCACAAAAAACCCCCCAAAAAACAATGCTAAATGCCTAAATGTTGTAAAAATATATTCCAAAATCCAAAACCCTCTTAAAGTTAAAATGTAAGTCATAAAATGTTGATTATGTAGTTCAAACATAGGTAGGTTTGTCTACATAAACACTGAACGCTGAGGTATTTTCACAGCATATTAACATGAAACTCTCTGATCAATATTTAGTCTCATTTCAAAAACAAATACAAGCCTATAAAAGTGCTTGTGCAAAACCTGACAGGGCCTACCATCATGAACTTACAAATGGAGAAAGAAAGAAAGAAAAAAATCTTGAGTTTTAATTTTGAAGTCCACTACAGAAAATAATTTGAATTAATCAATTTAAAGCAGCACTACGTAGTTTTTCCACCTGAATATAATATTTCTAGAGTCATTGTGATGGTACATCACCTTACAACAGGTTGAAAGACACCTCTGTTATGGTCTGAGGGGGTCTGTATCACCTTCACTGGCACTATGTAACTTCGAGGTGGATGGTAGGAACACTTCCACACTAAAAAACTACAAATTTTTACAGCTTTGACTGCTTTACGGCACACGTCACTTCCCCCTCCTTCCCAATTCGTTTAAAAGACAGAAGTCGAGGCGAACGCTAAATATATATGCTAATCAGCGCTAAAGTCCTGTGGAGGGCAGCAATATTTCGTAGTTCTGTCTAGCCTGCCAGAAATTAAAAAAAGAAGCAGAAGAAGAAGAAGAAAGCTACACGTAGACTTGTTATGGCGGAAGCAGCGAAAAACCCGAAGAAAAGTAAAGTTTTATCGGAGGAGACGACAAAAAGAAAGCGGGAGAGTAACAAGCTAAATGCCTGGACAAGGATAAACACTGGCTCGCTGGTGTGAGTTGAAAGACAAGGAGGGATGTCCAACAGATGCTGATTTGGCCCTGTTTTTGTTGGACTAGTAAGTACATGTTGCTAACAACTGACAGCTGATGCTTGAAAAGTGATTTATTCATGATCAGACTGTACCTTATCAGTCCACATGGTTTATTTGCCTCTCGGGACGTCCTGTCGGCTCGCTTCTCCTCCCTCTGTATGTCAACAAATGTATGTTGGTGTGAGGCGCTCTGTTTTACGACCGTGCAGTTACTCTCAACGTCCATAGAGGCCACTAGAGAGCTGAAAGCCAGAATCTTATTTAGTGCGGGTTTAGTGGATATATTGCCCCGCCCTAAAACCTTTTGTCTCCTTCATTCATGTGCTCCTCCTTATCTTACTGGACTGTCACATTCCATGAATTTAATGAAAGCCCTGTAATGCATCCTACATAATGTGCTATTTATGCCACCAGAGGTTATCCCCCATGTTCAACATCATTCATTGGCAGCCCCACATGAGATTCAGTTCAAATCCCTCATGCTTATAAATGCTTGTGTCTCTTGACTCCTTATCATGCCGTCAGAGCCCCGTCTCACCTCGCTGCCCCATGTTTCTGAAATGAGCTCTGGTATTTTTCCCCTTGTTTCAGTTGTGATGAGAAAAAGATACTGTACAGTTTTCCAATGACGCTCAGCTCTAAATGCAGATTATACCATAACGTGATGTATGAGATGAGATGGACAAACCCCGGCCATATGATCAAAAAGTGATATGATTTTGTGGCGAGGGGCTACAGCTCTTGTGGCAATGCAAGATTGATGTAGCACACACACGTTGATCTGATTCTATTTTATAGAATACCATCGGACAAAGTATTTGTAAGGCTGCTGTAGAAACTACGGAATGAAAGACTAAAAACACACATGAAAGAACAATTTAAAAAAATTATAATAAGCCTTTCAAAATTAAAAAAAATAATAATGAAAAAAAAACAAAGCAACTTGTTTTTAAGATAAAATCCCGAAGTCAGATCAAGCCGAATCCCAATATTTGGCGTGGAAGGTGGTCAGTACAAAAATTTAGGACCAAACCAGTATAAACACTGGAGTATAAAACCACAAACTCTTACTCATAAACCAGGTCAGAACAAATATTTTAGGTAAAACTAATATTTTCCATTTGGATTTCAATCATTCACTGTAATTACATCTTGCCAGACTCAGTTCTGATTTTGCACAAATATACAAACTGCATGGTATCCAGAGTCAATGATTGTGGAGTCCACCCCTCAAGATCAACTTGGACTATCCCAAAGCCCTTATTTATAATTCTGAGAGTTAAACAAGTGCCAGATAGTGAAAGTGTGTTGATGGGTAAAGGGGAAAGTCTGGGGTTGTGTTTGTGGTGGTATTATTTGTACCAATATATAAAGCAAGGGACAGACATAAAGAAAACTTAGGTCTGATCAGTTCTTAACATTATTTTACCTTGTCATTCACATAACTACTATAATTATTATAAGTTACTACATTTACTACAATAGTAAATACATTTTTAATGAAATGCTCTGGTAATGCTGCTATATGATATTAATGCCAATAAAGCTTTTTTGAATTGAAATTTGAATTGGTTAGTATTGGGATATCTCGGTGCTGCAGCTCAAAACTGAATGAAAATCTTTTTCTTGAATCAGTATTTTTGGAGCCTCCTCTGGAAATCCAGACCGCAGTCTAACAACACAAATGAAACAGCTCATTTATAAGCAGTGAAGGAGGGGGGACTCCAGGAGTAGCACTTGAGTGGATGTGTTTCAATTCATTACCCGAGCTTGCAGGAGAGTGTTACTACACACCTCTTTCCGTCCGTTTGGTTTGAATGATAATTTAGACACTTAAACATGGAGGACAAATATCTAAACTGAATTTCCACTTCAGAGTAGTGCAGACCTCCCTGACAAAATTAGATCATGAAGTACTTTTAGTTTTGTGCACTCTTACGTAATTTCAGCTTAACCTTTATCGCTGAACATCTAAGGAACAAGGATGAGTCATCAAGTGATGCTGGAGTTTAATATCAGAGGTTCAGAGAAAAAGCTACACTTTCACAAGTTTCAATATCTTGCATGATGGTGCTGCTGGCGTTAAAAGGATTTGTGTTGTATGAAAGTGAGGTTTTCAATTGGATTCTTGGAAAAGTTACCACGACATCTTCCCCTAATACCTCTGAGGACCCAGGCCCCGTTCTGTCAAAGACATGACAGGTGCTTGACACGCCTTTAATCCCAGCATGCTCTGCTTCAGTGCGACATCAATGCATCCTTCAACCATCCATATTCACCTTTTCCTCCCCTGTTTCACTCCCCCTCCCTCTCCCTCTGGGGTTTGTGTTTTCTTTTTCAGGGGGCATAAACATCATGGTATATGTGCTGTATGTCTATATGGAGAAAAGACGGGGCATCTAGAGTGCCTCACAGTAACAATGTGACATGTTTTCTCCACTGAACAGGACAGCAGAGTGTTAGATCGATGTAAAGTGGTGAAAGCAAGCGACTGAATATTAATGAAAGACAGCCTAACGTCTGGAGGATCCCACTCACTATAGTCCAGGACAACACTTATGAGGACGGCATTGATTTTTAGCTTTGGCAGCAGTGCCACATATAGCACTATTGCAACAAACATCTTAAAAAAAAAAAAAAAACACTTAAAAAAACCACAAATAAGACAACACAATATAAAGCAAGGTACAAAAAATACAGTGAATGATTGTCAATCTTTTTGTAGTTACAATTCTCATAAAACATAAATACTCAAAATAATATTTTTTATTTTATTATCATTAATTTATTTATTTTGCACAATTATGAAATAAAAAAAAGACAAAGATAAATTAATAAATTATATGTGGTGTAGGGAGAGGTGAAAAGCTCAAAGGGCTTATTTGAAGCCTCCACCTAAAGTACATTAAAGTTACACAATATTATATGCACATTTAACTTGCAAAAAAACAAACAAACAAAAAAAATTACTCTGAAGTTATGACAAAGTAGTGACAAAATACATATGACAACAATTATAAAAAAGAAGAAAAAAAGAAAAGATTAAATAGAAAATGTGAGAGCGGTGTGTATGATCGTGTGTGAGTTTAATAAGGGATTGTATTGCCAGTGACTCCAGAGATAATAACAAAAAACAAAAAATAATTAAAAAATGTACACATAACTGACATGAAAGATCCTTTAAATGATCCTTTAAACACCTTTTACAACAATTTGTTGAGGAACATTTCTTTAGCAGTTAAGAAAAGCCATTCCATAACTTGCTACCTCTATATCTGATTGAAAATTGACCTCTGTGAGTAATATTTTTTATTAGTAATGAATAATAATAAGAAAATTTATTTATTTATTTATATTTCAAATCTCCAGCCATTTTAATCTTACAAGATAGAATGTAACATCTCTTGAGTTTTTAGCAGGATCATTCGAACACAGCCGTTTTTCTTTTTTTAGTGTTCAATAAAAAAGAGTATTAAGGTCTAGAACAGCGGACCTCATTTTACCTGTTCAATATTCACATTGAGTGTACATGTGCAAGGGAGCGAGAGAGCAGACAGAAGTCCGGTGGTGCATTTCTCAGGTGTGAGCATGACTTTTGTAGTGACACCTGTCACTTGTCACAGGTTATAGAGGTATGTGATGTGACCCTCCAGTGCTGCAACCACTTAAAAATATTGCTGTCATATTGAAAATCCCTGCTCCTCCTCAGGTTTGAATCTGAAAAACTTCAACAAGCTAAAATGCACCTCTTTGTTTGGTATCATTACAGCATTTTCCTCACTGTCATTCTCTTTAAAACTCCTGCTCCAACTCTGCCGCAAAGACGTCTTGCTTTCTACCAGCTGCTGCGCTGCTCTGTGTGTGGTCACTTCATGTTAACAGTAACTAACAGTGGAAGGCTGTCGATAAAGAGAGAAACACAGATTGATTGAGTTGCATGTCAGAATTTGATGGTCTGATTAATGTAGGATGTAGTTTTTTTTCCCTTATACTTTTTGAGTGTGACTGATATAACAAATGGGAATGTTGTGAAGCTAATTAGTGAGCATGTAAATGCAGCATACTCCAAATACATAAGGAAATACAACGATAAGTTTATTGCAGTCATTTAAACACAAGATTGCAGTTAAATAGCTAATCTTGCAGCCTACTATCATCTTGTGCAGCACTGTCTTGGTTGAGACACTATTTAGTGGCTGGATTAATTATTGCTGTCTAAAACTTTGAGAATATGGGCCGTTCTGCTTGTTAAGAGGCTTTGCTCCACTGATGTGCAGGCAGGGCTGCTTTGAGACAAACAGCTTGTATAACAGTGGACACGGTGCACATTGTTTTTATTTTTAGCCATGGCATGATTCAGTTTTATTAACTGTGTCCAACGCAGTGCTCCAGAACGCCATGTGAGACAGAAAGCTATTACTGTCACCTCTGCAGGTTTCACATTCTCACTGACTGGAGTCCGACGCTGTGCCTGCCGGATAAATCTATACACACTAATCAATAATGGTAGATGGCTATTATATGTGTACACGTATACACAGTAAATGTACTACATATTCAGTAATTACCCTTCCCTAAATGATAAAATAACCCAAGCTCTTGATGCATTAGCACACACATAAACCAACAGAAAAACAAACAGTGGACAAATAACACGGCACAGGGGAAAAGCACTTGCTCCATTAATTCAGGGACCGAGAAAAAATCCAACAAGCATTGCTGATAGCTTGGCTTGGCTTGGCAATTATTGAGAAAATACATAGCATTGCGAGTGTTCTTGAGTATGTAAAGAACATAAGTGTGGCTTTTTTGCAGTTAGACAAATTGACAGATCCAGATGACAGAGGTGATCTTGAACTAAATAAAATGCTTACCAGGAGATGGTAAAAGCTTAGGCAGGTGTAGATGCAGAGCTATATATGACTGTGATGATCAGTGCAAGAAAAAAACTCACAAGATTTTAAATTATTAATCTGCTGATGTAAATGTATGTCAATAATAAATAATAGTGGGCCAAGAACTAGCCCTTGAGGTACAAATACTATTGAAGTGCAGCAGCAGAGGAGCCATGGCAATGCATCCTTGGGCAAGACACCTAACCCAAAGTTGCTCCAACAGCTGCGTCAGTGGTGTGTAAATGGGTATCAAAGGGTGTGAATGTGTAAGCTTATACTGATGGACTACATACATATAAACTCTGAACCATCAGTGAGTGAATGTGAGAGTGAATGGGTGGGAATGGGTAGCTGTGACCTGCAGTGTAAAGCTTTGAGTAGTCAAAGAGACTAGAAAAGCACTATATAAGCTCAAGTCCATTTGTTTACAAGGAAGAGATGAGGGCTTAATCCACAGGAAAACACGGTATACCTTAAGGTTTACACTTTAAATGAGAAAAAAAAACGGCTGCTTAAAAAGCGAGTCTTTCATTACCATTAACAAGGGGGACTCAAGAGTTAAGGATTTGCTCTGAGTTGTTCACACCAGTGGTATTTAAACAGTGGCGCTGTATTATAATGTATAACTAATGCTTTGTCTTTTATGGCTTTAGTGCTGTTCTGTGTGCTAAATGGCCTCTGAAGCAATGAGGTTATATTTTACATTATCCAGACAATGATAGGGAGGGAACAACAAAGATATTAGGATTAAGTGGGCCATATTTGCCTTTTTTTGCCATTAACTGCTGGTTTCAAATGTCTTTTGCTGAATGTAAGAATACAGAAATAATGTGCAATGGAAGTCTGTTACTTAAATCACATCTGTGGCAAAAACAACATGGTCATTTGCATAAAAATACTTTAATTATCTTCAGCAAGCTATTATAGCTCTCTATCAATAGATTCTCAATGATATCTAACAAGCAGATTACGTTATTCTTAAATGAAAAAAAAAAAACAGTATGCAAATTTAATATGGCTTCAAGTCAAGATTAGGTGATGTTAGCTTTGAACATAACCATCAACAGCCATTTGTGCTGTTGAAGTTGTTCAAATGAGTGTTTCAAACCTTGCAGGGAGAGTCATAGGTAATTCCCATGACAGCTTTAGAGATTTACTAAAAGGAATTTCCACACAACCAGATGGGAAAAAAACTCTAAACGTTAAAATAAATATATATATATTTTTATGAAGTGCTGTCCACCTCTGGGATGGACGAAGAATATTTCTTATATTGTGATTCAAGAATAATGATCACAGTAAGACCTGACACCAAAATGTCATCTTTGATACGATAACATACAGAGAGCCGACATTACAATAAAAACTGATGATGGTCTGATCTGCTACGAAGACAACAGCTGCTGCCGTCCCACCTGTGTCTTCCTTTGATGAAATTAGGAGATTGCTTTGGGAAAAACAATTTCGCCAAATGTCAAAACCCCAGCGACGAAAACATGCATGCATATGACAAATAGGAATGGATAAGGTAGATGAGGAATCCACTACAGTATGATGCTATCTAACCAAGTGCATTACTGGCTTTTCTGGCTTTAACCCCACAATATCTCCACTAACCTGATGCTTCTTTCCTGCCACCCTTTCAATTTCCTTATACTTTCCTGCTTAACATTTTCCTCTGTGTTTGCCCTTTCATCTTTCTTCGGCCTTTGCCTCACACTCCTTATCTAAGTAAAAAAATAAAAAAGACTGACGACAAATGAATCCTTGTGTGACTGTGTGTGTTTGGTAAGTGTGATCACTGAGCTGCCTTGTCAGAAAAACTGAATTTTTGCTTTTTCAATGACTCTAAATCACAAGACGGCGCTCTAAAAATGGGCTTTAATTGGAACACGAGTTGTGTTATCACAATCTCTCAGTCATTGTTCTTCCTTTTACTTTTTGGCATCTTTGTTTCTTTGCCCTCTTTTCTCAGTTTCTCCTGGCAAAGCTCCATCTTTCTGTTTCGGAGACACAAGTTCTTAAAAACAATGAGTCACCAGAACAACTTTCAGTCTGTTTCTTCCTTTTGTTGTCACAACAGAGAGGAAGAGGTGGAGGTGGAAAATAACAATGGATTAGACTGAAAAATGCAAAGCACTTACCTAGCACCTCACTGGATGCACCACTTCAACTGCTTGTTATTAGCTATGTAGTCAATCACACTGTAGCAACTTAATGCATTTAGGCTTGTGGACATTATCAAGATGCTAAAGCTTAAACTAAGCATCAGAATAGGGAAGAAAGATGATACAAATGACTATGAACATGGCATGGTTGTTGGTGCCAGACAGGCTAGTATGAGTCCTTATGCTGATGTACTGTGATTTTCACACACAACCATATTTGGGGGTTACAGAAAATGGTCTGCAAATATCATGTGAGCTGCAGTTCTCTGGGCAAAAATGTCTTGTTGTTGCCAGAGGTCAGAGGAGAATGACCAGTGTGGTTTAAGATGATAGACAACAGTAACTCAAATAATCACTCATTACAACCAAGTATGCAGGAAACCATCTCTGAACACTTAGCATGTTAAATCTCAGCAGCAGAAGACTGCACCAGGTGCAACATCTGTAAGTAAAGAACAGGAAATTGAGGCTACATTTTACACAGGCTCACCAAAACTGGATACTAGAAAACTGGACAAAATGCTGCCTGGTCTGATCAGCCTAAATTTGTGCTGTGATATTCAGACATGAAAGGATGGATCTATCCTGCCTTATTTCAACAGCTCAGGCTTGTAGTGGTGAGGGGAATATTTTCTTGGCTCACTTTAGGCCCCTGAGTAACAACAGAACATAGTCTAAATGCCTGAGCTTGTCTGAGTGTTGTTGCTCATGATGTCCATCCCTTTATGACCACAGTGTATCCAACTTCTGAGGGCTACCTCCAGCAGGATAGCATGCCACAAAGCTCTAATCATCTTCGGGCGCATTTACACAACAACAAAAATGGTCAAAGATGGAAAATTTTCCTTGAATTTGCACCCTCCGTTTATACGACAACGGTGCCTGGTAAGGCTGAATGATTTTAGGAAAAGATCTAACTGGAATTTTTCTGGCAGATATTGCGATTTCAATTCGATTCATGATTTTCTTCAAATCAAGCTTCAGTTCAATATTCAATATGTTTACCGTATAACAACAGTAAGAAAATAAATGATCAAAAGCACATAACACATTATTCATAGTCTAATATTGATGATAAATAATCTGTTTCCATTATTTAGGGGTATTTCAACTTCTACTCTTAAACAGAGGCTTTGTGTTGTTGACCTGCTTACCACCACATTTGCAGTGGAGATGTGACGTTCATAGACAAGTCGACTTTTCAACAATGAGAACTGATTCACAGTTGTGAGTAAACTGTTCATTTGCAAGCTATTCTTAAATGCAAACTGTCTCTAAATTTGTAAAAAAAAAAAACTATGTGTAAAATAGTTGACACAAGAGATCCTTGGTCAGTCAGGACTGCTGCAAAAAATTGCAGCTTTGGCGATCACATGATTGCTTTGTCTAAAATTGCGATTTCGATACGAAAACGATAAATCATTCAGCCCTAGCGCCTGGAGTGCCTGAATCCGCAAACTTTTGAAACCAGGGTCCAGAGTGAAAAGTTTTGAAAACCTTTTTGTTGTCATCTCCGTGTAAACAGGAATCCCTGTTGTCAAGGAAAACAGCGAAGCGCAACACATGCACAGTACTCTTTCAGATAAAGGTAGTGCACACACCTAGGAACAACAACAACAACAACAGCTATGGCAAACTACCAAGCAACACATGTGATTCTAAGTATGCTAAGTTTGTTATCACTCCTCCAACAAAATTTGGATTTGCTGTGTCAAACCTCTGACCAGTGGGGACGCATTTGTTATATTTGCCAAGGACACTACAAACTTACATCGCCAACTACTGGCCTGGCATGCACGCTACCACATTTTCAGTCCTTCCCACAGATCCGTGTGAATGCGCACCGTTATCATATCGTCTCCATGTGAACGCGGAGCGCTTTTGAAGTTGCAAAGGAAAAACCTTTGCATTTAGTTGTCATGTAAACGGGCTCTTTAACTGGTCTCTTAAACATGACAACAACTTCGCTGTACTCAAGTGGCCTCCACCTTCAATCTCAATCCAGAACAGCACCTTTGGGATGTGGTGGAACAGGAGATTCACTTCATAGATGTGCAGCTGACAAATGTGCAGCAACTGTGCAATACATCACATCAATATGGACCAAAACCTCTGAGGAATGTTTCCAGCACCTTGCTGAAGCTATGCAACAAAGAACTAAGGCAGGTCTGAAGGCAAAAGCGGGTCTAACCTAGTTCTTGCAAGGTCTGCCTAATACTGAGTGAAGAAACAAGCAAAATCAAAGAGAACTGTGTCTTATCAGTTAATAGGCATTCATTCTCTACCTCCTCATTTTACACTTTACTCAATATCAAGTGGCCCCCTTTAATTCGGGTGAAATTATCAAGAAGTTCTCTTATTTGATGTCAAAATGATGAAATGTCTTGCATCATCACTTACTTATTATCCTTCTCTAATTTCCTGTTGAAGTCTGCTTTCCAGGCAAGAAACTGGGTTATCAGGGCATCATCAGTGAGTTGAATTCCTTGTTCTTTTACCTTCCTCCACATTAACCCTTAGGCTGTCCTTCTAACAAGTCTGTAAACACAAGCCCCTTCCTCCTAAAATCCTTTTGTAGGAAAGGGAAAAGATTTTGAGATGTTCTCACATTACTTTGGGGAGAGTCCAAGCCTGAGGCGTATCCTATCACTCTGTATAAAATGAAGGGAGTACTAACTCAACAGCTAGGCTGAGAAATGCTGTAATCATTCATCTCAAGCACCAGAAAGAAACACTCACGAGCTTTCATCACAATTTTGCAAGTGGCAATCCAGCCAAACAGGTGTTATCTCAAAAAGACAGACAATGGATGACAGACAAAGATGAAAGGCTGAATAGTGTGGTGAGGAGATGGCGTATTTTTATAGGCAAAGGCAGAAGTTAGCATTGCACTGGTTCTCTTCACTAAAAGTCTATGTCTCTTTTCTCTTTTTGTTCTTGGATCATTGTAGATAACAAGGTCTGTAGTGACATAAAAGATATGAAACTTGCCCATTTTGGTCTTTGTGATTATCTTGAGGAACAACTCTACAGTAACTCATATTTTTTTAAGCTTAATCGTAATAGGCAATAATAAATGGCTATTTTGAAGCTACTTTGGAACAATAACATGACACTTCAACTTAGAAGCAGCTACAATATTTCCAACCAATTACGTCACATTGTAACCTCTTGTTTGATATTTTCTTCTTAGCTGAATGACCTGAGCAGTTGGTACTTGTGTTTGTTGCAATGATGTATGAATTACTGATTATTAAAAACAATCAGAAATGCTTGCATAAGGGTCCCTGTTCACTTTTGTAGTCCTTATTAGCAGTTAGCAACTGCTCTTTTTAACACACAACACTTTAAAATTCAAAAGTGGGCAATATCAGATGCATTTTTATCATTTTAGGTCAAATTCTTGTATGTGAGTGTATATCACAAACTTTATTTCAGGTATTTATCCATTATGCTGTTCTAAAATCCCATATGCCTTTGGCCTTTGGAGCTACGAAGTGCTAAATGCAAACTCACATCCATGTTTTTGGACTCATCCCTGCACTGCTCTGTAATCAGTAATTTTAACATAGTCAGTGTGTGTTTGCCCCATGCTCACTATGTCAGTCACTTCATATTAGGCACTTCATTCTTTATTATTCCCTTTTGCAAAGTGCCCTCTAGTCCCAAATTGCATTCTGACAAGCCTATAAACCCCTCGGTGTCATCCCTGCTCAGATCTGGCTATTTCAGAGTAAATCCTTATGAGCTGTGTCTGCCCAAGAAGTGGATGAGCCTTTGACTTCCCAAACTGTGCTCTAATGTTCACTGTGGCTGCAGACACACCAAGTCATGTTGCTTTTGCTGGGACTGCCTGTGGGATAAACAAACATCTAGCTATGGGAGTGTCTCCTGTGAAATGGACAGTTTGAATGCACAAGAGAAAATCACAGAGGAGGACTTTCTTTCACACTGGGGAGGTTTGTTGACAGGTCATGGACACATTTTTGTATGAAAACCATTAAGAAGGTTTTTATGCCTAATATGGATTTTTGAAGTACGCACCCACACACTGCTGATTTAACTCTCTCTTCGGTGGAAACGTTTCTGTATAAAGATTAACTGACATAGGTAGCATGTGGGTTAACCTTGTGTAGTTCCAGCAGACTGTTGGATATGACCTCTGATATCCATTTTGAATAGATGGCACCTTATATTTTGAAGTCTTTATTTAGAAACTGGATGTTTGTAATGGTAGCATGTGCTAATTAGCTGGCAACCAAAGTTGGTAACAGGGAGATGGTTGTATGGAACGAACGCATTTCAGATGCAAGAACAGCCTGCCACTGTACTGTATGTAATGTGTTAATCTACTTGCCATTTAGTCATAGAGACCAAAAAAGGAATGACACAGAAGTTCTAACTTTTTCATGAACAAAACATCCTGGGAACAGCCTCTCTCGGCTGTTAACAGCGCTTCCACTTTGTCAGCTAGTATGATATCATGATCATCAATCCTAGAAAATGTTGTGATTTTTAAACATATACAATAAAAAGTACCAATACTTTAGTGGATCTATTTTTCTCCCATCAATGAAGACTGTCAGAGTTGTTTTATTTGTGTTAAATCTTGTCCAAACTCTTGCTTAACAACATCTGCAAAAAGTTAGAAGGCTTGTGACCAGTTTATCACAACTGTGCATGGATCATAGATATTAGTTTTAAGCAGAGGGGTATCAGATTTGATTAATGCTGAGCCAGGGAACCCCGGTTCGAGACTGTCTGTGGCTCTGAAACACCAGCTGCTCCCACAGACCCCAGCTGAACCTTACTGGCAGCCATAGAGCAGAGATTAACACAGTGACCTGCAAAGACTGCTTGAAGGAGTGACACAGATACACAGGGACAGCTGGGTAAATGAGAGGCATACACAAACAGAACGATGGGACAAAAATCAATGTCCCTTGGAGATAACACTGAGGACCTCTTGAATTTATAAAGCATTGACAATTTGATCTCAGAGAAAGGTAACCTGAGTGTGTCCACAGTGATAGCAAAACAAGTCTGCTAAGAACAGTCGCCTGAGGGTAAGTATGATTCTCTGTGAAAAGATCACACAATGCATTTTGTCTTCTTGACCGTGGAAGAATGTATGAATGAATAGACAGACACAAGAAACATAAAAACACACAGTCAGAGAAAGGTGCACAATTACTGTATTCTTGCTGTTTTCTTAAGATAGTAAAATACCCCAGAAATATTTAAGTTACAGGTAGTCAGTTCAACAATGATCAAAGCTATATTTTCAACAACTCTGCATTCATTCAAATGACTCTGCACTGCACTAGGCTTGCTACCATGAACAAATGGGCCTAAACTGATGACGAAACAATGGTAGGATGTCACACTGGTAGGTCTATTCAGGGGGGTTGGAGAAACAAGACATTGTGGGTAGCTGCTGGTTCAATAAAAAGGGGGAGAAGAGGTAGTCTAGAAGTTGCAGACTTTTTGTTTAGTGGAGGAGGTATGTTAAACACAGCAAAGGGCATAAAAAACTTGAGAAAGCAGAATATAAGATGTCAAACACCTGTACCAACCACACCAGAATCACTATTTACATTTGAGCTCAAAAAATGAAAACTGGTACTGTCTATAATGAAGAAAGCTACATATTATCCTTTAAGTAAAATTGTTGTACTTTTAGCTAACTGTAATTTAAAAATCTGGCCCTCTGTTATTGAAGAGTGAGTTAGTATCACCCAAAGTTGCCCATCCCTCTGAAACAGCATGCAAATTTATGATCTGATGCATTATTTGGAGACAAATTTGAAACATAACTGAGCAAAATCAATCTTAAAAACTAACAAAAATCTACTTCTATGACTGCTAGACTGAGCAACCAAGCAAGAAGCCATGCTGTTAGTTTGTCTGTGACTTTAGTGATTCATCTTGTGAGTCATCTTCAGGTTATACATTATCTTCAGTGCTCAGCCAAGAACACAGGGAAATAGGACAATGGGTTTCTTATACTGTGATTCCAACAAAAAAAGCAAAGACTGTTCTGTGAAATAACTGTTTGCTTTTCACAACAGACATCTGAGCTGAGGTATTGTTGTCCTTGAGAGCTGTTGGAATGAGGATAAAAGCTTCACTCTGTCCCCCCTTATTCGAGTGGACAGTTTCCAAGAGTGCAAGTTATGTTTGTCTGTCTGTGTGTGTGCATGTGTGTGTGGTAAATTTAAGCAATTCGCCAATGAACCATCTAGTCGGCAGTCCTCAACCTCAATGTCACTTTGAACAAACACTACTCAACAATAGGGACACAACAGTCATATCTTCACCCACATACCTTCTTTGTCGTCATGTCGAATGATGGCATCCTGTATGACATCTGTCTGGCTGAAGCAGACACGCTGCTTCTTGCGGTGCGTTGACGGGGGCCGAGCCTTGACTCCACCCTGCTGGCGCTGAAGGCTCTTTTCCCTCTCATAGTACGCCCTTACTTGGTCGCAGCGCATCCTCCTGACCAGCCGCTGGCGCTGGCCGATAGGGAGAGACTCCAGCAGACACTGGTCTATCTCCATGTTCTGACGAAAGACATTACATAGCTGGAAACAACCTGGTGAGAGACAGACAGAGGGTTTGTTAACAGTAAATATGTCTTTGTTTATATTAACTTGAGACATATCTGATAATCTTGATCAAAATCTGTTATTAAAGGTTTCATGGGGACTCTTGGTTTCAAAAGCTGCTGCAACTATGGCATCCACTGATGCAAGTGACCATGGGTCACCAGTCAACATGGTCATCTGTGAAATATTAACACCGGATCATACTATCATTTTCATATAACAAAAAAACAAAGCTTGACATCATCCACTGCATCACACGTAAACAACAGCTGCTATGTCAAATAGTGTGACATCACCTCGAGGAGAGGTCGGAGCAGAGTGTGAGGGGTGTTTTGGGCCTAAAACACTTTTTTTTCCTGACCACGCGGGACAACCTAAACATTCATTTTCTATACCGACTATCCCTTTCGGGGTTGCGGGGGGGGGGGGCTGGAGCCTATCCCAGCTGTCATTGGGTGAGAGGCGGGGTACACCCTGAACCGGTTGCCAGTCGATTGCAGGGCCACATAGAGAGACAGACAACCATTCACACTCACACCTAAGGGCAAGTTAGAGTGACCAATTAACCTAATGAGCATGTTTTTGGTCTGTGGGAGGAAGCCGGAGTGCCCGGAGAGAACCCACGCATGCACGGGAAGAACATGCAAACTTCACACAGAAAGGCCCTGCCCGACCCGGGAATCGAACCGGTGACCTTCTTGCTGTGAGGCACGTGCACTGCCTGCTGCGCCACCGTGCCGCCCCCAACCTAAACAGAGTTTTTCAAAATATGTGTATTTAGTGACCTAAAATGCTGTACAGAAGATAAAACGCACGGACAATGCATTGCTTTTTAAAATACCCACCTATTGTGGATGTAGCTCTGTTCCTACCAGTGGAGCAAATACGTAGCTCAAAATGTGTCTCCCATTTGGAAGGGATTGAATAATCCTTAAGACATCATCAACAAGACAGATTACGGACAGAGTATTTGTATAAAAATAATTAAAAAAATGTTTTTATAATATGTGTCTTTTAAATGACAGATTGCGACACCAAAATTACAATGCTGAAGAATCAAAAGTCTTTTCTCACACATGCAACCCTGAGAATTTCTAGAAAACCTTGGGGTAATCAGCAATGAAATTCCCCTGACTTGAACATATTTATTCCTTACAACTAAGAGGCTTCCTGCAGTTTGCCTGTGAGTCAAAGGAAATGCAGAGGAGTAAAAGTACTCTGGGGCAGGGAATCTGTTTGAAGAACCTTACTGCTTGTGTTCACCCATTTAGCTTGTCAAGTAAATTCAAGAAAATCTGTTTTTTATTCATATGTGAACAGGGCTTAATAGAATGAATCAAGGAGTTACAATGCTGAAGCAACCTCAGGTGCTATTTTTGAAAGGGGCTAGATAACATGTAAAAAATGATAATGCTCAGTGTCCTAACTTAATTAAAGTTTCTGTATTATCCTTATTAAAATCTAATGCCTCTGTACTTTTTTACAGGAATACAGCTCAAAACTGGGCTAATAAGATGTGGCTTAGTTAGAAACAAACAAACATAATGAAGCTGTCAGTTTCCTCTCCAGGAATAGCACTGTTTTTGTTCCATGTCCACACTTTACCCACGCGTGCACATGTGTGGGCAATTACTTAGCATATTTACTGTAAAGCATGAGCCTGTTTAGCCGCTGGGTTAGTTGAGCACTGCAGTATTTTGTGTGTCGTCTCTATTGTCCCAACATTGTGAAGTGATTCTCCTGACTCTGCATAATCTCGCTCTGCCTCTCGGTGGAACTTTGCCAAACTGATCTCATCATAAGGCAGCTGCAGAATCCATTAGGCTGGGATAATTAGGATGTACAGTGATGCTACAGCTGAAAACCAAAGACGGCAAACAATTAATGAAAACATGTAAGGTTTGTTCTAAATATGCAAACCGTTTGGCTCTGATAGCGTTGATAATGTGGCAAATTCAGGTCAAAGCTCTTGAAAAGCTTGCCAAATATGAAGAGGAGGATGCCTTAGCAGAAAAAGCAGGGTTTGTTTTTCATTCTGACTCACCACTTATTCCTCTCTGGCCTCTGCTGTCTCTATTTTCTCTCCTTTCTTTAATAAAACTCTCCTTTGCTGTTCCTTTGTTGCTGTGGTTGGTTTGTGCCCATTTTGTTTTAAGTATCCCCTCCCTTGGAGCCTCTTTGTCTCTCAATTCACCTCAAGTGGCTCTGTCTTTATGTCTCTGTTTCATCTTTTTTCCGGTGTCTGACAGTCTAAAGGGACAACTTTGAAGCACAAGATGTTTTCCAAGACATGCCTCACAACTGTCTGTTTCTTGCCTCACATTTATCATGACTTAATCTTTTTTTCTATCCACAGCATTAGTGTTTAAACAAGGATTAAACCCAGGAATAAAATCAACACAGCCAAAAAAAAACACAGCCCTGAGAGTCGGACAACATGACTGTTGCTCCACTGTGTCTACATTAAACAGTGAGCTGATGTTTGTCTGTAGGTTTGTTTTAAACAGATGAGGTGAGGGTGAAAACAGATCTGCTGTTTCTGTGTTTTTTCTGTTAGATATACATCTACACATTTATTCAAACACCTGCTCCCTTGTGCACACAAACACACACCTCCTGCACAATACACAGCACCACCTGCTCTTATTAGACATGTAAAAAGGTTCCTTTGTGTTCAGGTTCCAGACAAGAGGGTCATTATTATACTGTTCATGCCAGGTGTCTGCTTCAGCTGTACGTTATTTTAGTCAACTTGGCCACAAGTTGACACAGAAGGATAAAAAAACACTCAGCAGACTGCCACATCTAATATAAAAGCACTCCATCTCTGCACAGCCCGGCTTCCTCTGTCCCAATATTGCCTCGCTCTTCTTACTTACATTCTTCAACCCCCTCATGTTCTCAGCTCATTTCTTATGTAACTTTTAGAAGAGGTGGTGTGTGTGCTTGGTTTTTAGCACCAATGACTGCCGTTTTAACACGATTTTCATTATCTGATTGTTCTGTATGTTGTTGTTTGTCTGTTTGTTCCTCCAATTCCGCCAAAGATTCTAATTTAACACACCAGATGGACTGTTCAGTATATTTCACAAGTCCATCTGGGAAAGAGCCCACAGAAAGTGTTTGAGAATTGGCAGAACCTTTCAAAGCACATCAGGAAGGGGATTGGATGATCGTTCCGTCAATCACATTCATTACTGTCCAGGAAGTGGAAGTGATAATATCCTTTCTATAGAGAAGTTGGTAGTGTTGTTATTTGTTTTCTGTTTGATAAAGAGATGCAGTCCAGATCTGATAAAACTGCTACCGAAGCTGTTAGCATCTATGCTAATCTCTGAATGAGCAGTCTCTTTCTGCTGTCATCTCACTCGAAGCTCTCACCTCTTCCTGCTCTAAAGGACGCTGATTGGGCTGTCCCACTTTGGGCCGCTAACAGTCATTGAAGATTGGAGTTGGCAAGATGAATCTGCCTGATCATAGACACTGAAGCAGGCATGTCCTTCTGCACAGCAAAGTTACTTAGTTTCTGGATTAACGTGAGATTTTTAATCAATTTTTAAAAAGAAGTTTGTTCAAGCACCCACAGATGCACTGCCTGCATTGTCTTCCTGTATGGGCTTCTGTAGTACACAGTTGTAGCGAGGGGCTTGCTGGTCCTAGCAGTATGCGCAACTAATGTTATCCTGTTAGCCCTCTGTGTTTATGATGGCACAGCAAAGACAAAAGAACATCCCATCCCTCCTTCAATAAAAGCAAGTGTGTGCAGGCATTTCATATTCTACAAAGTCCCAGATAAGACAGAGCTTGACATGATGTATTCAGTCTGCAGACCCTGCAAAATTAAATTTCAGTCCTTCACATTGCATCACCTGGAGTTAATTAAAGTAGAACAACGGCCATTAACAATACTGACTGCTGAGCATTGTACACTGCAAAGATGATAAGAATAAGACGGAAGAATGGGCAAGAAGAAGGACTAAATTATTTTCCTGGTTCTTTCTAAAGACTTGCGTCCCTATAGCGTTGAAGACAATGAAGGCTTTGGATTCAGGAAACAGCTTATTTTACACTTACTTACTTTAGCACTTACTTATCAATAAAATGAGTTTGTATGTATTTGCTTGTATTCTGTGATTTAAAAAAAGCCTGGTGCAATAGTTTTCAAAAATCAAGGTTGCTACCTATTAGGGCTGGGCAATTAATCAAAAGCATACTGGCTTCACAATTATGAAAACTGAGTAAGCAAGATTTAAAGATTAATGAGCCACATTACCCGTTGGACTTGTTTTGTCTTTTTCCCTCTATCATTATTTTTATTTTTTTTTTCACTTTTATTTCAATTTATTGTTCTTAAATGTTCAAAAAAGGGCTGGGCATTGTTAAGAACCTCACGATTCGATTCAATTTCGATTCTTTAGGTGGCGATTCGATTCAGTATCGATTCAGTAAGAGGCAGAAATACACAAATAATTAGAGTACCTGTTGACAATTTTTTACTTTTTTTATTTTGATGCCAATGTGTTATGTCACCTCATATTTTTGAGCAAACATCTGAAAATAATAATTTGCACAGTAATAACTTATTTGTGCATATGGAGTACAAAAGTAAAAACATGACAGTTAACACTATAATTATAAATGTCCACCTGGTCTTTTTTTGTCAATAAATGTGTCAGGAATTGTCCTTTGAATAATTTTTTCACCCTTTTTTCACGAGAAATAAAAGTAAACAATTCTTGCAAGTATTTGTCATTATTATGTTATAAATGCTTAAAACAGTGTGTAATTACAGGAAAAGAATAAAAATGGCTTTGAATTTTCAACAGGATTCTCTTCATAAACAATAAATGAACATGTAGAAATTTTCTGAGATGACCAAAAATAAACTTCACCTATTTTACACAAACTCTAACATTTTTTAGCATTTAGTGTCCATGATACAGCCTGTTATATTAGCCCATGTCCAGGCGTTTTTTTACTGATGGTAGTCCTTGAAGCAGTTCCTGACCAGCTGAAGACAGAGATCTTGTCATTTCTTCCTCCAGTATTTCTAAAAGTACTGTTTATGGAATCCATAAAAAATAGTTATGATCAAAAAGACGATAAATTGTTTAAAAAAGGCGATAAAACATGCAAAAAAATACCTCAGAAATACGGCAAAACACAGAGAAAATACGGCAAAAGAACGAAAAGAAAACACTCCAGAATGATACTAATGCCACTGTGTTTAATATTTTACATTATTTACACAGAAAATACTTATCATTCAAGCATATCTTCTTCTGCGACTGGCAGCAGCTGGATAAACACTGAGAAAGTGCACAGCGCCCCCCACTGGCCAGGAGGTGAATCGATTCAGAGGATTTGCTGAATCAATATTGAATTGGGAGGGGAATAATTGCAGTGCATTGCTGAATCGATATTTGTGTCCACCCCTAGTTCAAAAGGATAGTGTTGAGAACACCAGCGCTCAATGATTGCAGGTGGTACATGTAGTTAAATCAATTACTTATCATTGTTTTATAATTGTGATCTAAATATCTATCAAAGTAATACAGATCATGATTTTTGCCATAATTGAGCAGCCCTACTGCCCATTGTGTTGAGTGGTGATATCAAACTAATTAGAATTGTATTTAAAGCGAATCTTGAGACCAGTGGAGATGCACAGCACCTTTACCTAACTATCAAAAATATTGATAATCTTAGTGCACCTACACAAATTAGTTGTATCTAGCTAGGGCAGAGATGCTTAGGTAATGTAGAGCATCATGAACAGAATTCTTCTGCACTCTTGTTCATCAAAATAAATTTACAAGTATGCTAGCACATGCACACATGATCTACAGACCATAGTTTAAAATACTGAAATGGGGAAAAATGTAAACAAGTGCTACATAAAATAACTTTGACTGATATCACACCAAAGTTTAAGTCTAGAAAAGTAGTGCAAAAAAAGCCAAACACGTCTTGAAAATTCTACTGAGTCTAATATCAACATATTATCATGATCCTAGTTTTCTCTAAATAAATTTCAATTCTCATTGTTGTATTCACAATACAAAGAAAATCAAATAAATCCTTATGATGGAAGCCATGTAGGCATGTTCTGGTGTTTGTGTGTGAACAGAGATCATACAGAATACTGCCTCTATCTGTCCTCCACATGAAATATGGATGAGGTGAACTCTGTCTGTCACATCTTTGCCTTAAATCTGTCACTATCATATCCTCCTCGTTTGGTCACTTATATCCTTCACACTCTCCGTCAACCCCATACATTGTCTACTGACCATGCTTTCAAGGCTGCAGTCACATTAAAGCATGCAGGCCCATGACTGATGCTCTTGTGATGGTACTTCAGCACAGACAAGACTCCAGCCTGAGTCCTGAAACATTTACAGCTCATAGTTCAGGATACATACGAGAGAAGGGTGAACAGTAATGGAAAATATATACACTGAAATATTTTTTTTCTTGAGAGATATTTATTGCTACTGAAAAAAAGGGAGGGGGGACTACATGAGAAAAATGCATGCTTTCATTTTAATGTAAATTTCTGTTTCATTTTAACACAAACATTTTGTGTGGTTTTGGGTCTTAATGTACTTTCTCTCAATAGACAAAGTAGAATGAAGTTTTAAGAAGCAAGAACAAAAATAATTGAGAACCACTGGATTAAAAAATGATGTTTGTTATAAGAGTTTCTTTTTTGAGAATGGGAGAAATCAATGCATATAACTGCCCTAATGAACAGAGATTGATAGATTGATAGCCTGCATCAGGACTCCACTTTGTTTGGGCTTAGCCCCCCTTTGCCCCTCTGTTCTACACCACAATTATCTTTTTTTTGGTGCTCCTACAGTTAGGAAGGCAAATGGCACAGAAAGGGAGAAAAGAGGAAAGGAGACGTGTCTTTATCACAATCTTTACAGGGATGCAAGGCATTTAATTTTTGCCAATATCTGATATGCGGATATTTCAAAACTTATTTCGGCCAATACAGATGCTGATACCGATATGTAGAAATGACTGAAATTAGGTTTTTTTTAGATTACACCTACAACCCCTGGCAAAAATTATGGAATCACCAGTCTTGGAGGATGTTCATTCAGTTGTTTAATTTTGTAGAAAAAAGGCAGATCACAGACATGACACAAAACTAAAGTCATTTCAAATGGCAATGTTCTTGCTGAAAGAAACACTAAAAGAAATCAAGAAAAAAAATGTGGTAGTCAGTAACAATTACTTTTTGCAGAAAACCCACCCTATTCTGGGAGCTTATATTCTAAATTTAAGATTAATGTGCAAAAACCTCCACAATATTGTCAGAAATCTTCATGTCTGTCGATACTGATGTTTAGCTTCAGAAACAATTATCTACAGATACCAATATCATAATCATTGTGCTATTTTATCAAACATGCCAATGTTTGAAAATTGATCTCAGCAGCACATTTGTGCAGTTAAACAACTGAACTTTTTTGTCAGAGTATTGACAACCAACAAAGGAATCTATAGCCAAAAGCAGGAAACTCATATCAGAGATGCACCGCATGAGTGTCCTGAGCACCATGTCGGTGTGTCTCTCATTAAACATGTATACATCAAGCTATCATTCAGTTTTATTTTTAAAGAAGAGCAAACAGACCCTGTGGGTCTCCATTAACCAACACTTCATTTGCTGTGTGAAATTCCTGGGGACACATGATCACAACATCACTGTCCTATGATGTGACTACTGCACATGCCCACATTGCAATGGTGGCAGAAAAAAACGACAAATCGTTCACCTCTAATACTTGTTCAACTAAACCTGAGGTTGTCTGACCTTTTTTGTAAGGTATTTACATGAAGTGATACAAAAGCACTAATGAATAAAAGATGATGTGCTCAGTGTGCTAAAAGCCTCTGCAGTGAAGTTTGCATGACTCTTAATCCTGTGGCATGTTGTGACCATAAAGTCTGTCCCTTGTGAATTTGTCTTAATAGCTTTTAGCTGCTCTTTAAATTGTGTCTAAACAGGTTGCCATTTAAAAAATCCCTGCTTGGTGTATCACAACATTACCATGAGCCTTTCTTTTTCTTTCTTTTTGATGAACACATTAAAACAGATACAGCACTGACAGCAAAGATCAATAAGAATTTATCCTCCATCAAAAATCTTTAGAATTCTCATTTACACATGGCATCAGTGGGGAAATTAAGACCATGACGTAATGTCTATTCTAATCAATCAACAAAAGAAAAACAGTGTCACATTCCTCTGTTTGATGAATGGATCCTAAAATGGAGATTGGATGTGAATGAGAGTGAAGGACAGTACTGTAGGATGGAGAGTGATGGGAAACAGGGTTGAATGGCTACAGGAGAGATGAAGACAGAAGGAGAGATGGAGGGAGAGATGGAGCTTTCGTCTTCTGCCATCCCATCTCCAGGCTATCAGTTATTGATTGAATGTGGACCATCCCGTGCAGGCTCCAGCTAATAACACTGAGAGCACTGCAGGAGATTGTAAATTAGGAAATGGCAAGCAAGCAAGCACATGCTGCAGACTGCAGACACCATAAATGTTCAGGAGACACATGTTTGTAGGGAGAGACCAGTGGTTTTGATGGTCAAGGTGAGACTTTTTTCTATGCAGCATCACAGCACCCTGATATTTCTCCTCTTCTTTCAACCCCTTCTTGTCATAAATCTTTAAATACACCTCCATCATCCTCCTGGAGTATGTCCATCTTTCTATGTCACTCACCCTGTCCTCACATCCTTTACATTTTCCAGCCCTGGCATTCCCTCTTTCCTTCAACACTCCTCTAAATCACCCTTAGTTTCCCTCCATCTGTCCTTCTCCCTCTGAAATCACTCTCTCTCCCCGTCAGTCTGTCACTGTGTTAAGGATTTACCAGACACCCATGGGAGACTGAATCTTTGTGTCTCTTCTTAATATTTTCCCCGTTCCTCTACCGCTACCTGCCGCATTCACCGGTCAACTTCACACATCTGCAGCAGCTCTCTGCAGCAAGCTCACACGCCCACTTACAGCAAACACACATACCGAGAGGGACACTGATACCCATTTGAAGTTTAGATGGTGCTACTGTGTTGGCTGTGCTGACCAGAATCCATCCCTCATACAGTATGACACCCTGCAAATATAGAAAGCGCAAACAGCCACACACTCAAGTTCACATATTAAGAGATGGCTACTTACAGCATTTGATGAAATGGTAGTGAGACATTTTCTGAGTAGATAAGAGAGTCCGCCAGTCAGGTTGAAACGCGGGCAGGCAGGCGGGCAGAAAGGTAGACGGAGACTGAGGGAGTCAAGAAACCAGGCAGACAGGAGGCAGCTACAGGTTCCACTAAAACTAACTAATGCAGAGCTCGTAACCTGGCAGGATGCATTATTCATCTGTCTCCCTGCATGCTATCTAAACTCTGTTCCCCTGTCTGCATAATTCACCAACAGCAGCAGCTCCGGTTGCAGCCCATGCAGCATCTACATGCACACAAACACACACACACACACACACACACTCACGCAGACATTCACTCCGGTGATCAGGGGAGCTGCGGCTGTTTCTAGCTCTCCTCGCCTAGAGCCAGATAACCGGCGCACAGTGTCTCCCCAGCCATGACCGACGCACGTGCTCCGCTCACGTCACTGACTGACAGCCGGGTTTTGCCCACCTCCCGCTCAACACACCCCCCAATCGATGACGCAATGCTCTTCACCTCCATTCAATTCTCTCTGCTATCTCACACGCGCAGTGACTCAGAAGGGTGCACACATCTTTCAACTTTCTATACCCTCGCAGCCTGATGAAGAAAAAGGGTGGTGGGTGTGTGTGTGTGTGTGTGTGTGTGTGGGGGGGGTGTCGGGATTAATTATGCCTTCCTACATTGTAGATATAGAAGCGGGAGACGGGGAGAAGGAGTAACCAAGGGAGGTCACTGGAGAAAACCAAAGGATGGAGATAGGAAACTAAAATGCAGATACAGCAGGGGGAGCAAGAGTAAGAAAAATAAGCGAGAGCTGGAGTGAGATTGGGGTAGTGAGATGGGGAGGGGGTTCATTTGGATGGAGGAGAGCTGAAGAGAGAGCAAGAGAGTGAGAGAGAGAAGCTGCTGCAGTGCGGTTTTCAGCGTAGTGATGGGTTAAGTGCTCATCAACAGTATTAAACTGGCTGCAAATTAGAGACAGATAAGTATAGTCCACTAGAATGGTCAGGCTTAAGGCTATTAACACACGCTCTATAATATGCTTATCACGCTCTAACACACACACATAAACGGTGTGTAAAGTGACGCGACATGAACTGTATGCTGGTAGTGTCAGTATGTCTGTAGGGCAGCAGTCTCTCTGACTTTGTGCTTGGAGGTAATTTGCATTTATACTACAGCACTGCATTTAAAGGCATAGTTCAGAGTCTTTGAAGTGAGGACGTCCAGCCCCGTGGTACTCAATACAGCAACTGGCCAGCTCTGTCCCAGTGGGGAGATAGCCAGGTAGGGATGGATAAATAACAGTTAGAAGAACTATTGAAGCCTCATGATTACTCAACTACACAAAAATCTACGTTGGCTCTAATAGATGCCGCACTAAAATTTTTACAGTGTTTCACTTTTTCCTCAACAAACTTTGTATTTAGAGGTATTCTGTGATGCAACCAACGGACTACATACCCTTCCACCAGCAACGCTATACTTTCCTTACATCAGCTGTTTGGGTCAGAGTGCTACAGCAGGGTCAGTTAGCGGACACTAAAGCACAAACCGCAAATTTCCCCGTCTGGGATGAATAAAGGTTTATTCTATTCTTCTATTCAAAATCTAACTCTCCTGGATATTTAGATGTTTTGCTCCTCCCCTACGTAAATACAGGCAGCACAAATGGTTACAGTCCAGATTTCCACCATGGGACGTTAACCATAGAATATGTTTCCAGTGCCCAGATTTTTAATAAAATCTGTGTTATTTTTTCCAAAATTCTTTTTTAGTTTTTCTCATTTTCCGTTTTTTTCCATTGAAAATTTTTGAGAATTGGGATTTTGGTATTTTACGCAAAATTAACCCCAAGAAAGACACAGTCTAAGTAATGAAATATAATCACTCACTCTTCACGTGATCCTCAAACGTTGCTTTATTCACCTGACTCAAAATGATCCTTGGGAAACTGCTCTGCCCTGTACTTTGGAGTTAGCCGTGAGTTTCGTAGCCTCTTTGCCAACTTTGCCGGTGTCTCAGGCAGCCGCTTCTACATGTTTGCATTGTAAATAAGGGGAGGTGGAGGGGGAGGGGAAGTGAAGCGTGCATTGTCCCCATCTTTAGTGACCCCCTCGGAGCATTTTCCCGAGAGATGCGTTCCTTTTTAGTCCGAAAAAAAAGCTTTTGCGTAAAATCTCGGCCATTTCTGTGATATTCCGTGTTTATATTGAATTCCGCCATTAATGTCCAATACCGTGATTCCATCCGCAACTCTGTGATTGCAGATTTTATAGGGCCCAAAGTTTGCCCATCAGGACCAGAAACGTCCAGGAGAGGTGTTGTTATTAAGTCCCACTCATGACAGTTATGGGTCTCTGGGTTCGTAGGTTCACAGTTCATTACTTGTGATCTCTCCTGCTCCTCAATTTCAACAACAGTTTTTCCAATACCTCTCTCTATCCGTGACTCTGTCTGCAAAAGTTTTTTCTCTGTGTACTCTGGTTCATGAGGATATCCTCCCATACCCATGATTCACAGCATGCAGACTTTACTCAACTAAAAATTGCTTAGTTTTATTTTTGTTTAGTAAGGAAAGTGTTTGTTGATCCCTCTGGAGACCTGATGGGAGGAAAGAAAGTGCTTTGCAGGCGGAGGGATACAAAGCCAGTAGTTTGCATTAAAAAGTAGTTCCAAACACAGGGGCATTGTCGAGGAAAGGTGTCTCACTGCATTGTCTAGTTGAGCAAACGTTTTTTGTGTAGTTTTACCCTAAAAATGGGCTCATTACAAGGCTTTAGGGGGCACAACTTAATGCTAGCATCCGTACCCAGCTATCTTCCCACAGGGACAGAGCTGGCAGTTGCATTATAAGCAATATGTTTACTAGTGCCATGTGCCTCGAGCAACCTCACTTCAACAAACCAGAACTATCCCTTTAAGAGAGGATTTGCAAGAGAAGGGTGAGGACAGGGGGATGTGAAGGTGAGGGGGAAATACAGAAGAGTAGGGGTGAGGAAAAGGAGTCTGACAAAGAGAAAGTAAGGCAGCCAGAAGGGCTGCATATACACATAGACAGTACATATGAACATCCAAATGAGGCATGTGACTGAAACAGAATCTCAACACACATTTAAAAATCTGTGCCAGCGTGCTCCCACATCTGTATCGTGTATAGTAGGCTGCATGTTCTCAGGGAGGTTTCGGGCTGTTATCTTCCATAGCTGTCAAACATTGGCGGCTGGAGCTGAGATGAAAGAATGTGAAGAGCAGGTGAGCGTCACTTTTGAATGGAGAGGAGCAGCCGAGCAACTTAAAAGAGAGAACAAGGGTAAGGCAGAGCCTCAGAGATGTACTGTACGTGTGTATGTGTGTGTGTGTGTGTGTGTGTGGGTGTGTGTGTGTGTGTGTGTGCGTCAGACTGAACGCTCGAGTAATTCCTGACACAGGAAATCAGGTCACAGAAGCAGCTTGCTGTATCTTCTGCAAAACGCCGCCAGAACAAGTGCTTGTACATCTACCTGAGTAAAGCAGGCTGCAGAATGTTTGCAAAGATTGCACTAGGGTCCTCTAAATAAGTCATCAAACACTACTCCCAGCCTGCACACACAGATAACACACACATTTGACCGTTGTCACCCTTGGTAGCTGAGCAATATTATATTTTTGGTGAAGGATAACACAATGACTATCCCATTAACACCTTATCCACGACATCCAGACCTCACAGCAGGAGATCTGACAAGGGAATGTCATGCTTTTCCATTCGGATGTCATGTGGCATTAACAGCTCACAGGAAGTCTTGCTATCTTTGCCTGCAGGGATAGACATGTAACATGCTGTCTGCTGTGTCAGGAGGTGCTGATGTGCTGGAACATAAGGGCAAAAGGTAAAACAAGGCTTCAGTATGAGACATCATGCTTGAAGGTGACAACTGATCTCTGGTGGAACAAGAGACAAGATAATTCAAGTCATTTAAACGGCTCTAAGGTCCAGCAAAGATGAAAGATACGGATAATGGTGTGAATGTTCCTAGAGGTGCATTCACACCAGTTGCGACTTGGTGACTGAAATCGTGTCGCTCACATCAGTCGCATCGTGTGTCCATAAATAGCTCATTTTGTCACTGTCGTGTCGCTCAGTGACGTCACACCTACTCATGTGTTAAATATTTGTATGTATAGGTTTTGCTGGCATTATTCCGACTGTATCCTTTTCACTCATCTACCAAGCGTAAAACACTGCAGCTGATGCCCTGCTGAAGGTGGAGATGGCCTTACTGCTGCCTCAGCATCGTCTGTCAGCTTCATCTCAAGAAAGGAGTTCTCTGTGGTCCTGTCTTCCTCGACCCCCAACCATGTTACTTCTCATCTCCCTCGGGCTGATAAATGGGTCGAGGTAGGACAGAACCGCAGAGAACTGCCACTTCTTCACTGGCCCTCCCACTGACCTGTGTCTTCCCTGTAATATACAGTACATTCACCGCAAAATAGACACACAAACACCCACAAACGTTATCGGCAACAGCTGGACTAGCCAGAGGGTCTTGGCTTCCCTCATAACTACAACGCTGATTGGCTGTCACGGCACAGCCACACACGATGTCACCTGAAAAGTTCACATTTGTCAACTTTAGCGACCGAGCGCCGTGACCTGGTCGCGAATCCAAAATAACCTGGTATTGCGATCAAGTTGCCCAGATCACATCCGTCGCATCGCCTGTTCCATTCAAGGTAACAGTCTGTGTTACAGATGAAAAGCAAGAAAAACATGCTTTTCATTAATAAACAATGCCTTTGCTAGAAACTGATTTGATTGGGGGATTTTAATGGCAAACTGGTATAGTCAAAATATCAGCTGTAAATATAGCCAAAAAAATTTCATACTTGTCAACACTGATAATCAGCTTTTTAGGCAATATCTGCCGATACTGTTAATGTACAGATAATATTGTGCATCCCTACTATGTTGGATAACTACTGTGAGAGAAAAAGATTAAAACTTGGTTTCATATTATCAGTTCATCACCATATTTAATCTCACAATGCTAACACAATGATAACAACAGAGATAATGTAATAACGGTCTTTAAACTCATAGATAATTGTCATTTTTTGTCATTACTCCATTGAACTAGCTTGGTGAATAATCATTTGTTGCATACTTTCAACATTTAAAAGAGTAATATTCATTTGTATATTTAGAGAAGTAAAGGAAAATCTTTGCCGATAACAGGCTGATCTTTATTCTAGGAATATTTATTATAATTTACTCTCTATGAAATGAAATTGTAATTAGGAACCATTAAGAACCGCAATTGATAAGCAGAACCAGAATTAGAAGTGGAAAAGATCAAATTTCAATGGTAGCTAACCCTTTTTGTCAAACACTTATTTCACTCTTTATTTACTCTGTTTTCAATAATTCTGTATAACTATAAATCATTGCTTAATGTTAAGTACAAAGACTGTAAATTAATTGTTTCTTAGGCTATACCAATCAGCATTTGGGACAGTGGCAGATCCCTGGATTTAAAGAGAGGAGTCAAACAGTAATTGCAAAGTTTTTGTCCCACAGAAGATGACAAATGTCCCTCTCTTGGACACAGCTGTCGTTCTGCTGTCATCCCCTAGAGTTTCAATCAACACTGAGTCTCTGTAATCACTGATACATCTCCCACCCTGGTGCTTATGCATATGACTGGATACAGTCTCTTTAACTGATGCTGATAATGTAGGATGTCTGATGCAGGAAATGTTCTCAATTACGGCAAAGCCAAAGGCAGTTTGTGAGTTTGAGGTTCATGCATTATAAATGAAAAGAGATCTTTTCAGATTAATAATTCATCACCTGAGATATATTTATACAAATAAATATTTACCAGCTAATTTAAAATTTAGAATATTATTTGCATGTAAAAAAAGGACTTCTTATGGTTGCCATCAACAGAGACCTTGTGCACTCAGTGTCATATCAACATACCCCCACACTCACAATTATCCTAGACTATGTAACAAGTATGTTTTCTTAATGACGCCCCGAGATACACACACACACACACGCCAACACCCACGCACACACACACACACACACACACACACACTCTCTTTCTCTCTCACAAACACACAAAGAGCATCATTCAGGTTAATCTTGTAATTCTCTGTATTCCATTTGAAGTGATTATTGTTTTTCTCTTGCTTCTTCTATTCATACCCAGGGAACAGAAGATATACAATTAATTATAAACCTAAATGCCAGAATTGTTGCAGTAAATAGTTTTAAGAGCCAACCCTGAAAAATGACGTACAAATAGACAGGCCTATACAAATTGTGTATTGTGTGGATTTTTGATGTGGGCTTCTTCACTCGTATACACAAAAACTCTTTAATGTCATACTGATAACAATGCTGATCATGAATGAAGGCTTAATTACAGAGGGATAAGATTCTTTCAGAGTGTACAGCTATTTAATCACTACCCCTGGCATTAAGGGAAATAAACAGATGAAAGATAATAGCAAGCTTTTTTTTTGTTTTACACCCTTACAGGGTAAAACCTTAGCCTTTAGAGGTTAGTAATGTTTTGACGACATCCAGATTTTAGTCAACAGCTGATTGGTCGGGGCTGTCCTCACCTTGTTAAAGCTTTCTGCACACACACAAAGACAGGTCGGCTTACCCAGCACCTGCAGCAGACATTCACCTTTTTCATTTCTTCTGCCTGAACTTTGTCAGACATCTAAGACACTCGGTGAGTGAAAGTTTGTGGGTTTGGAGAGTTTGATTACACATATCTGAAGACTTTATATCTTCTACATGAAAACAAAACTTTTGTTTGCATTGAAGTTTAAGCAGAGAAAAGAGACAGTTATAACATATTCAGTGGATTTTGCCTCTTATCTAATTGGTAATCGTATTTCAGTCACTCGTCAGACTGCATTTGTTAAGCTTGTGGCGGCGGCTTCTTGACTGTGGCTCCTCACACACATGCACACACCCACACAAACCCAAGCACACAGACATGCAGTACTATTATGAGGCAGCAGCAGAGATTGCTCTTCTCTTGTGTGTTATGCTTGAGATTCGCTTGACATTTAAAACTTACAGCGAGGACAATATTGAGATTTTTTTACGTCTGAAAACCCACCACAAATGTATTAATTCTGTAACGTATAAGACAAGAAAACAAAACTTTGGCCCTGTTTGTGTTTTTATGATCAAAGATCTATTTTTAGATCACAGAAACTCATCTCGACCATAAATGTATCATTAGATCCAACTTGTAAAAGATAAAAGTAAAGATTTATGTTGCCAGAATAAACAACTCGAGCTGATGCCTGCTTCTAAACACTATGCCGAACAGTCTTAACATTGCAGTGCAGCTGGATCAGCCTTATTCAATGTCTGTAATCAGACAGATCCATCTTGTCAAGCTCTAAACTTAAATGACTGTGAGCAGCACAAAGCAGTACAGCCCAGTCAGAGTCCTTAAGAGCAGGAAGAGGTGAGAGGTACGAGAGAGATGACAGCATGAAATGACAGCTTATACAAACATTAGCATAGATGCTAACAGCCTCAGTAGCAGCTTTATCAGTTCTGGGCAGCATTTCCTTATTAAGTAAAAAATAAATGCACTGCAAACTTCTCTATAAAAGGATACTTTGGCTCCACTTCCAACATGCTTGGCTGATAGTTTGATAAAGTGGCTCACATTCTGTCCTTATACAACACAGCATAATGTTCTATGCAGACAAATGCATCAAAAAGTTTCTGGTGTTTTCCCCCTTGCTTAAAATTACAGAGACACACATTGAACACAGTTAGCTTTATACAATGTGAAATTAAGCCACACTTTTGACCGCTGACCTGTATGCCATGGTCACATCTTTGGCTTATGTAGCTGTTCATGCTGACTGCCTCTGATGAGAGTGAGCACGCCTTGATTTGACTGATCCAAAATTCAGTGGGACTGATTGATAAGGGGAATTGTTGAGCAAAAAGTCTTACAAGATATTGATTCTTTTTGCTTTTGCTGTTGATTCTCGACTGAAATCAGTTTTCGTTTATCATCCCTATGCTTATGAATCCTATTCCCTTAAACTGAAACTTTGTCCAGTCATTGAAATACTTTGGATGGCACACAATATCTTACAGCTGAAATTATTCTAATCACTGTCAACAAAATTGTTACAGTGATGATAACTATCAAGTAACACAGATCAACTGAATGGACCATTTTACTCTGCTATTTTTGTTTGACATTTTTAGATAAAAAATAACTTAATGTATGTTCTGATAAGTTCTTTTTATTGATAAATTTTCCATTGGATTGATATATTTATGAAAGTTTGAATTAAGTTATCTTAAACTGCAACACAAAGGTAAGGGCTTGGCCATTACATGAGTATATCAACATGAAACTGGCAAATGACTGAAAACAACTAAAATGATGTACCATAAGAAAAAACAACATGGAAAAACAATGCCAAAAAAAGTGCACAAGCATCAAAGGCAGAGAAAGACACATTTATGACTGAGACATTTTAGGGGAAAACCATCATGTAAAAACAACATTGGTCTCCTAATTGAAAAAAACTGGCCAGAGCTTTACTTTAAAATTATATCCCAGAATTATACGATAATTACATTCAGGCCCAGGAATTACTTGCAGGCAGAGCTGGCTTCAGTGAAGCTCCCTCGGCACACACAGCTTAAAACTCTTTTTATCTCTCAAAGCACAGACGACCTGCCTTTTACCTTAACAACGAAATACACTCACATTTGCTTCATGACTTGAAAACTGAACTGTTTGATTCACTGTTCTCCAAAATTATGAACATGGTTGCTCAGTGCGTGAAGGCTGAGTGCTACAGCGTAACTCAAGGCTCTTTGGGGAGAGGAAGGGAGCGGAGTGTTTCATTTTCAACACATGATGGGGCGACACAGCATGTGGCACTGTGGTTGTCTCATGCTGATTATCTTATGTCTCTGATCACGGGGGGTGATAACTGTATTTTTAATTGAAACTAAATTAATATCCCAGCACTACTTGAAAGGCTTCCTTATTTTCAGTTTTTAATCTCTTTTATTAAGTTAAGGATTATGATTAAAATAATGAACACAAACTAAAAAATTCACTTTGATATGATCCCTCGACCTTAAATTTCTCTAATATTTTAGTTTAAGACTTATCAGAAGGAAGAAAAGGTAACATGAGGAAAGAGAAGGAAGATGAGGAACCACCAAACAATCTGCCAAACAAATTCAGTAAATTACTGTAAAATTCTAAGAGAGAAAATGAAGAGCAGTAATGATCAATTACTAATGAGATTGTTTCTCCCCACTCACAAGGCCTTTCGCTGAATGCTTTACTTTGTTGATGAAAATGTTAGTGATAAAAATGCCTTTCTTTCAGTGTCAAAGTCTCCTCTCATCAACCCTCAAAATCAGAGTACTTCTTTCTCTGCCTTTGTCTACCTTTCACTACGTTCTCCCCTAGCTTTCAGCTCTGAGCAGCTGGCAGAATGGACATCACAAGAACACAAAGGCTAGCTGCAATCAATAACCACCCAAACAAAAGAAAGCATGTGAGAAGCAGAAGCTCTGAACTAAAGCAGCACTAAGCGCAGATGCAGCGTCTGCCTGTTACTGTTCTGCTCCCATCTGACTAGCACTGAAAAGCATGACCACTGTGTAAGTGAGTCACAGTGAGCTAACAGACACAGTTGGATCAAACTCCCACCCCACATAACCATTCTGTTAATGTTACCAGGCTACACTCACAGCTGCTCAAATTCAGGCACCAATGTTCCCTTTACTCCTGCTGTTCCTCTGAGTCTGCAAAAGTACACTCCACATTTAGGGTGATAAAAAAAACATTCAATGTAGAAAAGACCGAGACAAACATAGTAAGACTACACTACAAGTTATGACGAGTTTGAAACAATTTAATTGTTGAAAATAAATGAGTGCTGCTGTTAACTCTTCGTGCCCCATGGTCGATCTAATAACAATTGCAATGACAGTCATTATAAGAGAACAGACACAAAATGACATGGCCGGTCAGCATCCCTTCAATGCTTGATAATTCTTCCAGGCCTCGGGGGCCCATGTTGCCCTACAATTAATATTAAAAATGATATTTTAAGAATAATTTATCCAACCAAAGCACAAACCTGAGTAGAGGAGCACAGTGGTTTCAAGCCATCCACAAGAGGATGAGTTTAGTCTCCTGGTGGATCTAAAATCCAAACATCTGTATGTCCTTACCCACGAATCAGACTTTGATATTTGATTTTCGATGTTGCTGTTTCATAGTTAATGTCATTTGCTGTTTCCAGATGCTCTTTATGCTCATAATACTACAACGATTTTGTTTTTAACTGCATAAAAAAATTAACAAAAGTAAAATAAATCAAAATGTTCAACATATTTAAAAAATCAAAACATTTGAGCATTATACATGCTGTAATACAACAAAAATTATGAATGAATAATTATAATTATATGCATATAGAAAATAAAATATTAATATCCATTTACTTATCATTAAATTACATTCACCTAAACACTGCTTAATGGTTTTAGGGCCACTATTACCACCTCTTTATTGATATAGTGTTAAGTGTAATTCATCATGTAACTACAATACAGATACTAAGACATGATGAATTAAATTATAACACCTATAACACTAAGATATCTTTATTATCAGGTATTTTATAACGCATGGACAAAAATCCAATAATATTCTTTTTTTAGCTATTACTATGTATTTCTTACCTAATTGACAGAAATAACTTAATTATTTACTGTATAAACTCAGTGCTATGTGATGCTTTTGACATAAAAGTTATTAGCATTAGCATCAGAGTTCTAAAATCTGCACTTTTGCAGAATTGCAGGTCTGGAGAAGGATCGTTTTCTCCAACATTGATGCTTCGTTGCTTACTTTGCCAACTGTATCTATGTGATAATGTGCTGTTAAATATCAGCAGAAAATGCCAGTGGATAAATGTGTGCATGTCTGCTGTGTTCATTTGGAGTGGCCTGTGTGACTCACTAACAACAACATACTTTTTGGATCTTTTATCATTTCTATGTATCTTCTTTCAATCTGGACAGACCATAAACATGCTCTCCCCACCTGAAAACTGCTTTCAAAATGTAAAACTAATAACTCATAAAGTTAATCTAAGTGACTTAATCCTACGATCTTCAGTGTGTATATAAGAGTGTCTTTGTGTACAGGTCAAGTGAACTTTCCTGACCACAACTTTAAAAACCAACTGACGCCACCAGGAAGGAAGAAACTGCACACACACACACACAAGGGTACAAATAACATACTATGACTGTGGCAGGGTGTAAATAGAGTCTATGATGTAAATAAAACTCATCATGTCATAGCAACTCCCTTGAAACGCCTCCTCTCCAGCAGTTGCTGGCTGTAAATAGGAGGGCGTCTGAACTGAAAGACCACAAATGAAACTTAATTCACTGCTTAGCTGCAGCAGAGACCCACAGCAGTGCTTAAACTTAGGTTTGACCCAGGGCAGGGCAGCATGTCAAGTGTTCAGGGTTTATTGATATATTTCAAACTAGATATGAGGTGGAAGGATATCATTTATCTAGGGATGGGAATCACAAACCAATTCCAGATGGGACTCAATAACAAATAGCTGAAGGAATCAATATCATTAGTCTTTTTGCTTAACAATTCCCTTATCATTTCCTTCCTCCAGGACCTGGCTGTCTTGTAAAATGAGGACAGCATGCTCATTCATTCATCATTAGAGGTAGTCGGCTCAAGGGCAGGAAAGAAGTAGACATGGCAGATAAGAGACAGAGGCAGTCAAAAGTGTGGCTTAATTTACAGTGCCTAACATTTGGTGTGATTCAAATATCTGGCAGACACACCAGCAATGAGCAGAAACACTTCTCGATGCAGAATATCACTGAATATCAGGAGAGCCATGTGTTTGATGTTTTTGACCCTGAAAACCTATGGACCTGCTTTATCCACAGAAATCAACGAGGGAATTCATAAAGAATCGGGTTGATAAGCAGAATAAATAATGTCATCGGTATCAATAAAATCTCATCAATTCCCATCCCTACATTCATCTATATGATTTTTATAGAGCAATGCAGAATTTGATTTGAAAGTTTGATAAAAAATAACAAATATCTATATGAATAGATGCTTGACTTAGAGCTCAGTAAGAACACTTTAACTTACAGTAATATATTAATTAGTACTTGATCACAACATAATCCATTTGATTTTCTTTGACAATGTAAGAAATGATCACCTCCTTCATTTTCTTGTACTTACAAGCATTAATATTCAGTAGTTGAACCCAAGGCCAATGCCAACACAGGTGTTCAAAATAACAACCTCGCCAACATTTTTTTTTTTAACATTTTTATTCAGCTTTTAATATTTATACATCTCAAATGTTTAAACATAGTTATAACTTTGTAAGAAATATTTACAATTAGGCAAAGACATAGTATAAAAACATCAAAATTCATGGCAACATCTTCACCCACATAAAGAGGAAACCTGAAAATATATATATAAAAAAAAAAAAATTAAAAAAAAGGGAAAAGAAATTGCTTCTTTAAAATGAGCATCAAATGTGTCTTTCGATAAATACATCAAAACACATTATGCATTATCCTTTCACACACATCTCATTTAATTGGGTATGCCTATTAACATGAACAAAGTCAACCAACAAAAATACAAATCATATTAATTTTTTTCCTTTTTTGTCTCTTCCATTCTTTCTTTTCCCTCTTTCCCCCTTTTCTTCCACTTTTTTGTTCCCATCTCTCCTTTCCCTCCTTCCTCTAAAATTTGGATTAATAAACTAGTCTCTTATCCTATTGGTAATGTAAGGTTATTCGTGATAGGAGCCCATAGAGTCATGAAGAAGTCCAGTTGCAAATGTAGTTTTGCTGTTATCTTCTCCATCAAATAGACTCTCTTTAGTCTCTCCTTCCATTGAAGAACGGTGGGGGGTAGAGGTTTAAGCCAGGAAACAGTTATCATTTTCCTCGCTACCAAAAGGAGGATGTGTAGCAACCGGGCTTTTCTTTTATCCATTGCTCCATCTGGTATTAAACCTATGATGAAGTATGACGCTGTTAGCGTTAAGTCTACTCCTAGGATGATTTGTATTTCTGTTTGAATTCCTTCCCAAAAAGACCTCAGTTTAGGACAATCCCAAAAAATGTGAGTGTGGTCTCCAACCTGTTTACAGTTGCTCCAGCATAAATTTGTTTTACTCTTATCGTATTTTGAAATTAAAAATGGTGTCTTAAAATATTGCATTTTTAATTTCCAACTGAACTTCTTCCAAGTCGGACTGTTAGTTATCTTATGCCCCATTTCACACACATCCTCCCAGTCCTTATCCTCAAGGACCACATTCATCTCCAGCTCCCATCGTTCTTTTACATCAGCAGTATTTCCTGAGCAGTGTGCCTGCAAGTACGTGTACATATTTGAGACTATTTTTTGGGGATTTTTTTCTTCCATGTTCCTCACCAGGAAGTCCTCTATTGGTGTGGGTGATTGTTTAAGGGTGTTCCATTCCTTGTGTGATAATAGGTAACTCCTTAGTTGTAAATATCTACCTCGCCAATATTAATGAGGATGTTTTTCTAATAACTTCTGTTGGTGTAATTCTCCCATAATTTATGCTTTTTAATGACCAAATACATAGATCAGACTTTGTCCAGTCTGTCATGTCTCTTACCAAACATGAGACTGCTTATCTGAATTAAATTGATATTACACAACAGATAGGATTTGCAGACTGATATTTCTTCATTTGACATCAGCCATTGTTTGTAAATACGTCCAGTGACAATGTTAAACTAATGTATTTTTATTATTTTTTTATGAGATGGGGCAATTCTGATTACCTTAAATTGCCTGGCTATGAGTAGAACTTTTTGGTTCAGATAGCAAAGCCCTAACATGACTCCAGTTTTTGTTGTTGTTGATTGTTTATTTAGCCAAATAAACTGTTGCATAGGAGCCGTCTGAGCTGCCAGGGTTTGCATGGCTTCAGACCACTGACCTGCTTTTGCCCCATGCCATTCACAAAGCTGGCACAAAGTCTTTAATTTGCACAGGCATGCATGTACTGCTTTGTATTGTGTCCACAGAGCTGTATAATATTTACTATAATCTGTCCTGCCAATTTGAAAAACAATCCAACTACAAAGGCTGTTGTGTCTGTATAAGCAATGGCCCGTACTGGCAGCTCTACACAAACAGATCTGTTTCCAACACCTTCAGGGGTCCATTCCAACAATTCATAACAAAGTGAGTGAAACAGCCTTATCCAACAACTACTCATAATCGATGTCCTTTGCTTGTACATGATTCTGTATCTAGCAACATTTACTGCTTGTTTGTCACTCTTGAAACATCTCAACTGTTAAAACTTTACATTGCACTAATACTGTTGTGAGTGTGCTTTTATGCACTCGGCCTGCATTATATGCAATGTCTGTTATCAGTTGTTTAAAAGGATATTTCTTATGCTAAATGATAAGGTTAAGAGATCTCCAAATAATGAATGGTTACAGGATTTTTTTGTGGATTTTCGGTGTTCGTCCTGCATTTTTTAAATAAAAAAAACAACAGCTTTTGAGCTTATCTACGCTGCTATTAAGTCTCTTGAGCCTTGTAATATAACGTCAGAATGCATAAGTTCTTTCAAGAGAGAACTAAAGTACCATGTGCATCAGCATTGTACATCAAAATAATTTTTTTTTTAATTTAAGCTTCTGCCTGGTGTTTTTATAACTGGAAGATATACAATTGCCCGAGAGTAAAAGTAAAGTGGTGGATCAAGAGGGGCTAGGGTGGTCTTTATGGTAGAAAGTTTGTAGAAATCTCATAGTTAAGGGATGAAAATGTGACCCCGTGACCTTTGTCTTTGACCTTTTTCCCACCAACTCAACAGTTTAGTGTAATCACTAAACTGTTGAGTCAGACAGGAAATTTGTGTAAAGTTTGACAAAAAGAGTTCTTCAGACATCAGACTTACGAGCAGGACATGTTTATGAGGTCCTGATGTTTGATCTTGTCCCTCTTCCTTGTCCTTTAAGTTAATTTCAAAGCCAAAGTGGACATTTGTGCAAAATTTATAGAGACTCCTGCAAAGCATTTTTGAGCTCTAACATTATAAGAAAAGAGGGTGCATGACACCGGATGACTTTTGGCCGATGACCTCCTAACTCAAGACAGTTCATCTCCCAGTCTGAGAAGTCAGTTCTGCTTAGTTTGAGAAAATCCCCTCAAGGCCTTATAATGTATCGCATTCACAAGCAAAGAATGATGAAGGGACTTCATGAACTTGTCCTATGACCTTGAAAATCGAATCACTTCCACCATAAGGACTGACAGAAATGAGTGAAAAGTTTGATGAAAACCTTTTGAAGTATTCCTGAGATACTTCATTTACAACCAAAAAGATGACTAAAAGACTCCGTAAAAACAAAAAATAGCCTATTTATCCTTGAGTCAAGGTATACATTTGTTTAAGCTTTAAAGAAATTTACTAAATGTATCCCTGAGATACTGCAATCACAAGATTATGGGGCTCCATGACACTAACTTTACTTATATGACTTCTTAAATGTCATTACTGCATCAAAGAATTAGTGTGGACATTGGAGGTATATGACATCAGCTTTAAGCATTGCTGAGATACCACATACACAAGCAATGGATGGAAAACAACCGCACAAAGCATGTATAGTAATACTGCATTCACAAGATCTTGTTCACAGGCAAAACCTGATCCCTGGACTTCCTGATCTCTCTGGATTATCTTGCGTTCATCCCCCTCACATTTCAAAGAAATTAAAGCTTTATTCAGATTATTTTCTAGACTTTACAAAATGCCTTCTCTCAACAGTTTTGAGGCTCAAGAAAAATATACTGTATGTTACATTTTTTAAGACAGTTCCTTCTTAAACATATTATCTGGGATTTCTCATTAACTCTCATTACTTTCCCTTTAAACCAGACACAGAGTACAGATCATATGGTGAACCTGTACTGAAGGCCAAAACACTCGATCACTTGTTACAGTGTCCTTGCCTCTTGAATGCTTTGCTCAATAGCACAGTGGCCTTGATAATACTTGGTGAAAAGATAGGAAGCAATCTCGACTTGCAGATTCAGCTCCACACTGTGAGCCCCAATCACACAGATTTGTAGACCAGTTGATAGTCCTGGTAATGGATTATAATTTCCAAATCAAACCAAAATGTTTATCCTTTGATCCCAAAAGTAACCTGTTTTCACAAAACAGGTTACTTTTGGGCAGTAGGTCACAGGCTTTCCTGTGACCTACTGCCCTCATTCCTTAACTCTGTTTTGGTTCCTCTGGAGGGTCACGCAAGGTTAACTTCTTCATTAATCACACAGTCAAATGAATGGCACGAGCTGTGCCCATAAACTTCCAGCTGGGCGTTGTTGCTGTGCAAGGCAGACCACCCTTGAAACAGACGAGTCAGGTTTTGTGTAAAAGCATTGTTCCTACACATTTTTTAGAATCAAACTCTCTTCACACTTTTTAACAACAAAAATATCTAAGACTTTCAAAACAATAAAAAAAAAAAACCTTAGTGCACGGTGGCCCATCACACCAATAATACCACAGTACAGTGATAAATAATATATTGTGAGGATATCATATAGCAATAAATTATCATATCAATGAATTTAGGAATAAAAAGAGCTTTAATATTGTAAGGTAATAGATATGTAATCACAGTGTAATTTCTGCAGCTTTTCAAAGTTTAACCAGGACTGTGCTTTCATTTTGTAAAATATATAGATTTGATTGTATTGTTGTTAAAATAAACCTACATCAATATAAACATAAAGTAAATATGCACATGACTATTTAAGACGAGATCAACTCATGTCATTTGACCTGTTACATCATCCTTACATGTTTTTCTACATAAAACCTTTTTTGATAAGCTCTTCTACCTTTGCTTTAACAACTTTGTGACCTATTCAGTTTTGTTTTTAGCAGCTCTGTGAAAATCTGTGCATGCACAGGAAAAGCAGCAGGTCTGCTTTCATTTCCTTGTAACTCCTGTCGTAAAAACACTGCTAAAAGTTTCTTCATCACCCTTCACTCAACGCTTTCCCGACTCCTAAATAAAACAGGCAGTCCGAGAAGTACGTCTCCATTGTCTGTAATGTCCACACATCATGTTGAGTCTAAGTCCTTGCTGACTGGAGTGCATCCTTCATCTTTTCTCTTTTTCCAGCACAGAGACATTTTACTTTTAACTTCTTCTTTTAAATTCCCTACTGTCATCTGCCTCTCTACCCACACCTTTGGCAGCCAACAAACTTATGTGCAAGTTACCCTCATTTGTCTAATTGTGGCAGTAAATCAAATTAATAGAGAAATCCTATAAAAGTGCTGTATTCTTTTTAAATCAAAAATATAGATATTTGCATGTGCCAGGCCAACAATATACTGCCATATCAATATTCTGTCGCATCTATACTTTTAATAATCTTCTCAACTAAGACACTTAAAGACCTTAAGCTATAAGCCCAAATAGAGGTAGGAAAACTGAACGTATACTTGGGATGGGAATTTAAAACTAGTTTCAGTTGTGAACATTACATCTAGCTTAAGGAATTCAGATAATTTGTCCTTATGCTTAACAATCACCTTCTCAGTTCCTTCCAATTAACTCTTCATACCTTGCATGTCAAGGACATCACTCTCTCACAAGAGGCAGCCAGAAAAAACAATTCAAAGTTGTCAAGGATATGATCATAGCAGACAGGAGATAGAGGTAGTAAAACTGTGTCTTAACTGTAAACACAATGACGTTAAGCAACATGCATAGGCATTCATCTAAGCAGCACAGTGTTGAATATCAGAGGTGTCATGCGTTTGACATCGTTGACACTGATAAACTGTGTATGCCTACCAGTTTCCACACAGAAGATCCACAATAAGGGAATCGATAAAGGGATGACGTATTTTTGAAGGCCAACACAGAAGTTAGCATCAGGCTGGTTCCCTTGACTTCAAGCCTACTAAAAGCCTATTGAACTTTTAACTGTGTTTTGGATCATTACCGATAATAAGCTCAGTGGCAAACAAAAAATCATGAAACATGTTCTGCTCTTCGTGATGATCTTAACAAACAAACCTACTTTTAACAATGTTTTAAGCTCAAACATAATTGGCAAGAATAAGAAGGTATTAGTAAGCTACCATGAAACTACAACATGGCAGTTCAACTTGGATTTTCCAATGCATAACATCTTATGTAACCTTTTGTTTGAGAGTTCCCTCATAACTGAGTGACCTGATCAAGTTGGTCCTCATGGCTACAATAGTGGCTTAACAATTGATCATTTAAAAAAACAATCAGAAATGTTTGCTGTCGGGTCCTAAGCCATTGTTGTCGTCCATCGTAGCAGTTAGTTTGCAACTTTTATGTTAAACCTCGTGTTTTAGACCCACAAAAGCAGTTTAAGATTCAAAAGCAGGCAACATCAGTTGCATTTTATTGTTTCTATTAAACATGAAAAATCTCATGTGCGTATGCTCACCACAAACCTTGTTTCAGGCACTAATCCAATAACTGGTAATCTAAATCCCATTTACTCTGGAGGTTTGGGAACCAGGAAGTGCTAAATGCTAACTTACTGGTGTGTTTTTGGATTATTTCTGCACCACTCTCCAAATTGTAACTACTCCCACCCCTGATAACTACACATTAAGATGGATAAGACGGAGAAGTGCCATTAAACATCTATTCCACTGTCAGGCAGAAAAAATACTTTAAAATACTTCTGAATCAGATTTATAGAATGTGATTTAATACTTCTAAAAACTTCTGATCCACAGAAATCCTGATCGCACCCTTTTTCCTGACATGATCTTAAGCAAGACTAAATCAGCTCAAAGGGAGCTGTTGAACGAATGACCCATGTACTCTGACATTTTCCCTGAGAACCAGAACATTATCACATGATAACTGAAAAATTAGCACACCATGTTTCTTGACAACATCATAACTACAGGAGTGCTCCTCTCTCCAACAACACTCACATTCATCACAGATTCATTTTGTAGTACACCTCTTAACAGTGACACTGCCAGAAACAATCATTGTTGTCATAGTGAGACTATCTCACAGCAAACTAAAATCAGCTGCTCATTCCCAGCCAGAAACACACACATTCTTCCACACTAAGCATCTCACGGTATATTTAGCCCCCACGACAACTGCACGCCACATCTGCCTTTCCTTTCATTTCTAGTGGCACGCCGGGAGCACTACGCTCACATTTAAAGACATGCCCCCTCACTTTAAATCCTTCTCACATGTTGTCAAGTAGAACAAAAACAAGAACTCCACTCAGCACTATCTTTTGAAGAAGCGTCACTCGGAAGGAGATTAAAAAAAGGGGATTCTTACCAGTGAAAGCCCGTCCACAGGAGACAACCAGACTACGAGGAGAGAGAAACGTGTCTACCAGACGAAAACCCAACCAGAGACGCCTCCCCGTGCTCTCCGCCACCAAATCAATTTCACACTCGCTCACCTCCCTGCCACCGTGATGTCATTCATTCATCCGTTTTCTGGTAGCCATGGCAACCTTGCTGCTTGGAGAAGATAATTCTTTTATATATTTCTTTCTCTCACTCTGTTTCTCCAGTCCTCCCCCTCTCCAGACCCTGATGGACCCAGCCCACTTACTCCATATGAGAGGGTTCAGTGACACCCTCAGTCTCACAAGCACCCACCCCCCTCTTCACTACTATGACAAGGTAGGGTGGGTGTAAAAACAGAGTGGGAGGGTGCAAAACACAGAAAGGGGAGGAGCCTGGATTCACCTCATGTAGCGTGCAGGCCCTTGAGAGTTTGTGGTCAAACAGGCAGACTTTTGTCAAGAGAGACAAAGAAAACTGGCAGACAAGGGAGACATAGCGAAGCCTGAATGGGTGCACCTGAAAAATTGCCTGTTTTGATGTGAGCCACCTGTCTCTCTGGAAAGCACAGACAAAACACAACACATGCACAGATGTGTAAAACTCACACACACACGAATCCCTCTAACACTTGTCCCTGCAGTTTAGTGTGAGGTGATGAATAGTTAATGACCACAGCCATCATTACTAAGCCGCCTTGCTGCTAATAAGCCCCTTGTTGACCTTGGAAAAAGGGGGGAGGAAAATCTGGTCACTGAGGGACAAATCAAACAAAGATCCTCACTTACACGCACCAACACCCTGTCTGAAGCCGCCTCCTTTATTCAATCATGAGCCACCTTCTCCCCCGACAGTTCACAATTTTGTTCACAGCAAGCCCTTCTCGACTGGATTAAGTTGTTCATCCCAGCCACATATAAACCATTGTACGCTCCCCTCCTACCACTCAGCACCCCGCTGTTTTCTTATTGAAATCTCCCGTGTGTATCTTAGCTCCCTCTTTACTTTTCACCGGCAGGAAAGAGGTGCCAATGATACAGAAGTTCATGGAAGAAGAGGGGCAGATCTAAAACAGGCAAACCATCTCAGGATTAAAAAATCAACATGACCTTGTGAAAAACAGACACACAGGAAAGGGTCACATTAAAGGAATAGTCCGGGATGTTTGAAGTGGGGTCTTACAAGGCATAAGACTGAATATTAGTCAGTGGCAGAGACAGGGCAGGGTGTTTCCCGCAACCTCACGGTACGATACGTATTCTGATAAGCGCAAATTATTGACATTTATTATGCCTTTATTAGAATTCCCAACAACTTTAATTTTGTTTTTTTCATTGCAAAAATAAAAATATTGTTCTAAAACTCAAGACACTTAAATTTAGGTCCTCAAAGATTTTAGACCCAAGTTAATTTTGAACATGTGCTTCATTCCTGTAGATTGGCTTTGACTTTGAACTGTGCCGTTGATAACATCGCCCAAAGTGTATCGACAACAGCTGTCACTGCATCAGAGGCTGTATCGATTCTGTAGAATCTGCATTGATGTACGTATCAGCAAGAAGTGCGTGACAATATTTTGCCGTCTCGATATTTTGAGCAAGGGGCTGGGCAGAAATCAGCTCTGCATCTGTAGATAGTGCCACTGCGTAATTTAAAGAATACTGGGTGAAAACAAGCCACAAAAACAGTGTAGGGTAATTGCACAATATATTAGAAACATTTACAATAACTTACTTTTCGACTACCAAGCAGCTTTATTAGGTACTACTCTGCTACATGGCGCAGCCGACGTGTCCTTACTAACCCACAAGCAGAGATAAACAACTATAGTCTGCAGAGGAAACAATTATTTGTTAATGCAGGTGTTTAAATTGAGAGCTCATTTCATCAAACTGGATGTAATAATAGTGTGACAATAAAAAAATCAATTGCAATGTTTCAGGATCAGAGGATACTAGCAGCTTTTGCACATGCCTCTGCAGTCTGCAGCACTCATCATGAGGAACCTCCCTGCTGTAATGAATATGCTTGTACAGACCAGATTCAAAGTTTCACAGCTTCATTAACTCAAAGGGAAAACAGGAGGAGCTGAAGGACAGTATATATTTATAGTAAGTATTCAGATTGAACTGATTGTTTATTTTGTCAGGACAGAAGCTATGGTTTCAATGATAAAGTTACTTGATGAAACACTGTATGTTCGTTGTTGAAGAGGTAAACCGAGCTACAACAACGCACTTCATCAAGACAACTGTGTTTGGTCAACAGGACAATCTTTTACATATGTAAATTTAACTATCTACCAAGGTTGCACCAAAACAAAGTGTACAAATGAAAAAGTAAGTTCAGAATATAGCCTGTAATCACTCTATACAGTTTCTGTGGATTTTTTAAACCAAAATTCATTAAATTATGCAGTGGCACCATCTGCAGCAATGTACAGCCCTAGGTTCTGAGCTAACATTTTCTATAAAGACACAGAGCCGATCTCTGTCGCTGTGGCTAATGTTCAGGCTAATGCCATGTACCTCAAAAATCCCAACCTATCCCTTTAAGAAAGGCCCAGAAAAATAAGGATGCCCAACGAGAGACCAAATATAGGGTTGTACTCCAGGTTAAGGTATGGGATCTCCTCTCATTTACAACTCTGCACACATCATTTTTAATTAGCTAGCAGTACTTTCACCTGGAAAATCTCTCCATCTGTCTGCATCAATCCAGCACCTGTCATTCCTTATCTCTCTGTTGCTTCTTGAATAGTCCAATTAATGACTTGGGTTAACCAACTGACACTAAAGTGACAGGTTTTTGTTTTACACCCTAATTTCAGTGTTTAGACAGTCAGCACTGATTCATTCGGACAATGAACCCAATCAGGGAGGTCTCTGCAAGACACATCTGAAAGGCACATTTTTCACAAGAAATGTTTCCCCTTACACTGGCTGAAATACTGGGCAACAGAAAAAATCCATCCATGTAAGAATTTAAAATATTTCCATGCATAACACGAACATAAGCAGGCTCTCAGGTTCAGCTAAATATCACACTCACATACTGCTTGTTCTGTCTACAAAGCAGTAAGACATTGAGCCTGTCCTATCCTGTTTGACTGCAAACATTAGGGCTTTATTTAAATTCTACAATCTCCCATTCAAAAGGAGATTTGTTCCGGCATATTTAATGGCATGTTACGCAGAAAAAAAATAACAAAACTGGGAATATTCCAGGTGCACAAGCTTATATCACACACGACCACCCACAATTGAAATGAGGATAAAAGGAGGGATTCTGAAAAAAAAAGTATCTTTGCACATTTATTTGGATATCAAGAGTAATAAGAGTATCAAGTGATTCACAAAAGTTGGAATAAGCCCACCCAATCCTATGTTTTGATTCCTCCTGTCTGAAAACATGACATCTGCTAAAAATATTGTCTGTTTGTGGGGTTACAGTGATTACAGTTTCTTTTCATAGGTTTTCAGGGCAACAATGGCAAACACATGGCACTTCTGATGTTCAAAGCTGTGCTGCATAGATACCTCTAGTGTTTCCTCTTACTGAAAGTTGCACCAGAAACAATGTTTTGGTCTGTTTTATCGAACAAGGGGAAACACTTGGTGTTGGAGGGCTTTGGGGATAATTAACCATGACACTGTATAATAGTCCCATCCCTAGTTGCGCAGGAAGTGACAATTCTACCAAACAGCCAACAGACGGCAGCTTTTTAGCTTCACCCTTTGGGGTCAGCTTGGTACACTCTGCACTCCAACAAAGGGTTCCAAAAAAGTGGAACGGCACTGATCAGTGTGTGTAAAAAATACAACCCGTTTCATGACATAAATCCCCTTTTCTCCTAAAATTCTTCAGGCCTCTCTATCCATAATACTATCACTTTACAGGGTCAATTGGACTTAACTGTTGGGCCTTCAATGTTGGCCTGTGTCATTCGAGGATCAGACCAAAATTTAGGTTGGCAGCAAAATAGGAGAACAAAAGAGGAGTAGTTAGGAGATATCAGGATGAATCACCTCACAAACTGACTCAGACAGGATGATGTGTTAACTCAAGCACTGCTGTAACAGTAGCAGCAGCAGAAGTAATGATAATTGCATTAAAGCTACCAGGCAACCAGGCTGATAACAAAATACTAGAGTTACTTTCCGTGCACAGGCACAACATACTATGAACATAGGAACAGGTGAACATAACTCACTGTCTACAGCAGGAGAATCAATTTCATTTATCCTGCTCTCTACTTTCCTGCAATTGCAGAAATTTTCTGTGCAGACACCTGTGTATGTGTTATGTTGTAAAAAGTTCCCAAGCTATCTGGAGTCCTATCTGGTCCGCCTGCTAGCATTGAAACACAGTTTTCTTTGGTGCATAGAATTTTACACTCGTAAGGTGTGTCACACACTGATAAATATGCTCATCCATATGATCTTACTTGGAAGATTTAAATACAACTATTATCGTTATTATATTATAGTCTTTTTGGGTAGTTTAACCTGCCAGCTTTCTCTACATAATGCACAGTGCCACTTGAACTCATAGGAATGTAATGTAATGCGGTTAGGCCCTTCCGGCTGGACTCTGTCTGCTTCAGATACTGCACTGTGAACATGAATGGATCTACCAGAAATATACAAATCTGTAGCCTCATTTTCAACTGAACTGGAACAAAACAACTGAGCTCCAGGTATGAAAATGACCCTAATCACATTGGTAATAGCCCCTACTGGCTCAGTTATTTCTTTGTGTGGCCCTGCATGCCTCCTGCAATGTTTGGAGCTCTTAATGGGGAAATAAGAAACAAAACAAAACAAAACAAAACAAAAATAATACTGTGAAATTTATTTCCATGTCCTTTTCATGGATGAATTGAAAAAATAATATGCAGATCAATCGATAACTGAGGCACTACTTAAAAAGTAATCTAAGTAATCATTTTAGTGTAAAACAGTCAGAAGTGAACTTACAAAAAGCTCATCGTTACATCAAGAAACAAATCACAAATTCTGTCCTAAAAGCAAAACTCAAATCAAAATAGGGGATACTGAAAGATTCACAGCTCTTACTGTTATTTTGGACTTTATTACATTCTGTCATTAATTGTATGGTTTTGAAAGAGGTACAAGTGTGTGCTGAAGTAGCCCACTTTCTCTTGCTATTGCACATTTAAAGCCATCATTATGACCACAATAAGTCACTTTAATTGTATTCCAGCTGTGCTTAGCCTTTAAGATTGAAGGCCTGAGACGGGGAGTACCTGCCGTTAATTTCCTATAGGTGAAGACAGCGGGGCTAACACACAACTGTGCAAGCTCGCCATGAAAGTAGAAAATAATAACCCCAGTTAATATTTAGTACATATGCTCCAGAGCGTCCATTCGGTATCAACCACAACAACAAAAGTCAGGTAACAACTTTTAAAACGAAACGCTGTTTATTTTACTGACCTTACTAGCGGCTGTCCAGCTGCTTCACAGACTGCTCCGAACGTTAGCATCTTTGTGGCGCACTTTCTGACCGCAGGAAGTTAAAGTATTTACTCCACAGCTATGTGACGCTGAATACGCGTATTTTCTGGTTGTTTAGTCCCTGTTCAATTATAATTAAATAAAACGTATAGATAAGTTCAATTAAAAAACCAAATACAACCCATTTCAGAGGGCTACTGTCTTCTGCTGCTCCTAAACATTTTATGGTGCTCTTCCAATGTAAGCATTTTTCACTGCACCTCTGTTTTTAATTAATAATTATCAATTTTCCAAGTCCAAACTGAGCTAACTATATGGGCAAAAATGAGAGTAGATTTGATAATAAGGAATATTTAGTAAACATTTCAACCAACTGGCAGTATTGTGTAGGGATGGGAATCGAAAGCCAGTTCCAGGTGAGAACTGATAACTCCATCAAGGAACTGAAATCATCTGTCTTTCTTCTTAACAAATCCATTGTCAATTCCTTCCACGTTGCATCCTCAAAGCATGCCTTGCAAATAAAATACACTACACATTTATTAAGAGATAGTCAGCAGAAATTATTTAAAAAGTCAAAATCAAAGCCAGTAGAGGTAGTCAAAATTGTTTCTTAATTTTTGACTAAAAAAAAAAACGCTTAATGCACGGTTTTCTATAAATGGAAACACAAGCAACTTGCAGCAGTATTTTCTACACAGTACAGGATGGATATCTGGAGTTTGACACTATTGTCATTGAAAACCTGTGTAGGCCAACTTTTGCCCACAGAGAAAATCCACAGGAATTAATAAAAGAACTGTTGCAGAATCTGATGGATGAGCAAAATTCTTAATGGCATTGGTATCAAGAAAATCTTATCAATTCCATATTTAGTATTAGGGATGGGAATCAAAAACCAATTTCAGTTGAGAATTGATAACAGCTCCCTCAATGAATCAATATCATTAGTCTTTTTGTTTAACAATTCCTTCCACTTTGTTCTGCATGTCATGTTAATCAAGAATTAAGAAAAATATGAATCGCAACGCAGATTTTCGGTTTTGTGCAAATAATATAAATTGTGCTTTGCTAAATAATCCCTAGCACACATATAGCCAACATGTTTCCTGTAAATGCAGATCTTCTTTTTAACCATAAAAATTTAGTAGTAGTGAAATGTACTGGTACTGGTAGATTTTTGAACACATGAAATTCCTTTTACTTACAAATGAGAAATGTAGTTTTCAAATTAAATCAAATTATTAATTATACTATGTTTAAACGATTTACATGTGTTTGCAAATGCAAATATTGCAATAATGCTAAAATCGGGATTTACTGATCATCCCTCCTCTGCAGTGATGACAGCGGTCGTGGAGGAACAACACAGGAAGACAAAGAACTCCACTGAAGCTGCAGGTGTCCATGTGTGATTCAACAGGCAAGTACTGCATTTATTCAGCTGCCACATTTGATGTAGGTAATTCTGAAAAATAGCTGCGGATTTTAAAATGGTACGATTCAGGAAAACCCTGTTATTGGGGCTTTTTGGATAAGTATCACTCCATCTCAGTCAGGAGTTCTGAATACTTTCAGATGATACCGATGACTGATCTTCATCAATCAGCCTAACACCTCACAATCACAGGAAAGACTTTGTGTTTATTGATTTGGCCACCTGCACAGTCCTTCATATATTCTCTATACTTTGGTCTTTAAAGGAGCTGGTTTACGATAACCATGTAGATTAACATGAAAGTAAGTAGAATGTTTGGGTCGCAGTCTAGTCTCAGTTATGGCCCTTTTCCATCAGCACGTCTTAGCCCTACTCTACTCGGCTCGGCTTTCCCCGACTCTACCTGGCTCTACTCTACTCGCATTGTGCGGCTTTTCCACCAGCCCGGTTCCCTGGCCAGCGGGGGCAGGGTCGCCAAAAAACAGCAGGGCGACACTGCGTTCATGTCATTTTGAGCACGACACAACAATCGAAACAATGGAGGACTTGGAGGCAATCTTATACTTGCTGCTCGATCTGTGGCTTTTTGTCACAAACCGAATGAAAGAGGAAAGCAAAAGAAGGCTGCAGGCGGTGAGAAGAAATACCAAAGACGAGAGCAATCAAGCTGCAAAGAAAAGACGTATGAGGGTAAGCTAATGGTAGCTACCGCTAGCATGTTAGCTAGCTTGTCGCACTTATGACTTGTCGGTGACGACATTCTCTGACCAATCAGTAGTCGGCAGTCGGTCGAAGTCACTAGTATCGACTCAGCTCGCTTAGAACCAGAGCAGAGTAGGTACTAAAAACTGGTTTGTTTTAGGAGGTACCGTGCCGGTGGAAACGCAACGCAAACCGGGTAGAGCCGAGTAGAGTAGAGTAGAGTAGAGTAGAGTAGAGTAGAGTAGAGTAGAGTAGGGCTAAGGCGTGCTGGCCATTAAACTGTGGACCTCGACATTGTTAAATTAAAGTTAGTTCAATTTGTTATTTAATCTGCCTTTTACCACTTTTTTACTGCTTGTGGACTTGTTGTATGAAAGCAATTTGACGCTCCAGGTTGTGTTGTTGTTTTGAATATCGTCTCTGCTGTGTGATTATCTTCAACATCTACCTGCAGCTTCAATGACTGAATCAGAGCACTGATGATACTGAGAACATCAATCAATCATTCAGTCTTTCTTTATTTGTATAGCACCAGTTCATGTTATCTCAAGGCACTTTACAATAGAGCGGGCTGAAGCCATACTCCTCATTTTATAGATACCCATATATGCATACAAATACATATAAATATATATATTTTTATATAAACATACTTACATCCAGAGGAGTGTCCATCCAGGCAGAGAAAAAGGGACTAAAAATAAGAATTTATGATAGCATCAAACCCATGCACACATAAATCTGTCCTCATCACATTTTTCTCTGCTAAATTTAGATTTAATCAATCAATCTTTATTTGTATAGCCCCATAAAACATCAGTCCTTCCCCACAGATACCTCATCTACATAGGACTACTTCTCACATGGTTATTCCTGGGAATTTGCTCTTGCCTGGTTGTTTTTTCATGTTGCATCACTCAGTATTTCTCAATACTCTGTTAGTCACGTCTGATTCGTGGTTGTGCTCCATCTCTAAAATCAGGTCAATTTGCAAATCAGAAGGATGAGAGGTAGAAGATAGAGTCTGAATACAGAGAGAGAGGTGGGTTAGATCCAAGGGTGAGGGTGTGTTAAATCTTGAAATCAAGGCACAAGGGACAGGAAATGATCAGAGCAGAGGTTCAAGTCACATACGCAGTGCACACGTACACACATGAGAAGTGAACCTGTAATCCAACACAATTCCCTCCACAATAACACTTGAGATGATGCTTAACCCTCTCTTCAGAACTCTCATCTCTGCTCTCAGAAATAGGCAGAAAATAGGATGAGACGAACTGACAGTTTTATCTCCATGTTCTTTTCTTCTTCACCTCTCACATTATGCTCTCTTTGTGTTCTCTTTTCTTCCTCATTATGTTAGCCCAGATTCACTGTTTTCAAGTGTTTCCCTTGAGTATGTGCCTGCCACTCTTTACCTCCACCCTTCAATCTTTCTTTTACACCAGGCAACAGGTTTATTTGTAGCTTTAATGCACATGTACATGTCCAATAGTACACTGGAGTTAAAGTTAGAGGATATGGACAACAGATGGCATCTGTATTTTTTTCCATCAATACAAACCAGCTGTTTGTCACAGTGCCAGTATTATAAGCTTTGGCATAATTGTTAAAATCAAAAGTTGATCCCTGTTTGACATCACTCAAACAAATGTGTAAGTCCTAGACACCTGATATTGGGCAACTTTTCATGTTATATGTTGTTTTCTTATTTAAAAATGCAATCTCCTGCACACATTAAATTGTACAAAGACATTATCAACATTTCTGTATGTTTAACCTCATGAGACCTTCATACATATGAGAACATCACGTAACTATTTTCTATCAATGCCCTTCCAAGTAGGTGCACAATAAAAAATGCACTGCAAACAAAAGCTTCCGTTTCAGGAAGTTAGGTGTCAAAATTTTCCATTCCCTTCATGTTATCCAACACACAGTTATTTTATAGTTTTTTAAAAAAAAATTATATAATCAATAGAAGAAATCAAAGAAATCAAATGAAATAAAATAATTTCCCATCTAAACTTAACATTTACAATAGATTATGTTGTAGTGTATTTAACATAAAACTGGTAATGGTTCTAACTGAGAACAGCCTTTTTTCGGAGAGTCGTGCCTGGCAACCGATCAAACTAGAGAGCACTCGGAGATCGCAAACCTCCGCCAAGGTAGGTTTTTTTGTGGAGTAATATGCAGAAATGCCAAAAATGGTCCTATCTCGCAATGTTAAAAAATCCTTTAAAAAATTCCTGGATCCGGGTGGTGATCTGGATCAGTCCCGAAATCTTATCATTTGTTTCTTCTCCCATTCCACACATTTCCTGAAAATTTCATCCAAATCCGTCCTTAACTTTTCAAGTTATCTTGAACACAAACAGACAAACAAACCAATGCCGGCAAAAACATAACCTCCTTTGCAGAGGTAAAAATTAAATTCACAAGTTACATTAATTTAAAAAATGTCTCAGTCCTATCTGAAAATATCTGGAAACATATTAAATACATGATGTATTGTATCAGCCGAGGAGGGTATCATAGCATTGCGTGAAAGGGGGTGTCATGGCCCATTAACCGTTAACCTAATTTGATTATAAGGCTGAATATGAGTAATGACATGTTTGAAACCAAGCGCACAAACACCACAGTCAGATGTAATGTTTCATCTCAGCGTAAACTCCCCCTACAGCATCTCAGGCAGATCAAAGCAGTATTTTTAAAGGGAATGCTTAACTGTTCATGTTCACATCATTTGCATGGCTCCGCAGATGGGCTCATACTCAGCACTCCAATATACTCTACATCTAGCTGCAGGCAAGAGAACCTGGTAGGTGGACAAGTGTTTGTGTGCAAGGGGGAGGGTCCGTGTGTGCATGTGCATTCTTGTTTATGAGTGTGTTGAAGGCTTGATTGTGATGGGAGCAGTCAAGCGGTTACATTTAATGCACCTGCCCTCGTACACATTCCAGAAAGGGGAGAGCACCATCTGCTTCATGTGCCGCTATCTCTGTCCCTCTTTTCCATCTTTTTTTTGTCCTCCCACCTCTTGCGCAGGAAGACCTTTGGCATCTGCCTATCATGTCACACCAGCTCCCACTCCTGCAGACTAAATTCCTTACATAACATTCAAGTGCTTCTGCTTATGGAGCGCTCTGTTTCTTTTTCTATGAGCACAAATTCCAGCACGATTTGCTTTACATTTGTCTTTGGCTGATGCACGACTCTACCATTCAAGGTCAGGGTTTGGCTGCTGAATTAAATAAAGTAGGTACGTTGCCTTTAGAGCCATCTATATAAACATGGTTCAAATGATGTAAGTAATTTTGCATTGTTCCAGCTCCACCTCATGGGGTTTTCTTAAGTAAATCTCTCTAAATACCACAAAATTCAAATTTAAAGTATTAGGTCTTGTCAGGTATGGGAGCAGTCGCCTGTTCACCATATCAACCTTGTACCTGTTCTGCTCCGGCCTTCTGATGGCCATCGGCCAGGCCTGTGCCAGGAACATGTTCCAACACTTCAGGTGACCTCTGAGCTGACCCCTCCACACCTCCCTGTGGCCCGGTCAGCTCAGCTGTTGCTCCAGTATCAAGCAGCAGACCGTTTCCATTTCTGACCTTCTGAACATGTCAGCATCGGACACAATGCATTAAAGGGAAGTGGTCAAGTAAGTGTCCAGCCGGCGTCTGGCCACTGGTCAATGTCCAGGCCTTGCAAGAGTATAGCAAGACTGGTAGGACCAGGAACCTTAAGACTCTGTCTTCTGCCTGCATGCACAGATACTGTGAGCGCTGTACCGCCTTGTGCAGTGAACTCACCGCTCAATAAGCAGTCCATAAGCCCATGTAAATTATGACCAGCCAACAGGTCCAATAAGACAAAATAACCCAGTAGACAGCGAGTCTTTGGTCTTTCTTGCTGGTTAATGTCTGTGCTGAATGTGATTGTCCATTGTTTCAGTTGAGTGGTTTTATGCAAGTTTGAGCTAACAGCCTTTATAAAATGTAATCTTCAATTTATATTCAAAAGAGGCCCAAACCACACTGTTCCTTCATGGCAGAGCTGAACAATTCTGGAGAATATATTATTGCAATATTTTTTCTACTGTGACATGTATTGATTTGCGATTTTGAGGAGAACTTTTAATTTTATTGCTTTGTTTTTTTTTGTCTTTTGCAAAAGATTTTATTAGATCTTAAACTCAGTCTTTATGTCTTTTTGTCCTTGCAATGTTGGAATAGTGAACTGTTCTTTTTTTTTAACCCTATTATGGAATCAAGTTAGGTAAATTATGGGCATGCTTGATACTACTGCAAACCTGGTGCTTCACAATGAACACGACTTGGTGACCAAGATCGTGTCACCCACCCAAATCGCCTGTCCATAAAATAGCTCATTTTGTCACCGTTGTGTTGCTCAGTGACGTCATGCCCGCTCGAGTTTCACCGCAATCATATAATATCATAGATTATATATTTGTATATATTAAAAACACTGCAACTGATGCAGATGAGGAAGGACAGGACCGCAGAGAACCGCCACTTCTGTTGAATAAAACGGAACTAATTTACTCACTAACCATGTTCCCACAAAGACATGGATTGACACCCTGATGTGATCCAGAATAAAACAGTTGTTGTGGGTGTCATCACACACCCACACAACGCTGATTGGCTGTGGCGGCACAGCCACACATTTCGTCTCCTGAAAGTTCAAATTTTTCAACTTTGGCGACCAAGCAACGCTAACTGGTTGCATGTGCAAAGTGATCTGGTAGCATGGCCGAGTAGCCCAGATTGCACCCATTGCATCATGGGAGGGCTGGCCCCGCCCCATCACGGCTGTACGTTGACTTTACATGGAGAGTGGTCACCCAGGTCACCCAAGTCCCGTTCGGTAACTGTTTTTCAAAAGAAGGCCATAGCCCCAGCTCAGTTCCATGTCTTCCTGTGTTATTAGGTAGAATGTCATTTACTTTGAGTAGGTGTGCATTTACATGGCTGCTGTGGTGGAACTCGAAAACCCCTTTCAGTGACAAAACAGCTGTTGTCTCTCAGGTTTCATCCACTGCTTTCTTCAGTCTATGGATAAAATGAGCACTACACAACATGCAGTACAGGTGTCTTTTCAACCATGTTAACTGTTTTTATGACTGTGGGAATCATAGTTAAAGTTAAAACGTAATACATTTTCCAGCTCTATTTCATGGTACAACCAGGCAATGAACCATACATGTTTAAATCTACACACACACCCATGTTAGCTGAGGCAAGTCCTGGCAAGCCCAGACTCTGACCCTGACATTGATGTCCTGCACAGACATGGTGTCCAATAATAGCTCTGGAAGAGAAACAAAGTCTACAAGGCCACCAGTCACATGCCAGCGGCAGCAAGTCTGCATTAATATGAGGAAGTCTTCTATAGAAAGATGAGGCTCACATGAGACCCCCCACCCCCTTACAAAGACTAGTATCATATAGGGCTTAGCCAACCTTTGTGTCTGCCGCTGCACCTGTTCAGTATTGATCCCATGCAGCCTGCTCTGCTTTGATGATATTGTTTTATCAGATGGAGGGGAAATCTCAGACCAGGTTTGGATTTAATCTTAGCCTGCTGGAAGTGCTCCAATCCCATATGACATGCTGCTGCTGCTGCTGCCAGCAGTGCTGCCCGCCACCTGTCATTAGCTTAGCTGCTGTTTGAGCCAGCCAATTGCCCGGTCCCATGGATCACACTCACATGAATAGTCTGGGATTTCATCTTAATCTCTGGGTCATTTTTCAGCTCACTTAGACACCTAAGATAGATAGGAAGATGAAAAAATGCTGATGAGTGTGATCATTAATCACACCTTCTTATATAACATTTCTTTGAGATTTTTTTTAACTCATAAAACTAAGCTCATAGTCTCCGTCTGGACTTGATACAGTGACCCAAAGCATATGTTGAAAAGTACACTTTCATGTCCAATTTAAGAAAAACAGTTTCATACGGCACATTAAGTCCCAAAGCAAATGTATCAGATGAGTTCTTTTAGATCATTAGATATTAATATAATTCATCAACATCAGTTCTGTTCATAAATAAAAAAAAAAAAACATTGCTTCAACCCTTCATATGCCAGCATGTCCACATTATATCACCGATATTTTTGGTAAAAAAATGCATACAAAATGAATAATTTCCTATATCTTAATTCTGAATGAAAACCTGTCTTTGACAACAAAATGTCTGATAGAGGTCAGTGATTATCACAATAGTTTTGTGCTGTGTCAGCTTAAAGTGAAATCCTTTATTTTACATCCCTTTTGGTTGCATCAAGAGTTGTACGTATTTGATCTGTGATACTTTAACAAGAAAGTGGGGTCATCTGCTACAACGCAGTGAAACTACAAATCTGAAGCCTGCCCTTCAAATTGAAAGCATCTTAAGATATAGTATCATTTTTTTTCTACTGCAGCCATATAATAAAAAAATCACAGATATAATGAGATCAAATATGGCTGTTTTGGGCATCAGTGGGCTAAGTGTGATTATTTAAAGTACATTTTTTCTACAGCTTTTGAGTGCACATTTGACTTGAGTCTATAGGCCACATTACAAAAATTCAAGATAAATATGTAAATTTATGTAGTGGATAAAATAAGAGTCATAGTGTTAAAAAATTAGTACCCATTTCATTTAAAAATTTGCAACATTATGGGGTTTTAAATATTTACAAATATAGTAGCTTTGCTTAAGGCCATTCTAAGTCAGCTTTACAGAGTACGATGCCCTGTTGCCTGAATATTTTCCTAAATTGACTGACACTGTAAAAAATGTATTTTTAACATAAAAAATCAATGTCCAAAATATTTTTTTTCTTACCTAAAAACATGTATTTTAGTCTAAACTTCTCAGAGGAAAATAAATAGCTTTTACTTTTGTTTACACATTGTCAACACTACAGTCGTTTTAGAAAAGTTTCTAAAGAAATATTGTGTATCAAAATATAACCAGGTTTTTACAATAAGAATAAAGTGTACCCTAGAACAAGAGAAAATAGTGATATACAGTAAGAAAAGCGCTTTTTAAGGGAAAGTTTCTGTTCCATATGATAACAAATATAGTAGCTTTGCTTTAGATCATTGGCAGTAAGATAAGTGGCTCAGCTACCATTGCAAAGTATTCTAAACAAAATAATAAGTCTAACTGCAATCCCTTAAATAGACATCAGGCATTTCAAGCCATAGATTAGAGACATCTGTCACAATTTCACCAATTACAAACAGCACATGCTGGTGTGGATTACAATTTGCACGAGTCAGATTTGTGTGTGGAACAAATCTGCGGCTTCCCCAGATGAGCAGTAACCCACTTAATCCCATCCCACCCCTGCTTCTGTCTGCACGCTCAGCTGTTAGCCCTCTGACGTCAGACACATGAAATGCATCCCTTTACCGTCTGTCTGTGTGTATGTATACATGGGCTTTTCCAAAGGTTATGAGGGGTCCTGACCCATTAAACTAGCTGCAAGGGAAATCCAGTAAGCGTGGTAACTGACCAGTGACGTCTAAGAATAGATCACCTTAAGGACAGATCAACTGTTAGACTTCAAAAATGTAGACGAAGGAGTATGCATACAGTCTCACAGGACAATTTCAGTTAAGTCCGTATAAGGCAAAGTCCAAATGTGTCTTAAATATGTTGAAGTAAAGTTGCTGTAAACATGTGAAAAAACTGTGAGTTATGTGTTCTTGCATTATAAAATTAGAGTAAAAAAAATTAATATGCCTAATAGGGGCTCAGTGACATAGTTGGGTTCCTTCTGCACAATCCTGCTCAACCTTTCAAACCTCATAAGACGTACCATAGTCGAACCCAGTGTCCTCGCTGTTGTCATAGATATATGCTGCTGATGCCCACCATTTTGCACCCTGACCAGATGGCGCTTTGCATCTTGTTAAATGGTACACGACATAGACTGGTCAGATGCACAATACTAATTTTTACAGATTTAGTATGACATCCATGTATTTTTGGCATACTGAAAATTTTACAAATGTTTTTATCCTGCATACGACATTTTGGCAAAATCAGTATACACAGCTGGTGTATTAGGCAGTTTTGGATACAGCCAGTGCTCACTGAAATACAGTAATATCTGTTGTTTTTCCTGCTAACTGCATTTATCCCAGGGCAAGAAGTTAGTGACCAGATTTTTTGTTTGTTTTTAAGCAGTGAAGGGAGAAAATGCTCCCAAAACCATCATTGTGGTCGGTGGATGAATGAAGGTAACATGGACACTAACACAGAGGCACAGCTCCTGTGCTACTGCATGTTAGGGTGCAGACAATGTGCTGGAGTGGTTTGTCTCAGTGTAACATGACAGAGCCATAAAAGTCTTTAAAAAGTATTTTTTTTCACCAGTTAGAGGTCTCACATTTTAAATGGCCAATTAACAGAGGGCTGCATGGTGATGCAGCATGTAATACTTGTGTCTCAAAGCAAATAGGTATAAAATATAGGGATGGGAATTGACAATATTTTATCGATACCAATGATCCTGCTAATCGATCCAATTCTTTAACGATTCCCTTATTGATTCCTGCAGATTTTCCGTGTGGTCAAATGTTGGCTTGTAGATTTTCAGGGGCAACAATGTCAAACACACATGTCACAGCACAGATAACTGCTTCTGCAAGTTGCTGGTGTTTGCACTCACTTAAGGTTGTGCAGTAGCCACCTTTTGTAAAAAATTAAGCTACAATTCTGACCGCTTCTGAACTCTGTCAGTGGAAGGAATTGATAAGGGAACTGATTAGCAAAAAGACTCATGATATCGGTACTTTGATGGAGCTGTCAACGATTCTCCACTGGAATTGGTTTTCGATTCCCATCCCTAATAAAATATGTCTTCAATGCATGATAGAGTGCTTCTAGAACAAGACAAAAACTCTGCAGCATCAAAACTTCTCCCTTAAGCTGCTCGAAACAGCTTGCTCACAAGGCCCCCTGAACAGACCTGCCTGTGTGACATCCCACCATTGGTTCATTAGCAGTTTCAGCCCATTGGCTGCACTCAACAGTACAAGTGCAGACTCTAGAATGAATGTAGAGTCACCGACATCATGTAGCTGAGCAGTGATGACCTGAACAATTATCACAGAGTAGACTGGTCGACCAATCAGAGCAGACATGGGCCCAAACTTTTAGGCTCACACTTTTAAGCACAAAGTCAGCCTGTCATGATATATCTGGTTCTGGCTCTAGTGGCTATGACAAGCTGGAAAGTTAAAGTAACAGAGAGATAAGTCATTCATTGTCATCCAGGGAGTAGAAAATTTTTAAAGAAAAGAGAGGCTCATCTTTCCTTCGAGTGGGCACGGTTTTAGAGCATCCAGCAGACACAGCCAGCATCCTTGAGCAGAGACAATGGCCTCCTCTTTCATGATTTTGAAACATTATTCTGTGTTGTTTTAGATATTTTCCCTAACTGTTCTGGTTTCTTTTGTTAAAGGCCTAAATTAGATTACATTATTCTTCATTATGTGCTTTATACTAGCTGTAATGAACAGGCACTCTCCAACAGAACTATTTCAGATAACAGGTGGTCGCTGTCTTCAGATATTATGCAGCTGTGACTTTCACAACCTCACCGTGCTTCCTGCAGTCCTCTGTGGACAAGTATTTCCCTCCTTAATCATGCATAAAAGGCACCATTTACATCTTGCTAAAGCAGTGGGAGCTGGGTGATCTTACACAGCCAGGGGGGCTGCTTTACATGAGTGAAACAGTAGGAGGGGACCGTGTATTCCTCCAACACCTCTGGAGCTCTGACAGCAGCAGATTCATCTGGAAGATTTCTTGGTGGGAAAAGTCTTAGTTTGCATTCCCCTCCCCCTCCTGATCGCCTCCATAGTCCTCTCCAGTTCATAAATCAGCCCGTAATTATCAAAGAGGGTGGTGACTAACTCTTGGACCATTTGGCTCAACAGCTGACCACATTACAGGGAACTGAGCTGTGTCCTTCCATAGACCGACAGACTACAGCTTTCAGACATTAGCCTCTTGCTGGCTACACCCACAGACCAACGCAGCATGCTTTGCCATGCTGCAAAGAGGAGAAAAATGAAAGAAGGAAAACAAAGCCAGAGGGTAGCTGCTGGAAAATGGAACTGTGGAGCCATGGTGTTTAGGAAATCTTTTCACTTAAAAGAGAGAGTGATACCTCCATGCAGAGCTGGCAGAGTTAGAGGCCCACAATCTGGCCGAGCAGGAGGACAGATGGGTGTAGCACACACACACACAAACTTGCACACACACACCTACACGCGCACATACATACACACATTCACACACACACAAGACTGAAGAGCCGTTCCTCCTCGGACACTAGTTTGCTATCATTGATTTTTTTCCTCAGTGTTTAACTGTAATAATATCCCCTCAAAGCTTAAACACTAACAAGTCCACCACACATGCACTCACAAACGCTTGGATGAGTAGACTCCCAAGGGTCTGAATGAGCCCATCTGTGAGCCCCTGTGAGTTTTGTCAAGTGACACAAGCACAGTTATAGTCTAGACTGCTACTCAGTGACGCTCTACCAAATGAAGCAGAAAGAGGGTTTAAAGACTGAAATTTATTCGACTGGAGATCTTACTGCTCTTTTCTCTCATAACAAATAAAATGAGGAAGTTTATTTGGTCAGAGTTGGGTTTCTGTTCATATGTTTGGCATAATTAAGTCTTAAGCCCTTTCCATAAAACCCTGATATTATGAGGATAAGACCCGGGCAGCAGGAAAATTCACTGACTCAGTTGTTCACACTTGCTCCTCTCAGCATTTCTTTGGATGCACAAGGTAAAAAAAAAATTTCAAATGTTCAGATGCACATTTGAGTTTGTCACTCTCCTTACAATCAAAAAACCTCTCCCACTACAGCAGTTGTTTTGATTCGTCCTGTCAAGTTTCCCTTTTGTGGTTTCACTCCGGTCGCACAGGATGATGTCATCACCCCTCCCCTTTCACCTCAGTGAATTTACCCTGATCATTTGCTGCTGTGTTCACACTTCGGATTTTGCACAGATAAAATACTACCTAGGTGAAGCTTGAATAGGTTCCTTTTTATGTTTTGGTAAGAGAGGAGAAGCTTTCTGTAACTGATGTGCAGCATGTATAAGGAGCCAACCAATTTTCATTTTGTTGGTAAGAGAGTACAGGTGTTCATCAACTACATTTTTGCTGTGACAATAAAGGGACAGTGACTAGTACAAAAAAAAAAACTTCCATGACAAAACTTCTGCTGAGGCGTATGTCTAAACTTAATCAACCAGGGAAGATAAGCCTAAGGGCTGGTACACACGTCAACATTTTAAAAACTTAAATAATTTTGAAATAGTTAAATGGAGAAAAATGTCAGATTTAACAGGTTTGTTCTTGTGTGGTGTGCCACAAAGAGAGAGACACACCACGCCACACACCAACCAGTTCATTCATATAGTTCATTCACCAGCTTTCAGGCCTCTACTCTCTACTCTTGAAATCTCACGTGATCAAATGCGACTTTAGTGTAAACATTGCTGATGACATCATAAGGAATTGCCAAGCAAAATGCAGCTAGCTGCTAGCTTCTGATAACATCTTTGGCAGTTGTTATTTCCATTCAGCTCCTCTCTCTCCTCCTTAGCTCCTCTTCTTATTAGCCTGTCATGTATAATTCACAGGTCACACTGTTAAAACGCTTGCATTTTTAACACAAATCAAGTTTCTCCTCCGTTTCTGATGTTTGTCTAACATTATACGTTATACGTTATTTCTATTGTTGCCATGGCTTTGTTTCCTTCCTGCTCCGGACAGCTTGCTCCCTGATTGGCTTTGTTCAGTCCCATTTGACTTAGCACAGAGGATGTGCTTGGTTGAACAAGTTTTAGTATTTAGAATCAACACGTAGGATATTTATGATTGTAGGTCGGAATGGCCCCAATCATCATTCAAGAAGAAAAAATTACTCCTAGCACATCCACAGGATAATCAGGCAAGATTATCTTTAATTAATTACATCCAGCTGTGTCCTTTGCTGGCTTTGTTCAGTAAGCAGGATCCATGCCAAAAGTAGGGCTAAAGATCATGCAGTGTGTACCCCACTCAAAGGCTGGAACACACAGTGAAGATGTCCTTAGTACCTGGTAATTGGGTTTCATTTGAGAACTTGATAGGGCAATGCATCAGTGGTTTGATTTGAACAGTACGACTTGAGATACAACATCCTGTTAAGGGACGATCTCAAGACTAAAGAGTGATGTGAGAAAGCTCAAGTTATCAGTTTTCTTGGTTTTGTAAAATGCCAAATCAGGTCCATGTGAAACTAAGATTTGCACTCTATCTCTAATTACAGAAATATTCTCTTAATGAAATATTTCTTTACTTTAACTTTTCTCTTACCACCTCCTCTGCCTTCTTACTTTCTTAACATCGACACACTTTACACCTCACCCAAACACATGGAGTTTGCTTGAAAGCTGCCCAAAGGTCCTCCGAAAACTGGGACGATTCTCAACTGACTTTCAGCGCGCCAGAGGCTTTATTTTGCAGAAGTGTGTGTTTGTGTGTGTGTGTGCAGTGAAAAAGCCAACAAACCTGTTTTTCCTTTTTCTGCACTGCCAACTGGGACACATGCAGCGTCCCAGGGCAAACAACAGTGTGCAAGACAGAGGGAAAATAGGGAGAGAAACAAAGGCCAGTCTGCAGACAGTGAACAAAGACAGTAGCCTTTAGAATAAAGAGAAAAGGACCATGAGAATATAAATAAGGCAGATAGTAGGGCAAAAGTAAGAGATGATTTAATATGGGCATCACGGCTGTAGCTTGAATTTCCTGAAGTGCTTGGATAAAATACTCCAGGTTTAAAAAGTTCTTGAGTTTTGGTAAAAAGTGCCTAATTGTGGTTGCATTGAGAGCCATTTTGAACAACTATTCTAACAGACTTGAAAATCCATCTTGTTAGGAACCAAAGAAGGTTTTAATAATATTTGAATTTTGCCGTTATTTTCTCTTTTTAGCCAACACCGATATCCACCAGTCAGTTTTTATAAATGTTTTGTTTGGTATCTCCTACACTGGCTCTGACTTATTCCTTTCGTTGTACCAATCTATTTATATCTATTTAACAGAAAACAAGAAAAATTTGACTCTCAAGGAGCATGATGATTATTAAGATTATATTAAGGCCAATCTGTGCAATACTGTAACTGGCTCGGGAGGGTGATCAAGACCTGGTTACACTTGAGAACAGCATCTGTCCCAGCATTTTCATGTTCTTCCCTTGCATTCATGGGTTCTCCGCAGGTACTGCAGTTTCCTCAAGGCTCTATGAGCTTTGAGGTGGTCAAAATTTGGTTAACATAATTTGGGTAAAACAATAATAAAACACTAAGGCAATTTATTCATGAAAACAATTAAAGTTGTTATTTATATGTAGGTGCTGGGGCAGGCTCGAGTCCTCTGAGGTAAAACTTAGGGGGCCTTAGAAAGAAAAGGTTGGGAAACAGTGCTCTAATGTGTGACATTCAGCGAGAATAACACGGAGTTGAGGAAATAATCATGGTGGACAAGAGATAAAAGTGGGCTAAAGTGAGGCTTGATTTTACACATTTTGACCCCAGTGGAGCAATGTGACATGTTGGCTAGGGAATTTGTACAAAATTTAATTAATAATTGCATTGGTATCAATAAGGGCTGTAAGAAAATACAGATACACCAATACATCACAATATTCTGTGGCACAATATTGTATTGATATTCGTGGTGCAATACTGTGATATTTTATTAGTCAACCATTTGTCAAACTGACTCTCTGTCTCTATGTTGTATTTATGGCTATTATTTCTGTCACTGGAACCACAATAAATGTCGTAGATGTTGCATGGGCCATGCTTTAGATAAATAACACTGATTATAAACTGTGTTTTTTGTGCCTACAATATTGTGGATTTTTAAAGCTATTTCGTGAAACAAATTGTGATATATCGTCCTGTTTATAGTATCAAGATATTTTGTAATATATCATATCGTAGCAGATTGTGATTCTTGTAATTTTGCCAGATGTTTGCTGATACACATCCCTAGGATATAAAAACACTCTTTTCTATTTTCACACTTATGTATGACTGACATGTTTGGCTAAAATATTAGCTGCAATTATTGGCAGAAATGGTGCCAATACAAGTAATTGTTTGTGCTCTTATCTGCTAAGCTGTTATAGAGATGATTATATCCTACATCCCTAATGCAAAGTCAGCTCAGAGGTCATTTAACCATTTTAAATTAGTGCTTTATCTTCTGATTCGATTTGATCAGGAAGAGGAATAATCATTTGAACTTATTTTCATAAAGTCACAACTTACTACAGCTGTGCGGAGCTGGAAAAGCTTGAAAAGACCTTTAAACTGCTTCTGAAGTGCCTGAATGGAACCTTTGTAAAGCTAAATGAACCCTGAAGAAAAATCCCTGAAAACCATTGCAATCAAACAGCCAGTGGTCAACATTTTGAAATCAGACCTTTAAGCAGAGAAACAGAAAAACTCTGTAAATATCAGGAACAGTTCAAACAACCAGGAAAGAAGTGGCTCCTTACCTTACCGTAACATCTCCTCCGTAGTTCTTGCTGCTTTCTCACCAGCTGCAAAATAACATCCAGAGACAATCTGGGCTCAGCTGCAAAGATCTGAAATACTCAAAAACAGAGAGAGCGAGAGAGCAAGAAAGAAAACAACTCCCAAGTCTCTCTGCATCTACACCCATAGGCTGAAATCCTCCTCTGACATCCCATCACAGAGAGAAAGAGAGAGAGAGAGAGTTAGACAGGGAGAGGGGGGAGTGTGCCAGTTTGGGTGAATGAAGGGGGGGATTGTAGGAGAGGGAGAGAGCATAAGTCAGTCAGTGGGATAGAGATTTAAGAGCTGGTGTGTGTGCGAGAGAGAGAAAATGAGTGTGCTGCAGGAGTTTAAATCTCTAATTACAACTGTTTATCACGTGAACATGAGCAGCTGGTTAGAGGGAGCGACACAGGACTTCATACACTCTGTTGCGCCTGCAAGGAGTGTGTATGCCATGTGTGAGTTAGTGGGAGGAGAGCCAAGCAGTCCAACAATGGGCTGAAAGTGAAACCATAGTGTAAACAGGAGGACAAAACAGCGTCACACAGCAGATGTGCAGAGTGAGAAGAAGCCCCTCACCACTCCTCCGCCCCGAACCTTTCTTTCATCCCTCAGACTCCCTATTTTACCAAACTGTGATCTGTTTACACCGCTCTGATTGTGCTTCTCACCTCTGTACCCCACCAGTGCAGCTGCTTGTGAACTTACATGTAGAAATTTAGCATCAGAGCCTGGTATTTCAGGTCAAAGCTGTAGTTTTTTAAGGTTAAATGTGTGGCTAACTTTTAGCCATGCCAGCAGCAGGTTTATAAGACGGGAATAGTTGGTAATTTGGCCAGCCTTACACTTTGTTCCAGACTGAAACCGTTTCAGAATTACTGGGTTTTTTAATGCATAATATATGGTTTTCATGCAAGTTCTCATAACTATTTGATAAAAATGTGTTTTTAATAGATGTATTCTTTATTTAATTAATAAGCAAAGGTATTGTGAGTTAACCTGACATACCAGATGGACCGTTCAACGTATTTCACCAGTCCATCTGGAAAAGAGTCTAAAGAAAGTATTTGGGGAGGGCTGAACCTTTCAAAAGCATATCGGACAGGTGATTGGACATTGGGCTCTACTGCCGCGGACTAAAGGACAGAACATGAGCCATTTTGTAAAACAAGCTGTCTGAAAAACATGTAAGAAGTGAAGTGAAATATCGTCTCTATAGGGAAGTTTGTAGTGTTGTCATTTGTTTATAATTTTATAAAGAAATGCTGAAGCTGTTAGCATCTATGCTAATCTCCATATAAGCAGTCACTTCCTGCTGTGCTTAAGCTCATAGCTCCCGCCTCTTCCTGCTCTGAAGGTTACAATGATTGGGCTGTCCCGGTTTTGGCCTCTCCCAGTCGTTGTAGATTGGAGCTTGACAAGATGGATCTACCTGATTACATACATTAAATCAGGCTGAACCATCTGCACTGCAAGCTTAATTGTGAATTGCTATAACTTAAAAGATAATGACATCTATTTTAAAGGGTAGGTGCTAAGGAGTATAATAAAGGCATAACAAATAACAAGCAGGCTTCTGATGTGCATGAATGGATGTATGTATGTATGTTACTGATAATAAGCCAATACTTTAGCTAATATGCTAGACTGCGCAATACTTTAATAAAAAAGCACTTGTGAGAATGGTAGCTTGCTGATAGTAGGTAACATAATTTTAAGGATCCCACATTTTCCCCCTTTTTAACAAGTTTATACTGGTCCAAGATGCCCTCGAAACATGTTTTTTTTTTTTTTTTACCTTTCTTGCCAAAAATCCTCTCAGAAATAGGATTTTGGCTTGCCTCTCAGCTTTTGGGTGGGGGTTCTTCTGATGCTGTGGTTTCCCCTGACAGACAAAAAACATGTTTGTTAGGGTAACTGGTGACTCTAAGGTTGCTTTCACTGATAAATTCATCAGATTCATTTTGGTTTGTGGGTGGAGCAGCAACATTAATTGATTTTCACTTGGTTTGGTTTTCTTTCATACAGCATCAGGTAAACAAAAGTCTGTCAAATGTTGTATTATGTAGCCACCCGCCACTAGTTGGTGCTGCAGTTGCAGTCTTTTTTTTTTTTTTTTTTTAAAGATTATTTTTTGGGTATTTTGTGCCTTTATTGACAGGAGAGAGAGTGACAGTGGACAGACTTGTGAAAGGGGGTGAGGGAGAGTAGGGGAAGACACCCTGCAAACTGGCCTTAGGCTGGATTCAAACCCGGGCCTGGTTGCTTACCACTCCACCAAACCAGCACCCCATAGTTGCAGTCTTTGTTCCTGCTATCAAGCCCAATGTTGTACTATGACCTGGAAATGCGCAACCAGCTTTAAGTTATAGAGTTATTTATCTCAAGACAGCTCAGCAGTACTTTGAGTGATAAAATGAAGATTTGTATTGATGCTTAGATAAAAGTGTCATGGCTACCTGAGTGATTTGTAACCATATTCTACATGGACTTGTACATTTTAACCATTAACAGAACCATAGGCTAGCAGTGCTAGCAATGTTAATGTTAGCCATTCCTTGCTTGATGTTGTCAGCGAACTCTACATTAGCTTGATAACTGTTGTTTAATTTGGACAAAATCCTTTTTTGTTTGCTTGCCTTGTTTGGTCTTCGTTTCATTCAAGTGGAATTCACACCCACCAGGAACCAAACTCTGGTTTGACCCCCTGTTTTCAGACGGCATTCAGAATTCAGTTCTTTGGTCTGCACCAGAGTTTGTGTTAGCTTTCGCAACATCTCAAATGAACTGAACTCTCAAAAAAAAGCAAACCAGAGTTCGAATGGTCCAGAACAAACTTATTAGGTGTGAAAGCGACCAAAGTTGCCTTTGGGTGGGAATGTATGTAAATGATTATCATTCTCTTTTAGTTAGCCCTGTGATTGGCTGGTGACCACTCAGCCCCCCCACAGCCCCAGAAGGGATAAGCTCCATTGGTAAAGGAAAGATGTTTTAAAGACATAAAATACAATGACTTTTACCTTTCTGTTTCTGAAATATTGGAGACTGAAAACATTAAAGTTCTCTCTGTCAACATTCAAAAACAACAGCAAAATAAAGGATTTAGCCTTATAAATAATGCTGCTTGTGTATTTCTTACCATTAAAAAGAGAGTTGATGTTTTATCATGCTCTTGCTTTTGCACACACACACACACACACCATTAGTGGTGTCCGAATGTGTGTGTTTTAAATAAACCAGAGGAAAGATATGGGTAAAGATGTTAAATGGGGGCATGAGAGAACACGGTTAATATTTATGGTGTACACAAACTGAAAATTGCTGCAAGAGTGTCTTTCTAAAGCTCCATTTTTTGGCCATGAAGCAGAGCAGAGTGTGGGAGTGAGGAGATGGAGGAAGGCAGGGAGCGGGGGAAACTGTGGCAAACCAAAATCTTAATTTCCTCTCACCCATTTGATGTACCGCTCCTCTGTAATAGGCTGATGTCCTTGAAGAGAAGGACAAGGAAAAAAGGAAGATTTATCAAGATGAACTGAAACAGAAACACCTTAAAACCGGCTCTTCCTTTTTTATTCACACACATGTAGATTGCAAGCCGTCCGCGGTTTCATCATTGTTTGATTCCAGGCAGAGGCAGAACCATATGAATTATAGATCGGCTTATATTCCCACAGATCCATGTTGTCAGGAGAGAAACTAAACCAAATCTACTTTATAACGTCAACGCTTATAAACAAATAAACCTCTCAGGCTACTGGAGCAGTCACGTTTTTCAGATCAAAAATAATTAGTGTCGTCTCAGCTGAATCGATTTAAAACCCTCAATATGGCAGGCAGGCGCAAAACAGGGTGTTTTAGACTTTGGCGTAATAGATGGCACAATCCAGTTTGTTGATAAACCAAATCCTCACTTAAATGAGAAATCCACGCAGTGCTGCTGCCAGTTCAGCTGCAGGGCTCTGGATCAGCCTGATTACTTTGGGCTGACTGCAGCAGATCAAAGTAATCCCCAAATACTAGAGGAGAACATACACAGAGCAACCTTGTAGTACACCAAAGAACACTGAGTCACAGCTGCACATTTTTACAGTATTTAGGCGAGGCAATCAACGTGTGTATGCGCTAATTTATGTGTGTCAACGTATGCACGATTGTGAGATTTCTTGCAGAGCTACAGTGTGCGGTTAGAGTGTCCGTTTGCAGGAAAGAAGCTCTCAGGGTTTTTATAATCAGGATTCAGGGATCACCTTTAGCCGCCGTCATCAGTCAAACCTGTCCTAAAGCTCCCAGACAGAGAGAGAGAGGGAGGAGGGAGGAAGTGAAAGGACAGATGGGGACACCAAGAAGCTAATATCCACGGTTAACGCAAGTGCCGCAGTGTGAGAAACAGGAAAGAGGAAACCTCAAAAGACTGAGCTGGATAAGTCAAGAGCATTTACCCATCCTTTCTGCAAGCAAGAAACATATTCTGCCATATATTTTGGATCCAGTTGAATTTAATCCAGATTTTAGATCAATATTACAAGTGTAAATCCTTAACTAATAGTCTTGGCTCATATTTGCACCAGTCTATGACAGAGCCTGACTTTTATTATAACCAGATGTGAATGGGAAACAGGCTTTTAATCATTTTCAAGCAAAGTTCTTGGACAGCAAAAAAACCCCACAGAATTCCTGCATTTTCACAAGTGAAATAATATAAAGCTATGCACAAAATGTGTTGTCACCAAACAATTTAGTCATTAATCACTGATTTGATCTCACTTTGTGAAATTGAATGCTTATCTGCTGCATTTACAAGCATTAATGTGTTACTCTTAATGATATTTAAGCACTTTTATATTGAATATCATATCTACCCATTCATACATTTTCACTCTCACATTCTCTCACTGATGTTTGTGAATTTCTATGTAAGTTGTCAGTCAGTATCAGCTAACTCATCCTCCCTTTTTTATTCCTATTAACACGCCACTGACTTGGCAGTGGGTGTAACTTGGGGTTTAGGGTCTTGCCCAAGGAGACATCAATATGTGACAGCCTGTTGTTTAATGGTAGAGCCGACTTCCAGACTTCCGACTTGCCACAAAGACCGTGCTTTCACATAAGAGATCCAGGCAGGATGCATGTTGATCCAAGAGCACATTGCATGTTATCAGTGTGCACACATTTGTGCCCCGGTTCAATGGTTCTCAACCCTTTTTCCCCCAGACCCCCCACCAGGACCTTCACGAAAAAATGATAAAATGTTGTGCAGAATAAACACTTAATGTATTTATTGATCAAATCAAAATTAAGTATTTGCACAGGAACACCAATTGTGCAAAGTACCTTAAAAGAAAGTATCCCCTTACTGTTCTATCGTTGTTTTAGCTGAATAATGTAAACCAAATTTTAACCATCTCAATGCTGACAGTGCCTTGTGCCCCCCTGAGACCCTTTGTGTTATCATGAAATTACTTATTACCGCTATGACTTCTGTCTTTACAAAAAAAAACAAAAAAAAAAAACAATCCATATTAACTGAATACTTAAGAGTACTTATTTTTATTTCATCCAGTTTGACATCATGAGCTCATGATCTACACACCTGAATCAACGGGTTGGTTTCTCCAGTCCTTCAGTTACCATAGCAGTTTCCTTCAGTTTTGATTCAGACCTGTTGACTCTCCATCTACGTTTTTCCAGTGTGTACTGCAGTTCATACATGTATTCTAAAGTGTCTGAAGTAATAGAGGTCATATTTGCTGGAAACCTCATCAACCAGTTTGGTAGTGGTTGTTTCCTAATTGTAAAGCAAACTGGCCAGTGCTGCTGGTGGAAGGACACATGGGCTGTACCATGTAGTGAAGTCGTGCGTAAACAAAGCAGCTTGGTAGTGTTTTTTTTTTATTTTTTTAAACCCCTAGCTTCTGTGCCATCTATTTCTGCTCCGATGCAGAGCCAACCTTTGTGACTGTGGCCTATGTTCAGGTTGATACCATGTCCCACATACAACCCCAATTCAAAAATCCTGGGACTATCCCTTAAAGCCTTTTTGTATCACTGTGCAGGCCTTCAGGAGTACCAGATGTGGCCCTTGTTGTGCCTAACTTGAATAGTGAATAAACTTATGATGGACCTTTTGTCAAAATGTAACCCATGTACAATGTGAGCCCATAAAGACATGAACTAGCCTGACCAAAATAGCTTTTTTTCCAGGCTGTTAATATGTTAATTTCTGCTTTAAAAATAATCATTGTGACATTGTGAAGTTGTGCTTTTACAGCCAGCTTTGACTGATTACACCAGGTACTGCAGTTTGTTACACTTTCCCACTTGAATTACTTTTCCCTCCAAAGGCTAACTGCTCAATTAAAATGAGAAATATTCTTACTGAAATCATTTCAAACAATAACTCACATTGTGACTGCCCTTTAAACTGCATGCTTTGATGTGTATTCGCTGATGTTTAATATTATGGCTGTGTCTACTTGCAACATGTGTGCGTGTGAGTGTGTGAAGTTCACACGGTGCCAGCATGTGTACACAGCAGGTCTCATATCCTGATTCTCCGGTCAGACGCTGGTTTCTCTTTTGAGCGGCGAGCCTACAATGACATCAGCTTCCGCCAACACACCAGCCATCACCATGGCACCACACAAAGACATTTCTGGCGCAGAGGGAGTAGGGGGAGCATCATGCTTGACACATTTATAGGAGAAGTCTGTGCTTCCCTCTTCTCTTATACCCTCCTCCTCCTCCTCACCCCTCTTATACTCAGTTAGTGTTTGTACAGCCGCTCTGCTCTGTTTGCCAGATCATCAAAGGGCTCCTCTGACTTCCATTGGCTGTAGTGCTCTCAGCCTGGCCTGCTCGCTCTGTCTACCTCCTCTTCCGCTTGCTTTTCCACTAATGGTGACTGCTATCCATTAAGTCTGTTTGAAATCTTTTTCTCTCTGCTTTCTATTTTGGCCTTTCCCCTCCCTCCCCCTCTTTTGGTCCCTCTTCTTGTCAAATGGAGCCATGACTCTGAGGGCAAAATGCCTGGTGAAGTAGTGACCACCCACTGGGCTTTGTCTAACTCTTCGCCCCAACGGACAGAAGGCCTGTGTGTGCAAGTGTGTTATAGTTAGACAGAGAAGAAAGAACAAAATAAACCGTGTTTCAGGTGTATATCCAGCCTCAGAGCGTAATATCATTCCTCTCAAAATATTCAAGTTTGAACATTTTTGGCTATAAAATACTTTAATATCAAGATTTGTTCCTGTTTGGGTCACCATGAGTGGAAATAAAAAATACAAACTACAATATAGTATATCTAGTATATACTAGTATATCGAAATACTAGAACCTATGAAAATGTACTGTTGTTACATGAACTTTACCACTTTAAACAAGATTGTGTAAATGATCTCTCTAAAGGTTTATAACCTCATGATAACCCACTGGCCAAAATATGTTTGTAGCAGCCTCTGGTATATCTCTCTCTCTTCTCCCTCTAGCTTAATGTACTTCAAACTGAACCATCATCAATTGGAGAAATTTCACTGTTCTCTCCAGGGACATCACAAATTCATTGAGCAGCAGCTTCTTTGAACATGCAGGCTTCATCTGCTTTAATCTAAAAATAGGAGCCTATGCCAGATTTCAAGTGTTCCTGCTCAACCTTGGCTCTGTTTCTCCATCTGCATATTGAAGCATTTCCTTCTGGTGGCTGTAAATGGAACGGCAACCTCCCAGCTTCAGGGTGATGTCATCCTCGTGTGCACGACCTGTGACTTCATTGCATTTCAATTTGTTCACTAAATTAAATCATAGCCTTGGAAAAAAAAACATGTATATTATAAGAACACCTATGTTAGTGCCACAGTTAGTAATACACAGACAGGGGGACACACATTCTAAATCTGGTGCCTGCTTAACTCAGTGTATACAGTATGGGCAGGATGAGATTGTAAATATTTAAAAAAACAAACATCCAGTACATTTTACTATGACATTCAGGACATTTGTTCTGTGTTGTAGTTCAGCCTCCTGCAGCTAGTTGGCAGCAAACATCCAGCCATTTGACTTTATTACATTTATCGTCATTATTTCCGTCATTGAGACAGATTTTAATGTTTGCGCGGACCAAGCTTTACATAAATAACGCTGAGTAGAAACTGTTTTCTTATGCATATATTATTGTGGGTTTCTAACACGACTAAAAGCAAAAAACAAGACACAAAAAAAATCATGATATATCACCCTGCCTATAGTAGAGCGATATATTGTGATATATTGTTTTGTCACCCTTGTATCGTGATACACCGATCAGGCTCATCATCACCTGCCACACTGCCTGGTTTGCGGCTGTAACGCCTCGTAGACAACAAACTGGGATGCTCTGTGTATTCTGACACCTTTCTATCAGAGCCAGTGTTAACTTCTTCAGCAATGTGAGCAACAGTAGCTTGTCAGTTGGATTGGACCACACGGGCCAGCTCATCAATGAGCCTTGGACACCCATGACCCTGTCACTGGTCCTCACCACTTAAGATTGCGAACACCTCACAAGAGCTGCAGCTTTGGAGAAGCTCTGACCTCGTCATCTAGTCATCACACATTGGCCCTTGTTAAACTCGCTCAATTCCTTAGGCTTGCTCATTTTTCCTGCTTCTAACATCAACTTCAAGGACAAGATGTTCACCTGCTGCCAGACTAACAGGTGCCATGATGAAGAGATGATCAATGATGTTCACTGCACCTGTAAGCGCTCATATTGTTATGCTCGATCAGTTTAAGTATCGTATTGCCAGGTTCTTGCCAATACACACTCCTAGTGGGCAAGTAGTCCAACACTTCATGAACTACACTCCTCAATATGCATTGGAACCAATCTAGAGATTTCACCATCTGCAGTCTTTAATAACAAAGGATTCAAAGAATCTGGACAAAATCTCTGCATGAACAGGGAAAGGCCAAATTGAATGCCCATGACCTTTGATCCCTCAGGCGGCACTGCATTACAAACTGTAATTATACTGTATTGATAAAACTATGTAGGCTTTTGGACTCTCACAAAAACCACTGCCAGTAAACACAGTGTGTTGCTGCATCTCCTGATGTAAGATTTGACGCTGCCATGCAAATGAAAGCCATAACAACATCCAGAAGTGCAATCAACTTTTTTACCTCATCTGAGATGGACTGACCTAAAGAGTGAAAGTGTGCTATAGCCAGACGAGTCCACATTTCAAATTGTGTATAAAATGAAAAAAAAAAATGTTTGTCAAGTCCTCTGGGCTACAACAAAAAAATGCCCTACTAGACTAGCATGCAGAGTTTGGGTACTATAGTGGCCTCCATGCAGTTGGTTTCTGTCTCCAGTTGATGACTTGTTTCAGAAAATAGTGTCTTCAGACTTCAAACACTTACAAAGTATAAATAAAAGCAAAAGACAATGCAATGCAGTGGGAATCATGTACCTGTCCCTACTCTTTTTGTAACATGATGAAAACACAGAATGAGTATATACATGTATTTTAAAAAAAATGATGTTTTTGTCAGATTAATCTGGTAAATACCTTGACTTTGTGTTGTGCTCAACTAAATAAAAGTTTTAAAGGATCTGCAAATCGCTGCCTTCTTTAGATTTATTTACATTTGACAAAACCATCATTGCTTTTTTAAATTATTCTGCACAACACATCTCATTACACAGGTCTTATTACGTGCTAGTTAGTAGTTCAAGTAAGGATTGGATTCAGTCAGTTTTCACATCTATTTATTTTCAAACAGGGCACATTCTGAGATTATACATCTGTAGCTTAGGTGCTTATTGGTAACAGCAATGCGCTAAGTGTTTGTTTTTGCTTCATACAGTCAAATATCTACAGCTTCTTTGTGGTGTGAAACAAGGTGACACACATTATGCCAGTTTGATGGCACCCATGAAGGTGTCGTCACCACCCAGGGACACATTGGCTGTTGATCGAGGGATCAGTAGCTCCAAATGATCCCCAACATCCAGCTTCACAATACCTACAGGGAGAAAAATGTACTTTTTAGACACCAAGCTGACATTTTAAACTGTTAAATTTAGGCCTTTCATCATCAGCCTCAAGTTTATGGGTTTTGTTGTTAAATTGGGAGAATTGATTATAATTAGAAAGTAAAAGCTCCATTAAATCAAGGCTTATTTTCTGTTGGCAGAGGTATAGTGCAGTAACCAATTACTTCAAATATTTTACTGTTAAAACAGTTTTTAATAATCCTTCCTTACTATTTAAAGTGATGCTCAGTTACTTTTGTCCTTGGTGGGCTGTTACTATGATACTGTGTTTGCATAACAACAGGCTTAAGATCAAGAAAGCATGAAGGATGTGGAGGAAAGAGTGAGCTTTGCTTCAAACAACCTAACATAGCACATTCATTTTGAGTTTGTTTCTGTAAAAGATGTAAGACTTTGTTGTACCCCAGGGGAGTTCAAACCCTGAACCTTCTAACCTCAAGGCATAAGCACTCTCCTCTGAGCTACAAAGCCAGTGCCAGAACACTGCTTCCCCAGTCTTTTGGCTTGACGGATGACAGTTCTGATGGAAATACAGCTTCACCCTACTTCACGGAGATTGGAACACTGAACCTTCCAACCTCAAGGCAAATACTCTCCAATGAGATATGAAGCTGGGGCTAAAGCCCTACTACACCCTACTGTAAGGGAACAGCGGACCTTTCAACCTTATTGTGATTTCTAGTATGTAGTGGTCTTGCTTATTCTAAAGCCACTTTACAAGCATCATAAACGACAAAACATGTACAAAAACCTAAATTCTGACGTTCAGCTTTATTAAAAGCAACTGATAGAGAATAAATTTCCCATTTTATTAAGGACAGAAGACTGAAGATGACTGGGTCTACGTGGGTAATATTTTGCGGCCTTTTGGAGACAGAAACCTCATCCAAGAGTGATACTTATACTTCTATGAGGCAAAAACCATCTGGAGGGATAATTTAAAATATGTGAATATTTTTTTGCTATGGGTCTTTTAGCATATTTTAATTTTTTCCCGTAATAGCCAAGGCCTTTGGATGGAAAAAGGTTCGTTCATTAAAAATCCTTGAGTTCTGTGAGATTAAAATTCCATTTTTAATTTTTGTTTTTCTCTTTGGTCATGCAACTTTAATTCATGAATCTGAAATCAATACAGCATAAATAATCTGATAGCTCATGTTGTCCTAAAAATATGTCTGTAGCTTGATTGTGCTGGACAGGATTGATGTTTTACGTGCATTATTGCAAAAAAGTCCAAGTGGACTAAAAAAATAAGAAAATGGCTGGGAGTTGTGAGGGTTAATTAAATGAAAAAGAAGAGAGGTGGTGTTTGTGGTTGTTCAGGGAAACAACTTTTTGCTGAGCATCAGGCCTGGCATCTATCAGATCAACATCAATGTAAACCACATTAATATTAATAATATTGTCTTGCCTTGAATCTAATTTGGAAATATCTTGATATGCCTTAAGGACTTGATGTATATTTCCTAACCGTAATGCCATGTTAATGAAACACATCTGCTACCATTTCACACACTCATGCCTTGGAGCTTGACTAAAGAGGAAAGCACTCCTGACCTTCTTTAACGGCTGCTGTAAAAAAAGGTCAAATGTATCTGGACATAAACAATAAGACAGACTCACCTCCTGTGTAGCAGGTGTTAAAAGGGTAATCTGGGTTCATGTCCTGGATGCAGCGGAACAGGACCACATACTGAGGCTCATTTCCCACCAGATTCCTCTTCCTTCTGATCAACACATGACCCATGGGAAGGATGTCTTCTGTGTAGAAGACCTGAACACATAGCATTTATAGTTGGAGCTACATATGAAGAATGGGGTTTCATCGTGTGTTAGCAGTCACAAAGCATTTGCTGTTTCATTTATTTACAAGCTGCATTTGCATTTTCTCTCAACATCTGACCTTTCTGAAGGTCTGCTAACTAACTCCATGCTTGAATTGAGCACACCCTCTTTTTCTCTTTCAATCCATGTCCACAAGCTCCCTCCTCTGTGATACATACTGATTCGCAAACAGTCTAGCAGCACCCTCTTGTGGAAGAACTATAAAATGATAGCAAACACACCCACCTGGCTGTACACAAAGTAGTATCCTTCCTCTCTGACCACTATGCTGTCCCCGTCTGGCTCTAGGGCCGTTCCTCTCCTCAGACCAGTCTGCCAGGGGATCCCAGTGTGCAGCTCTGAGGTAAACTCTGATTCAAGAAGTAAATTATTAGAAGATAAGAGGACATGATCACAATAAAGAAAACTTTCCCAATGATCAACAGGCACCAAAGAGGCAAAAAGAGTTACTGCAATTCTGACTGACCAACTGATCTGACTGAACAAAAGGAGTTCTGATATGCATTATAGCTAGGAATGGGAACTGATAAGGTTTAATGATACCGATGCTATCATCAATTCTGCTTATTGATCTGATTCTTTAATGATTCCCTTTGGAATTTTCTGTATGGAAAAAAGTTGGCCTACATAGATTTTCAGTGGCAAGAATATCAAACACATGATCATGTTACAGAAAATATGCCTTTGTCTAAATTTTTTCAAAAATTATGGGCATGATTCCTAAAAAAATCAATCACTACTGTCTTGACATATGAGCTTACACCAAATGATTTTTTTTTTTATTGCAACAGTGGAAAGTGGCTGAGCGTCCTTAAATATTTAAAAAAAAATGCTATAACACAGGAAATACAAATGCATAATCCGCAGTTGAATGTTAGGCACATAAGTTGACAAAAATGAACATTTTGTAGTTTCATGCTCTTGTAGTTCCATGGGATGGAAATTGTAAACCAATTCCAGTTGAGAACTGATAAAAACTAGCTAAAGGAATCAATATTGATTTGTCCTTTTGCTTAACTATCCCTTTATCAAAGGGAAATCTTGAATATCTTGCAAATCAGGGAGGTCACACTCTCAGAAGTGGCAGTCGGCACAAACGGCAACAAAGAAGTCAAAGAGGTAATCACAGCAGACGAAAGAGATAGATCAAAAGTGTGGCTCTATCTAAGACAGGAGGACACTGACTGCACAATATCCAGTGTCTGTGCAATTTCAAGCAAGGATGGAAGCAACAGAAACTTGGCAAGGTTTTTTTTTTTTTATTTATGATGCTAAACACTGTTAAACATAAGAAGCGCCATGTGTTTGACATTGTTGACCCTGAAAACATGTGTAGGCCAACATTTTTCAGAAAGTCCACAGAAAGCAATGAGGGAATAATTGGATCAGTAGGCTGAATCAATATTGGCATTGGTATCAATACGGTCTTATCGTATGCCATCTCTAAATGTGAGACCCAAAAATCTTCACCCTTTAAGTCCAACATCCATGCAGTTCATCCTTAAACCAGAATGGACATTTGTATTAAGTTTGAAGAAATACCCTCAAAGCTTTACAGAGATATGTTTACCGGTATGAGATAACCAAGAGTCTCATTGGCCTTGACCTTTGACCCTCATAATCCTTTTCATGCATCTCTCTATGTGGCCCTGCGATCGACTGGCGACTGCTTCAGGGTGTTTGGACGGTAAATCACTCAATGTGTTGTTGAGACGTTGCGTTGACAAGCACTGAACGTACAGGCTTGATGACCTTGGGCCTATGGTCTTCAAAATCTAATACTGTGTAAAGTTTAAAAACTATCCCTCAAAGCATACATGAGAGATTGCTTTCACATACAAGAGATGAACATTAGACACTGTGGCCTTGACTTTTGACCCATAACCTCCAAAATCTAATAAATGTATTCTTCAATTGGAAAAGACATTTGTGCAAGTTTGAAAGGAACCCTTCAAGTGCTCCTGAGGTGTAGCATATTTTTGAATGACCTGGATGGACTGACAGAAGTACATACAAATGTATGTGTGGAGGCATAAATACCTGTAAAAGTGTGCATAATAACAATATTGCACGTTTTTAACAGACAAGGTTTTTTTAGTTCATACTTTTACATGACCAGACAGCAGGAGGCAAGATGGAAGACCTCCTTGGAAACATGTAAAGTTCTGAACAAAAAAAACCTTCTTGTCTGTTAAAAAAGAAAGTATAAGCATATTATCAACATAGACAAAATGAACCTACTTGGACAATATTGCACTTCAGATGTTTTTTTTAAATAATATGCTGTTGTGATAATGACCTGCTTAAAGTGCACTTTACCTTTGCTGAAGGTTTTCCTGTTGTTGTTTGCCAATAACTGCAGGCAGGGCTGAGAAACTAAAACAGAAACAAACAAAAAAATTAAATGACAACCTTCAGTTTATATATTTGATGGCCATCTTCCCTTTCATGGTTTTCCTTTTTTTCAGTACAAGTGACACTGCAACCATCCCTACAGAACGTTAAATATTGCACCCTGGGGAGTGTTAAAAGCTTCAGCTAATAGTGAGAACATTCACACCACAAGTTTAGAAATGATCTCTTCTCCCACTGCAGCATGCCTCTTTTTCCAGATGTTCAGCACTGAAGCTGACAAGTAGGTCACACTTGGCAGTTTTCTAATGAGTGATGTGAGTTTTCTCCTTTACAATCCAAGTTTTAAAGGGATAAGGTACGTACGGACAAGACAATGAGGTGTTTTTCCTGTTTTAACAACATGATTGATCTTCACTTGGTATAAATCTGTGAAAATCCAACAATATTTACTTATAGGAAGACCCCAAACAACACTCAAAGCATGACATGATAAATCTTTTTGCATTAAAACTGAATTTATAAAGCAGGGGCCTACATCCACAGGCAAACTAGAGGAGTGTTTAATTTTCATCAAAATGAAATGTGTGACTAAAATGTTTTTCTGTAACATTCTTTCCATAATAAAAAAGAGAGAGTAACTAGTTGAGAGTGAATCCTGATGATAAAAACTGTAACAAAGTGCCGTCTGTTTTTTTTTTGTTAAACAAAAGAAAAGTGTTGTTTAATGATATAAGTAAAGGTTTGAAAGTATTTTTGGATTAGTTTATTCTGAGAAAATTCAAAGAGAGATATACAGATGGATGGGTGGATGGACTGATGCTTATCACTGCCGAACCAGCAACCCACTACACCCTCTTTTTTTCCCCAACTTTCAACTCTATCCACTGCTCTATCACTCAAGTAACGGAAGAAAAAGTCCCAAAATAAAATCAATGCAACAAAAACAAAACCAAGACAACAATAATATCAACATGTGCATATCTGAAAGGAACTTTTAGTGCTGGTAATTTTCACATTTTTTGCAGCTTTGGAGCTGTCAAAAAGAAACTTGTTGAAGGTTAAGGCACGCCTGACTACACCAAACATTACTGAGCTGACTGTGGAATTGAACAACATTAAAACCACAAAAATAAGAACTGTAACATTTGAGAGGGGGGAATTTACAATTCTGAGCAGGCAATTACATTTTTGCCTAAATAATATATGGTGAGCATTTAGATTAAAAAAAAACCCAGGAAATTTTGTTTTAACCCTTTCATGCGTGGTGTCCACTACACTGACAGATGTTTTGAATACATTTTACTCGATTTGGGTTACAGTACCATTGTCCTACTACCAGGTGGTAAACTCCCAAACCGTTGTCTCAAGTTTCATAAAAATATTATATTTGCATATCATTGTCATATTGAGATATTGCATCATAAATCCAAAATGACCAATGAAAATGACAAAATGCACCACAACCTTCAGGAATAAGTGTTAGATCCTTCTATTCTCAAAGAATCAGACATGTTAAAAATATATACAGTATATTTTCTAATCTAATTATATAAGGCACATTTTATGCAGATTTTAAATATACTTGCTTGTAAATTTTTTTCTGTGACCAAAAATTAATCTGTCCACTCCAGTGGACGTTATGCACTAAAAGATATATTCTGGGTATTATGCCTGTTTTCAGGTTTCACCTAATTTTGTAATTTTTATTTAAAATTTTTGTGTAATTCAAAAGTGAATAGTTTGATTAAACAGCAATAATATACTTCAGATTTTGCTTTTCATTGTATTTACTCTTAGTAAATGTTTGTCAAAGGCATATGTTTGTGGATCTTTATTAAGTTCCATTAAATTACTGTTATACCGCAGATGCAAACTCCCTCAAGATATAACACTGAGAAAAATGACCATGATTTTTGACTTGTTTGAAAGTAAAAACAAAAATTTTAAATACATTATTCCTTTTTTATTTAATTTTTCATGCATGAAAGGGTTAAATTTAGTATGGACCACGTATTCACCAATGTTTAGGGACCCCTACAGGACTCAGGGCCCCAAAAAGCTTCCCCTTTATCCCCCTTTAAGGGCGGCCTTGAATATGAGCATAAGTTCAGCTGAACAAAACAGCAGCATGAGTGTGAGAGCTGTCTCCATAGGTGACTGTCTGTTGATCTGCTGTGTAACAAAAGTTTGCTCCTGCACACGACAACAAAGAAACTACCTGTCAGGCAGGAAGATCAGCATGCTGTGATATACTACCTTTAAATACTGAAGCGTGTTGACATGAAGGAAACATGAGTGGCTTAAGTTTGCAATCCGATGAGACAGGTCAGTCAAAAGAGAGAAAATATTTTCACAAAAATGAATCTCTCTAGAATCAAAGAAGTTTTTTATTGACCGAAAGTGAAGTAAATGTTTTAGAGAACAAAACTTGACCTAAGCTGCGGAGGTCATGATAAATATATGAATAAAATCAAGAACTACTTCTGTCTGAAGAAAAAAGCCACATAAGTTGCCAAAATTGACTCTGAAAAAAAGGTACTGAAAGCAACATTTTCACTCTTTACATTTACAGTAAATTGTCAGGATAGTGCTCAGCCTACCATGTGGCTCCCCTCCAGTAACCGCTCTTCTCCTCCTTATCATGGTGGAGGTCTGTTGAGACTTTGGCTGTTGAGGGGGTTCATGGCTGCTTCTCCTGCTGCTGAATTTCTCAGTCTAAAAAGAGCACAAAAACACAACTTAGAAAATGTTTGAACCATCATGTTCGTTTTGAAGTAAGCGCTGTCTTACCTGTGCTTCATGTTTGGACTCCTGCCCCTCCTCTCTCCTGCGACATACCTCTGATCTAAGACCCTCAACCTCGGCTCTGAGGGCCACCAGCTGGTACAGAGATAAAGCTGACAGAGAGGAGGAGGTAACAGCGGCAATGGTCAGGAGTAAGATAGGCCAGGACATCCTCGTTTCTGCCCTCTGTTCAGTCTTAGTGTATCCATCCATTAAAACTGCCATTGCAGGATCTGAGCTCACACTTGCAACATAACTCCTCCCAGGATATAACTCCTTAACCATCCTTTGACAGGACTAGACAAGACCTGTTCACTTCTAAGTCTTCTCCAGAGCCTCTGGCTATAACTAATTCCTGCCTGATATCCTAAAGTTTCGGTTTTGTACAGCGTCTGGTTCAACCCCAGTCTCGGGGACTACGCAGAGCAAACGCAGTACAAAAATGGGCAACAGCTTCCCCTTGCTGTTCCGCCTCAGCTAACCGCACTCAGTTCCTCCCTGACCAGCAGCCCTGACGGATCTCTCTCTTTATTTTCCTTTCACCCTGCTTCTTTGAGACATTCAAGTACATCACAGCTCTGACACAGTGTTACAGCGAGTGGACAGAGTAAAGACAGTTTGGGCAGCTGGATTTGTGACAGTCTGGTGTTCCAATGAAGGAGAAACTGTATGCCTAACGTGATGAACTTGACATTTTTGACACAATATTTGAATATGACAGCTAGAGAGCCTGCACTGTACTGGAAAAAGGGAAGTGCAAAAATAACTTCAACTTTACCATAAAAAAATAAACAAACTGCAAAATATCAAACCAAGACAATTTAATGTATCAATTTATTGCATGTTACAGTACAGAAAATAGTGAAAATGTGTGCTTACAAAAGAAGTAATCAACATTGTTTTGAAATAGAAAAAGGAAACAATACTTTTGAATGGAAACTTTCTTGATTGCCTCATAGTGAAGAAAAAGATGAATTATTCTGATGTCTCACTGTAAATATATCCTGTTAGAATTCACTGAGTCAATGTGGGTGATCACAAAAATGTTACACACTAGATCCATTACAGAAATGTACCACTTTATCACATGCCGTCTTCATAAATTAAAATCTTATGCTTTCATTAAAAGTCACTTCATTTTATTCACAATCATAAATTGCATGAGCACAACACCAGGTAAATCAATTTCTTTGTTAAGTGAACAGACATTCAGTTGGATTCTGGATCTCTTTCCCGAAAGAGTGATGAACAGTAACAACATCCGATTAGGATAAAACCCCCTAAAAAATAAATACATTTTTTATTTTACAGTTTGATATCTACCAAAACAATCAAGTGCATGTGAATGAGTTACTTTATCTTTCCTTGAGCTCAAAACATGGTGCTTTGCAAACAAACAGCAGAATAAACTGAACATGGAATTAAATCAGTGTATGTTTATATGGTTAAATTCTGAGTGCACCATGTGCTCTTTCAACACATCATGGGCTTAAAATAATTAAGTTAAAAACAGTCCATGGTTTAGATGTACAAAAAAGTCCAAAATTCACAGAAAAATGAAAAATCTGTACACTATTTCATAGAAAGCACACTTGTTTTAGACCACACTTTACATTCATATTAGCCTTTAGCCCATTGATTGAGTTGTTTACACAATGACAAACAAATTTGGTCGTAGGTGTTGTGTTGAAATCTGTAAAGCATACTTCATTCAAACAGTATGAAATATGGCTAAAGAGATCTGTACTTGAATGGCTTTGATACAACTGCAGTGCAGCATGCTGCTTTTGGAAAGCAAGAGTCAAAAACAGTGTTGTTGGGCTCTGCTCCACCCCCTCCCTGGAAGACATGCAGGAAAGGTTAATTAGCTCATTAAAAGCCCTCCAAGTGAGTAAAGCCATTTTGCCACATACACATGGGGTGAGACAAGAACCAAGATGTTAATTATAATTAAGAACGACACTGATGATGCTGCTAACAAATAATCACTACATTTGATTAAATTCTCACCTTATTTTAAGATCTTCAAGGTTAATTGTGATTTCTTAAAGACTCTTTGATGCAAACCTCATGTGTTTATACTATAGTATATTCAAAGAGCGATGGTTATCCCATCTGTCTGTACTGACTACTATCATAACATTATGTCTGGTGAAAAACACTTGATTCTGTGAGGTGAAAAATTAATTTAACTTTTTAGAAGTTGACCAAAGACCTCCAAAAATATCCATTTTCTAATTTATCCAAATGTCTCATATGTGGAGGAATAGAAAAAAAGACGACACCGGCTGTGTCCCAGTAACAAAGTTAATTACTGTCTATAACATCCTAACAGTATTTACTGTCTGTGATGGTTACGATGCCATCAGCGACATACTAATATGTGGCCTTTCTGCATCACATGACTGCATCAATAATTCATTAACAAGGAACAGACATTTCTAGCAAAGCTTTTACTTAAATGTCTGAGGCAATTCTCCTAGGCAAATCTGAATAATTTCACCCTGCACACAGACTATCCTAAATTTCCATTAAAAGTCGAGTTTCACTTTCACCAGCCTATAAAGACTGCACAAGTATCAAATAATTTTTGACTAACTACAGAAGTGATGGGAAAAAGACAGGCTAAATGATCTATGTGAACACACTGACCTTCCTAAGGAAACATCAGCAGCCTTTATGTGTTACATAGGTATTTTCATTAATACTATTGTTATTTCAACAAGACAGATTAACCAGGAAATTTGTTTTGGTCTGTTAGCTTGATGCAAACAAAAAGTAGAAATATCAATAAAAGTCTAACAGATTTAGCATCAGACTGTGTGACTTTTAACTTCCAAAATAATCTATTTTGCTTAACAATAACAAATTAAAGAGCCAATTACTTTGCCTTAAATTAGGTTCATATAGCTCCTGTCACTTAATGCCCCCTTTTCCGCTGTGGTGATTGGTCAAATCAGCTCTGCTTGGTGCCATGTTCCCAACGACTCTGCATTCATTCTACCGTCTCTGCTCTGCACTGGGTTTACCAATCCAAGTCAATGGGCTTAAACTGCTAATGTAACACTGGCAGGTCTCTTTGGGGTGCTGGGGGAATGAGTCTCTTTTTGGCAGCTACTGCTGCTTGTAAAGAGGAAGTGCTCTGTCACATGGTGCAGGCATGTTAAACGCACTAAAGGGCATAAAAAATACTCAGATATCACAACAAAGGCTCTTAAAATATAATGTTTAACTCATCACTTACTGACAATGGTCTAGTGTAGCGGTGTTTTATAGTTCCTTGGTATTTCTAAAGTCTCTATCAAACAGTGGTATCACGTGATGACCACTGCTTTCATCCTCTTATCTGCCAGCCTCTGTAAGTGGTGACACATAACCAGGTAGCATGAAAATACTAATAAAAACAATATAGTATACGTTTCTCTAATTTTTGAAGGATCATTGAGAACTTCTTTTATTTGTATTTAGAGTTCCTGCAATGCAGGAGCAGAAGAACCCACCACCAGACTAACACGACTTTGAGTCTGTAAATAGAATTCAACAACTCTATGTTCATTATTAAAACAGCTATGGGATTTTTTTTTTAAATTTTGTTTGACTACATAAAGTAAAAAACTTCAGGTACTCAATTTCTAAGCCATTTGTTGGCAGACCTGAGGCCCTGTATCACAACTGCAAATCATGACCAAACATCCTGTGATTCTCACATGAACAAAATTGCATGCCAATAATTCAGAATGCACTACATTCTTAAACTGATTTCATAGTTTGCCTAAAAGAATGTATTTCTGGACACAGCCATTTTATACACAAGCTCTGACTTAGGCCTATATTGAGCTTCTGTTCAGGTTTGATATATGTACCTTTTATAAACATTACATATTTTGTCCCATATCCTCTCCTGTAGAGCCTCATTTAGAGGGATTCATTCAAAGTCAGTACAGACAGCAGGATTACAGAGAGCAAAAACATGGTTCAGCTCACATATGGGACATGACTTATAGCATTTTACTGAGACAGACTTGAGGTAATCTAACACCATCCTTTAATTTTAAACTACGCACAGATCAAATGCTACTGCGGGAGCCAACAGAGCTCAGTATCAACTTCAGCCAATTCAAGAGTAAAGAAAATCCTGTGTGCTATCTGTGATTGAACAGAAAAAAAGTTTCACAGAGAATATCTTGCAGCTTGTACCAATCGCAAAAAAAAACAGAAACACTTTCAGGGGAAATAAGACCTGAAGAAATTATTTTCGTTTAGCAGAAGTACAAAATGTGACACTGCAATTTTACTGGCCACTTCATATCAGCCAACACTTTGAGTGGCCAAAGTATTTAAACAAACATCAGAGCCTTTTCTCATTTTATCATAAAACTTTCAAGGAATATAGGTATTAGCAAGTACGATTCACTACATGCCAAGCTGCTGCAAGTATTCCTTACAGAATAAAACCGTTATGCCTCTATTTTCTGAAAAAAAAAAAAAAAAAGATAATTTGAGTTTATCTGAACAAAAAGGTGCCATATTTAAAAACCATTTATATAAACACATAACAGAGACCTGCATATTATCAGTATTTCTTTTTTTAATCAAAAGAGTTGTAATTATCTTTCAAGTATAATTAGATTTCACACTGTTACAAAAAGGTTCTTGTGTTGTTATTGATCTCTGAGCCATTGTTTCAGTGATTTTATTGAGTTCAGTAAACCAGTAAGAGCTAAATATTTTGTTTTTGTGCCATGTCTTGCAGTGTGGGCATGTTATCTCCGGCTTCATTCATAAAATGTCATAATTACATGCATTCATAGCTGCAACACAAAACAACCCATGAGGGCACTGTTCCCCTCTCTAAAAACCTTGAAATAGTCAAATCAATATTACAATATATTACATTTACACAAAGGTAAAAAGAGTGAAAGAAAATAGGAAACCCAGACAAAAGCATAAAAATGCACATTCTTTCAAAAACATCAACTGAGTTCATTCATTGAATTTCTACAACAGCCTCCTTCACCCCTTGGCCTGTTTTGTCACTCCCTGACTGCTTTTCTTAAATAATGGTGACACTAGCTGTTGGTTGAGCGCTCTCCTCGTGGGCGTGGCTCTTCAGTAGGTCTTTCATGAACTGCTCCAAAGCAGCAAAGTAGCCCTGACACTGCCACGTGTCGTTGTGCGTGCCCTCAGGGAAGATAGCCAAGCGTTTAGTCCGTGCAGGCGACAGCTCATACAGTTGTTTCATCATGACTGGTGGGATGAGCTGGTCCGACAGGCCAGATACAAACAGGGAGGGCATGCGGCAAAGCGCTATCTGCCGGTAGGACAGGAACTGATTTCTGTAGCACCACAGGGGCAGCAGGCGCATGGGTAAGAAGGAGAAAAGTGTGGCTGCCATGTGAGGGATGCTGAGGAAGGTGTTTTCTACAATAATGGCCGCAACACGGTGGGGGTTGACGGATGCCAAGCGCACAGCCACAGCGCCCCCCAGTGAGCGGCCAAATAATACCACTTTGGTCTTGTCTACATCAGGGCGGGTCATGATGTAGTCCAGTGTGGCCTCAGCATCCAGATACAGCCCATCTTCACTGGGCTCCCCCTCGCTCTTTCCATAACCTCGATAGTCCACCAGTACAACATTGGCTTTCAGATTTACGAGCATCAGCAGGGCATTTGGCACCCTGTGACCAATATTACCTGCGTTGCCATGAAAATAAAGGATGGTGGGTGGAGAAGAGGAAGAAGGGCTGCTTTGATTGCCAGGAGCGACTCCAGGAGGTGGGTCCCCTCCTGTGTAGCGAAGCAGAATGAGGTTGAGCTTCACACCATCCTTGGTGCGGATGTACACATTCTCATGTGGGATTCCTGTTGGCATGGGAACATAGAGGCGAGAGGAGGAGGGCTGGTCAGGGAAGTACAGGAGCACATCCTGGAATTTGTAAAGGATGCCTGCCACAGACGCAAGGATCAATGCAAGGAGAAAAAATCCTCCATATAGGTGGAAGGTGAGGATGAGAGCCAGGAGAGAGACTCGACAAGCCCCCCAAGACCAGGAGGCCAGAGCCAGGGTACAACGCTCCACTGCCCCCCACAGCCTCCAGGGCTTCTCCATTGCTTCACAAGAGCTGGGTCAGGCTAAGCAGACTCTGCAAATAAATACAGACGAGTACAAATAAAGAAAAGAGCAGTTTAATTCACACAGACATGGTCAATATATAATCTGCTTTGAAGGCATGCACAGCTATAAAAAGATGTGAAGTGCTTTTACATTTCTCACAGAAATGAAAGAGTGCATCAAGCTGTAACACAGTTATTTTCCATTCTTAAAGTTCTACACAACATGTGTACAAAATACGGTCCAAAAACATTTTCTTTATTTCTTTTTTAAGCACTGAATTAAAACAACTAATTGTAATTAGTACATTCTGTAATATCTAGCAGGTAATAAACACAACTTTTGTTATGTTTGCCAATGCCTATATTGTGATCCTGATTATGTTTTTGTCCAAGTGAAAAAAAGATAACATGCAACGTTTTTGTCTGATTGTCTTTTCGTCAAAGACAATTGTCGACAATTGATTCTGCTTGTTGATCCAATTCTTTTTCAATGCCCTTATCAATTCCTACAGATTTTCTGTGCTCAACAGAGCAAGAGACATGGCCATTTTATTGAAATCCCATGAGATGTTGTGAAGTTGGCATCGTATTGTGTTGAATTAAGCCATACTAATGACTGCTTCTACCTCCTGTCTGATATTGCTTCTTTGTCATCCTTTGGGCCGACCTTTTGGGATGAGAGCATGACATCCTCGAATTGGAGAGAGTCAGATACTTATGGAAGGAATTGATAAGGGAATCATTAAGCAAAAGACTAATGATATCGATTCTTTTATGTGCACTACATGTGCATCCACAAGAATTCCTGGTAGATTTAATGTCTGTGATCAGATCCATCTTGCCAAGCTCCCATCTACAACTCTGAGCAGCCCAAATGGCACATCTCAATCAGAGTCCTTCAGAGCAGGAAGAAATGGGAGCTACAAGCAAGACGACAACAGGAAGTGGCTGCTCATACAGAGATTAGCATAGATGCTAACAGCTTCAGTAGCAGCTTTACCAGAACCGGACTGCATTTCTTTATTAACTGGAGAACAAATAACACTACAAATCTATAGTAAGGATATTTTCACTCCACTTTCCAAATGTTCTGACAAGGGTTCGTTCTATGACTTGGTTCACGTTCTTTAGTCTAGTAGCACCCACCTCGACATTATCTGACAGGCCTGGAATGAGCTTGACTGAACAGTCGTCCTATCACCTGCTGGATATGCTTCTGTAAGGTTCTGCCCATTCCCAAACACTTTCTATGGGCTTTTTCCTAGATGGACTAGAGAAATATATTGAACAGTCCATCTGGTGTGTCAGGCTAGGTAGTCTGATCCAAGCATACACCTGCACTTTGCTTTTTGTGTTCACATACACTAGTATTGTGTATTGTCTATATAGCTATTTGATTTATTGCCCCAAAATTTCAGACTTATTTGTCATGGCAGATGTATTCATATTTTTCTTCTTGTTAATCACTGATAATAGAAAATGATATGGGCCAGAAGGAACAAAGAGGAGATTGAATAAAGCCCTTATAAATAAAGGCCGCCTGTTGCCCACACCTCAGCCATATCATCTTAAAGGGGTCATAACATGCTGAGAGGGCAAGAGAAGCTTGTTCCCATCTCTTTGCTGTACCTGCACTTCAGTGGGCGCAGCTTCTGCATAGCCAAAGAAAAATAATACTCTTAGCTGCAGAAATCCATTTTACATAATCATTCCTGGGCTTAGCAGAGACGAAGATACTATGAACTTGATGGATCAGGAATGAACATCATTGACGTGTAAACATGACTGCACGTAATAATAACAGATCACAAGAGGAGGCGTCTGAGAAGTTTCACCTGAAAGATGTCTAAACCCCACCCAGATGGAAAAGATGGTGACAGTCATTTTCAGCCTGAGAAAAAGCTCGTAGCTACCACAACCACTGGACTAGTTTGACAGTTGTCGTCACACTAAGCTAACTTCAATCCTGTGAAGCGTTAGCGGAGGCTACCACACCGGAAATATTCAAGGTCTGCAACAGCAAGCTTTCAATACAGAGACGAGCGAGGCAACGAGCTTCAAGGTAACCATCATTGAATTAAACAAAGCAACACAAATACTGATGTTGGTCGCTTCAAGCACCGTAGCGGGCATGCTAACATTCAAGCTATCACTGCTCCTGCTAACAGCAGAGTGAAGCGTCTGAAGTTAGCCTCCTATTTTTCAGTGGTTAGCAGGTTAGCCACGTACTCACCCCTCTCTCATTTTAGTTCCTCAGCAGCCTGATAGCTCAAAAGAGCAACATACAGACAGCAGTGTCGCTGTCAGTCAGCCCCGCAGCACGTATCGAAAATATAGTTTAAGTAAACTGCTCTCATGGAAAGGTGTGTAGCTGCCAGCGCGAACCCGGCGGAGCTAGCTGATGCTACACAGCTGGTTAGCATTAGTTGTGTATCTAGGACAAGTTCCGTGTGGAGCACAAGGAACAAGGTTCCGCCCCAGACCTACGCGCTTCCTCGTCATCTTCTTTCTATGTTAAAAGTTTACACGTGTTAGTATTGTAACAGTATTTATTGTTCTGCATTGCTGCATCATCTGGACCTAAACCCCGGCCACTGCTCAGTTTGTAATATTAAAAATTATATTCTTGAGAAAAATCTGAATAAATATGCAATGAATAAATAAACACAAGAAAATTAAAAACAATTAGAGCTTTAACCGGCAGTAATTGTGTCAGTGAAACCCCTTTATGCAGTTGTCAAAATAAGAATAAAAATGTGTGTAAACTATACTTTAATAACCAGTAAATTTAGGCTACCGTTACTTGCATCAAAAGTAACCTAAACAGAATTTATGTCTAGCTCATTAGAATAAGCACTGATAATTTATATTTTATATTCATATATAGAAATGTTGAAAAAAAAGTCTTCTCATGAAATCTATATTTGTTCTTTCCTTTTTGTACCCTTCAAAATGCTAAAATTTGGCCCTCTGACAATGAGGATAATTTTAATGTGGCATCTGTTTTGTCAACTACCACCATACCTTATCAGATTTATCAATAATGGACCATTAACCTATTGTTCCACTTAAATATTCGAGCAACTGTTGAAAAGAACAGGAATACTTGACCACATCTAGTGTAAAGACATTTTTGTGTTAATAATTTGCCTTGTAATAAGGCAGAAAAACCCCCAAATTGGATAGAAGTAAAGGGGGAAATATTATTTGTTACTTATGCATTCACAATATAAGGTAACACATTCAATGCAACTCCTCCTGTATAATGCAAATGCATTTTTATGTTGTGTCTTTACAAATAAAATATAGATTAGGCTGTTTTAGATGACAAAGTAGCACAACACGTATTTCAATATGTCAGTATAGATACTCAAATCCATATTTTCCTAATAGTACTAACAAAATATGTGTTGTTCAGAACTTTCAGTGCCTTATATTTACCAATAAAATGGGGAAAATCACAACAGTTTCTTAAATTAGAGCCCTTCGTTGTTGCTTGGCAAATAGACTACAAGGTTACATTATTTCTGAGGCCACATTAGTGGACCCTCACATAACCTGGTCAGGACAGGGCACAGGGTGCCATTTTGATTCAGATTATGTGAGCCAAGGGCCACTTAGAAAAACTGAGCCAGAAAATGAAACTTTGTACATATGGTACATATAACACTCTGGCAGATGCAAAGTTATTTGTCAAAGCAGGCTGTCCAGTTACATGTAAAAATGATGATAATAAAAAAAATAATAATAATAATAATAATGATAATAATGATAATAATAATAAAGATCTTTTGTTAGAAAATGCTGACTCATCTTTACAGTTGGGTGTACAAAAAATGTGACACTTGGCACTACTTGTTTTTTTTTTTGTGATATTATACATTTCCTTATGTAGCTATATGCAGCACAGGGCAGCTCATTAGAAAACAAACAAACAAAAAAAAAAAACAGGCAAAAAATATTTCTTGCCCGATAAATTGTGGCAGACTGTGTCATATTGATCAGTGAGTGAATCTGAGGGCTTTCACACCAGCAGTTCCAGTTCCTGAATTTAATTTTGAACCAGCTGGCGCGTTCAGACCAGAAAAAAAATTGATTTGGAACCTGAAAATTTGACAACTTGCACCAAAAAAAGTTGGTTCCAGCTTGTGAACCGTGACAGCATTGGTGGGCGTGTCGTATTCTGTGTTGATAAAATGAGCAGGAAGTCGAGGAAAGTGGAGAAGAAGAGTGTACAGTGGTCGACAGTCATCAGCAGTCATTGCAGGCTTGATTGCTGAATGGAAACAAAAACCTTAAGTAAAGCAACAAGTGCTTTAAGAATATCGATGCGATCTGTCATTTTGCAAGTGTGGCGTTTACCTCTGCCTGAGTAACATGGAATAATACCCTCCCAGTTTCATTCCACTTAAACTGGTATGAACATGGGCTGGTTCGCTAGAAAGCACCAAGGTTCTGAGAATTCTGAATGGAACCAGTTCCAGAACCACAACTGTGCTGGTGTGAAAGCCCTCAGTGAGAGTGAATGGGCAGATGTTAAAACACTATATAAGCTCAAGTCCATTGAGTTAGCTTGGACTGAGTTTTTGCATCTAATATTGTGGATTCTTAATACTATAAAAGTATTTAAAAATTATATATATTGTGATGTCACCTCTTTATCTTAATTTGTATTGTATTATTATTTTTCTTGCTAACACACCCCTAATGCATTAATATGTTGATGTACTTTAGCCTAATGGGAACAGTGAGAATGCCACCATTCAAAGCGTTATGTCTAAATTTACAACTTTTTTAAAATTCATTTTACCCATGTGTGCCTTAAGAGTATTTTTACACAGATCAAGGGTCCCCACCTACACTACCTTTCTCTGATCCAAAACAGCGACAGGCTACATTGTAAAGTTGTTAAGTCATGACTATCCAGTCTGACCCTGATTGCATTTCATCCCTTTTATTTTACTGATTCACATCAAATCTGCTACTTCCTCCAAATAGATATTTGGAATAACCTTTTATCAAAGTATTCGACCCACTCTGTTGCGATTACCCCACACTTAAAAGTGTCACATTTGTTTTAAAAATGCAGAGCAGCAGCAGCGGAGTTGCCTTTTGTTTTTTTCCCACTAGATGGTGCTCTTGGAAAGAACATAATATGGAGGATTATCAAAGTGCAGACTGAGGTGAAATATTTTAAGTGAACGCTCCTTTTTAGAATTTTAGGAATGCCTTTTGAATTGTCACCATTAGTATTTAATAGTACACCTGTTGAGAGGAGGCTGTTGTTCTTTATGTACAACAAAAAGCCAAGTTTGAACTTTTTTATGATGTCGTTGATGTCAGCAGAGGTTTTCAAGAATCAGCACTGACCACTGGAAATCACACTTACCGGAAAAGAGGTTCTCAGAAGCCTCTGTTTCCAAAATCATGATTCTTGTAAAAGCACTTCTCAACAGCCAACATAGGCCTGCTGCTGGGATCTTAACTGCAGTCTATAAGAAATCCTGTTTTTATGTGTTGGCGGAGAATCGACACATCTCCACCGACACATCACACCTATAAAAAGTGGGTCAAATGCTGGATGTGACAGCAATAACACTTCATGCTGCTCGCAGTGGGATGCTGAGAGAAAATGTCATTGAATGAATCGTTGCCTATGAAAAAACAGTAAGGTCAGAAACATGCACATAACGTTCAGCTCACTTCCTGTTTACCTGCAGGGTGACTCCAACTGGACTCTGACAATTATCGCACAAGGAGCAGTCATCACAAACAGATGCAGCTTTACAAAAGATTGATAAAGAAATGGATTTGCATGCACCCAAACCAAAAATTGTCTATTCAAATATTTATACAATAATGTTTTAGAGTGATCATACATTTAAAAGTTATCATAAAATAAACACACAAAGGCTTTTTACTTTAAGTATGGATGTCGTTCCTCTGTTTCTCAGCTGCTTGTAAGTAGCCTCATCCGAAACATCTTGCTCTCACTCAGTTTGACCTTGGAGGAGACAGACAGATCATGTGCAGCCTAGCACAGCTGTTGGCTGTGCAGCTCTGTCCTTGAAGTTGGTTTCATCAGGGGCGTTAAAGGCAGCAACAGCACCCTACATTTAGAATTAATCCAAATTACCTTTATAAACTAATAATATTGACTTGATATTATCCCAAGGTATAATCTTTTTTTAAATGGTTAGTTTGTTGCTCTTATAATTCTGACTGCACAAGTGCTGTTGCTAGAATGATTAACATGAAAGCTGCAGCTATCATATACCTGTATATCTTTGGTTCCAAACTAGGGGTCCAGGCTCCCCCAGGAGGGGAACCAAGGGTCTCATGGGGGAGTGGGAGGATCTGTCAGCTTTGAGGTTGTCAAAAATTTGGTTGAACTATATTATCTCAAACAATGGTGATGAACAACGTGCACACTTTCTTTAAATTACTTACGAGCTGTAAAACAGCTGCAGTACATCCAGAATGCTGCTGCTCAGGTCCTGACCAGAACCAGGAAGTACGAGCACATTAGTCCTCATTAGTGCTCAGGGCCCTACACTGGCTTCCTGTGGCTCAGAGAATAGACTTTAAAGCAGCTCTGCTTGTGTACAAGTCTCTCCACGGCCTAGCACCAAAGTACATCTCTGACATGTTAGTGCCATATGAACCATCTCGGACTTTGAGGACCTCAGGGACCGGCCACTTGCTGGTGCCCAGAGTCAGGACTAAACATCAGGAATCAGGGTTCCAGTTTTATGCAGCTAAAATCTGGAGCAGTCTTTCTGAAGATGTGAGACAGACCTCTACTCTGACAATGTTCAAATCTAGGCTCAAAACAGCTCTGTTTAACTGTGCATATGACTGAAAGGATCTTATCTGCACTCTTCTCTTTTAAAGCTCATTTTATAAAGATTATTTTTGTTTTTATTTTGTATTGTTATTTTAACGCATTTTTCTTGTTCTGTAAAGCACTTTGAATTACCTTGTGTACGAATTCTGCTCTACAAATACACTTGCCTTGCCTTGCTTTGCCTAAATGTCTTTGCATAAGAATGTATGTGTAAGCTCATTTTGTCTTGTTTTTATATTTAAAACATTTAAACTGGTGTTGATTTTGCGTTGCAACATGTCAGATTTTTCCCATGTAGGTCCTGGGGGGTTTGGACTCTTCTTAGATGCGGGGGTGGGGGTGGGTTATGTAAGACTTAATAGGGAGTGAAGTAACTACATTTTTATTCAGTTATGCAACCATTTTCTATTACTCTCACTAGACAGTTTTTGTGTACATCCATTTAATTACTCGTTAGCACAAATAACTAATCAGCTAATCACATTGCAACAACTTAGTGCATTCAGGGCATGTAGCAGATAAGCAGGAAACAGAAACTGCAGTTACACCTGCAGCCTTAAACTCTGCACATTTTTGAGCATGACTGTCTAGTTACAAATGTTTACCTGCCATGTGGGGCGTAACTCTCAGAAATTTACTCGCCAAACAGGAAATGCACCCACCATTGGTGCTTGGTGGGCGTTAATTTCAGACCCTGCAAGCAAGTTAGGCAGAAGACAATTTCTGAACACACAGCAAATCCAATCTAGAAGCAACTGGGCTACAGTACCACAAGACCACAATGAGTGCTGCACCTGTAAGATTAAAAACTAAAAACTGGAGCTATAGATCGTACAGGCTCACCAAAACTGGACCATAAAGGATTGGATGAGTTTTGATCTCAGATGGGTCGTCCAGACAAAGACAAGTTTAGGTGGAAATGCAAAAGTTTTCTGATCATATGGGCATTTGGTCCACGCGAAACTGCCGCTTTTGGGAGCCCAAAAACACACATTTTTGAAAACAGGTCTCAGAGTGAATAAATCTGTGTACAACAAATACGCACATGTTCTGAAACAATGTTCTCATAGCCCCAACTGTCCATTGAACTGCATGTGCTGTTGTGTTGTCAACAATATAAGGGTAAATCATTGTCTGTTGAGTGCCCTGGATACTGTGCCTGTATTTCAGTTTAGTAGTTATTTACTTCTTCTTCTTTGGTTTACATTGCACATTTACTGGTTACATTGTCTTCTTCTCTGGTTTTGCTGCATATCTGTGTCAGCACTACACTTCATAAAGGCCTGATATAAAGAATTTTCTGTGTTTTTGTGGTGACAGACACATTTGCCATGGTTATGGAAAACTTTTAAAAACGAAAACAAAATAGAATGCTTTTGTCTCCATGTGGACAGGGCCTGAGGTGAGTCTCGATATCTGCTGCAACATTCAGATAGTAGGGAAAGATTCTGTAAATCAGGCTGGTGGTGGGGGTGAATTTTTGGCACAATTTGGGCCCCATAGTACCAACTGAGCGTTGCTGCAGCCCACCTGAGTATTGTTGCCGACCATGTCTATCTTTTTGTGACCACAGTGTACTCATCTTCTGAGGGCTTCTTCAAGCAGGATAATACAAGTTGCATTGTTTCTTAGACAAGACAGATTTTAACAAAAGAGATGTTCCAATGCTCTATTTTGCGTACTTGGTGCCAAATGTGGTCCTTTTTATTCTTTGTTGTTGAAATCTCTCAGAACTGAAATTTATGTAAAATATCACACAGAAAAGACTTCAATGATCCAAATGATCAAGTTTCATGAATGTTAATGAGGAGTTTTTTTCTGTACTTGAGTAGACAGCAGGTTAAGAAGAGTGAAAATGTTGGCATTGGCAACATTTTAGAAAGTGCAGATTCAATTTTACTCTGGACAGAGTCAAATCCCTGAAAATTTACTCTTGGTTGAAAAAGAGTTGGTGTGAAAATTATGTCAGTAAATCAGATCCGTAGGTGTTACTGTAGGATCTTTAACTCTGAACTTTTCACTCTTAAGTCTGAACCTGTCAGTGAAATTTGTAGAGTCAATCATCCTGCCCATATCCTATTTTTAGACACGTATGCCACAAGCAGAGTCGTTTTTTTTTAAACAATGCTTTTTATCCAAACATGGTACCTTTATTCCAGCCAATTTTTCCCATTAATATACAGTGAATAAATACAGCAATGTGTACACTTTTCAGTGTTAATATAAATTTAACACTTAAATAGTTAAAAAAGATACTCTGAGAGAGCGCATTCCTAATACTACACAGGAATGTTGACCAAAAGTCACGCTGTTAGCTGTCAGAAAGTTTTAAATTTTAACTCTAAAAAGGGTCAACAATTACACTTGATGAGGGTTAAAGTACCCACTTTCCAAAAAGAGTGAGAACAACACTTTGTGGTATGGACCCATACTTATGAAGTATTAATATTATTAACACTTATTATTAATATTATTAACTCTGATAGTGTTAGTTTGTCTATGCAGATTTTGCTGTGTAGATTGACTCAAAGATCATGTCCATGTTCAAACTGCTTCATTATTTAGACTCTCTTGGGGAAAAGGGGAGTTAATAACACAGAATAACAAAGCGCTCAGTGTTTTATTCAGTGACTTGTTATGGCTGTAGACTCAATGATATGCATGACAGACAGAAACACACACTCACAGTATTGTCTCTTGAGGTTTCAGAGAGTGCAGCATTCTGGTGGATTCAGCAAATAAGAAAGTGACAGCTGGCAACTTCACTCTCTCTTCCTAACCACTCAATTACGTTTGACATGTCAGTCAAAACATCTATCACACACACACACTGTGACTCTAATACACACTTAAACACACACTGTGACTCTGCTTGCGTATTCCACGATTCAATTACCTGAAAAACGGCTCTCTAAACAGCTGGAGGGCCCAGACTCAATAATACAAATCCAAAGCTGCTACAGGACGAAGAGCAGCTGTGATGACCTGTCCAGGAATATCATATGATCAGGCCAAGGGACAAGCTTATTATTCTCCTCATGTCCTGTGCCCAATGGCAAGCTATTGATACGCATTGATTTTTCTGTCAGTCAGCACCTTTTATGACTGTCACTACATCTCTTTCTCCACATGTGCAGGAGTCGCTATCATCGCACTTTTCCCAGGGTTCACTAAAGGTGTAATTTGAACTCATCTGGCATCCTCTACAGTGATGCCTCTTTGCTTTGCGAGTCACTGAATGCCATGCACAAGGTGATAGATGTGGTGTCCATGGCTACAATGTAAATGTGTTGTCACCTTGGAGATGGAGCATTGCTTTGAGTCAGAGAGGACAGCTACATAATGCAAGTCTCTGGTTTTGAATGCATCACACAGGAGGGGGCAAATATATGTAGAAGTTACCTGCCAGAAGACCTATTCTCTAGAAGATCAATGTAGTAACATATCACCATGTATTCCTTAGAAAGATGGGCATCTTTATGGATGTTAAAGCATCGATATGGCTGCAGATGCTGTGATTGCAGTTTTGAAGGACATCACCTGTGGTGCAGTCCACAAAGCCATTTGATGGCAGTAGAGGCCAAACTGCTCAACTCATATTGACACGAGCTTTAGAGAGAATTTCTATCCACTGTCAACAACACTAGAGCAAAGATTAGTGGAGCAGTTTGGATTTTTGTCAACACAGTGAAGTCAGGAGTTTGATCTAAGGCCCTGTTTACAAGACAACGTTGTCACCGGAAACGGAAAGTTTTTCCTTTGCATTTTCAAAAGCACTCCGCGTTCACATGGAGATGATGTGAAAAGGATCCGCGTTCACATGGATCCACAAGAACAACTGAAAACGCTGTAGCGTGCATGCCGGGCCCACAGAGACAGATACAAAAACATTTTCAAAACTTTACTCTCTGGACCCTGGTTTCAAAAGTTTGTGGATAAGGGCACTCTGGGCACCGTTCTCGTGTCATGGACGGCGAAAATGCGATGAAAACTCTCAGTTTTTTGCAATTTTCACTGTCGCGTAAACAGCCCCTAAATCATGCAGTGGAGAGTTGCAGTAAAGAGTCTTTAAGGTGGTCATACAGATGGACGCACTTAAATTATCTTGACTGGTCCATGACAGGAATGTGCTGGGACCTTCCCACCACTGTGGCAGTTATGAGATCCCCTGCTATGTTGACAAAGAAGTAGTAACTGGTTATTGCTCAAGCAAGTATAAAACTCAAAAAAGCTAAATATGACCCAGGTTTGCATTTTAGTGCTTACAATTCCCTCATCTCAAAGTCTGTTGCCCTTTTGAGTGAGTTTATTTGTAAGGTATGTGGTAACCACAGGATGAAGGGATTTTAAATTAATTTTTGTTCAACATACATAAAATGCTTCATTGGTGATATTTATAGATCCCATATTTTGCCTTAACTCAGGATCATATATTCAGTTTTGATGATTTCTAAAGTATGTTCACAATCACTTATGTTCATAAACCCTCTAGTTTTCACATACCCAGAGGCGTGCTGTTTCAGGCAGCTATTGATGCTGTAAACAGGGAGAAAAGAAGAACTCCAGATGATGCTGACTTTTGTTTTGTGCATAGAAGTAATCTATCATTTAGAGTAGACTTGTAAAACACACTAATAAGTATGTGAAATTTATAAAAGTATATGTCCTCTGTTAAGCTTACATTTGTCTTTTATTACAAAACAAGTAGGTATTCTTGCAAATACAAGCTTACTTACCATCAAGTTAAACCAGAATATTATCAGAAAACTAAACCAAGTGAGACAATAAAGAGGGTTATTGTATAATTTAAAGTTAAAGAATATTGTACTTGGGGATTATAAACAAAGTGTTTTAATCTAAGAACCTAAGTTTAAAATGTTAAAATTATGCCTTTGCTGTTACAGTTGACTAAAAAGAATAGATGTGAACACTGTGTTGGATATGACCATAATCCAACATCAGTGTGTACAGGGAGCATATTATGTGAAGTATTTAGTTCTCCCCTCCAGAGGACTACAGCACAAGAATACCCTCCTTTCTTGAACTGATTCAAAGCAAGAGCTCCAGTGGCTTTACTCTTATGTCACTCAACAAGGTTTAATGACGGTCTAATCACCTAAACAGCATAGACAGCCTTAGCTGACATTGGAGAGTGCTGTAGGCCTCAACACCGTGACTGCCTGGGATAAATGGAATAGAAATTATTGTAACCCTCAAACATCAATTATCAGCCTGCATGGTAAAGAGGCAAGCATTAAATAAAGGCACATTTCCCTCATTTCCCTTGCTAATAAACCCTCTGTCATGCCCATGATAATATCTATCAGTGTAATTAACCTACAGATTTAGGTGTTTGCAGACGTGTGTACGTGTGTGTAGTCCTGCTCAGTATTCACCATCTGTTTTCCCCAGGCATAGGGGGGTATTAGGGAGTGGTTTATCACAAAAAACGGTACCAAACTAAAAATACAAACTGAGGTCTTAAGGGTATAGTGTTTCACCATAGTTACAGCCTAATGGATACACCCTTCCCACAGGTATTCAATGATTAGACAGTATAAAACATTGTGGAAAGTCAAGAGGAAGGGCTGAGGTAGTGTTGTGCTAATGTGATGGGTAAATGTTTGATTTTTGACTATATAAGCAAAGGTAAACAGATTTGAAGTCAGAGTGAATTTGAATTTGTGCATCCAAATATATAACCTGACACACCAGATGGACCATTCAATATATTTAACTAGTCCATCTGGGCAAACAGTCTATATATGGAAAGTGTTTGGAGTGGGTAGGCGCTACTACCACGGTGTAAAGTTCAAAAAGTAAGCCACCACAAAATATGGCCAAAACACTGAAGTGGTACAAAAATCTTTTCTATTGAGAAATGCATTTACTGTTGTTGTTTGTACTTCATGTAATAAAGAATTGAAGCTGTTAGCATCTATGCTAATCTCTGTATGATAAGTCACTTTTTGTTGTTGTCCTGCTCTAAAGGATGTTGATTGGGCCATGCTGCTTTGAGCTGCTCGCAGTGGTTGTAGATCGGAGCTTGGCAGTATAGATCTTTCTGAGACAGACACTGAATCAGGCGGATGCAGCTGCGCAAGGTTACCAAGCATAGTCAGTTAGTCATTGGGTAATAGTGGACATCAATGCAGTTTGGAGGAAGATTCCTCAAAGCGTTTTGAGATATTTTATCCAAAAGATTTTTATTAACATGGAGCCTTAACATTGACATTGACCTTTTACCTTAGAAATCAAATGAATCCTTGAGTCTGTACAAAGCTTGAAGAAAATCCCTCATATATTCTGTAGATATTGCACTGAGAAGCTTTAAAAGACCATGAAACCGTATGACTGACCTTTCACCTGTGACCGTAATAAGAAACCTAACAAGTTTAGCCATACGTCAGGATGGACATTTGTGCAAAATTTGAAGAGAATTTCTCAAGATGCTAGTATATTAAAGCTTTCACAAGCAAATAATGAACATGAGACTCAGCCTTTGTCCACACATAGGAGGGTATTTTCAAAACAGATGGTTTTCTGAGTTTTATCCTTCTGTCCACACTTGAACGGCATCTAAGGTCACTGAAAATGAGTATGTGGACAGGGAAAATGTCATTTTGGGCCTGAAACGCCAGACTTTGATGTCACTTGATGCAACATTTTGACTGTTGTTTACGTTTCGCAGCAGACATTCAACTGTTGCTGTCTTAACGTGCGGATAACTGGACTATTTACATGCCAACACAGACTTCCAGTCACTTCTGCACTATGATGCTGCTTTAAAAACACTCCGACGATACAAACGCTGCCGATGCTTTGTATGAGACTAGTTGGGACTGTTTCACAAGTGACCTGTTGACTGGTGACTATGGGACCCATTAACCCCAACCTTGAACCCATACACTCCAAAACTGAATCAGTTTAATCATCGGTCAGAGTGGATCTTTGTGCAAAGTTAAGAAAACCACCCAGTGTTCTTGAGACATTTAAGTGACAAAAAAGGGATTAACATAAAGGAACAATAACCTTGACCTCTGACCTATGGCCTCCAAAACACAGAGATTACATGCTTAAGTAAAAAAAAAAAAGATTGTGAAAGAGGGCTTTGAAGCCCCTTTTGAGGTTCAGGTTGACAAACAATTGATGAGCATGAGACCCTGTGACCCTGACCTTTGATGTTTGGCTTCAGAGATCTAATCAGTTCATCCCCAAGTTGAAATGAGTATTTGTGAAAGGTAGACATTTGTGCAAAACATAAAGAAAATTCCTGAAAATGTTTTTAAAATACTGCATTCACAAGCAAGAGACAGACATGATGTCCAATGACCTTGACTTTTGAACTATAAACCTGTTAGAAAGGTTCTGTTTGGAAGAAAGCACAAGTATAGGTTAGATCGGTTAGCCAACCATTTATTGACAATATGTGAAACAATACAAAAGATAGTAAAAATCACTCAGCTGCTGAGGGCTCTGTTCTGCACCTCACTAGGGATGTACAGGCAACAAGCATTGAACACAAGCATACACATGATCTTATATACTTTAGGCTTTAGGGAGGTGTCATCATAGATTATGTCGAAATCAAACCTCGTGATTGATTTCACAAGATATGTCTACCATGAAAAGGCCAATCACAATACAGGGGGTGAACATTAGGTTCACAGTAAGTACTTTCACTTCAGCTAAGTAAGCATAATAAACAGGAACTGAGAGCCAAAAGCAAGACTGAAAATATCAGACAGGAAACGAGAGCACAGTTCATTTTGTAAAATGTGACATTTTAAGTGAAACAGTAAAAACATGAAATTTTTGAATAAATGTTAGCATAAATCATACATATATTGTAACTTGAATAAATGTTAGCATGGAAATCATTGAAATATCTGGCAAACCTATGACCTCAAAAAAGAAAATAACTGCGTGGTGCAGGAATGTCTCCAAAAATGTGTAATAAGTTAGCATTTTAGCACAAAATTGTAACATAAAAATTTAAAGCTAATTTTTTAACAAACAATAATACATCATAGCCACAGCCAAGGGCAAAATTCGATCAGATCAGTTGCTTAGGTGGAAATTTTCAGATAAGAGGTCACGATATGACACATTACCTTGGAAGTGCGTCTTCTAAATCAAACCGCCATGTTGTAGTTCCGTAAAAACTTTTTACTCTCTATGATTGCGTTCAAACGTAAAAAAAAATGTGAAATTTACATCTGTTCATGAAGTTTTTTTGTGACTGACATAATGTGTAAGTGTCACAAACTTTTGGTCCCCACAGACCTTATGATCAGCAATAATTATTTTAAGAACACTGCTGTGCAATGCTAACTTCTGTGTTGGCCCACAAAAATACGAAATTCCTGGATTACTCTATTCCTGGGAAACTGTGGTCGCAAGCAAGGGATGAAAAACGAGACTGAATGGCCTTGAAAAAGACCTATGATCTCAAAGATGGATACAAGTCGAAGCTGACTTGTGTAAAATGTGAAGAAAATTCCCCAAAAGCACTCTTGGGATATCTTTTTCACAAGAATTTTGTAGATGGATGGACAGACAATGAAAAAGCATTACAAACTTCTGGTCATGCTGTTACCAGAACAAAGGCATCAAGACATCATTGCTGCCATATGTGTTACTGTAAAATTTTATGAAGCACATTTACTGTAGTGTTCAAGAATATGAAGATCCAGTGGTCACACTTTCCCTTAAAATGCCCTCTTCATATCTGCAGCATCATTACCATGTTAATGATGGTGAATCATCTATCTCGGTCTTTCCCAAACCTCCTCTGATGGTAGAGATTGCTAATTAGCACATTAAGCCAATGTGCCAAAAATAAAGATGAAAAGATGACTTTTAGAGAACACTTTCTTCAGCTCTCCAGACACTTGAGCAGCACTCACAGTGGTAACATCACTTGCCAGAGGTGCTAAAACAAATGTATTTTTAATGTCATTTACTAAAAATGCCTCTCTGTTTCTTTTCTGTTTCTGAACTTTCCTTTTCGGACATTAATTGAATGAGGGAGTTCTACAAATTTGAGAATCTTGTTTTCAGGCTTAAGAAGCGCTCTCTTATTAACATATTGTGCTTTTGTCAAGTTTCAGATGCTCTAGTGTGTTTAACATGTCTCCTCTTTGTGATAGAACACAAGAATAGATGGTTTTGGCATCTGGACTTCTCCCTCTCCCCATGACTACATCACCAGTAGTGGCCTGAACCAGTTGTTCCCACACACCAGTGTGATGTCCTACTACTAGTTCTTTCTGCTGTTTAAACCCATTAGCTTGGGTTAGCAAGCCCAGTGCAGAGCACAGACTGTAAACAGAATGCAGAGTTGAAAACGTAGCACCGTGGCGCTGAACTGACAAATTACCACAGAGAAAACTGGCCGGCCAATCAGAGCAAATCAGGACCACATGGGGAGGATACCCTTAAAGAGGCAGGAGCTCCAACTTGGAATGGGAAATGAAAACCAGTTTCAGTTTAGAACATTTAACAAAAAACATAAGGAATCAATATCATTGTCTTTTTGCTGAGCAATTCCCTCAATTAAGTTCTGGATTCCTTGCAAGGCAGCAACAGAGACAAATGCAGTCACAGATGTGCTTTCATTTTACACAATATGACACCAAATGCACATCTGCCTCTGTCTGTCTGATTTTAGGTAAGGGTGGAAACACCCTCATCTTGCTGAACCAGTTGCCTAATCCGAAAACCATTAAATGCCAGGAGTGCATCGTGTTTGGTGTTGGTTACTCTGAAAACCTGCGTATGCCAACATTTCTCACACAGAAATTCCTCAGGAATTATTAAGGAAATCAATAAAAAATGGATGGATCGGCAGAATCATGAAAGATATTGGTATCTAACGATTCCCATCAACAGACTGCGAATACAAATGGATCAGGGGCACTCATTATGTGAAAACTGGAAGGTTCTCTGAGCATTAGTGATTTTGAACATACTGTAGTCAATTAAAGTGAACACATATACCGTAATTATGTTAAAATGTTGGCTCTTTAATGTGAGGCTGGGAAACAATGGGCTAACCTAATTATGAACAGAATTAGAGGACAACAGTTAGCTTAACTTCCCAGCATCAACCATTGACTGTTTAAAGAGATGGACAGAACAACAACCGCCTCAGAATGAAGCAAATTGAGTTAGAGCTTTGCCTGCTGATTGGCTGCAATGTAAGTCATGGACCCATTTCAACAGAGGGGGAATGAGTCAAAATACACATTTTGAATACACTTCTTTTCTGTCTTTAACCCACATCCCTTAAAGATAGCTATTTTTTGTCATTATATTTTTGTCCAGGTGTTTATGTTTCTGAGTAGTTGTTTTTAAGTTGTTATTTGGTATAGAAAGAGCAGTAGTAACATCCTAATTGAAATGTCCTATTCTTCTTTAGGCATTCTTACTTGAAAAAGCAGAGTAAGGAGGGAAAGTAGAAGTGCAAAATATAACAAAAACTATTAATCAAGTCATAAAACTTTACATTTAATTGAGCAATCAGCTTGTTCTCTCATCATAAATTCAAAATGATCCTTAACACCCAAAGTTGAACACCAGAAGTTGAAAGTCTAGGTGTGAACACAAAAGGCCCATTTTTTAAGGTGGACTGAATATGTCAGACGGTCTGTGACACAGGCCATTAATTCTTTGCTAGATGGGTCACTAAAAAATGTAGGGCATAAATGTAGAGTGTACCCAGTCCTTTAGGCATCATTACAACACTGCAGCAGGAACTCTGTTGTTGGAACCGTAGCCGAAAGTTATAAACATAAACAAGATGTCTGATATTTATTATTGTAGATTTAGGAAGTATCAACCACAGAAGGAGCAGTAGAATAATCATAATGGGATACCCTCAAACTTTGCACAAATGTCAACAATGACACAGGGATGAGCTGAAAAGATTTTGTAGGCCCTCGGTCAAATGTCCAGGTCATGGAGCCTCTTAACCACTCTTTGCTTTTAAACACTATATCTCAATAATTTTCCAATGGATTTCATAAAACTTCCCATTCATTGTGTCATATGAGCCAACTAAAAAGATTTTGAAGTAACGTTTCAAAGGTCAAGGTCACCACCCTCATCTCTCTTTGCTTTCAAATGCATTTCTCTGTATGTAAAATAATAAAAATGATGATGATTTTCCTCTCTCTGTGTCCTAACTCGTTAGTGACGCAGCACATTGCTGTGTGATGCACCTTGGTGCTTTTGCCTCGATGCCCTGTTTTTATTTTTCCCTCCGTACTGTGCGTCAACTCAGATGAGGAGCCAGAAAAGAGGGAGACTGATGAGGTACAGGAGGGATTTTTTTGGTTTTCTCTGACATTTCTCACTGAGCAGGGATTATTAATCTGTTTAGCATATTGGAGAATGACATGGGGAGCATTCATTAAGTTCTGCAGAAGCTTTACTTTGTTTTTCATCACCAAAGGAGAAACTTTGATTAGCTAACAGAGATATATGTACTGATGAGCCTATGAGTCCAATTCTTGTCAAAACAAAGCTCTACACATCCGTTCCTCCGCCTGTGAAATCAAAGCCCCTGAAACACTGTTTACAAAGGGAAACATACAGAGTAGAATTGATTCTTTGACGGATGCAGTGTGGACAGCAGGTGTGTGAGCGGTGCAATACAACATTTGACTGTTCAGCTCAATTAGAGTTTGCAAAAATCATGACACAGGGATACACTAATCAGCTTCTGGAGTTAAAAGGTTGAAGAGTAAAGGTCACAGAATTCCCTCTATTTTTTTTCTCTGAAAAAAAAAAAGAAAAACATTTCCATTTTGAAGGCCAGAAGTCAAAGGTTAAGGTAAAACAGCTTTGTAATAATTGTTTGCTTGTGAAAAATAATAAAAAATATAGCACAATTCAAGAGATTTTCATTAAACTCTGCAGAAGAGCCCACTCAGAAATAAGAGGTTTTATGATGTAGATTTCGAAGGTCAGAGGACAGCAGTCAAGGTCATTGTGTCCTTTGCTTTGCTTTACTTTGCTTTTTATCGAGGGCCACATTCAGAAAAATACACCCAAGATGGGACCGCTTGGACGTACAACACCTTTATTGTATCAAAGTGAAGGATTTTGGTAGCCAGTTAGATTTCAGTGGGTCCTCTTCAGCCCTTGTTTCTATATGACTGACCCATGGTCAGGCTGACAGTGGTGCAGCAGGACGAGCAGATGACACATCTCCACATTTTGACACAAATCAAGAACACACACTGCACAAAGCTGACAAACTTTTTGGAAATGCTGGTGCTTCAAGATGAAAGAAAACAGTTGACTAAGTGTATATTTTAAAATATTAACTAAAGCATGGAAAAGGAAGGTGATTGGTGCTCTTTGCCACCATAATCCAATTTGTTTTTATTTATTTGTAAAGAAAAAGCTTCACATTCTGATACTGACCATTATTAATAGTACCTGTTGAATTTTGCTGAGGGCAATAAAATTATGAAAATGATCCACAGCCCACAAGCCATAGTTTGGATACCCCTGCTATCAGATCATGTTCTTTGCCTGCTTGTTGGCGTCTAGGGCTGAACGATTTTAGGAAAAGATCTAATGGCGATTTTTCTAGCGGATATTATGATTTCAATCCAAATCAAGATTTTCTTCAAATCCAGTTTTAGTGCAACATTCACTATGTTAACAGGATGGACAACAGTAAGGATATCAATGATCAAAAGCGCTTAACACATTATTCATAATCTAATATTGATGATAAATAATCTTTTTTCATTATTTCAGGGATACTCCAACTTCTACTCCTAAACAGAGGATTTGAATTGTTGACCTGCTTACCAGCACTTCCGTAAATGCGAATTATCTGCAAATGTGGAAAATAGTATGTGTAAAATAGTTGACACAACAGAATCTGGGTCAATCAAGAGCGCTGCAAAAACTGCAGCTTTGGCCATCACATGATTGTGTTGTCTGAAGTTGAGATTTCAATCTGAAAACAATAAATCTTTCAGCCCTATCGGGGTATATCTCAAAACTGCATTTCTGTCACTTTTACAGAAAAATCTATTTTGATTCCAAAACAAACATCAACATTTTTAAAAGAACAAGGACAGATATCTCTCCAGCCTTCTAATCATGCTTTGTTTGTGAACTTGTTCCATTAAGATTTCTTTAAAGGGATTTTAGTTTAATTTTGCATAAATGTCCTCTTGCACTTGACATTGACCTAATTAAATCTGGGTGGTATTAGGTCAAAGGCAAAGTAATCTGCCAACATACTGTCATTACTTGGCAATGTAAACCTCATGGAGGTGTAAAACCACCCTCCCATAGTCCTAGTTTTTATTTCTACACCTGTATTGTGTATGATGATTGTATAAAAATACCTCTACAACTAGACAGCTTAGCAAAACATGGCCAGGTTTATTCTTTAAATCGTGCAGCCTGTCATCACTTCTCAGTGTGATACATGCAATATTTCAAATTAGCTTCAAATTAAATGTAATGGCAACATGACAAATGTCAGGTTGTTTGTGTAAAGTGAAGTTAATTCAGCAGTGATTTCCTGAAATCTCTACCCTCTCTCTGTTACATTATGCTAATGATGGAGCCCCAGTAAGATACAACATGTTTATTAGTGAATTCTGGAAGTGCTCACAGGCAAATATTCTCACCACCCCAGCTGCCTCCTTCACAGTTATCATCCTCATCCCCATTTTTGTTGCCATCATATATTAATTGCAGTACAGCAATATTTTAGCAGCTTCACTTTGCCCAGAGCTCATCACATCCGAAGAAGAAAACATGGCTCGATGTGAAGGGCATTTTCTTTTTGAAGGAGTTACAGCCATGAAATAGTGTCAGCAGCAAACCCTATTTGAAAAAGTCCAATATCAAGGGCATGCTGTAATTACAATGTGTTCAATTTAGCCTGTGGAGACTTCAGACTGCGGAGAAGTAGAACCAGCTGTCCTTGAAAAATGCAGCCGCGTTGTCTAAGTGCAATGCAGAGGTTTCTGATGTGAAATAAACTGTGGAAATATGAGTGTATGTGGGGTCATGTGGGTAACCGCCATTCACTCTCAGAGCAAACCCACTCAATTTAGAGAAAACTCTGCCCCTTTGTGAAGGTCACTGTGGCCTGTAATAAGTGATTGTTTGAGCTGTTTTAGGTGATCACTCTGACTGAGCTGAGAAAATGTTGACTCTGGTTGCCAAAAGGAAAAAGACAGGGTTGTGGTTAAGATGAAAAGGTTACTTCTTCATCCTGTGGGGATGGAAAGGCCATCTTCCTCCTTGCATTTAAGAAGTGTGTGTTTGTGCGCTTGAACATGGGTTTGTATTAGTGTTGGTTATAAGGCAAGATGACCATATCTTCAAATATTCAAATAAGGACAATGTACTTTTTGTGGCAACCCATGTGCATGAGGCTGGGCTGTGCATTAATCATGCTTTTATTGTTATCCAGATATGATCCTTCTCACTTAAAACATTGCAACAGACTGACTTTATCGCAATAAACAAAAACAACACCTTAATGTAATGAAACCTACTTGCAGAATACATCAAGTGCATGTGGCAGAATGCATCATCATTGATGTATCCTGGAGTTCTTGGGTGTTTCGTGTCTTTTCAAATCTCAGACACCCTCTTTTAGGCAATTCAGCTGGGGTTGATCAATCCCCTGTTCACCATGCCCCCCCTCTTTAGCCACCAAGTGGCCTCTGTGACAGCCTTGATGGCCTTCCTCCTTGCCTGCCCTACATCCCTAGCTTGGTGTAGAATCTGCAAAGTGACCCAACACCAACTCAAAAAGCTCACAGAGAGTGTTCCAGCCCTGCCTTTTACTCTGATCTGACAGCTCCTGTACTTGGCATGCTTCAGCTAGAGGGCCTCATCACTGTGCACCTCCTAAGGCACAGTAAGCTCTGTCATGATCATTTGTTTGGTGAAGTCCAGAAAAATAATCATGTCAGGATGGAGGGATGATGGGCCGATGTGTTTTGGAAACTGTATACCAAGATCAACCCTCAGTTGTCAGTTGGATGCTGGGGCGAGGAGACTGGTTGTTGATCTTGGCTTGGCAATGCTCTTCTCTCCAGCTTTACAACAGCATTGATCTTTTGGGGGAGATGATATTTGCTGTTGGTTGTGGCTGAGGCTACTGATTCTGCCACCACTTCCAGTACTTGATCATGCCTCTGGCAATTGCGCCATCTATTAGGGCCTTTGGGCAGCTACTGAGGATGTGTTCGCAGGATCCTGTCCCCAAGCACAGAGCACAAGCTGAGGAATCGCTCTTGCCCCAGAGGTGAAGATTTGCTGGGCTTGGAAAGCAGTCGTACGCAGAAAACTGATCATGATAGTATTCCACATTCAGGATGTTATTCCAGGTGACCCTGTGCTTCTCCACAGATTCCCACCTTGTCCAAGCTCCTTCTTGCCTCAAGCCCACCATCCTGCTTGCTCTTTCCTCTTCCATGCCAGCTATAACCTCCTGCTGGACACATAGGTAACTCTCTTTGTCCTTTTGTGTTGTGGAGTGGAGCTCTGGGGAAGTAAATGAGGTTGGCTCTGGCTCTAGCCAAAGTTGCCACAAGCTCTCTCTGCCTCAGCCAAAAATGCCAGCTCTAGTGCTGCTGCCACTTTCTACTTTCTACCCATCCTGCCTTTAATTCCTGTGTTGCCCACACCGGAGTCCCTGGAATCTCTGTACAGGTGTGCCGTACATGTCTCTCATGTACGGGAAACCTGAACTCTTCCTTTAGGCTGCTGAAGGTGAGCTGTATGATGTTAACACTGCAGTGTAATGTGACTGACATTTTCTAAGGGGTATGCAGGAGAGCAGAAAAATACATTAATGTTGACCTGGCTTGAAATGTTTGCCGAATTTAGTGAGTTTTCATGCTTGTTAAGACCTCCAAAATAGCAATTATTTTAATGGAAAACTAATCATGAAAGCAATTTCAATAGAGTCCTCACAACGAGGTTGGTATTCGTGCCCTTATAACATAACTTGACACAACAAAAGGCTGGTTCAATATATTTCTCTTGTACATTTGGGAAAGAGCCCATAGAAAATGTTTAGAAAAGGGCAAAACCTTTCAAAAGCACATCTGGCAGGTGATCGGACGATTGTTCATCAGTCACATTCATTAATGGCCAATCAGATGATGTAGTATGTGAGCGCTGCTGCCACAGTGTCAGCATAAGCCACTTAGTAGAACAAACTCTCATAACATGTCAGAAATGGAGTGAAAATATACTTTCTTAGGGAGATTTGTAGTGTTATTTGTTTTTCATTTAAAAAAGAAGTGCAGTCCACATATGATTAAACTACGACTGAAACTGTTAGCATCCATGCTAAGCTCTGTTCCAGCAGTCACTTCCTGCTGTCGTCTCACTCATAGCTCCCACCTCTTCCTTCTGTAAAGGACAATCATAGGGCCGTCCCATTTTGGGCTGCTCACAATTGTTGCAGATTGGAGGTTGGCATGATGGATCTGCCTGATCACAAACATTAGATCAGGCTCATCCATCTGCACTCCAAGGCTACTAATAATAATCATGAAGACAAATAAAAATCATGACAGAAATATTGACAATAATCATAACGAAAATGATCATAAAATATTAATTAAAATAATCAGAATGTTTTGTAAAACCCATCATTTTGATTTAATAGTGTTATGAAATTACTGTTCAAATACAGCGTGTTGATTTTGATGTTGTGATTGTTTATCTGCTGCTTTGCGTTAAAAGGTGCCCTGATGAAAAATCTTATGATACCCTGAATTTATGCTTTTGGGTTTACCATAAAATTAAAGTGCCCCTATGCTGAGAAACGCATTGTACCAGGCAAATGATAGGACCCAAATGAAAAGTCTACCTAGACACTGTTTCTATGAAATAACAGTTGGATTTTAACTAATAGGTTTAAGGCAAAGGATATCTAAAGTGATCATTTTGCTAACTCACCTGCTAGCTCTAGTTTTTTTAGCCTCCATGCTAGCTGGCACTGAGTCCTTACAAATCCTTTTGCATTTTTACTGCAATTGTGTTTTGAAATAATAGTAAATCATCTTGAACTACAATCTAATCCACTAAGGCAGGCTACGTAAATTGTATCTGATTTATTTAATTGAAAAAAAAAAGGCCTCCTAATTTAAGCTAAAGAAACTCTTAGGCTTATTTTCACATCAATAGTGCATATTGACTCTTGAATTTAAGTAATTTCCTGTCATTTTCAAAACATTAATCATTACTGATTTGCTCAACTGGGCACATTTGTTGAAGCTGTGTGTATATTCAGCAAAATGTCCTCTAAGTATTCCATTCTTAATTTCATTTTCTGATATTAAAGTACCAAACCAAAAGGCCAAACTAGTTCAAGTTCATTGTCTGTCCCTTGACACATTTTTTAATCAGTTGTTTTCCTTTGTCAATTTGTCTGATTTGAATGCAAAGCAGAGGGGAGAGGCAGTGAGAGAGGAGCAGAGGAGCAAAGAGAGGAGAGAAAGAGAAGCACTGTGAGTAAAAGAAACAGAGAAGCACAGGAGTATGGAGAGGAGAGAGCGAGAAGCCCTTGGAGTAAAGAGAAGGAGAGGAGCAGAGGGAGGAAAGAGAAGCAGGGCTGCTTTGGGAGGAAAGAGGAGCTTTGGGGGAATGGAGGCACTTCGGGATTGGAGAGGAGCCTTGGGGTGTAAGAGGACTCTTGGGAAGAGAGGAGGAATTTGGGAAGTAGGGAGAATAGTAGAGATGCTTAGACAGGATGGAGCTGCAGAGTAGTTTGGAGAAGAGGAGGGATTTTGAAGTGGATAGAACGGCAGATGAACTTGTGTTGGAGAGAGGAGGAGAGCTGCTTTAGAAGAGAAGAGGATTCAAAAAGCCTGGAGAGAAGGAACAAGACGAAGAGGAGAGGAAATCTTCAGAGCAAATTTGGGGGACTCTTTAGTGACAACATTCCTACACACGTTAAGGAAGAATAAGTCTTTATTTAAACATCCATCAGTCAAACGCTATAGTGCCTTATTATACACTACACATATTCTTCACTATGAAATAAAATCAAGAGAATATGAAGAATATGAATTACAAGTTGAGATAAGCTGCTCCAGCAACTAACATTTTAACTTATTGAAGTCACACAGAAAAAGAAAAATCATAAACCATTTTCAAGTTGGACCTCTTTATAGAGTAGTGCAGGAATGAGTCCAAAAAGTGAGTGAAGTGAGTTAGCATTTAGGACTTCCTGGTTCTCAAGCCTAAGATTAAATGGGATTTAGAATATCGGTTTTAGATAAACGCCTGTAATAAGGTTTGTGGTGAACACATGCACATAAGACTTTAATGTTTAATGGAAAATAATAAAATACATCTGAATTAAAATCAAATCAAAATTTCATATTGCTATTGTCACAGCCATGAGGACTAACTTAAGGTCATATGATTACGAGAAACTGAAGTTGAACCTCCATGTTGTAGTTTCAAAGTAACTTATTTTTAGTTTTTCCACTGTTGCATTTTCATTTAAGCTTAAAAAATCTTTAAAAGTGGTTCTTTTGTTAATATTATCACAGAGAACAGAACGTTTAAGTTTCATTCTTTGTTTTCCACAGAGAGTATTATCAGCAATGATCCACAACACAGTGATAAATCCCCTTGTCTTTTAGCGGGCTTGCAGTCAAAGGAACCAGCATGATGCTAACTTCCACACTGGCTTTCAAAAAAAACAAAAACATCATCTCTGCACCACTCTATTGTGTCCTGAACAAGAGGAAAATAAGTCAGAGAAAAAAATCCTACACTGCAGAAACTTTGATTTTACAAATCCAATTTAAAAAGAGAGGGACCTAAAAACCAAACTTTGTGGCACCCCAAATTAATGTTCATGTACTCATATAAATAGATTTAAATCATTTAAATTTTTGACATGTAACCAGTATGTGGTGATCATTTCATACCATTTCCCTAAACTGAAAAAAGACTTGGTGTTTTCTGAAAATAACACAAACTGTAGTTAATTTGACATAAGGTGTGCAAATTAAAAGTTAGGGACCTCAAAACCAAGCATGCATGTATTTGAAATGAAGAAAATATTATTATTGTCGTATCAATTCATTCTTTTTAAAGTAATTTTATAACCAGATAACCAGATAATGATTATGTTGTGGATTGCACCTTAGGCACATTAACAGCTTCTTCTGCTTCCCACACGTATCAATTTAGAGGCACAAGCTGTCGTGGGAATATGACAAGGAGACACTTTTAAGTGAATATCTTTAAAGAGCTTCTGCTGTTGGTTGTGGGTGAAAGATAAGCTATGGATACTGATTGGTATTATATCTTATATTGTTGGAAAGTTAACCTTTACAATGAGGTACAACTTGTAAGGACTGTACTTCATAAAATGAGCGGCACACCCAAACATGTGGGTAGTGCCAAAATGTGCCATAGTCCCCTCCATGTTGTCCTCCTGGCATGCCCACTTCACATTCTGCCTTTGACTTCACCAGTCTCACAAAACTTGGTCCTAAGTTTGGAACCCCAGCTGACACCAAATAATGCTGCCACTCTGTGTACCAGAACACCAACTTCCAGCTGCAGGGAATTTTGGCACAATTTTTTGTGCACTACCCACACATGTTGCTCATTCCTCAAATGCATGATCCTTGCAAGTTGTACCTCACTGTAAAGTGACTAACTAGGCTTCCCAACAATATATGTTGCTGTTCTTTTAAACAATGTTCTGAATCATGTTTTATATTGTAAATTTGAATATGTCTTCAGATGGCAGAATTTATTGTTATAGCTGTTGTCAAAGAAGAATTTCTGTTACCAATTGGGACAGACAGTAAAGTTATCTACCTACCCATCCATTCCACCCATCTATAAAATACAATACCAACTGGTATTAGTAAAGAGGAGGAATAATTGACAAAATTCATGTTTCCATACTTTTTTTTTGAGGAGTATCACCTACAAATCATACCTCCTTATCTTTCTCTGGCATTGTCCTCCCATGTATACTATACCTCCCCTCATCTCACCTCTCTTGATTCAGCAGTACTCAAGACCATCTACTCCCCTTTTAACATCTTAGTAGTGTCAGTGATTACAGAAACTCCTCCTCATGTTTCTCCATATTGTTTACAAGCATTCTGCCTCCATAACTTAAGTTAAACTGTGCAGTTAAGCAGCTGATACATTCTACAAGAAGCAACATGCACTTAACTGGTAGAGAGCCAACAGGAATGATTGAGAGGAAGGGTCAACATACAACTACATGTAGTGATACACGTACCTTGCTTCTTGTGTGTCATTTGACCCTGTTGTAAGTCAGAATAATAGTCACTGCTCAGGAAAGCTTGTGATCTAGAGACAAGAGTTTGAACCTGCGAATGTGAGCGATATATCACTGCCTTCTTCCCTCGTCTTCAGCTCTTTATCGCTGCACTCGGCTTTTAGTTGTTGTCCATTTCTCCCTCTCCCTTTCTCTCTCTCTTTCTATTGCTTTCTCTGACACACACAGCTAAACACACACCCAGGCACTTCCCCTTCTCACCCCTGAGGCCCACACAATAAGAGCTTAATGAAAAGGTACTTTACACTGGTGGCCGTGCACTGGGGAGATATCTTTAAATGTCACTGTTAATGGGTGGAATTAGCAGAGAGCAGGGTGTTCGGTATCTTTGTGTGAACGTGTGCATCCCGATGACAACGCATGATACCCGGATAAATGAGATATAGATTATTTTCCAGCTGTGCATGTGCACGAGTGTAGAAGCAATGGAGTGCATTTTTGCATTAGCAGTGTATAGCCGTAGTTCATGCTGTTGATTTATGCTCCTCAGGCCTCGACTCACCAGACCCCGGCTTGATTACAGGGTATCAGCTGTAGCCATGACCCTTCCTTGACCCCATGTATTAGCCCCCACTGCATGATGGGAGGTTGGAAAATCAAATGATGCCTATCTACCTGGGCTGATTGATTTAACTAAAGCCATAATTTCAGTATATCATTTATTCCCAGCCTCCTTTCCTGTAAATCGAGCGCCTCAGTGGTGCAATACATCACAGCTCCAGCGAGCCTCGAGGAGCGCTCCGAGGATGATTGATGCTTCCCCTCGCGTGGATCATTTCTGAGAGCGCCTCTTTAACGGTTGCGGCGACAGTTTACATGCTTGATAGAAAGGCGCATCATGTTTTTGCTGTCTTATAATCTCAGATGATGTAAGCGTGATACTCTGGGTACTTCCTCATACCCCGCTTTCACGCTGGTACTCCGTGGCAAGAGCCAGTGCGGAATTTATCGCTTTTGACCTTTCCCTGAACTTTACTCTGTCTGTGGTGGATATTTACAGAGCCTTGCATAGAGCAGCATGACTGATGGAGGGAAGGGGATAATCGCCAAGACAGAAAAGAGGATGGGTTGTTTAGGATGAAAAGAAGGAGGTCATAAGCCTGTATATGTGTGCTGCTTCCCTCCCATCAAAGCAGCTTTTCGGGAGCAGCTAACAGAGCAGCTAACAGGCGGATAACAAAATTAACAATGACACAATCTTTCCTTTTAACATGCTCCTGGGTTAAATGAATTTACCCTGTTAACAGTCTCTAATGGATGGCGCTCCTCCTGTGATTGTTTCACTTAGGCGAAGATTTGAGATTGCCAGGCGAAGCGCAGATGTGATCAGAAGTGGAGCAGAGCCACCACAGGGAGAGAAGCAGAGATCGAGCACGTGACTGCCAGACTGCAGAGTGTGTCTGCAAAGTCATCTGAGGTCGGCCAGTGTGTGCGCGATGAGATAGATGACGCAGAGTGAGGGCTCAGGCAGAGTATGGCGAGGTGCAACACAAGGCCCCGGCTCACACGCTGAGAGCATCCTGCCGTGCATACCAGATGAGGAAGCGATTGAACTCTGGCTTTATTTGCAAACAAGAAAGCCACACAGAGAGAGTTTAAGTGTGGAGCCAAAGCTGCATGATAACTGGGGCGGGAGTATCTGGTTCAATAGAAAGCAGCTCTGTGAGTGAGGGCACAGTGGTGGTTTGTTCTGAATTTAGAGGGCTAAAAACTAATACGTTTACAATCATAAAGCTGGTCTTAGAAGGAATGACATAGGTTTTCAAAGAAGTCAATTTCAAGAGACAATTTACCCTTCAGTTTTGTAAATTTTGTATAATTTTGTATTACAAAACTGTTTCTAAAATGAATATTTACAATGTGAGGCATTTCCTGTGGTGTTTTGTGATTGAAATGAAGACAAAGAAATGTAATTCATGACAATAAGATCTTTTTAGGTGATTTTAATTGTTAGTGTTGCACTGGCTCATTGGTAGGAGAAAGCTTCCAAGTGCTGTCTATAGTACATAGACAGCACGTGGATAATATAGTTTAGAATACTGTTGCTTGATATAAAATACTGTACATTGGGATGCATAAACAAAATAAATCACTGATGTCAGGTGGTCCCCAGTTCCCCAGTGTAGTTGTGTTTTTTGTAAGACCCCTCCCGCTCCTTCTCTATGCATCACTAGCAGCTGCCTAAAACAACTCATCACTCCTCTGAATAGACCTACCTGTTTGACATCCTGTCTGTTTTATTTTCAGTTTAAGCCCATTGGCTCACAGAGAGTAGTGGAGTAGAATGAATGCAGAGTCATTGACAACATTGCCCTGAACTGACCAATTACCACAGAGTTAACCCGTAAACCAACCAGAGCAGACTGGGCCCATGTGGGGAAAGGAGCCATAGGGGTCATCCATGCAGAGACGAGTTTAGGCATATCCTCAAAAGATTTTTATCATATGGCGTGCTGGGAGCCCGAAAAAGAACTATGGGTCCGAGAGTGAATAAACCTCAAAGCAAAGCCCTCGAAGTTTGAAACATGGGATCATAAAAATCACAAGAGAACCACAGATTCATGAGGTAATTGTGAGTTTACAAGATAATATGAAGAACAACATGTTAAAAGCCAAATATATTTCCTGCCTAACATTGATTTGCCGCAGGCATCGATATTATTTCCACTATTTCCATTGTATTTTCTGATGATCTGGAAATACTGAGAGTTACCTTTCCTGTTTTGGGTCGATTTGCTTGGCAGAAATTGTCACAGAGTTAAAGAAACTCATACTGAAAAATACACTTGCAGCATATTTCCAGCTAACCAGAGCTGCGCTTCTGGCACGTTTCATAGATGGAGACAGCTGGGCTATGTAGAAGAGTAACTTTTCTTCTGAAAAAGTAACTAAATAGGTTAAACACTGTAAACTCCAAGTTTGCAACCACGACCGTAAACGTCACCATAGCCTACAGCAGGGAGAGGCCATTTTTTGCCCACCAGGAGACATTTTCACTGGTAAACCCACAGAAAGCACTGCTAGCGTATTTATTGTTTTAAAAGTCACGTATTCTGACACATTTCATCTGATCCTAGACATTTCTGCAGTTAATTTTTCCACTTTCACAGTAAAACTGTGATGACATGAGTAAACCAGAATGAAGAGGAGAAATTAGTCCAGACCGCTCTGATTTTCCGCCTGAGCTGTGATTCAACAGTGTGGCAGAGACTGCTTGGTGATGTGCTCAGGCTCAGTACATCTAAGCTAAAGGGAGGAGGAGGCGAGTGAAGGAGAGATGAGTCTGGGGGATTGGAGCAGAGGTACCCTGGCCTCCCTCCAGCCCCATCCCCGGCACAATCTGGGTAGTAGCTGTATGTTTATTCCTGTGAACACACCACTCCTACAGGATGAGAGGTGACTGGATCTCGGCATTGGATGCTGCTCGGGCTCCATGATTGCTGGGATTTGACTCCACTCCCAGTTCTTCAAAGGCCTCATTGCATATTTTTTCCCCCTCACTTTCCTGTTGGATCCAAGGGGCAGACATATCCCTTTCATCAGGAGGTGCTTTTCTCTGACAGCACAGATTAGTGAGAGGGAAATGCATTTAGAAACGCCAGGCTCATTTTCCCTGCTCACACACTGAGCCTTTGCCATGCTTTGCATTAATAAATGGTTCATCCAAGGTCCTCAATCTGTTGTCCTGTTAAGTCAAGCTTATGAAATCTTCGTAAGCTCAAATCACTCAAAGAATACTAGGTTTAACATTTCTTTGCAAATGCAGAGCAGTACTTGTGTAGAAAGTAACAGGAAAAAGATGGGGATTGACAGACAGACTAACAGATGACACAGGTACTGGGTGTCCAGCTCAGGTCAGTGTTGACAGCTGGGATGCTTGGTGACAAAAATCCTCCAGGGCTGCTCCTCAGCTCTCTCTGCAGGAGGCTGGAGCCTCAGTCTCAGCTCTAGGGTTCATGTAGATCCTGCCGTCTGCTGTTTACACAAAGGCTGAAGCTGATGTTACAGGGGGCCGCCACATCCATCTGGAGGGAGCGGACCAGTGTTTCTGTTGGTGAACAAGACTCTTAAATTCAAGACATCAACAGAGTTTTTTAAACATTTCTGGATCAATTGAAAATGTTGTTTCCAGGGCTAATTGATATTGGAAAAAACAATGCAAAACTCTCCTTCATTTTTTATTTTAATTTTCTAAAGGGTATCTTGCTCCAGATAGATGAAGCAACATGGTTCTGCAAAAATGCCTACTATACACTAGAAGACTTGACTAGAACTTTTAAAGACCTTTCTCAAACGGTAGTCTAACATAGTGGTGCCCAACCTTTTTTGTACCATGGCCCAGTTTTAAGCAAGTTGCAGACTAGCCCTCATGGAGGGCCAGGGGCAGACATGACAAAGATAACAAACAATCACTTGCAAAGTCTAACTCACCATAACTCAGGATCAGAAGAAGCCATGAGCTTGTTTTTAAACCCTGATAAAGAGACATTCATAAAGTCTAACTTTTTTTAATCAGCTGCTTATCAATGACACTGAGTAACCAACTTCACTGGAAGTCACCAGATGACACGGTAACTAATTAAACCTGCACACCTTCTGAGCCTGGAGGAAAATGGTGTAAAAAAATGTATACAGTGCTGACAGTGCAGATGTCAGCACTGTATAAAGGTCTAAAGGTCAACAGGAGTTTTTATGTTGTTTTGGATCATTGCTGACAATCAGGTCTGTAGCAAACAAAAAATTATGAAGCTTACATGTTCTGCTCTTTTTGATAATAATTTTGACCTTTTTTTAATCAGCAGGAGTAAAAAGCTATTTATAAGCTACTGTGAAACTACAACATGGGGGTTCGATGTAGCAACTACAATATTTCCAATGTATAACGTTTTGTTGTCACCTCTTGTTTGGAAATTTTTCTTTTAGTCAAGTTGGTTTTCATGACTGTGGCAAAAGTGAGTTAAATTTTTGTTATTTAAAAAAAAAAGATCCGAAATACTTACAGTAGTTTCTCCGGCCATTTCATAGTCCTTAATAGCAGTTCGTTGGCAGCCATTCTTTTAAACGCATTGGTTTAATATTCAAAAGCCTGCAATAGCAGATGCATTTTTCAATTTCAGACCTAAGGTTTAGATCTCTTGTGTGTCTGTTCATCAAAAATCAGGCATCCTTAATCTCATGTACTTTTGGTCTTGGTCATGTTTTTACAGGAGAATAGGTACACCGGAGTCAAACCCAGTAATTAAAAACATTACAGTCCCCCAGAGGCCAAGAATGCAAAAAAACAACAACGAACTACATATATAACAAAATATATGTTAATTGGAAAATAAATGTATTGTTTCAACTATTTTAAAATCAGGCCCCCATAACTTATTTTAAAGGAAACACTGCGCCTTGGACAAATGCAGCTGATGACCCCTGCTCTTTGGTAATTCCAGCTCAGCGTTAAACTCTGCATCATGATAGCTGTATGTGTCAAGCACTGACCTCACAGTTTTCCCCTCAATGAGCAATATTGGGACAATTTGATCTTGCTTTCTCTTGGTGCAAGAACCCATCACCATCCTGTTCAGTCATGATGGGGACTGGTTGGATTTTGGGCAAAACCAAGGTGTTGGGGAAGCTCTAATTTTAGCCAGTTTGTGAAATAAATGAAGAGCTTAGTCATTACCATTGTGGATAATTGAAAAATAAGTCTGAACTTATGTTTCAGATCTCGTGACATCATTTTAGTCTTAAGATATGGTACTCAAACTGCAAAGGTCAAACCTGTATTGGCTCAGGAGAGAAAAAACAGTGAATCATCGATTTTATCAGAATTCACCACCTGGAAATCATTCATTGATAACATTGCATAGTGTTCAAATCAATATTTGAGGAGAACAGTGAGACCTACTTTCTGAATGTCATTTTTACAGCCTGCATGCCCTTTCACAAAGAGAAGCGTAAGAGATTGTGAGTGCTTGATACAGTCTTAGTGATGCAACATCAGGGTAAGACAGGAAGAATGAGGACACACCTTAATGCAAAATTAATCAGGTATCACATACTGTATGTGGAAAAGTTTAAGTGTTTTTTACACCTGCAGCTTGCATGCTTTGTTCGCATTCAGGTGACTAAATGAAAAGTTGCACTTTTAATTATTTTGTTCTGTGTCCACTCTGTATTAGTAAAAAGTGGAGGAGAGCACACAAAAAGAGGGAATCTCCTCACATCATGGCCTGCTTTCCCAGTGTGTTTAAAAAAAAATGTCCTCCCATCAAAAGTGGTGCAAAGAGCCCATTTTATTGCAAATTATCATCAACTTAATGTTTTACTATTGCACTGTAAAACAGGATCAGTTAATTAAACTTAAAAAACAAACATATGAAACAGACGACATAAAAATGTTTAAGTTACATTAACTCAAGCTTTTTCTTTACAAGAAATATCTCTTTGAAGTGACAGTTCTATTTTAGTTATACTTGTGGACCAATACTCTTTGTGAACTATTTATTTAACATTTGAAAGTAGAGAAATATGTTTAAACTGATGTCATATGTTTTTTTAAAGTTGTCTTAACTCACAAGCCCAAAATACACTGATTTGGAACGAACACTGAAAGCACTTAAATACAGACAGCATTAATGAAAGGCACCTCATGAAATGACTAAATCATTAGCCAAAAGGTTTTGGAAAAAAAGGTTGCTTTGGAAAACAGCCTGAACATTTTGTGTAAGCACAACTTTGTTCAGGCAAATTTTACTTTTCCTTGTGTAAGATTCAGCCTATGACAACATGCAAATAAGAGATTTGCCTCCGGTATTACTTAAATATGCTCTTATACCGCTGTCTCAAGCCAGAGCTGATGTGTTTAAATTGTATTTTTTTGATGAATGCTTTAAATATTGATGCTGGAATGAAAACATCAGATATGCAACATAAAAACATCCATCCATCCATCAATCCATCCATCCATCCATTATCTATATCCCCTACTTGCTCTGAGGTCATAGGGGCTTGTACAGGTTTTGATCACACACTCGCTCACACCTAAGGGCAAATTAAACTCTAACTAACATAATAAGCACGAGTTTGGTCTTTGAGGGGGGACCCATGTACCTGCAGAATACCCACACATGCACAATGAGAACATGCTAACTTCACACAGATTGGCCCCAACCGGGGAGTTGAACCAGCCTTGTTCAACTCCCCCTCACCTCCCCCTCCCCCCCTACAGTACCCAGGAGACCATCACCAGCTCCCCCCCAGCCCCCCCTCACCACCCCCCCTCCAGCATCCAGCCCCACACCCCAGGACACACAGCCCCCCTGCTCCACCCTGTCCCTCACACCTCTCCAGGTGAGGAATCAGCTCAGGAGGATTAAGACCAGGAAGGCTGCAGGACCAGACGGCCTCAGTCCCAGACTGCTCAGGTCCTGCTCAGACCAGCTGAGTGGGATTGTTGGACACCTGTTCAACCTGAGCCTGAAACTGGGAAGGGTACCACGCCTTTGGAAGACATCCTGCGTGGTACCAGTGCCAAAGACCCCCCATCCCCAGGACCCTAGCTGCTACAGACCGGTGGCCCTCACATCCCACCTCATGAAGGCCCTGGAGCGGCTGGTCCTTGCCAACCTGCGCCCCCTGGTGAGCTTGTCCATGGACCCACTGCAGTTTGCGTACCAGACTGGAATCGGAGCGGACGACGCCATCATTTTCCTCCTCCATCGAGCTCTGTCCCACCTGGAGTCACCTGGGAGCTCTGTTCGGGTCCATTTCCTGGACCTCAGCAGTGCTTTCAACACCATTAGGCCGGCCATCCTGAGGGACAAGCTGGAGCTCTCTGGTGTGGACCAACACCTCACATGCTGGATTGTGGACTACCTCACCAACCGCCCACAGTATGTGAGGACCCGGGACTGTGTGTCAGAGACTGTCCTCTGTAGTATAGGGGCCCCCCAGGGAACGGTGCTGGCGCCGTTCCTCTTCACCCTCTATACTGCAGACTTTTCCCACCTGTCACCCACCTGCCACCTCCAGAAATTCTCTGATGACTCTGCCATCGTCGGCCTCATCACAGACGGGGACGACCAGTCGTATAGAGAACTTATCCAGGACTTTGTGGACTGGTGCCAGCAGAACCACCTGCACATCAACTCTGATAAGACCAAGGAGTTGGTTGTGGACTTCCGCAGGCGCCCCCACTCCCCCCCATCACCAGTGAACATTCAGGGAAGGGACATTGAGATGGTGACATCTTATAAGTACCTGGGTGTTCATCTTAATAATAAACTGGACTGGACTCATAATACTACCGCACTTTACAAAAGAGGACAGAGTAGACTCTATCTGCTGAGGAGGCTGAGGTCTTTTGGGGTGCAGGGGGCACTCCTGAAGACCTTCTATGACTCTGTTGTGGCCTCGGCAGTCTTCTATGGAGTGGTCTGCTGGGGGAGCAGCATCACAGCAGCTGACAGGAAGAGACTGGATAAACTGATAAAAAAGGCCAGCTCAGTCCTGGGATGCCCTCTGGAACCAGTGGAGGAGGTGGTGGAGAGGAGGACTACAACCAAGCTGTCCTCTATGATGGACAAAGACTCCCACCCCCTCCAACTCACACTCACTGCACTAAGGAGCTCCGTGAGTGACAGGATGCTCCACCCGAAGTGTGTGACGGAGAGGTATCGCAGGTCCTTCCTTCCTGTAGCTGTCAGACTTTATAACAAAAAGCTCTCCAGTGTGCAATAAACCACATTTATATTTATATGTGATAATGTTTCTCGGCAAAATACCAGACATGTACATAGCCACCATATTTATATTATAATATCTCAAATCTCATCCTGTAAAATATCAACATGTACATAACCATCTGTCAAACAACAAACATGTACATCAGGACTGTAAATATGCCACTGACTGTATAGTATATACTTTTTTTTTTACATTTTTCAAAAAATGTTATTTCTATTTTTGCATTACTGTATTTGATCTGTAATTACCTTATCTTTCAGTACTTCTCTTGTATCCTGCAGCTGCTGTATATTTTGGAATTTCCCCCTGTGGGACTAATAAAGGATATCTTATCTTATCTTATCTTATCAACCTTCTTGTTGTGAGGTACGGGCACTACCTGCTGCACCACCATGCAGCCCAAGAAATGTAAAGAGTAAAAATAAAAAAGTTTAGTTACCCTTCACACATTCATACGTATACTGTATGTCTCAGCCCCTGTTAACTTTAATGACTCGATAATGTGATTTTGTTCTCTGTGTTTCTTTGTCAAAACCAAACTTACCTCTCCTTTCTGACTCGCTTTTGAAGTCAGAGACTGGTTCATATGAGCACAACGCACTGCATAGTGGGAATACAGTATTGGCCAGGAATCCTGGATCATAGGTCTGGGAATAGGCAGTGTCCTTGGGAAAGTGAGCTGTGTTGATAAGGCACTGAGGGATTCCTGGAATGGAAATGGGGTGAACCAATCGATTGGTGGAGTAAAACCCTGTGGCGGCGCAGAGGTGGGAGTGGGTGGGTGGTGGAACTGAATGAAAGCATCTTCTTCATCATTGTACTAATCTCCCTTGATTCCAGGGGACCATGGGAGCGGTTTAAAAAATGTTTATTATTTAATAGTCTTACAGCACATGCTTACACAACAACAGTGATGGTGCAGACTGAATCCTGTTTACAGCAAATCATGATCTCCTTACATCACTGTTTTCTTCATGAAAAACCAAACAGATTTTTCAATAGATTTTTTTCACCTTCAAGGCTGCCATTTAATGATTTCCATTTGTTTCTCTGTGGTTAAAAATCAATTAGTGGGCTCTCCAGTCTTTCTTTGGTTGGGTGATCCATCAAAGTTAAGAACTAAAATACATTTTTAAGTTAAATTGTTGCTTTGAAGCAGTGCTGCAGTCAAAGGTGTCTGCAAATGATTGAAAATATCAAAAGAGACCTAATGTTTTGACCATCATGGCAAACTAATTCATAGTATATTTTATCCATCGGAGCATTGGGAGATAATCCAAATTAATAAAAGCAAAATGAGATGAGTTAAGCCTAATTGACAGAATAAGAGGACAGTGGTGCAGCAGGCAGTGCTGTTACCTCATAAAATTGTGGTATGACTCTCCAAGTCAGTCAGGGCCTTTCTGTGTGGAGTTTGCATGTTCCCCCTGTACATAAGTGGGTTTCCTCCAGGTACTCCAGTTTTGTCCACAGATCAAAATCATGCATGTCAGGTTACCCGGTGACTTTAAATTGCCCTGAGGTGTAAGTGTTTTTATAAATAGTTTTCTCTTTGTGTCAGCACCACAGTTGGCTGACGACCCATCCAGGGTGTAATCAGCTTCTCACCCAATGTCCCTGAAAGGGACATGCAGTATTAAAAAAAAAAAAAAATGAACGCAGGGTTTTGGCAGATATTAGCTGAAAAGGTAAATTATCTGTTTTGCCAGATTTGAACATTTCTGCTGATCTTCACTGCCAATGTTTTTTCTGTACATACTGACATTCAGCTTGTTGAATTTTTGTAATCTTATAGTCTACAGACCCCATATTGTAACTAAGCTTGGGTTTATGTGTTGTATTTTGAAGACCTCCATAGTATATTCACAATCACAAAAGTTCAAGAAACCTTCTTATTTTCATTTACTGAGTACCCCTGATCCACCTCTACTCTCAGTCTGTCTGAGATGCTCTGTTAGAGATTCTGTTTCTTTAAGGCCGCTGTCCCCACGTGGGCCTGCTCTGATTGGTTGACTGGTCTTCTCTGTGGTAATTGGTCAGTTCAGCACTGCTCTGCGCCACACTGTTGGCGACTTTGCATTCATTCTACTTTCTCAGCTCTGCAGTGGGCTCTCCAGCCAAAACCAGTGGGCTTAAATTGCTGCCAAAACAATGATAGGATGTCTCACTGGTAGGTCTGAGCTCTTTTAAGAAGCTTTGTTTTATGGTTACTGTTAACAATTACTTTCTCATGCAGTCCAGTTTAAATTATTTATACATTTTAGGACATGAACACCAACCTCGGTTGGAGGACCCTATTTAAAATAGAAGAAATTATTGAAATTATAATTTTTGTTTTAAAATGGCCACTAATTTGCCTTTTTGTGACTTTAACATACCCAAAACACACAAAAATCTCCAAAGTTATCTAGCTTGAATATACTTATTTTAATACTTTCATGATTAACCCTCCAAAGATGGCTCCACAGTGCCCTAAAGAAACACGCTACACTGTTAGATGTACATTCATGAAACTTGCACATACAGACGTGGACACAGTTGTTGGTACCCTTCCGTTAAAGAAAGAATTTGTGCAGGGTACAATGAAATCTCAAGACTATCGAGGCATTCTTGAATAAAATGTGCTGCCAAGTGTCAGAAAGCTTGGTGTCAGTCGCAGGTCATGGGTCCTCAGGATAATGACCCAAAACACACTGCTAAAAACACCCAAAAATGGCTCAGAACAAAACATTGAACTATTCTGAAGTGGCCCTCTATGAGCCCGGATCTAAATCCTATTGAACATTTGTGGAAGGAGCAGAAACATGCAGTCTGGGGAAGACACCCTTCAAACCTGAGACAGCTGGAGCAGTTTGCTCACGTAGAGTGGGCTAAAATACCTGCTGACAGGTGCAGAAGTCTCATTGAGAGTAACAGAAATCACCTGGTTGCAGTGATTGCCTCAAAAGGTTTGGCAACAAAATATTAAGTTATTAAAGATCAAGTAAAAAAATCTCTTGATGCCGTGCTGAAAAATATGCAGGAAGTGAGCTACGAAGGGTTAAAGGTTAAAGTCTGGGTCATTTTTTTGGCATTTTCATGTCTGGTTCATCATTGTATTTCTACACTTTAATTATTTGTTGGTCTTGTTTTTAGAGATGCACAATATATGATTTTAGCAGACATCCATTTTACTGATAAGTCAAACACGTTGTCACCCATATTGATCATTTTTGGGGGGCTAGAGCATAAGGCCTCCACTTTCATGAAATTTGACCTTTTAAATTCATGGTGAGAGTCTGCTTGTGTAAGGTACAGAGGTGAGGAAGAAGAATAATTTTATTCTTTAATAAATTATACTTTTGATTTATAAAAGTAGACATTCAGTGATAATACAGTAAGCCATTATGGTTCATTTGTTCTCTTTGCCATTATCCAATATGTTGGATATACTGTATACAGCCAATTTGTATGGCCAAGCTGTCTGCTGTAAATAAAAAAATGCAATTTCTGCCAATATCAACAATGAAACTTGAGTTAGGCAACTGTCCGCAGGTACTGATGTTGTTTTAATATTTTTAATCAACGTGTGTGTGTACTGGTAACTGATGTTGGCTAAAAATAGATTAGAAATATCAGTTAATCAGGTATGAGCAAAGGTCCATTTTCTTTCATGCCTGTTAACTGCCTTCATGTTGCTGATGCTTTATGTGTACATCCATTGAGGGAATTTAAACCATATAAACAGTTTAGCCTATAGAGTAACATAATATCCACAAATAAGAGCAAGTAGACAACACTGTAAAAAATACTGGACACCTGTATGCAAACAAAGATAAACATTAATCCATATATGGTTCATCTTTTTCTACTATGATAATCTCCAAACATTAATTCATAAATCTGTCAATTGCAATCATCCACTCAGAATTGCAGGCTTTTGCTGAGGGTGTTGTCTTCCCCGACCAATCAGAGAGTTGGAGCCTGTCTCTCCGCGCTCTGGCGTCAGGCAGATGAAAGGAGAAGAAGAGGAGAGAGAGGGAGACAGAGAAGAAGAGGAAGACAGGGCGCTGGTGAGCGACAGCTTAAGGACGAGTCATATTAGAGGAGTCGCGCAGGGTCAGCTGAGTGGGTGAGAGACAGAAAGAGAGAGAGAGAGAGGCTGACAGATTATTGAAAGGAAGAAAAAAATGAATAGAGAGGAGGGGAGAATGAGAATGAAGAGCATGATTCTTAAAGCCAGATAAGAGATAAAGTGACAGATTCACTTAAAGAGGTCCATTTCCACATTGACACAGTGTGTGGGCGGTGTGAAGGTTGTAAGTCGGCAAATGGCACGGTTGTATTATGTCACCTGTCTCTCCTCATTCATCTCGTTCTCCTCCTCTTTTGCTTGTCAGTAGGTCCCGACTAACACCACCTCTCCTCCTCCTCCCTGTCTCCCTCCATCACAGATACTGTCAGGTGCTGGATACACATTGCAGTGATGAGATAGCGAACACCAGGATGCGGAGAGGTCCTGACAAAAACTTAAAATGTTCATAAAAATCTTGTTATTTTTAGTAGCAAGGTTGTCAAAATCAGCTTAAGCTGGCTGCAGCAGCTGTTATAGCAGGAATAAGGATCAGGATGATGTTTGAAGAGCTAGACTACAGGGAAGGTAGCAAATTCTGCCTGGTTATTTTATCATTCATTCATTTATTTTCTATACCACTATCCCTTTCGGGGTCGCGGCTGGTTTTTTTATGTTAGAGTTAAAAACAACATGTAAATTTCCACTATAAACGTCTACACACGTGGACAAAATTGTTGGTACCCCTCCCTTAAAAAAGAAAAACCCACAATAGTCCCTGAAATAACTTGAAACTGACAAAAGCAACAATAAATAAAAATTTACTGAAAATCAACTAATGAAAATCACACATTGCTTTTGAATTGTGGTTCAACAAGAGGACACCCTTCAAACCTGAGACAGCTGCAGCAGTTTGCTTACAAGGAGTGGACCAGTATACCTGTCAAAATGTGCAGAAGTCTTATTGAGAGTTACAGAAATTGCCTGATGGCCTGCAGTGATTGCCTCAAAAGGTTGTGCAAGAAAAAATATTAAGTTTAGGGTACCATCATTGGCAAGTTTCATTATTTTGTTGTTTAAAATGATTCTGTTGAACCACAATTCAAAAGCAATGTCTGATTTTCATAAGTTGATTTTCAGTACATTTTTATTTATTATTACTTTTGTCAGTTTCTATGGAGCCACAACACTGATGGTAAGATTTGGTATTGAAAAAGATATTTGACATCGAAGAAAAACTTGCATTGGCACTGAAACAATTATTGGCATTGTAAAATGTTGAATTCAAAAATAAAAAGCAGAAATTAAAAAAACTATTGTTTTTCAGGATATTTTTTTGTTTTATGATGTGTTGTTCAATGCCTATCTTCTGATTTTTTTTTTACACTCTCTTTTTTCAGCGTCACAGATTTTCAGTTTCAACCTTCTGGTTTTCAGTTACAGTTCTCATTTTTTCATTTTCAACTCACTGGCAGTGTTTTGAAGTGGAGGGGTGGGGGTTGGGGGCGGGGCTTGGAGCACGAACACGCACTTCCAGGTTTTGAGGAGAGGAGAGCGGCCTCTGTCGGCTACCAACAACACTGTTCTCCCTGCGGCTGTGATCGACACTGAGACCAATGGATGCAAGTTCACCTGAACTCCCAAACTGCCAATAAGCCTGTTTTTTCAGTTGGTATTTTTCACATAGAACCTTGTGGCGTTAAAATCACTATATGCTTCATGTCATGCTAATTTAGCAATCGTGCTAACGTTCGCTAAGCTAGCTGATGTAAACGTGCTTTGAGTCTTTACTACAGACACATAAACACTTAGAGGAGGGATTCTTCATCACCACAAACAGTATTTCATCGCGACTTAACAAACCTACGTAATATATTGATGTTAAAGCAATTATTTCTTGAATTGATGCAGATGGACTGCAGTCAGTCAGAGGGGCGATCAGAGGGAAGGGCACCTCAGGGTGCTGCAGTTTACAAGTTGGAGTTGAATATATCACAGTGTTTCCCCTAAAGTGTATTTGGGAGGGCGCCCCGTGAAATAATGTTTGTGGTGATGAAGAATCCCTCCTGTCAGTGTTTATGTGTCTGTAGTAAAACTCAAAGCACGTTTACATCAGCTGGCTTAGCGAACGTTAGCACGATTGCTAAATTAGCATGACATGAAGCATATAGTGATTTTAACGCCACAAGGTTCTATGTGAAAAATACCAACTAAAAAAACAGGATTATTGGCAGTTTGTGACTTCAGATGAACTTGCATCCATTGATCTCAGTGTCGATCACAGCCGCAGGGAGAACAGTGTTGTTGGTAGCCGACAGAGGCCCTCCTCCTCTCCTCAAAACCTGGAAGTGCGTGTTCGTGCTCCAAGCCCCGCCCCCAACCCCCACCCCTCCCCTCCACGTCAAAACACTGCCAGTGAGTTGAAAATGAAAAAATGAGAACTGTAACTGAATACCAGAAGGTTGAAACTGAAAATCTGTGACGCTGAAAAAAGAGAGAGTGTAAAAAAAAATCTGAAGAATGGCATTGAACAACACATCATAAAACAAAAAAATATCCTGAAAAAAAAACAATGTTTTGTTTTAATGTCTGTATTTTATTTTTCAATTCAACATTTTACAGTGCCAATACTTGTTTCAGTGCCAGTGCAAGTTTTTCTTCAATGCTAAGTTTCTTTTTCAATACCAAATCTTACTGTCAGTGTTTTGGCTCCATAAGTTTTAAGTTATTTCAGGGAACATTGTGGGTTTTTCCTTCTTTAACGGAAGGGTAATTGTCCACGTGTGTAAATTGATAGAAACGTTTTTTATCTGCTGTTTTATGTTTATAAAGATTGACTTGAGCTTATGTTGCATAAATATGAGTCCTTACATTCTAATATGTCCATTGTCCAACAGTTTTAAAGTCAGAGAAATCCTTTATTTTCATGTTGTTACATACACAGATGTCTTATTGTGGCCACCAACATGTTGTATGCATAGCTGCAATGTTCACTCAATGTTGCGTCAAAGATAGCTGCAAGAGGAAGCAAGAACTGCAACTGGAACAAGGCTGCCCAAAAGGGGGAATAAAGGGGAAAACTTTCAGGGGCCCATAGTCACTAAAGTTGTGTTTCCACAAGCAGTCCGGATCAGTTCGGCACATAACATTTTGGCACACACGTGCCATCCCACTTTCTGGCATCCCTCTGAAGGGGTGCCGTGCGTACCAAACCGACCCTAAAACGTGGAGCTAAAAGTACCGCAGTCTGTTGGTTGGGCACAAAATTGGTCAATTCTCATGTGGCAGCAACAAAAACAAAAATGCATACCTCGCCATGTCCAAAGAAGCTGTGGATTTAGAGTGCTTTGTAAACAATGTCCATACAAAACAATTCTCCATGGAGTATTGGAGTGCTGAAAGTCTTCCATTGCTGTTCTTTGTTTACAATCAGGCCCTGTTTCAGACTGCTTCACTGCTGTGACGTCATGCATTTATGAGGCTGACCTTAGACTCTCCTCCTGGCTCACTTGCCTGTCCAGAAGTGGAGATTCAACTGGCGGTAGTAATGCAAACAAGATCAGAGTTTATTGCTTCCAACTGTACTGAACTGTTCTGAACCAAACCAGACCACTCGAGGTTTTTGTCCAACAGTTTCTTGGGGCCCATGATGGCTAGAAAGAACATGGTCCATTCTATATGAGGATCATGATTTCCTGTTATTTTAACCTAAATATCTACCACGTCCTATAAAAGCAGGGAAGAAGATTTTATCCATCATAACCCCCTCCCCCCCGCCAAAGCAGTATGGTCCTGCGTTTTGTGATATTCATCTTGTGAATGGACCAGTGAGCACAATAATGTTTGGGGCATTCAGTCATGCTAGAACCTGCAACATTTTTTTTTGTCAGCTGCTCAGAGGATGATTGTTCCCAGCACAATATAATTATTGTCATTTTAATGCTTATATTTCCTTTCTGGACTCTGTATGTCTTTGTTTGAATGACAGGACAATGGATAGAGTTTAAATTTGAGGAGAGAGAGAGTGTGTGAAATAATACGGAGTAAAAGAGCAGCAGGCCACAATCAAGGCATGCCAGCCTCAAGCAAATCAACCATTAGGCTTCACATTGATAATATTAAATGGCACCTGAGGAGGGCCTATCTAAAGACCTTTCTGGGGCCCAGCCATTACTGTGGGTGGGCCTGGTAGGAAGTGATGGTTCTTACATTTTGAACCTCTAGATCAATGTATGTAAGTAAGTAACAATAAGTGAGCCTTTACATGCTATGAGGAGAGCTTAAGTGATAGAAACTGTGGCCACACAAACTATAAACGGTACATAGATTCAGAATGCAGCTTCCAGCGGGTCCATCTACAGAAATGGTTCGGCCCCTGAAAAGTCTTAGATGGGCCCTTCATGCCTTCATTTTGCTGCCATTTGATTGGCTGAGTGTACACCTTAAATAGTGCAGCATTCATTCAATATAGCCCACAATTATTTACTACAAGTAAGCAATGAAGGTAGGAAGAGCAGGTAGAGCACCTCTTCAGCTTATATTTTAATATTATTGTGATTGTGAGCTCCCTGTTGGTGCTGTGCCATTAATCCTTGTTTTGAATAGACTTCAGAATGAAGTGGTTCAGCTTAATGTGAATGACACTAATGTACTTTCAAGTGTCTTTTGCAACCCAGAGGGTCATTTAGGTTACAATAGAATCATAGAGAGGCTTTTAATATAGGTGGTACATTTATGATCTGTTTTAGATTTCCTTGAAAACTGAGAAAGCACTCAACAAGCAGGAAAAAAGACGAACGATTGTTGAATCCGAGAGACCACATGTGTTGATACGTTCAGGGAGCGCACACACATGTTCCCCAGCATGGATCGTGGATGAGTCATGTCTGGCAGCCCTTACTGTTACTGTGATGGCTCCAGATATCTGGGTGAACAATCTGCATTAATTTCACAGACATACGGGGAGTTTGTCTCCCTCTCTCCCCCGTCTGTCTGTCTCTTTACTCCCCCCACAATACTTCTGTCTCCTTCACACACACACACACACACAAACACACAGGTAGAAACGTGTGAAGCTGACAAACCTCCGCTGCGCCAGACGCACACTCCGTATGTTGTTGATTGGCCTCCTCTCAGGAGCTCACAGAAGTCTGCCGTTCTGCTTGAATCAATCAAATTGAAGATCTGGAAATTGTGTTATGAGACTCCTGGCCAGGTTTGTGTATCCATATGCCTGTGAGAGCACAGCTGGAGGCACACACACATACACACACCATTCAGGGTCAAAAAGGGAACATAGAATTAAGCACCTAAACTTCAGTACAGACTGAACAATCCCCGGTCAAAATGGGACATCCATCCCTGTGAGGCACAACCACAGCATTGTGCAGTGACACCATATTCAGAGAGAGCTAAGAGTGATGTATGATGAGCTTTCAGGCACCCTGAGAGCCGACACAACAGCTGTTTGCCAAAGAACCATTTGCTGCTTTCAAATTCTGGTAAATGTTCCCACCAAAATGCAAACCAATGTGAGGTGAACTTGGAGTCACCCTTTAAACCAGATGTACAGCTCTGAGATTTAAGCTCAAACATTTCAAGCTAAATAGATTCTCCTTGAGTGAAATGGGTCCTACTTTATAGATACCTTGATTTTTGAAGCATATACTACCTTGGAGCACTCTCAGCTGAAGGTAAAGTACCATCATGAGCACAATAAGGACAGATAAACATCTCATTTTTGTTGTGTTTAGGGGCCAGAACCTGGGTGCAACACAGCCACCATGCAGACAAAAGGGAAGGAACATGTGAATTTGCCATGGTGCTGAATTGCCATGTTTACATGTCTTTCTTCAGTCTGATTAAATCATTCTGATAGAAATTTTCTGAGTCACTGTTTACACATCCATGTTTATACATGCATCTAACATAATCAGAATAAAAGCATTGTGGCATGCTCAGAGCTGAGATCTGAACTCTGAGACAGTTGAGGGAGCAACTGTTCTTTATTCGTAAAGTATTTTTTAAAAAGTGCTTTAACTTGTAAAACCATGGCAGCCACCAACAATATAAACGAGGTATGTAGATTCTCTAACTGAGTTTGTGTTGACAAAGACGAAGATTAGAAAACAAGAACAGCTGTCTATCACTTGTCCTCTCTCACAGGGGTGCCCAGAAATGATCCCCCTGCTGCCATTGGTGACTCTAAACGCCTTTTTTTCTATTCTGAAATTAATCCAAATCATGTTATAGAGCATTTTCCTCTTGATCACTGTAGAGAAATTCAAAACACTGCAGATAAAAAAGACAAAAGGCAAAGAAAAAGCCAGTAGTTGCCAGTAGTAATGCAGCCGGCAGGGGTGCCGTTAAGTCAGAGGAAGTTAGAAAGATCCTGAAGACCCATGACTAACAGGGTCCCTTATATATTAAAATACTACATTTTTCTATTGTTGTTACCTCCGCCGAGGAGGTTATGTTTTTGCCGGCGTTTATCTGTCTGTCTGTCTGTTTGTTTGTATTCAAAATAACTTGAAAAGTTGTGAACGGATTTGGGTGAAACTTTCAGGAATTGTCGGAAATGGGATATGGAAGAACTGATTAAATTTTGGGGGTGATCCGGATCACCGTCTGGATCCAGGAATTTTTTAAAGGATTCATTAACATTGCCAGATAGGACCATTTTTGCCAAGGTGGACCGAAGCTGCTTGGCGGAGGTCTGCGCTCTCTGAGTGCTTTTCTTGTTTTAAAATTTGTTTACCCTTTACCTACAAAACAACATATATTCCCTGTTTTACGCTGTAAAAGTCACATTTATATGACAAAAGAGGCCACGAAGAACTTTTATTTGGGATTTTGGTTGAATTCATGCACTTTGCATACACAGTATCTTCACATCTGCATGGCATGTTAAAATATTTGGGTCTTTAAAATTACAGGTTATGGCTCTGGACAAATGCATAATCTACAAAAGTTTGGACTCTTTGACAGAGTTCAAACATTAGAGACTCAAGTGGACTGATTACTGTCCCAAAGTGAATTATTAAATTTATCAATTACTGTATAATCTTCAGCTGAAGACTGTTTTCTCCACTGTTTTAAGCTTATTTGTGTCTTTAAACAGAACAACAGTCCTATAGTGCCCAAGGCGTTATCTTTCATGGGGCCCAACATTTCTGGTACTGACCCCTGATTGTAAAGTGGGACCGGTAGGACTCTAGAGATGGACACGCCAGCATGGGCAGTTAAGTTGAGTGGAAAAGAGAGAGGACCAGGGAGACTCATTCAGAATGAATGTTCACATGAACGTCTTTTGGAATAACAATCAGCATTAACTCCCCCTCTCGAATGAAATAAAATTTCTCTCCAAATGGGCTCTTCTAGATCAGAATCTACATGTTTACATGACATGTTTTTATTAAGATTAAGCTTTTATTCCAATTACTTACATCCAAGGAAACATGGCTAGTAACACAGTGTTGTTCACACCAGTGAAAAACAGTACAATGTCTTGTTGTTGTTTCTCTGCTCTAAGTTTGCTCCACATTTTGATAGATGACTCATATCTTGGATTCTTAATGTTTGATTGACCAACAAAATCTACCCTAAAACAGATTTATGTTAGATTCACTTGGAGGCAATGGATATCATTGCACTTTTCTTTTATACACTTTTCATGACCGTTGATAAAAAAAATAGTCAAACTGGTCCTCATTGGTCACTTGTATTTATCACAAAATTTTTTGGTGGACTTCTTTCAGCAACTTAATTTCAACAGATCCATACAAGTATCACACTTTTTGAAAAAAAAAAAAATGTTTTAAACCTTATTTTTTATTAAATTATTCCTGATTTTTGAGTTATGAAATAATGACAATTTTTAATATTTTTTAAATGTTCTCATCAAAAGTGTGACATTTGATAATGAATGAACACAAAATTGTAAATGTAATTTTTTAGTAGGATAATTTTGTTCATAAGAGTGGTTTAAAAAACAGCCACACTTGTCCTTGTGGGTCACTTATGGGATGTAACTGTTTTTAAAGAATGAAAATTTTGTGTTACATCTTTTTCTAGCAGCTCCATTTTAACACATCCACACTGGTTTGACACTTCTGCTATAAATTATTTTTTTAGGCCTTATTTTTTATGAAATTATATCTGTTTTTTTTTTTTGTTTGAAAAATGAAAAATTATAAAATTTTTAAGTTTCATCAAATTTGTGACTTGATGATAAATTAACACAAAATGCTTCATGTCATTTTTTAGTAAGAACTTTTCAAACCATTGTTATTATGATTATTTTTAAGGACAGTAGTTTTGAAAAAAACTGGTCACACTTTTTTTCCTTGTGGGTCAAACTGACCCTATTTAGTTGCCCCCTTTAAAAAGTACATGCATAATTTATCACACAATTTAGCGCAAGAAATTTCAACTTTGTTGCAAGGCATTGACATTATTTTTACAATTTTTGGTCAATTTTCCTAATTTACAGAAATTATGTCAGTTTTGGGTCAAATCTGGCTGCTTTTTTGGATGGTTTTAAAATAGAAATATTCACAGACACCATTTACAATGAATTATCAGTCACAGTGCCAAATGTATGTCATAATATTGTCTTGAAACAATTTTTCTTTTTTAATCTCAGCTAATAATCACACTTTTTATCCTTATGGGTCAAATTGACCCCATCCACTTCATTGAGCTGAGCATGAGAAATATCACATCTTCTGTGCTCAGCTTTTTAAACCAACCTATTTTTGACTCATAACAAAGTTCTTCACTTGTTTTTAGAATTACTGATCAATTGGCTTCATTTAAATGAAATTCAAGCCCTCATTATTTGTTTTGGTTAACCAGAGGAACCCTAAAAGTGAATAATCAGGCTTCATCACTTTTTGATCTTTATTGCTGACACAGTTTTGCTGTTTCCTATAACCCTTTTGGCTGATGTTTATTTCAAGTTTCAATCTGGCCCTAACACAAGGTTTATCAAAAAATGCACCTTCACTTTTACAGAAATTAAACTTCAGATAATTGTACTACCATAAAACACCCCAGCTCACCCTTTTGACCCACCACTACACTTTCACTGTCCAACAGTGATACACCTCTCCAAGACGCAAGGAGCAGCTGGCAGTACTTTTTATCTTTATAACTCGCTCTGAATTGCTTTTTAAAAGGTGCCCTATAATTAAACTCGCCTTTTCTCGCATATACCTTCTTCATTGAGCACCCTTCCGTTTGTATGCGTTATACCCCCCTCCTGGCAATGAGGGGGACTCCTCCTGCACTCAAAATAATTGGATTGTTATTAAACAAGCACTTTTGCCTCCTTCAACAACAAATAGCAAGATAAGCTGCCTCTAGCCCCGCTTTAAGCGCAAATTAATCAGCTAATCATCTCTTGTCTTATCCCCACATACAGCCCATTAACATTAAGCAACACTCTCCTTTGGTTGCACTCCAAGCTAAAAACACTGACAATTATTAGTTGCTTGAAGGAGCGGGATAAATACTGTAATTTACTTTCAGCGCCTGGAGAGAAACTACCTGTGTGCTCCCTCACTCCATCCCACATGCGCGCACACTGCATACGGGTCCACACTGTAAGTCATGTTTGTTTTAAACCCACTGACCAAACACAACACAGCTGATAAGATGGGATAGACCCGAAAGGAAGCAGGTACATGCAGACCTTGTGCTTGTTCAGCTGCTTTGCTCTCAAGCCTGATTGGCTCTCAGTCTGAGCTGTCAAAGGCTTCATCTTCTGCACCTTCTAATTCCTCCTCCGGGCTGCAGAACAAAATCTCTGTTTTAGTGATTTAATGCAGCAGGATCAATAATTTTCAATGACTGCTTGGAAGGAGTGAGTGTGATGTTTTAACTGCATTGTTGTTCTTGTGAATGGGCGCACGTCTATCCTGCACCAAAAGCAAGATGTCGCCAAAAGTGTGTGCTTGTGCTGCCAAGATTTCACTCAAGAGGAGCAGAGAGGAGAAGAGAAACACCCTAACCATCTCCCTCTCTCTCTCCCTCTCCCCCCTGTATGTGTGTGTGTGCGACTCTCAGTGTGTGTTTGTGTGCATATAGGTAATAAGCAGCACCGCCACTGCGCAACGATGGAGCTATCGCAACGATGGAGATGACGCAAACAGACCCAGCTCTCCGAAAAAGTGTTTCAAGACGAACATGGCGGCAACTTAACCGCGGTCAAAGATGACAATGGCCACCGGGAGGAAGGATTCTCGACTTTTCGCCCAGGTACGGGACGGAGAAAGCAGCCTGCGTGCATCGGAAGGGCTCGTCGCTCTCCTTTAAGTCAGTCTGCCCAACCGAGGGGCGGCGGACGCGCAGCATCAGTACCGAGAGGCTCGCAACAGCTGGTCTCCCCCCGCGCCCCCTTGACGAGAGAACAAACCCGGGGAGGGACGGTGCAGGGAAGGAAAAAAAAGGGGGGCATGCGGTCAAAGAGGACGCCGTTTCCCCCCGGAGAGCCATGGAGAGCCGGGATGCGGCAGCGCGAAGCTTGATCTGTGCGGGCGCGCTAATTGGATCGGAATAGCACGGATTGCTGCGGGCGCAAGAAGAGGAGCGCCCTGGACCGGCGGAGGCACGGCACCCCACCGTTTACCGAGGAGAACCAAAAGGAGTCAATCTCCCTCCCCAAAGTCAATGAGTATTGTGGCAGAGCAGCCCCCGCGGTGGAGTCGGCCAGGGCAGCACTCTCCTAAAATATGACCAGGGGTGCTTGGATGCGTCGGCAGCATGATGAAGGCTTAAAATACTGGTTTGCACCCCGAGAGAACGAGAAGCCATTTACCGAGTCGGAGCGGGCCCAGAGATGGCGACTGTCGCTGGCCTCTCTGCTCTTCATCACCGTCCTGCTCTCTGATCACTTGTGGTTCTGCGCCGAGGCCAAACTGACGCGAACCCGAGACAAGCGACAGGACGAGGGGCTCGACATGGGCGAGCACCGAAAGTCCCCCCACCGACACCCTGTCCCAACAACACCCGACCCCCGCCGCCTCGCCAGAGAGCAAGATAATATTTTTCTAGGGAATTCTACCAAACCTCTGTGGCGAATGGACACCTGTCACCCTGACAGCCTCTACAAAGACTGCTTTACTTTCACGGACGCGCAGACCGTGTGCAACCTGGGCCTCTCCGATGGAGGGGACAAGGGGACACAGCTGGCGTACGTGAACCTGAGCGATTTGTACCTTTCTTTTTGTAATTCCTACTCACTTTTGGATTTGTTTAACGGGTTTACGAGTCTGGACGCTTTGAATTGCACCCTGAACACGACCACGTCCACGGGGGAGGGCTGCAGCGAGTGTATCCGGGCTTATCAGCGTCTGGACCGGGAGGCGGAGGACAAGTACCGGGAGTTTGAGCTGCTGGTTCAGAAATACGAGACGGATGTATACTCGGTCAGGACGTGCATGGAAGAATGCAAGGTAGGACTAAGGAGGCCTCATGCGCACACATACATACCCACATGCACAATCACAAGTGCATTTAAGGGAGTGGATTCACTGTCGTCATGACAACGTTGAGCAGAATATTGAGATTTGTTTTGCTGGCTTTGGGTCAACAGGCCGCTGAAGTTAGAGCTGTGGAAATCATCAAGTTTGATTTCAAGTACAAATTAGTTTCCTACAACCATATACACACAAATATCAATTAGACATAGTGCCACACACTTTGTGCTTATTTTGGCATAGCATGTGCTCAGCTCCCCCCCTCTAAATCAGCTCTCATTTAAATTTAAGTGAGGAGCAACGTTGAGTACTTCTGTTTGTTTAGAAAGCAAGACAGCTGGAGAAGATGGCAGAAATGCAGTGGCTGGTTAACAAGAAATTGTAAAACAAGCTTAGTCACAAATCCCATTCACACATGCTGTAATAACCTGAAAATTCTCTGAAATTACCTGGATAAGCTGCAGGTGTAAATACAAACAGCAGGGTCTTTCTCCCAGACTTTACCCTGACATGCTGCTGGCTGCTGCCCAACTATATACCCCTCCCCAGCTTCTCAAATAACTGACATTCAAACTGGGAAGTCTGCCTTGCCACCTACTCTGATATAACTGCTGGCTGGTCACATACTTTTCTTTAAACTCCTCCATTAACTGACATTCAAACTACAGTAAAACTCTCTGATGTGCAAGCAAGCAAGTCAAATTATTTCCTGCAACTTTACCCTGAAATTAACTTGGAAATTTCAGGTTGCACACCACCCAGACTATACCCTGATATTGCTGTTGACTGTTCCCCAACCACCTCCCTTCCCCGGCTGATTAACTGACATGCAACTAGGAAATCACCCTGCTGTGTGAACAAACATGTCAATGAATTTTCCCTAAAATTAGCCTGGACATATCCGGTTGCACAGACCAGCCAGATATTACTCTGACATTACTGCTGGCTTTTACCTGGAAATTTCAAGTTGCGCAGACCCAGACTTTACTCTGATATTTCTGCTACTCCCTTTTGCCTGCTCCTTGAATTAACTTACATGCAAACTAGGAAAACATCCTGCTGTGTGAACAAGAAAGTAAAAAAAAAAAACCTGCACATTCTTTAAAATTTACTTGTAAATTTCAGGTTATGCAGACCACCCAGACTTTTACTCTGATATTTCTGCTGGCTGTACCTCTACTTTTTAACCTCTCCAGCTCTTCCATTAACTGAAATGCAAACCAGCAAAACTTCCCACTGTGTGAGCAATGAAGTCAAAGAATTTTCTGTGTAAGTTGCCCTGAAATTTACTTGGAAATTTCCGGTTGTGAAGACCACTTAGGCTCTACCCTGATGCTGCTGGCTGGTTTCCGACTATTTACCCCTCCCTAGCTCCTCTATAAACTGACATGCAAACCAGGAAAACTTTCCACTGTTTGAGCAAGAAAGTCAAAGAATTTTAAAAGAAAGTTTCCCTGAAATTTACTCGGAAGTTCCAGGTTTGCATTTGTGAAAAGGGCAGGTCCACCAACAGAAATGAGCAAGCTGCCATGTCCTACACATATGTATCTAATCCTTAAATCAAATTTATTTATATGGATTCAGCTGTCTGATCAATGAAAGGGTATCTCCTGCAATTCAGTCAATTCCTTACATGCAATTCTAAAAACCTCTGGAAAGTTTCAGGGTAACCTATCAAGAAAGTTTACTGCCTTCATAGTTAACACTTGTCCCTCTCAGCAAGAAGTTTTCCTGCAGCTTGCCTGCCAGTCAATAAAGGATGGGGAGGAGGAGAGTTTGAGGGGATCAGTGAAGGACTTTCAGAGTTAAGAGTGGATGAAAAAACCCACAGGTTTGTCACACACAGCTCATACGGTAAATTCATAGATTTTAGTATTCTTACATTAATCGCCATAGCCTGTCTTTGAGCCCTTTTTATACTTTGAAATATTGCTGGTCCCCACTTCTACCTCACAGCAGGATGATTTCCTGCAGCTTACCAGGACAAAAACTCATAGAACTAATGTAAGTGTTTTATTTTTTCCAATGCCAGCCTCACAGCCTTTTTACACCTGTACCCCTGAGCATTTTTGAATAAGTCCAGGGTAACCAAAAAGTACAAAAAGTAGGATACATAGCACATCTGAGTATTTAGAACAAACAAGCATATTTACATTCCCCTTAATTTAGCTTCGGAGTGTTTTCCCCCAGCTGCCAATCTAAGAAAAATGTTAATGCTTGTAACCTTTTTTTACTGGAAAACGTCAGGGCTTAAAAAAAATCCTGTTGCTTCCATACACTTATCCCTCAGAGTGGGATATTTTCCTGCAGGTTTACTGCCAGTGGGGGCGGGTACATACTTAGGGGGCAGTGGGGACATTTCAGGGTAAAGCCCTGCCATTTACCAGTGAAAAGAAATGCTAGAGAAGGTTTAGCATCTCTGGCACTGACTTTCAGTGAATCTTGCCTAAACAAAGCACAAAATATGTGTTGTAATTCAGTTGAGTACTCATTTGACTGGATTTTGACACTTGACACACAAAGCCGTGCTAAATAACTCATATTAATCACAGTTATGGCTGGCCCCCAAGGCAGTAAGGCAATGCAAAGATGCAGATGTCCCATGATCTGTGTATTGTTTTTATTTGATCTCAATACTCAAAGATATCCATATTATTATTTTATGCGAGCAGCCCTACCTGTCTCCTCTTTTTGTGTCTCTTAATCTTTTCTCTGTTAAATATGGACTCCTTTATGAACTGTGAATGTCAGAGAGACCTTTGACATTTGGTGTAAGGGTCAGGCTTGCTCTGCAGCCCTGCAGGATAAAAGAACAGAGTCGTCAAATGATGCTCATTTCAATATTGTTAATAGCACACGAGTGATTCCTGCACCTTTAATCCAGGCTTTGCATTGTTTCCGCTTCCTAATAACATAGCAGAGCATATCTCAGGATGTGCTAGCAACATGTTGAGCATGACAACACAACAGCACGGCAACATACCCAGGTCTACACCATCTACACACTCCCACACACTTTAGTGTGACTTCAGGCATCCAGGCCCACTCGGCTGTTGCTGAACACGGAAAAAAATATAAACTGGCCTGTAAACAGAAACATGGTGGGGATGCACTGCTGGAATTACTCTTCAATCTGTTTCATTTGTTGTGCACTGGTGTGTTGCAGAGGCTGTGTTTCCCTGTCAACTGTGCAGCATGCTGAGCCGCTGTCCGTGGTGCTGAAAGAGGGCCCTGCAGAAGGCCTTTCAAAGGACATTCTTGTTTTTTTCTCTCTCGCTTTGCTGGAATTTGATCCACTCTTTTATTTAGTCTTACAGAGAGGCATGCTTTGGCATGTTACTTTATTCATATGAGGACAAAAAGGACCTCATATTTTGCTAGAGTACACCACAAGAAAGCCTTTATTTCACATCTTCTATATCTCTTTGCAAAATGAGGCGGATTTGAGACTTCCATGCCTGATAAATGTAAAATGTTGAGACAGGAATGGGGGCTGCTTGAATGCAAATAATGGATTCCTGTTGAGGAATGCAGCAGTACAGCCCGACAAGGACAAAAGAGTTATTTGATGTCACCATGGTGTCTACTGTATGCAAGCATGCATTTCCTCACTGAATGCTCTGTGATACTCAACCGGCATCTCTCAAGCCACATCTGGCTCTTCTCTTTCCTCTTAGGTTCTTAACCCTGTGATGTTGTAAGAGTTACGTATGCCAAAGAGGTTATGTCATCACCAGAGTTTTTCTGTCTTTTAGCAAGATAACTCAAAAGGTCACGAATGGATTTTGAAGAGATTTTGAGGGAATGTCAGTCATGGCACAAGAAAGGACCAATTAAATGTGGGGGTGATCCAAATACGGATACGGATCAAGGAACCTATTGTGAGATGGAGCAAATGGTGTCAGAGGTTCGTGCTCTTATAGCACCTCTAGTTCTGTATGTCCTCTTTCTACATAGATCCACTCTGTAGTTGAAGGTCTTTCTAGAACATTATTTGGGGACACGTGTTTCATTATTAGTGTGTTGTAATGGAGGTCACTATCTTGTCTTTCTGTTGTCACAAAACGTAGAAATGGAAAAACTCAAAGCAGAAATCAATAAGCAAGTAGAACAGTTTGATCATTGTTAGGCCCCTTTGCACAACTCAGCTTTTCAAATCAACCCCCATAAACTAACTTTAATCACCTCACTGCAGTTGTTGGGGAGACCATTGCATTGACTCACTAAAAAGGGAAAATGGACTGATATAAGCGAAAGAGAAAATGATAACTTCTTATCTTTTGTAAGAACATCAGTGGGTACATTGATGTTTTGGTTTATTAAATTTGGATTAACCATTTCCATGGCATTACTTCATTTCTAACTGGTTTGCTTGTTTGTCTAGTTGCTTCAGAGTCCACACATCACTTGGTCATGTGTTAATCCACCACTGTCTTTTTATTTTGCATAAGAAACAAAATAATTAAAAAAAAACAGTCTGTCCTCGGGTAAATATAAAGCAACCTGAGCCTAAACCTAATATTAACTCCTAAAATGAAGAAACTTGATGTGAATTTTAAAGTGAAGCTTTATTTTGCAGCAAGACAAATCCTGCCATGCGCCACACACTATGTGATTATCTAGGATCTAGGATATACCTCTCCACAGCCCAGACAGACTGCATGTAATCACAAGAAACCCCTCTTTTCTTTGAAGGACATTTGCAGCAAGTGTTTTTTTCTGGCTTAATTTGAGGATTGTTTATTAGATTTTTTATTACCTCCACCAAGGACTTCGTGTTTTTGCCAGCATTTGTCAGTTAGTTTGTTTGTTTGTCTGTCTGTGAGAAAGATTACTCTTCTGGACTGATTTTGATGGAATTGAAAGGTAGTGTTGGTAATGGCACAAGGGAGAAGAGATTTGGCTTTAGTGGTGTTTTGTATATGGATCCAAGAATTTATCAAAGAATTAGAGTAACAATGCGCGATGGGACAGTTTTCCACATTTTCCAGAGTAGCTCAGCTACAGAATGAAATGTCAGAAATGTCTTGGAGGAGGTTAGTACTCTCTGAGCATTTTAACTTAATGTTATGGCATTTATTTTTCTCATACCGTGTATTTTACTTAGTGTTTCTGATTAATGATATTAATTGAATAGGGTCTATAATACTCTGTCATGATAGTTACATCCTGTGAACAAACATGCAACAGTTCCAGGGCACACAAACAAACAGGCAAACAAGCAAACAAACAAACTGACAAACAAAGCTCCAGCTGCAAGAAACATTTAGACACATTATAATGGCTGCTAATGCTGTGGGGCAGTCATCCTCCTCATCTACTGAAATCAGCTGTGGTAAGCACTCCCAAACTTTGTAGCAAGTCCTGTCCTTGAAATATAAGTAAAATATATATGTAAAATGATGCCATTATCTGGGTTGATCTACAAAATGTTTGTGTAGGTTCTCATTTATCCAAGTTGCAACTGGACTGGTTCAGATTCTTGAAGATGTTTCACCTCTTCTCCAAAAGCTTCAGAAGCTTGTTGATCCCAAGGACGGGATACCCAGACATAAGCAGAGCAGTGAGGTTTATGTCATTCAGTGCAACAAGAAATAAAACAATTTATACATCAAGAAAAGTAAGCAATGTTTACAAAGAGGTACAGCGCAGAGAGCCAACTCCTGCTGTTCACTTAAATCTTAAAGACACTGGAAATTCCTTATATATATATATATATATTTTATATTTTGATGTCTTTGCACCTTTCTATTCAGCAAATATTGATGAAGTGTCATCCTTAGGTGTTCAAATGTAACTTAAAGAAAATTAAACTTTGGTTTTTGAAACATGCTCGAATAATTCAGTTGTTTGTATTTCTAGCTTCGTAAAATAGATACTTATGTTGGAATCTCTGCCTTTTTCACTTAATAACACAAGCTCTTCTAGACTTATACCAAATACAAATACAAACTGGTTCTGACAGAATTATAGTACATGTATAGCACATAAGTATATTTAAACTCTTTATTTTTGTGATGGCACACTAATATTTAATGTAGAAATTAGTATTACATGTTTGGATGTATTTAGGAAAATCTCGACTTTGCCCTTTTCCAATTAGATAATGTAGCAGACGGGTGCTACTGCAACAGCGTAAAGGACAAAACGTGTCACTTTGTAAAGCAAACTCGAGGTAAAACGTGGAGTGAAAATATCATTCCTATTGAGACGTTTGTAGTGTTGTTATTATTTTTCATTTAATAAAGAAATATGGTCAAGATCTGACAAAACTGCGGCTGAAGCTGTTAGCATCAGGCTAATCTCTGTCTGAGCAGTCACCTCCTGCTGTTGTCTGCCTCGTAGCTCTCACCTCCCCCTGCTCCAAAGGATGCTGATTGGGCCGTGCCGCTTGGGCTGCTCACAGCCATTGTAGACTGGAGCTTGGCAAAACAGATCTGTCTGATTTCAGACATTAACTCAGGCTGATCCGTCTGACCTGCAGGGTTAAATGGTAGGGAAGAATGAAAAAATATGATTCTCCAAGGAGGGGTGAGGGCAGGACAGGGAGTGGCTGAGAACCACTGCTACTATAATTTTTGCCATGTTTGTAGTTTGCCTCCTACACAGCAGATAGATGAGCTCTCTGGTGTGCAAAACCTCTGCAACACGCATCATGTACTGGGAATGGTCCTGTACCCTAAGAAGGCTGTTCATGTGCTTGCAGATAAATCTTTGCCACATTGTTTTTGATGACTGTGCTATAGCTCTACCAGTCCTATAGCCCTGAATATCTGCATTTGCCATCAAAGACAGTTGTTAGTAAGGCCAAGAAAGCTGCACCATCACCAGAAAAGGGCCATCATCACATGACAAGGAATAAGCACGGCAGGAAGACAGGAAATCTTCCCTCAAATTGGCCCCTCATAATGATCCAGCAGCCATAACTCATTTCTCCAAGATAGATGTTGTACAAGGGCAGATGGTCATGGAGCTGGACTGTAAATGCTGATAATCTGTGTGTGTGTGTGTGAGAGAGAGAGAATGATAGTTAGTGGGAGGGTAAACCATCACAATGGAATCATGTGCTGTTTATGTGTTTGTTTATTGTGACTCATAGCTTATTGTTATTCCTGTTGTTCAGGGAGTGAATGGTATGCACGCATGAATCTCCTTCCTTTAACATCTCAGCTGCTTCCCTACCCCTGCCGTCTAATCAGCGCTTTGCATTTGCACTCCTACTCTTTGCTAATGTAATCAGACTCAGGCAGGGCTACAGCAGCCTTTTAGCCCCTTTAGCCCAATCTGAATTGCTAATCTGCTCCAGCATTCGTGTGACCTTTGTGGAAAGCACAGCACCCCGGGCCTGCATCGCAGAACCGCTGCTCCTTGAAGAAGCACTCTGCTGGACAATAAAAAGACGTTACACAGCTTGAAATCATAATTATTGCTGTTTTTCTCCCTCTTCCTCCGCTTGTCTTCATTCATATTTTAAAAGCTGCTCACAGCTTCTTTTAAAGTGGTTTTAAATTAATCGAAAATGTGACATCATGTGGTGATTTGTGTCAACTGAAGGTGTATGTTGTTAATCCTAAATGAGTTTGGATAAAGATGAGCAGCAGGATAAAAGAAATGAGGAGATATTACAGACATGAGAGGTAATATTAATGAGTGATTTTAGAAAGCAAAAACTTTGCAGGCCACAGGATCTTATCAAACAAACATCACATATATTTGAGGACATAACTGCCTTTATTAATTTATCATCAGAGTGGAACATTGGCTCTTTTACCTTTGGCAAAGGTATGCATTTGTCTGGGACCTCATGCACGAAGAGGCCCTAAGGCAAAAGCCAGTACATATGCATTCAACTTGAGGCACTTATCCTAAATTATTACAGAAGTAAAGATGGGTACTCAACCAACTTAACTGCCAAGCACTTTATCATTGCTGCTGTGGCATCGCAACATGCATTGATATTGTCAACTTCAGCTTTGTTGTCTCCACAGGGAAATTTGCTTTGCAGACAAGTAAAAAAACACTAAAACACAGTCACACCGACTTAGTCACAAGAACAAAACCATTGAAGTATGTAAAAATCTGAAGTACATAAACACTGGGTTACATAAACCAAGAACAACTACGGCTTTTGTCTTCCAAACCAAGGCTTTGGAAGATAAGAGCCTGTTTGATTTGGCCTTTGGTATTCTGAACCTCCTGTCTGAATGTACGAGACCAAATTTCACATGGCGAGGATGGTCAGGACACTGTATTATGTCCTGAGCCTTATATTTTATTCACATATCACTGATATTTAGTGGAATTTTCTTAAAGTTAAAAATACACATTTGCAACAACCCCACTGAACACTGAAAATCACTTTCTCAGTGAAGTTATTTGAAGGTTAAAATTGGAAAAATCAACAGCATAACTGACTAAATAAAAAAAGAGTGAATAGATATTGCTGTTTTACGTTCTGGTTATTGTTCTTTGCTTGCTGATCAAACAGCAAGATGAAACACAAATGAAATCTACTTGCTGAAAAGCTCGGGCTGCCTTAAATCTCAAGTTGTTTGAATTTGAAACAGCAAGTTGGGACACATTGCTATTCTTTGATTAAAAAAGAAAATCAAAACTAACTAATTTGTTTCTTTTGGCTTACTCAAGTTGATTTTATATTTTATTTTGCCGCCTCAGTAGTCTCCTCTGTTTTTGGCAGAGTTGAGATGCAAACTTGGTGCCATCTGAATGTGAAGGGATGGCAGTGTTCTCAGCTCTGTATGGAATAATAGTCAAATGTCATCTAAATTATGACAACTTAATTATTTTTTTATGTGTTTTCTTTTCACATGTATTTTTAATTTCACTAAAATCAAACTTTTGGATTGGATGACTCAACATTAGCTCTTATGTACTGGTATGAAGGTGCCCAAAGCTGCATGCAGTTACAGTATGTGACAAATATGCCTGTCAGTAAGAACAACACTAACACTAATGAAATGAGCCAAGCACAGCCTTCTTGTATGATCTGGCCAGCTACAAAATACTGCTGCATGAAAGTGAAACCATCCAAAGGAAACATGCAAAGTTATAGCATTTTTTTCCAACTGAAATAGATCACAGAAACCAAGATATAGGTGTAGAAAGCACCTTAGTTAATTTATTTTTATGTGACCTCCCCTTTATATCCTACCATGATAGTGTGGAGAGATAAAATATGAGGACTGAGATTACTACAACCTACCAAATGCTGCAGGCAACTAGTAAAGGAAAAAGCCACCATCCTGAACAAGGTGTGGTTTCTGCTTAGTCAACAAGCTATTGAATAATTGAGCTAAAGACAGCTGTTATGTAATGCTGTTCAAAGTTTTTACCCATGTACACATGCATATGTGTGTATGCTTGTGAGAGAACACCCAAAGGAGCTACAGCAAACATTTTTTTTTTGTAAATGAGTAAAACAATCTTCAGCTGAAAAGAACTGTTAGCTTAAGCCTGTAGTTAGCTCTTGAGCTAAATCATCTTGCCAAGCTCCAATCTACAATGACTGTGCTTGGCCTGAAGCAGCATGGTCCAATCAGCGTCCTTAAAAGCAGGAAGAGGTGGGAGCTATGAGTGAGACAACTGCAGGAAGTGACTGCTCCTACGGAGATTAGCATTAATGCTAACAGCTTCAGTAGGGGTTTATCAATCTGAACCACAATTTTTTATTAAATGATAAACAAACAACAACACTATAAGCATTTTTTTGCGTGAAAGGATATTTTGCTTCACTTCTGACATGATTTGGCAAGAGTTTATTCCATGAAGTGGCTCACATCTCTGACTTTACACTGCAGCAGTAGCTACCCCCTACTACAACATCTAATTGGCCCATAATGAATATGATTGATTGAACAATCGTCCAGTCATCTGCCAGATATGCTTTTGAAAGGCTCTGCCCATTTAAAACACTTTCTTTGGGCTGTTGTTAGGATGGACTAATGAAATATATTGAACGGTCCATCTGGTGTGTCAGCTTAGCTTGCTATAGTGTACTCACAAATATCCCCTGCCCACAGTTAATGCTGTCTGTTTTTTTTCCATTTCTTCACTGCATGGAGGAATTCTTGCTCCCTCTACTAATCTGAGCCTTACTCCTTTTTTTCCACGGCCCTGCCGAGCTGTGCTTCACTTCACATTCCTGCTATATTTACTAGCTTGTTGCTTCCTGCTTGCAACAAGCTATAAATATATTACAATTAAAATAATATAAAACTTATTTGATTTTGTAAAAAGGCCAAGACTGTAGAAAGACTGACTAACAAACTGCAAGAATCAGAGATGAAGCTCACTTGACACCGAACAACTGCGATGTTGTTCAGGCATCTTCAGGCATACGGCCAGACTTAGAGTTTGGGACTCAAACGGCAGTAGTATCTGCTCAGACAACAATGGGCCTCCTGAACAACTCTATAAATACACACAATGCTGAACTTAACAAGCAGAAACTTTGGTTTTGTCGTTTCTGTTTTTTGTTTTCATTGCATCTCTGCACACAAGCACTTTGTCTGATGTGGTACATATCGTTCTTTTCTTTACTTTGTCATTTTTGTTTACATCTTTAAAGCTTTCAATCACCCTGTATACTTGTTTACATCACACACACATGCACATGTCCAAACACACACAATGGGTCCCATGTGCAGTGTTTCCTGCAGGTCCAGACCTGACTGTCCCTTCCGGTGTAATTTAATTTGCACTCCCATAATTCTCTGCTTCTCTGGTGGCTCTGTCTCCAGGGCTCTATCTCAACATGTTGATCTCCTCTCTCCCTCGATCAATCTTTGTCTCTCTCTTTTTTCACATCCTCTCTCTTTGTCTTCCTCCCATCTGTGTCAGGACTCGGTGAATCCAACATCACACTTACACATGTGTCCAGTATCTGTCGTACACAACCCCCTGCCCTCGCCCCCACTCCCCTCCTCCTGATAGACTTACTTCCCATCGGGGGCCTTGGTTTCACTCTCTCTCTCTGTCCCTGTCTCGATATATGTGGGTGTTGAGCTCTCTCTTCCTGCTGGAGTGATAGATACTGATCTAGGTTAAGGCTCTTTCCTTCCCTTCAATTACAGGGCTGTCCACACGGAGCCAACTGTGCTGCTTTCACCCAGCCTCTCTGCTCGTCTGCTTACTCTGTCCCCAATCACTCCATGTTTCTTCAAGGCTATTCACTCCAGACTTTATTAGGTTATGCTGTTTAGGTCTGCATCAAATACAGACCTAATACTCTTCTAAATGTCTAATACATTTATGTATCCATCCATTATCTATAACGCTTGTCCTTTTTGGGGTTATGGGGGGCTGGAGCCTATCCCAGCTGACATTTGGAGAGAGGTGGGGTATACCCTGGATCGGTCACCAGCTGATCACAGACATTGACATTGAGAGACAGACAACCATTCATGCTCACACTCATAGAACAATTTAGAGTCAGTAATAGGCAAATGAGCTTGTTTTTAGTCTGCAGCAGGAAGCTAGAATGCCCAAGAGAGAACCCACACATGCACAGGGAGAACATGCAAACGCCACACAAAAAGGTCATGACCGACAGGTTATTTGAACCAACAACTTTACTGCTGTGAGGCACACACATTACCTGCTTCTTCACCACGCTGTTCTACATTTATGTTTGTATATATATATATATATATGTATAGAGAGACACATAATACTCGATTTCAGCTCCCTTTTTGACTGAAGATGTCTACAGTTCGTTTATTTAAAAAAACTTCTGGTTATTCTTGTGACACTTGTGTCCCACTGTCTCTATTATGACTGTGATGGCAGAAAACAAGGCCTGAGATAAATTTGCTGTTTGTACTTGAATTGTGTACCTGTCCAGCAGTGTCATCAGGTTAGTTTCAATATATATTTAACTCACAAGGAACTTATGGGAGGATACTGAAGACTCCGGCTGTAGGTAACGACCTGATATTAGCAAGACAATTCAGACAAGTCAGAACTAATGAAACACCCATCAATAGTCAATACGTACATCTTGGTCTAATCAGTCAGGGCTAACATCATAATCTTCATTATTTTGATAGATGTTGACATCACAACTATACAAAATGCAAACTTGCTGATTTTACACCATTTTGGACATTGCAGAACGAGAAATAAAGGAAAATACATGTATAAGTGAAAAATGCAAATACCCAAAAATAATGATAGATTTTAAAAAAGGGATAACACATCATGTGACATATTTATCATTTATTCTCATTTATTCAGTTTTCATGATTGTGGGAGGCAGGAAAAGTAATTGAAATTTTGAGCAATTGCCCAGCACTGCCAACACCAGCACCAAATATATATATTTCCTGTACTCGGTTGCAATGCTGTGGTGTTACAGTGTAATTGGTTCCCATGTTAACTGGTGATTTTAAGCTGACTGTGTTCCTTAATGTTGTAAAGCAGCTGTCATAAACAGAAAGTGTCTTTTTCAGTTCACCTTGAAAACAATGTGCAATTCTTCTCATTAGATATTTAATGAAAAACTGATAAAAAAGACAAAAAAAACCAAAAACATAGCCATACACTGCTGAATCTCTTGTTAACATGGTTGCTGGTTTAGGCAATACACCAAACTTATATTAACTGTTTGCTTGTATTTACTTTTTCACTTGCATAAGATCACTACAAAGGCACTTCGGGTATACTAAGACAAGTGAAACTTTTAAGGATAAATAGGATTTTAACCGGGCATCAGTGCAGTGATTTATTTTGAGAGTCACACATTTGAATTTGTATTTTATTTAGGATAGCCCCTTGAGATGCAGCATCTCGTTTTTGAGGGGGTCCCACATTTCATCCATGTTCAGATATACCTTTGATTCTTTGAACTGCTGAGAGAAAAATAAACCTTTTACTTCTTTTTTTAATTTAATCACAAGGTCACTTAGAGCTCTTCTGAGACTTCCAGTCATATTACATGTCCTTCCTCAGCACATTGTCCAATTGAAACACTTATGTACTCCTCTGAGCACCTATGACAGCTTTTAAGATAGTGGGATATAATCATGCTGAGATGTTATTGAAACTCAGTCTAAAAGGTTTGAGATATTTCCCACTAAACCAGTACTGAACTGACCCTCAATTGGTTGATCCAAAGTGAAGGGATCAACGATGTCAACAGGCTATAAGAGTTATAAATATGAGGACAACTTCTCTTAGAAATGTACCCAATGTTTGAGGAGGCACATAGCCACCTGTTGAGATCAAGGCAATAAGGCAAATAGGTTGAAACGTTGTTATAATCAGGCCCACTTAAGGCATACATATTTCAAATATCAACATGAATGTGAGTTGGTTGGAATGAGCAGTTTAACAAGCTGTAAATAAAAGTAAGAGAAATGCATCCTCTGAAATCAGAAACGTGTGTATTTAATTCTATATGTTGATAGCAGTTATTCAGAGGTATTGATACAGACATGCCTGTCTCAAATAATATTCATCAAACATACAGTGTGTAAATTTTGACATTTTATTTTTGTACTAATTTAACTGATTCTGTGTTGTGTATTTTTATGGATACAGTTCACATGACCTTAAAATTTCTGTTAGTTTTCAAAGACGGAGAAGATCTTAATTTTGTACGAGTCACAGTCCAGATAATGGCCATTTGTTTACCGTTGCCATGACAAAACATAGAAATGCGTGAAAGTCTGCTGCTGAAGCGTGACCTGCTTCTGCTGCCTTTCTGTTTCTGCATCACACTCATATTTAGTGCTGCTTAGCTGTGATGGACCTAGAGAGGGAATTGATAAGATTTTATTGATATCAGTGCCATTAGCATTTCTACTTATCTGTCTGATTCTTTAGCAATTCCTTATCAATTCCTGGTGATTTTCTCTGTGGGAAAAAAGTTTGCCTGTAGGTTTTCAATAGTATCAATAACATGTGACACTCCTGATTGAATGTTATACTGCACAGATAAATACTTCTGCAAGTTTCTGCTGTTTTCACTTTTGCAGTAAGCATAATTTTGTCGGTGGAAGGAATTGTTAAGGGAATTGATAAACAAAAAGACTAATCATATCAATTCCTTTAGGGAGTTATCGATTCTCAAATGGAATTTACTCTCTGCCTGCTGTCCATTCTGTCACCCAAACTTTCACCTGTTACTCCGACACCTGTCCCTGTAAATATACAGTATGTCCCCAAGTTCGATGAAGTTTTGCTGTCTCCTTTGTCTGCCTTCAGAGTTACTTCTTTTTTAAGAATTGAAGACTCTGACTGAAAAAAATCAATCCATGGGATGTCTTCACGACACTGCAAACCAATGTCTCTGTTTCACGGACAAAATTCACATATTCAGGGGAGAAAACCTGTGAAAGTGACTTCCTGTGTCCCATGAAGCACATCCCAGAACTCTTTTTGAGTTCATAACCCAAACTATGAATGTGAACCAGGAAGTCGAGAGAGAGAGTGGGTGGATAGGCTTTTGAAGGGGGTTGACAGAGAGCAGGGGAGGACACTCTGCAAACTAGCCACAGGCTGGATTCAAACCTGGGTTGGCAGAAACATGTATAGGGGTCGTGCCTGGTTGCCACCTCACCAAACCAGCACACCCTGGAAGTCCTTTTTAAGTGTTATTCTCTCTCACAATTTTACATACTATCCCTTTAATTGAATGCAGACCTGGCTGAGCAGCTGGCAGCGCCCACCTACTACATTATTTGATAGACTAGTAATGAATGTGATTGACGAAGTAACTGTCCAATCACCTGCCAGATAAGCCTTTGAAAGGTTCTGCCCATTCCCAAACACTTTCTATGGGCTCTTTCCCAGATGGACTAATGAAACATATTGATCAATTTGACCTGGCATGTCAGGTTAGATTCATTCTGCACCTCCCCTGAAGTCCTCTTGTGCCCCTTTGGAGAGGCCTATCTCACACTTTAAAAACCAGTGTTGTAGAGCATTAATGTAAAAGCATTTTATTGAAAACAAAAAAATAAAAAGAAACACATTTGTTTAAAATAAAAATTAAAACAGTGAATTGTAATGATATAAATGATTAGTATCATGATAGTAAAGGTTGAATAAATAAATACATAGATAAAGACAAAAAAGGGTCATAATGAAATCTAAATCAGAAAACGTAACACATAATATAAAACAATAGTTAAGAATCCAAAATACAATGGGTGTGTGTGTTTTCTAAATGTGTGTTCCAATGTGAGTGTTTGTCTGTACATCTGCAGTTGTGTGTTCATTTTTCATATGTATAATTCTGTGTGCTGTGTTTGTGTGTTCAGGCTTCACTTCCTATTCTCACATCTTCACACATTTTGAGTTATTTGGCTGCAGTAATCTTACAGTTTTGAATTTCTCCCAGTAAATATGGGATCTTCTGAATGTCGCTTATATATTCAAACTCTGGGTGCGTGTTATGTGGGGATAGTATTCCTCACTCACAGTCTGTCTCCACCTGTTGGGTATCACATGGAGGGCAGAATCTGTCCTTCTCTGGGAGCCAGCTCTTTTTGTGATGACCTGTCTCTATAGCTAGTCTGAGTGAGTACTTTGTCAGTAGGTTTCTCAGTGAAGGATCTTTTGTAGTGCCCAGTTAATCTGCCAGTTTGTATTCTCTGCTTGATGTGCTTGTTTTGTTGTCATTTTTGTTGTTGGTTGAAACCTAAAATTTGAGGGGTGTAGTGGTCTGATTTGGTTGGCCCTGGGTGGTTGCTGTGATCCTTGTTATCTGTTTTGTTTATATATTCTGAGCTGTAAAGATAATAACCCAGTGAAAAACATACTGACTCAGCATATGTTTCTGTCACATTTGACTCTCAATAAATGGATTTCCTGCTGCACACATTTACCCAAACAGGCGTGTTTAATGTAAATGGAACAACAGTAAGCTTTGACACATAATGCACAGATTTTCCTGCTATCAACAACTCAACATTACTGCCAGCCCTGCACTTTCCTCCCTCCCTCAAATTCAATTAGGGCTCTGTTGCTCCTCCATGCAGCTCAAACAGATCCAGGGAAACTCCCCTTCATGTGAGCCGCCAGTGTTTGTTTCTCCCCAGGCAGGAGATAAGGGAATGCGTCTGTTGGAGAAGAACACAGCAGCACTCCCATGGAAACGCCTCCTCGTCGCTCTCTATTCCCACATCTGTGTGCACCACAGTGAGATCTCCCTTCTCTCCCTGCCCGCGGGCCTCGGCTCCAATCAGCACATCCACACCCATTTCTCTCTCCGTAGATTTTCCTCTATTTTTCTCCCTGCAGGCCACCGCTCTGAAAGAAAAGTCCCCCCTCTCTCATTCAGTAAAAAATATGAAGGAGTTCTGTCCTGTCTGTCTGCGTGTGGGTACTGTTTAGGTTAACTGAAGAAGTCAGAGGTATGACTTTATTCAAGAACAACATGCACACAGACGCTTATTGCAGCATATCTCATAATGACTTAAAAGTTACATTCCCCTCTAACGCAGTCAGTTGAACTACATCTATGGTACAAACATTGTGACATTTACAAATGCAGACTTTCTCTGCTTTCTGTCCCTCCTCTCCACTGTCTCACTGCTGTGCTCAGTCGAATGGTTTGATGAGTGGGTGATGTGTTATGTTTGATTTTCTGTGACAAAGTGAAAAGAGAGAAGTGGCTAGAGAGAGGAGAAAAAGGCTGCCATTGATTACTGATTCCACATAAAATGCTTTAAACACCAGAGATGGGCTGCGGCTACATAAAATAGTCAGGGTGTTCATATCTTAAAGGGATAGTTCAGGTTATTGCTGTGGGGTTGTGTGAGGTACATGACATGAGCCTGAATGTGTGCCACAGTGTCACAGCTCAGTTCTCTCTCTGTTCAGGAAAAGCTCAAGACAGAGGCTAATGCTATACATTGCTGGTGTCAGATTCTCTGCCTAATTAAAATAATTGTTGGAGGGAACACGCCAAAAATGGCGCAGAGTCATCACACGCTACAAACAGTTTGTTTATATCCACTTAATTTTCCACCATGCACCATCGCTTTGATTGGGCACTACTTTGAGATACGGCACAGCCTACATGTCCTTCCACCAGCAGGGTAAGGATGAAACTATGGTCTCACTTGAATTTTTCCAAATACACAAATAATACTTTATCTCAAATTAAGATTAGCCAAATGTAGGAATGTTTTAGGATTATCCTGCTGACAAAGCAGAGTCATTTTGATGAAGAATGTTTTTCTGGACACACCGTGTGTTATCATAACGTATACTTATTGAAACCGTGGCTTCTGTCTTTACAAAATAAACAATCAGCATAAGCCGAATGCTAACTATAAAGATAAACATTCATTTGTTTTTTTTTTGTTTTTTTCCTTGGAGTTTGCAAACTGTGAATCTGGTCTGTACAATTAAAAAAGTCCATTAAAGCAATGAGAATCTGCGTGATGAGAGCTGCTCAGTGCAAACAAGTGTTTTAAAGCTGATAGTATCCTCTGATTCTGAACATCCTGAAGCATCCTGAGATGAGTTTTCTTAGTCACAAGCTTATTTCATCCAGTTCAAAGTTATGAGCTCACGATTTATTCACCTGAATCAACAGGTATTGTGTTTTTCTCCGGTCCTCCAGTTCTCGTTGCAGATTCCACCATTTTCAGTTCAGACCTGCTGACTCTCCATCTACAGAAGTTTTCCTGTGCGTCCTCCAGTTAATACAAGCATTCCAAAGTATCCAAAGTAAACGGCAGTCATATTTGCTGCAAAATCAATCAATTTATAGTGTTTGGCAGCAGCTAAGCAGCAGTGTAATGTAAAATTAAGTCAGTAAACTTCTTGTAGCATATGATAACTCTGCACCGTTTTGTGGCTAGTTTTCTCCCACAATCCTTTAAATTAAGTGAAGACTCTGGCATCATGCACAGCAATGTACAGCACTGGAATCTGTCTCGAGTTTTTCTGAACAGGGAGGGAACTGAGCTGTGACACTGACACACGGCCAGGTCATGCCAAGTACCTCACACAACCCCCACTTTAAAAAACATAAATTATCCCTTTAAACTGAAAAACAAGCTTTCTTTTGTGCAGCAGATTTTCCTCTTGATTTAGTGCCAAATTTCAGACACTTCAGTTTTATGCAGCGTTGTTTAGCTGTGAACAAGTGGAGGATGACAGTTGGACTGAGAAATAATTTTTGAAGATGCAGCCATGACAGCCCTGCACTGGTTAGTTTCTGCATTATGAAAAAGGGTGTAAAATAACTCATAACTCAGTGTAACTGAGTACCTTTTGGTGGCCTTGTACTTTTGAGTTAAATCAGTTCTCCCCTTTACTGAGTTAATTCTGTGAAAAGCAAAGCACTGACTAAACGCTGCTTGGATAATGCTTCTATATTTAATCCTGAATGGATACAGAAAAGGATGTTGACCTGGGTTGGTAACATTTTGTAGTTTTACAACACTGAGAGTAAAAACTCAGTAAGCTTCAAAGGGATAAGTTGGGTTATTTGAAGTGGGGTTGTCAGGTACATGGTACAGAAACTGAGATTCAACAGATCAGGAACAGTCTTATCAATGTTCTTCTATTGTCCAAATATAGTGAGCTTGTGCAAATTGTAGCCTTAGGTTTCATGGTTACTTGAATTACTGTTGCCTTTCTATAGTCTTGAGCCACTCTGGTCGTTCTTCTCTGACCTCTGACATTCAAAAAGCTTTTTTTGTCCAGAGAACTGCAGCTCTCTGGATATATTTTTCCAACTTTCGACCATTCTCTGTGAACCCCCAAAAGATGGTTGAGTGTGAAAATCCCAATAGACCTGAAATTTTCAGACCAGCATGTCTGGCACCAACAACCATGCCAGGCTCATTACTGAACAATGACAATAAAACAAAAAGAAAGGTGACTTTCAAACAGGAGAGCTCTGCCATTCACTTAAAGGGAATTGCTCTAAAAGGGGCAACATAGTGCTACTTGTTTGTCCTTTTCTACCTGGGGATTGAAATCGAAATCCAATTCCTCTTGAAACTTTGGTAACAACTCCTTCAAGGAATCAATATCATTAGTTTTTTTTTGGTTATCAACTCCCTTATCAATTCCTTGCACAGCCAGGAATCAGGAGTGATCAGAATTGTGGCTTAATGTTTGACCAAAACAAACTTACTGCATACCTTTCAATAAGAAGAAACACCAGCAACTTATCTATGCACCACAGCATTGAATCAGGATGGCCATGTGTTCGCTATATTTGCCACTGAAAACCTACATGCCAACTTTTGCTCACACAGAAAACCAACAGGAATCAATAAGGGAATCGTTAAAAAATCGTATTGATAAGCAGAATCTTAATAGCATTGGTATTGGTTTTCGTTCCTCTTTCTGCCCAAAACCTGGGTGTCATTTTAATAACCAGTGCACTCCCAAGGTTTATATTCTAGTATTTTCTAATAAACTTGGTGTAGTTTATTATAGTGGTGGCTGAACTTGAGGTCATGGTCGTGCATGACTTAACATTTCAGACGGATGTATAGGTCATTTAGGCATGAAGGCCGCAGCCAACATCTTGAATTAAAAAATATGCACAAAAAGCTTTTAAATCAGGTTTTATGGTATTTGATCTGAAACAGTGTGCTCATGTTAAACTATGACCTTCTACATTTTCAAGATGCCCTGTAATTTGAGCACACATTATACAAATTACTTTGTATCCCTGCATAGAGTGCTACTAACATTTAATCCAAGTAACCGCAATTTACTTCAGTGTGTTATTTTTGTACTATTTCCACCTCTGGTTATGATGCGCATGTGATTCAGTCTGCGTGATCGTGACACTGATCTTTAGACTGGATTGTTTATTGGAAAGGAATAGAAATGTGCTCTTCAATGAGGCAGTGAGTCATTGATAAAAAAGGGGGGAAACTATTGAATCAGAATGTCATTGAAGTGGAGCTCTGAGAGCAAGCATGTGCTATTTCAACACTATTTACAGAGTCATGTCAATAAGCTTTTTAACACTGTTCATGTTGAATGAAAGGAGGGATGAAGCAACACCTCACAGTTCATGTTCAGTCTGTGATAGAGGTAGAGGCATCTGAATTATGAATGAATCGAAGGTGAGCAGGGTCTTTGCTTGAATCTTATCTGCTTAACACGGCAGTAAACAAAAGGACGATCATAATAACATCATAATTACACACTTTTAAAAGTCAAACTTTGTTGGTTGGAAATTTTTTTTTAGTGTGTTTACTGATCTTTAGAAATATTCTTGCATACATACTCTCTGAAGAGAGTGTGTGAAACCTGATAAACGCCTGAAGTCTGCTCGAGGCCACTGGCTCGAGGCTACTTAGCGGCTACTATCATAACACAAGAATCCCTGAACAAACTGTTAGCTGTTGGGGTTGTGTCATGGGGATGCAGGTGCTTGGCTTTGCCACTTTGATTTTTTTTTTTACGTATAAGTCAGCATTACAGGGTGGTGGTTCTTAACTGGGTAGCCTCAGGACCCACCACCTCCTTAATGAAATATGACAACACAAATGTCTGAAAGTGTTCAACCCCTCAAGTTTGTTTAATGGAAATTATTGCCTTTGGGTCATAGATGAACAAAACAAATTGTTTAACAAAGAGATTTAACATGTTTGAAAAGTGCATCATCACAAAACACCTCAAAGAACATCCCTAAATATATTTTATTTTAATATTTTTCCTGTAATTTTATGTCAGCTTTGGCTACATTCAAGAGATCTTCCAAAAAAACATTGTCATGGGAAACCAGCTTTATTACCTCTAATAATGAGATAAATAACTTAAGAGAAAACAACCAAAATTAACTCACTTTCGTGGCAATATGGTGAAAAAAAATACAGTATTGTGTCCACTGAAGGACACAAAGGAGATCAACCTAGCAGTTAAGGACCTCAGCTATAGGGGGCTGTGCATATGACTGACAATGAAGAAGTAATAGAGTCAGTCTTCTTACAACTGCAAGGTCAAGAGTTTGATCGCAGCTCCCTGCAGTCACTTCTAAGAATGCTACTGTGCCAGTCACATGCAAATGTATGAAACAGGATTAGCTAATACTGATGGACACTTTGCTCAGTAACCTCAACATCAGTGTGTGAATGTGGTTTGAAAGGGGTTGAATGGGTTAATAGATGAACACGTGACCTTTGGAGCTAAATGTGCTCTGAGTAGCTGAATGACTGAAAAAGTCTGACACAAGCTTAAGTCCATCAACCATTTTAGCATGTAATGTGAGGCTATGGAGTGCTACTCTTTAATCCAGTGCTCCCTAACCTTTTTTTTATGCTATATCCAGGATGTGCAAAGATCTCTAATTTCTGAGGGTAAAAAATGTTTTGAATAGAAAAAAAAAATCAGTTTTCTGTGAAAATATGAAAAGTATATCCAGTTTGTTATGAAGAGATTTGGCAATTTTGTAATCTTGCACTAACTGGATGGATGAACTGGATGGAAATTAAATGATATTAAGGAACAGTAGGGGGACAAACAATCACATATGTTGAGCACTGTGTTGGGGTTTAATGCACGAAATGTGATCATCAATTAAATTTAATTATATATGATGATAAATATTCATATTGATAGGCAGAATTAGGTTTCACCACAGCAGTAGGAGATGGTGGCTAATGTGTTTTTTGTATATCAGTAGTATATGTTGATATTGATGGTTAATTTAATATTAACTTTTACCTATGTTTGATGCTTGGCAGTTGATAATGAGCGCCTTTATTAATATTATTATATGACATTTTATATCATGCGACTTTTTACTGACGTGGTATTAAAATGGATGGTATAATATGGCACTGCACTAGTTGAATGTATAAAGGTCCCTATGCATTATCTTTTGTTATTGTTTTGACAGAGAGCGTCTGGGGACGGAATATACAGTGGGCCTGGACAATCTAATGTTTTAAATTGCAATTACAATGTGCTCATGTGCAACAGTTACATCACTGTGGGTGCTATGTTATTTGTGACCAAGTTAAATAGGGACTTTCAGCTTATATTTTTTTCTTAAGCTATTATTTAACGATATTCACAGCGATACCCATTTAATGTATATTTCATGAACATCTAAACAAAGAGAAATTTGTAATGACACTAAACGTCTTCAAAAACCATTTTATCAGGGACAACCAAAGATGTTTAAGCAGTTGCAAGCTACAAGCTTAGTTATACAGTTTACGACGACAAGTGACACAGAATTCATCTGGAAATGCCCCTTAACAAATTACAATACACACTGCAAAAAGGAAATAATGCTGCAATATCTTTTTCCCCCCTGTCATTCAGCCCTAATATACATACTTTACGTATAACAAAAACCTGCTCTACTTCAATTATGACCGTCTTAAACCAGACCTTTGAGTGTTTGGTTGACACATTTAAGGCCCACAATGTGGAGTTTTCAATCTTTATGCCAAAATGCATATTAAAAACAGTGTACATAAAAGAGCCTCTGAGAGAAAAGAGATTAAAGTGCTCAAGTTAACCAGAGCTGGTATGAACACAGGTCCTATTAGCCTTCCTGTTGCATCTCTGCTCAATCTGATAGCTTTTTGATATCATAGAATTGGGAAAAGCACTATCCCCAACACATTGATGTCTCCTCAAATGGAAAGCTAATATTTGCTGTAACTACATCAGTCAGCTGCCTGTTGAAGTATAAAGAGCCCTTCCTTTCCAGTAATGACTGCTGAAGTGATACCAAAATTGCACTGAAATTAGCCTTCACTGTTCCTGTCACAATAAGAGCAATAGCAACAAAGCATGGTGCTGACTACAACACATTAAGTTATTCAGAGGACTTGATGTGCTGTTGTGGCTTTATCTGAGTCTTGATCAATGTAACTGCCGAGGGATCACTGCGGAGGAGCTTTAATATGTTGGAGTTTGGGCAGCAGAGAGATTGTGGAGAGCAAAACTGGCACAATTCAAGTTTTTCCGAGATTGTCATGCATTTGTCTGCTGCAAGATATTGGGAGCTGTAAGCTTGCATGCTTAGCTGTTAATGCTTTATCAAAGCTTTGTGTACATGCTTGTGCTTGTCTCGTGTTTTCTACAGGAAAGCACGAGAGACGAGGGCCAAAAGGGGTTGTAATATTACAGGAATTTTCAAAGTTTGAGACTTGCCATAGGAAGTACCATGAATTTATGGGAATTTGTGGGAATAAACAGGAAAAAACCTGGAATAAAAAAAAAAAACGAAGGTTGGCCCTTAACATAGATTTTACATACAGTTGGTAAAAATACATTTTAGCATAATCTTGACTAAAACAACCAGATTTTATGCAAGTATAAATATCTATGCTTTAATCACATGCAGACAGCACATTGCCCACTGCAGGGGTATTGAGACCATGCCTCCTACGTGCACTCTGCGTCGTCCATCACGTGCACAGATGATTATAGAGCCCTGGACTATTGTGGACACAGCTTTGAGCGCATGGACTACATCAAGTGAAGCTGAAATTGATTGTTCAGTAAAATAATTCAAACATGATAAAGTTCTACTTACAAATAAATCTGTTAAAATGTTTTTGTCATATTATTTTGCATGGATGTCTGCCTATAGCAAACCAGAATGTTTTATCTATACTTATATATGGAACATCTCGTTAAATTACCCCAAATTTCCAATCGATTCCCTTAAACTCCCATAACTCTCATGGAAATTTCCAACTTGGAATATTCTCAAAATTCCACAGCTTAAGTACCAATGGAAGGTTTCAGGAAATTTTCAGGAAATTTACTGGAGATTTTTCACCCCTTTGCAACCTTTATGGCAGCACACTCTTTTTTAAGGGATTTTTGAAATGGGGTTGTCTGAGGTACATGGCATTGGCCTGAGCAAAAGCCACATTTACAGGGATCAGCTCAACATCTGTACAGAAATAGTCGGCACGGAGACTAGTGCTATATATTGCTGCACATGCCACTGTAAAAATAGGATGAAAACTCAAAATTTAAAAGTTCTGGGCCCAATTAGGTTAAGTTGTGAAATGAACTACTTAAAATAAAGACAATCACTGGCCAGATTTGAACCCTGGCTAACTATAGCATTTAAATGCCTTGCTTGATCGCTTACCACTGCACCAAACTGGAACACCAGAAACTCAAATCTTTACGCAAACCATATGCACAGAAATTTGCCTGACTATGCCTGACCTCAAACTAATTGTTTTAAGTTTTGACAACTTAGGTCAAGAATGAGACCAACTTAACATAACGAACTGAATAAAGATATCTGAGATAAATACTTTGATCAAGTTTATAACATGACAAAAAACATTTTGTTTTGTTTACTGAAAAAGTGTTCAGTGGCAGTTATTTTTAGTTTTAATGGGGCCACTTTCTCCACGTAATTTGAAGAAATTTGGGTGAAAACCCCCCACAAAAATAGCACAGGGTGATTACACACTATATTCAGAACAATTGCAACAACTTACTTTTCCACATGTAAGACGCTTTGTTATATCACTTCGTCGGAGCATGGCACAGCCAGCGTCTAGTAATTACCTCGATCCAGGGATCAGTAGGACTCATTGTTGCACTCATTCCCAACATTGAGGGAAGGGTTGGGGTTAATGAGAGAAAGCACTGAGGGTTAAGAGACTCCTGCAGATCTCCTGCGTCAAAAGTCACACATCCTGCCTTTAAATGACTTTATTGATTCATTTACACATTGAGCTCATCTGTCCGAAACCAATGTGAAGCAGATCAACAGCTCAAGCGAAGTCTCAGCGTGAGCATCACTGGCAGAGAGACAGAATGCAGTCACAGTTCTCAGACTCTGCTGACATTCTCACATTACTGAGTCATCATCATCCTCACAGCACGTCCTGATTCAGAGCGAGCAGAGCAGAACAGAGACAGAAGACAGACAGAGCAGCATTCAGTCTATAAGCCCACACATACTGTACATACTCGACGGACTGTTGCATTAGCAACAACTACAACATGTACAAGGGGGAGAGGGAGGCTGACAGCAAATATAACAAGGAGAGAGAGAGAGAGTGAGTAACAAATGAATGGTGAGATTAAAGGGGATACCCGACAATGAAGGGCCCATGTCAGATCCCCTGACGTACTGTATTTTCTTTGAGTTCTGTACAAACAATTTCATTTGAGCACCTGGTCCAGCCTAATCCTTTCCATTTTAATCAGGCTTCCTGTCAATGGATGTGAGTGTGTGTGTATTTGTGGAGCAAGGGTGTGTGTTGATGCATGCATGAGTGAGCAGCGTAGTAGGATATTGAAGCCATTTCCATTGGAATATTCTATTAACATCACCTACAGAGTAAAACAAGTGTTATAATGTGGTTGAACATTTACTTGTAGCTTTCCTGCAGAAAGTTAAATGTGAAGACGGATAGGGCTCTCTTGTTTGTCAGTTAGCGTGAGGCTATACTAACAGAAGATAAAACATCAGCTTTAAAACCAGAACTGTTGCTGATTCACTATTTCTTTTTTTTTTCTTCAATACTTTATGTTTAAACAAACAAGACAGAATTTGGGAGTTTAGGTATGTGATGCAAAAGTACCTCATGAATTGTCAATATTCAGTAGGGCTGAAAAATGTATTGTTTTAACCTCGCAATTGCAATCCATGCATGCACAATAGTCGCACTGCAGGATGTGCAATGTCAGGCATGTGACTTAAAGCACGTCACTCTGCATTTCTGTGATTTTTGATGAAAACCAAACCAACCAGTTTTCCTGTTTTCTTTACCTATTATGATGAAAGTTCATGTGATACCACCTTAAGAAGGCCTACACAGTGTATTCAGTTTTCATGTTTCCTGCACATTGAATGTTCAGGCTTCAGACAACATTTGATTCATGTTTAAAAGCGTATCAACAGCGTCAACGAAAAGGAGAGAGCATTGTTGTGAATGCAAACACCTGAGTTTTTCTGCCCGCAGAAGTGAACATGAAGCAGCGTCACTAGGTGCACAATGCTTACACTAGAGAAATAAAGCCGCAGTGTTTTAGCTCTTTACTCAACAGCAGTGTGAGGGGATTCTTTGGGTGCACAAGAGACCTTGATTTTGAGCAGATGTACTACCTCTGCATCAACTGTTGTTTTTATCCATCCTGTCAAGTCTCCCTTTCCTGCTTTCGCACCAGTCACACAGGATGGTGTCATCAGCCCTTCCCACTAAACCTTAGGAAATTTCCCTGACTATTTGCTGCCCAGACTTTAAAGAGAAAAAAAAATCTGGTTGAAAAACACAGGTGTTTGCATTCACATATACATCTCACCAAGGGGTAAAGTCCTGATAATTTCAGGGTTATTTTGCAAGTGTGAATAGGGTTATACAAAGTGCCCCTGATCCAGCTGTATTCTCTCTCTGTCTGAGATGCTCTGTTAGAGCTCCTATTCAATGCCCCTTTCTCCACATGGGCCCAGTACCCTTTGATTGGTTGATAGATCAACTCTGCTGTAATTGGTCAGTTCAGCGCTGCTCTGTGCCATAATGTAAACAGCTCTGCATTCGTTCTACCATCTCTGCTCTACACTGGGCCTGCTACTGCAAGCAAATAGGCTTAAACTACAGATGAAACAATGGTGGGATGTTGCACTGGTAGGCCTATTTATGGTGGCTGTTTGGTCATGCTGTTTCAGGCAGCTACTAGCAACAGAAAGAGAGGAATCGGGAGAAGTCCTGACGACCGAAACTTTTGTCTTTTTCATAGAAATGCTCTGTTATGGGGAAGAGACAAGTTAGACACATTTAGGGGATTTAGAATAAAAAAACACACAATATGAGCTGTTTATATTGGGACTTTGAGTGGCTTTCCTCCCAGAATTGCAAATATTTTGGTAAAATGTGAAATGGTTAGAACTGTTATAGAAGGTTTTGACCTGATCAGCCCACATACAACTGGCAACTAGCAACTGGAGATATAGTGATTATTAGTTACAGACAACTTTGTCACTATTCAGATGGGGCATTTAACCAGAATTTTGGTCCTGTATTGGTTAGAAAAATAGAAAATAACTTTTATCAAATTGTAAATCCAGTGCTAATTAAAATACATGCTTGTGATGCAAATAAGAGTGTTGTCCTTCTGCAGCCTCATTATGAAGCCTGAATATTATGATCATTACACCTGTAGCACCTAGCAACCACCTCAGCAATGATACATGATACAAAGTCTCTGAGCTCCTACAGTACGTGTGGTGGTCTGACAGGGGGTTTAGTGAGTGGGATAAGGCTGGAGCAGGAGCCTCTTCTCCTCAGCACCTCCCCCGGTCTGACAGAAGTTTGATTGTGGATTAAGCAGGGAGGGGTGCACAGAGAGGGGGGGGTTATTGATGGGTTCTGATAGGACAGAGAGAGGAAAAAAAGGCGACAGGAGAGGGATGGCAGGGAGCTTGACCTGATGATTAGGGTCTTATCAGCACCTCTTCGTAATAGTTTTCCACCTGTGGTGTGTTTGAAGTGGATGGATGGTCAGTAGTTGTTGGGTTTTTCAGCTTTTTCTAAAGTCTTTTTTGCCCATTTTTATTCAGCTCCTGCAGCTGTGCCACTCTCTGTCTATCATTTTGCTCAATCCCTCCCTCTGTTCTGCCTGTCTTCTGTCCCTTCCTTTTCTTCCTCTTGACTTCTGCCCTGCTTTCTCTCCTTTGTCGCTTTAGCTTTACAACGGTGTTGACAGGCTTTGACTGATCCTCTGTAAATTATTCATCTATCATTGACTTTTCTGAATTGCTGAGGAGGAACCGGAGCACTCCCATCCATGTGACTTTGCTGTACCTGTTAGCAACAAACACATCAAAGGGCATGCACGTGGTCCAACAATCACATGTAAAATCATCAGAATTAACCTGTTTTACTGAGGCTCTATGCTTGTGCTGCTTCCGTCTGGCTTGTCAGTATGCTTATATATTCATAAAGTACTCCAAAATAAACTCCCCCTTATCTCCGAAACATTCATGCTCTCAGTCTTGGCTGACGGTACAGGTTCCCCAAATTCAAGGAGAGATAGGAAGATCTAATTTTAGAAACTTTGCACCACACACTTGCTCCAAAGACAGTTTAAACCAGGATTGCCCAATATTCACAGCAGATATCAACATTTTTTCTCATACAGTATATAAAGCAGATACATTGGTCATGTATGTTAGCCATATACAGTCACTGGCCACATTATTAGGAACAACTTGCTTGCACTGGGTTTGATCCCCTTCTTTATGGCATAGATTCAACAAGGTGCTGGAAACATTTTCAGAGATTTTGCTCCATATTGACCACATAGCATCACGCACCTGCTGCAGAGATTTGTCAGATGCAATTCTCCTGTACCACCAGATCCCAAAGGGGCTATATGGATTGAAATCTGTTGATTGTGGAGGCCACTGGAGTATAGTGAACTCATTTTGATGTTCAACAAGCCAGTTTGAGAAGATTTGAGCTTTGTGCTATGGCATATTATCCTGCTTGAAGGAGTCATTACAGCAGGGAGGCTCTGCATGATGACAGCTGTAGACTGCAGATGCTCAGATAAAAGTCACTGGTATCCTCTGATTCTGAAACATCCTGAAGTGATTTTTGTAGTCACATTCTCATTTCATTTTGAAGGCATGAGCTCATGATTCACACACCTGAATCAACAGATAACATTATAACATTTGCCGTTTTCCTGTCCCATTAGCAGTTTGACTCATGTTTGTGCTCCAGGATATACTTTTCTCTAGCATCTAAATTTAAACAGCAGCTATATTTGCAGCAAAAATCACCCATCCCTCCAGTTTAGTAGTTGTTGTTTCCTCTTGTGATGCAAGCTGGTCGGCGCTCTGGTGGAAGGACACGTTGGCTGTGCCATGTAGAGAAGTAGTGCAGAGAAAAATGGTTTGGTAGTGACAATAAGTCTTTGTTAATGTTCTGAATATAAGATGTAATCACTCTACACTGTTTTTACAGCTTGTTTTTTACCCTGAATTCTTTAAATTACGCAGGGTCTATGGCCCTATTTGCAGCAATGTATCCCCTAACTTCTGTGCCGACTATTTCCGTTCAGACGCAGAGCCAATCCTCTCTTTCTTTGTGGCTAATGATCAGGCTAATGCCATGGAATTTGCAGCCCCATCTGCAGCAAGGCTAATGCTGTGCACCTCAGACAACCCCACGTTAAAAATCCCAAACTATTCCTTAAACTTCTTCACTATTCCTCAAACTTCTTCACAAAAGTGTTTCTTTCTTCCTGTTGTAGTTTCTGTTGTAGTCTTGGTTTGCCTTTTACCCATTTTTAATCACAAAAGACCTTAGATGTGTACTGAAAATCACATTAAATACACACCTTTTTCTCTTTAGAGTTTTGGTTCCATGTATATTCATTCACTCAGTCTTACAAATCCCAGCTGAGTCAGCACTCTTTAAATATTCAGACAGTAGGGATGGTTTTTAAATGAATTTCAGCCTATTCTGGTGCCCAGACAGATACTGTAGGTGTGTTGATTTTACTTTTATCTAAAGGGACAAAAATGTGTTTTGGTGTAGATATTGTCCCCCAAACGTAATCCCACAAAAGCCGACCTCCATATTGAAACTTTCTCCTTTAGTTCACCTCTCTGTTTCCCCCATTTTTAAAAAAAAAAAAAAAAAAACCTGGCACACCTTCCATCCCTCTCTCCTTTTTATCAAGGTGGTTTACCCATTACACAATCTGTGCCCCCTGTTCGTCACATCCTCCTCCCCTATCTTGCTCTCTGGAGCCCTAATCCTCCTGTGCAGGCTCTTAGCTGGATAAAGCTGTCTCCCTTTCTTTCTCTTCATGGCAGGATTTACAGCAGTACCCTTTCATATCCCCCTTTTAGCACTCTGCTGTTAGCTTCCACTTTTTCAGGGCCATGCTCTTTGGGGAGCATAAAATTCACTGAGTGAGAGGAGGGAAATCCCCAAAGGACCTTGAAGGACTCGGAATCACACCTACATACAACAATATAAATATGTCTACATGCCTGACAAATCTCATCACAGATCATCAAACAACAAGACTATAATAAGCACAAAGTCACATTAAGGCTGAGCTGTTGTATTTGGTTAGGCTGATTGGTTAAAATACAAAATATTCAACAAGATTTCCAGTCAAGTTACATTTTTTGCAGCTTGTGTAGGATTATTTTGAAGGTTAAATGAAGAGGATGCTGCACTTCAAACCACCCTCAAAAAAGTAAAAGATAAAACTGTTGCAATATTTAAAGCATCTGAGTGTTTCAAAGTATGCTCTTGAAAAATGAGGATAACATAATAATTTTTGTACATGTACAAATTTCTTTTTTATAACCCTATCTCTATCTAAATACAGAGTGCAGCTTCTTCTGTGAGACTTCTTATGGTAACACAAGACTAAAGCCTCCCATTCATTTTTGTATTCTCCATTAAAATCTGCCTGTCTTTAAATCACATAAAAAAAATGTGTTGGGGATCCTCATTATGCCTCTGAGGCAGGGACAGCCATCACAGAAGGGGTTATGGTTGTCTCTCTGCTAAACAGTTCCTCTGTCCGTCTATCCCGGCCATTCTTGTGAAGCGGTTTCTTTTAGCAATTTGGAGATTTGCTTCAATTTTTTCACAAAAGTCCACTCTGTCTTTCAGCTGACTGATTTTAGAAGTATAAGGTCAACAGTCATTGGGCCCCATGTTCGTCCCTTGATTGATTAGATTAGATTAGATTAGACAGAGCTTTATTAATTCCCTTGGAAAAACTCCCCCAGAGAAATTGGGATTCCAGTAGCAGTTAAGTATGACAGATAAAACGATATATAAAAAACATAGATCTAAGCAAAAATATAAATAAATATAAATATATATAAAATAAAAAATTAAAGTACTACTGGCTGGCTACTGCTCCTTCCTGTCCTCAGTCTTCCTGTTACTCCTCCACCCCCCCTCAGTGAGGAGTTGTACAGTCTGATGGTCCTGTCCACTTGGGAAGGTGCAGTCTTTTTGTGACCTAATATCTCAAGAATACCTTGAATTTTTTTTTAACCTCATAATCTCTCTGAGTAAGGGATTGAAAGCTTAGATTTCAGGGGTCAAAACTCAAGGTCATAGAGCCTCATGATTAGGGATGAGAATCGCAAACCAAACCAGCTGAGAATCAATAACTAATAGCTAAAGTAATCAATATCGTTAGTCTTTTTTCTTATCAATTCCTTCCACTTTGCTCTGCATGCTTTGCAAATCAAGGACATCACGTTCTCATCAGAGGTAGCCATGATAACAAAGAATTCAAAGATCATGCCAGACAGGGGGCAGAGGTGGTTATTACTGTGAATTAATTTTCATTAAAAAGACACCTACTGCATACCTTTCAGTAAATAGAGAAACCTGCAACTTACAGAAGCATTATACTTTGCAGCACGGCATTGAATATTAGGGGTGCCATGTGTTTGACATTGTTTCCACTGAAAAGCCCATATGGGCCTACTTTTTTTTTTCCACAACAAAAATCAGCAGGAATCAATGGGGACAACTGAGGAATTGGTTGGATAAACAGAATCGTCATTGAATTTGTATCAATAAAATCCTTACAATTTCTTTATCAATTCCTTACTTTAGGATCTGGTTGCCTTGCAAATCAAGGACATCATGCTGTCAAAGGCAGCGAAGAAGTCATCACGAGACGGAAGCAGTCAAAAGTGTGGCTTTGGGGGTGCTGGTTTGCAACCAGGCACATCCCATATATATGCTTCTGCCAGCCTGTGTTCAATTCCAGCCTGTGGCCAGTTTGAAGAGTGTCCTTCCCCTACTCTCTCTTGCCCTCTTTCACAAGCCTATCCACTGTCACTCTCTCCTGTCAATAACGGCAAAAAAATGCCCAAAAAATGCTTAAAAAAAGTGTGGCAAAATTTTACACAATATGACACTAACTGCACATCATAATTAAAGCAGGGGCAGAAACACAGAATCAGATCGACAAGCAGAATTGATTATGGCATTGGGGTCAATAAAATTGTATCAATTCCCATCCTACTCATGATCACTCCTTGTTTTGTTGCTGGTATTTCAACGCTTTGAGTGATTCCTTTACCACTTGACCTTTCACCAGTAAAATCCAAGCAGTGCGTTCTCAAGGATGAACTGATTAGACAGCAAAAAACATAGATCAGTGTCATGAAGCCTTAAGTTCATTCCTTGGATTTAATAAATCACGGAGGATATGATGACTTTTCTTCAAACTTTTTACTATGACTGACTGATGAACGAAGTAGATATTAAAAATTAGAGCTGAAGGTCAAACTTTTAGGTGACTGGTCCTAAAGTTCATTGTGCCTCATATTCATCTCTTGCTTACAACATTTCTCTAAATACCTCTACCACAGAAACCACCCTTTCCACACATATTGACCTACTAATGTGCTGCCTCTGACTGAGGCAGTAGTTCTAGCTTTCCCTCTGTGTCCTGTTACCCTTTCTCTCACTTTGTTCTGCTATGCTTTGCAGCACCAGAGCATATTGTGCTGTACAGTATAATCCAGCGTTAGTGCTGCTTCATACCTGCAGTGCAGTGTCTTTGAATGTGATTGAATGAGACATAAAGGTGTTTTTTTATTGTGTAGTTCAGGATCTGATTCAAGGCATTTTTTGCACCTGTGTTTGTGCGAGTGACTGGGTGAGTGAGTAAGCGAAAAAAGAGGGAGAGAATAAGAGAAGAAGGGCCACTTTCATAAACGCACTTATTGATTTCCTATTTGGAAGCAGAGCCAGGTTTTACTTGGAAGGCACTGGGAGGAGGAGTCAAGGAGAGAAAGACATCCGATGAATTGGGAAAGACAAAAAGTGAGAGGTGAAGGTGCTTAAAGCTTGACAGCAGAATTACACAGATGAAGCTACATGTAGAAAGAGGCTGAAATACCAGGAAGGAGGGCCGGCGAGAGGGAGGGGGGGTGTCAGGGCTTGACCTTACATCCCCCCACCCTCTCTCAGATGGATGTTTTTGAGTCAAGGCAAACAGATGCTGTGAGCTGACATAGGGAATGATGGTGATTGATTGATCGGGGACGACGAGGGTCATATCCTGTACGCAGGACAGCAGGACTGGACAGAAGGACTCTCTATTTCCCTCTTTCTTTTCTTTTCTTTTCTTTTCTGCCTCCATCTGTCCTCTCTTAACCTTCCCCAACCCTCTATACTTCTGCCATCCTGCATACTGTATCCAGTCTCTCCCTCTCTGTGGCAGATTTTCTCTTCCTGTCTCTTCTCAAGAAATCAGCCTGATTTAAATTTTCTCTCCTCTGCTACCCACGCTAAGTCCCAAACTTTCCTGCTGATTTTGGCATATACTGGACACTCTCGAATTGTGACGTGTTCAACTTTTTTTTTGTAAACTGGATAAACTGGATATTTCCTCAAATTGGGAAATATTTTGGGCAGAAATACACTTGCAACATATCTTTTTCCTTTTCAAATATAGATCACTGTGTTTTGAATTTGTGCTCGGAAATTCACCATATCTCTTTTGAAGGGTACAGGCTGTAAGTAAAGCTGAAATATTGATATTATAGGGATGGAATTGATAAGATTTTATTGATACCATGATTCTGCTTGTCAAGCGATTCTTCAAATGATTCCCTTATTGATCCCTGCTAATTTGCTTTGGGGAAAAAGTATGCCTCGAGGGTTTTTAGTAGAAACAATGCCAAACTAATGGCACTCCTAATATTTAATTCCATTACTTCATAGATACATGCTTCTGAAAGGTGCTGGTGTCTCTACTTCCTGAAAAGTACCACCTCTGCCCCCTGTCTGCCATAATCTTTAAACTCTTGTTTTCATGGCTACCTTTTCTTGATTTGCAAAGCATGCAGGGCAAAGTGGAAGGAACTGATAAGTAAATTGATAAGCAAAAGACTAATGATATTGATTTTTTGAGGGGGTTGTTATCGATTCTCAATTTGAATTGGTTTTTGATTTCAATCCCTGTTCCTGATTGTTGACTTTTTAACTCAGTGAAGGTGAACCAATTTTTGGCAGTTTATTTCTAATCCGCTTTCTTTGGTGTTCTGCTTAAAGGGACGGTTCTGTATTTTTGAAGTGGGGTTGTAAAAGCTTTGTTTCAAATGTACATACATTAGCCACTGTGATTTTGATCAAGAGAGAGCTGGAACACAAGTTAAACCATTCGTTGCTGCAGATGGGGCCAAGAGCTCCATGTAGTTTACTGACTTTTTGGTGAAAACAAACAAAAAAACACTGTTGGGGTTACTGTAAACTGTATTTAAAACCATTAAATGTTTGGCTTTTCTGCCAGGAAGCCCCTTTGTTTTTGGTATTGCTTCAGCATATTGCATTTCCCATGTCCTTCTATCAGAGCAAAGTAGTACCGAAACAAAGGGGCTTGCTTTCATATAAGTTAAGCATTGTTTATGATTTTGTGCAGTGAATAATCATCCATCCTCTGTTGTTTTTAAAGTTTACTCTAAGTATGGGAATTGAACAACAATATCACTTGAATATTGATAATAGGTCCTTTAAAAGAATTGACATCAATAGTCTTCCACCATGTTCTGCACACCTTGCAACTCAAAGATGTTGTGCTCTCGTCAGAGGCAGTAAGCAAAAATGAAAACAAAAAAGTCAAAAATAGTGGGAGACAGGGTGTAGTAGTGGTCAAAATTGTTGCTTAAATTTCAACAAAAAGATGCCTACTGCACAACTCTCAGTAAGTGGCAAGACCAGCAACTTGCAGTAGAATATCTACGCAGCACAGCACTGAATATTTGACAGTGTTGTCGCTGAAAACATGTTCAGGCCATTTTGCCCACACAGAAATTTAAGCAGGAATTGATAATGGAATTGTTAAGGATTTTAATCGATTGGCAGACTCATTAATGGCATTGGTATCAATAGAGTTTACTACATTATGCAAATCTCTTGGCCCCATCTGCAGCATTGAAATGCTCTATCATGCAGGAGAGACATATTAAACATACTAAAGGGCAAAAGAAACAAAGAAAAAAAATTTATAATATCAGAATGGCCTTTATTGTCATTATACAGAATATACATTGAGATTAGAGAGCTTCTCCTTTTCAGTGCAATATGGACTTGTTAGGACTGGACTGTGAAAAATCACTGACACCTGCTCTGACTCAAGGTGAAGGCAGTGCTGTTTGTTCAGTAAGCACATAGGTATTCTTGGCTTTGCTCTGTTAGTGTCAGAGCAAAGCATGCAAAATCAGGCATGAACATGAGCTATTGGCTTCAATAATTACTGTTTAATGCTTTTGTTTACCTGCTAACATGGGTAGGTGAACCAACTTTGGCATCAGTTTGTTATGTATTTAAACTGGTTATAATGGTACAGCGAAAATCCTCTTCATGGCTGAAGTACTACCATTATCAGAATTGATGCAATTTGAAGCATTTAGTGGTACTGATTCTTCATTGTGTTTTTGTATTTGGAGTGAAAGCCAGGCCACCTCTGACAAAGTGAACCAGATTGCATTGAGCTGCTCTTATTTAAATCTTCAGTGCATGTGCAGGTAAACACTCTGTACTCATCGATATTCATGGTTTTAAGAAGATAATTTAAATAAAGCACCATGACTTCCATATACATACCTTGCTGTTGAGTCCCTGCTAAGGCTGTGTGCTCCGTGTCCATACAGAAAAGGCCTCCATCAGTGTAATGACATAATTACAGCTTTTACATCTCTTCACCAAACAACTTCACTTGTGCAGGGCTCCCTTTATGTTCCCCTAAATCAAAACACTGAAAAAAATATACTTTTTTTCTGCAGCTGTTTCACCTGTGGGAGCTAAAAGATTTGATCTGTAAGTTTTGGATTCTATTACTGCCTTTAAATTTAATTACAGAATAAAGCAAATGCAAAAAACTTGAAGGGCAGACATCTTACTGCTCTATAATCATACAGAGAGAACTTATTGTTTTTAGGTCAGTGTGTAAGAGATCAAAACCTTTGATGCATTAGAAGGGTCTTCATTTTTCTACCCTCTGTTTGGACTCCTCAGTCTTACTTTCTCCCCTCTCTTTGTTATTCTCTTATTAGACACACCTTGCTAGTGCAGGATTGACCCCCTTTTGCCTTCACTGCCTTGATTTATTATGGTATAGATTCAGCAAAGTGCTTGAAACATTCTTCAGATATTTTGGTCCATATTGAAATACTAGCATCACACAGTTGATTTCTATGGCTGACTGTACATCCATGATGCAAATCTCCCATTCCACCACATCCCAAAGGTGCGCTGTTTTAAATCAAAGCGTTGATGTCACATGGCCTCGTCCAGTTCTTTTACAGCCTATGAAAACACCTCGGTGGTATTTTAAATAGTAAAATAAAGACGCTTGTATATTTGTTAGAGTGATGTTTAACCATATTTCACAAAGAAATTTAGAGATTAATCTATGAAGAGGAGCACAGGCTGGCGGTCCAAGCAGTGTTAACATGGATATTGTTTATAAACGCTACATTAGCTTGCTTTCTATTTTGATGTTTGGCAGATTCTCTGCGCTTTGGCCTGCTTCTCCTGTTTGGTTTTTGTCTGGTTTGGATAGTTTTCACACTGATTGCGAACCAAGACCCCCTGGTTTCCTGTTGACCAGGGTTTGGTTCTTTGGTCCTCACTGGAGTTCATGTGAGCTTTCACACCACCATTAATCAGACGACTTTACCAAAAGTGAACCAAAGTTTGTTTGGTTTGGACCAGGGGTCACCAACCTTTCTGAGCCTGAGAGCTACCCTAAAAATGAGGAGTATTATGGAGGGATACTTGCTTGATTTAATGTACTTTAGTAATAAAAATATTACAATTTAATTTTAAAAAAATAGGCTACGTATGACACTGTATGTTTACTCTTTTACTTTTACTTATTCATAACAATATTTTTTTTTTACCACAGATTATTACATTATATGAAAATATACTTTCATGCATCTGCAAGTATTTATTCTTCTGTGTCATCATCGATGTAACCTTTGACCCCATGCAGGTCAAAGTTTAGGAAAATTAGGCGTTTTTTGTATTTATTAAGTGTGATTTATTAGCAAAACATACGATTGAAATTTAGAAAATGTTAATTTATTTCATGTTCTGTGATGGTAGCTTGTATTTTTTTTTTTTTTTTTTCAAATGTCCCTGAGAGCACCTGGTCGGCTCCCTGCAGCCTACCAGGTGCTCGTGGGCACCTTATTGGGTACCCCTAGTCTAGACCATAAATGTTAGCTGTGAAAACAACCTAAGTCTAATTTTCTTTGATTTGCCATGGTATTATACTGATATCAATGTTGTTTGATTTTTATGAGTACCAGATAGAAGTTTACTACTCTGGTGTCACAACCAGAGGGGGAACCCCGGAACCAAGAGGAAGATATATGCTGCAGGATGAGAGTTAAAAAAAGAAATTTACTAAACTTAAACTCCAGCCATGTTTGTGAGCTGACACGTGTGCAACATATGTGGGGGAATATTTGAGATGTATATTGTGTGTGGGTGTGTGTGTGTATTTTGTTGTGCTGGTTGCGCTCCTGTTTGTTCTTGGGGCTCAGTGTAATCACAGCTCTAATCTGTCTGCCAGGAGTCTGTGTGTGGGTGACATTAAAGTTCTCATTAGCACTGAAACTCAGCACCAATGTCACTGTGAAGGCACCAACGACACATGCACTGCAGCAAAATATCCACCAACACTGTGCGAGTATCAGTGTGTGTGTGTATGTGTGTGTGTTTGGTAAAGGGGAAAATCATCTGAGGCAGAGCTTCACCACTTTTTAACTAGCTTTCCTGACTAATGTGTCTTAATGTTTTTTAATTTGTGGTAAAAATTTGAAACTCATGAAAGCAAATTGAGATGAAACATTACACTCAAGCTTCTGTAACAGCACATTTGATCTAAGAATAAATAAACCAAAGAGCGATTTTTTTTTTTATCAGCAATCAAGCAGTGTATATGGGAATGCTGCAGTTATGTTGATCATCCTATACTTAATGGGGGATGTGCAAGTTAGAGATCCCTATGAAACAATGTGTTAAAAAATAATTAGGGAAAATAGTTGACTTTAATATTATTATTTAAAACACTATAGTGAGCTCTGGAGCCATTTTTGCATGTTTGACTTTACTTCTGCATCTCCAGGGAGCATCTCCAAGTTTGTCTGTATTTTACATTACAAAATGTGGTTCTTAGTAACAGTTTTATTGATGGGAAGGATGAGTTTTTTCATCTATATGTATATGTTTGTTAACAGACTTTTGATTACAACCTTGTACTGTGTCAGAGAGAGCAGAAGTAGGTCAGGCTGAGGAGAAATAAGGGCTGAAGAGGATAAATAAAGTTTTGGTGTGAAGTGACCCAGCAGAGATCAGAGCAGGGGTCGGGGTGAGTGAAGACTGTAAGCTAGCGATTGGAGGATGTGTTCATGTGTTTTTACCTGAAAGGTTTTAGAACTAAAGGATATACAGTACGCTGTTGAAGCAGTGTGTATTCTCTGCCAAAATGACTTAAAAATTGGATTTATGAAACTGACACAAACAGAACATTGACCCAACTTATCAATAAGTAAAGCAGAGTGTTATCATACTAAGATGGTGTAAATATAACATAAAACAAATGCTCTGACTCTCAAAACCTACTACTGTACATTGATTAAAAGTACATTCATGTAACATCACTCCCTTAAGTGACGTATTATGATGTGATGGGGAAAAACAAAGTTCTAGCAGCCACTGAAAGCAAACACTTCTTCGTCAAATTTTGAGCCTGTTTCTTTTGGAAAAACTTTTAAAATCGTTACCTGACCTAACAGACCTTGACAAACAAGATTAAGATTAATGTCGATATAAATATAACCTGCACAACTTAAACATTTAAGAACACCGTATGACAGCTTTACATCTAGTGTTGAAAACATGCAGAAATCATTTTGTCTGTTGGAGATGGTAAAAAGAGAAATATGAATGAAATGAACACATTTCCAGTGAATAGCTGTGTAAATGGGGGTGACACAGACAGCATGATTTGGATGTGTCCTTTCTCTTTGCTTATTAAAATGTATAGTCTCTTCATGTATACCACTGACATATTTCCCCTTTCGGTGTTTTGTGTATCTGTGCTCCTCAGAGGATGCCTCAGTGCTTAATTGCATTTTAAATTGTCTTGTGTTTTTAGATGCTGATAAAACGTTGAAACTTATTTAAATAGCTGCATATGTATAAATGATTTTTTTTTTTTTTATTCAAGGTACCTTTTTAAAAATTGATGTGTTTCAGGTCAATTTTATATCTATGTATATTCAAACCAGGAGAGACCAAATTAAGTGAATAATTATTTATTTTGCAAGTTTGGATGATTGAAAATTTGCAATGTCTTCTGTGATTAGCATCTCTTTGGTGATTAGACTCTATCGTGATGTCTTTGTGCACTTCAGGGGTACTGAGGGTGAATAGGGTACCCCCACTGGTGGTGTTGAGAGATACCGTATAAGACAAGGAGTAGACTTCTGAGCAGCTTGCCGGGACCCCGATATGATGGACTGAGGTGCTGTTGAGACCTGCAGGAAGAGGTGAGGGACAGGACTTCTAAGAAGTTAGACCTGGACACTGATGAGACGATTGGAGGTGCCTAGGGTGGAAGAGGGTTGCAAAGATCACACAGCAGGACACCAGTACACCAGACACAATTTAGAAATATGACAGCAGCAGGGTGATTGTTTGGACAGGTCATGGCAGAATCTGGTTGGCTCAGAGCTTAAGTGAGCGTCCGCCCCTAATTAGCTGATGGATTGAATTACCTGGACAGGAAGGCAACGTGAGGAAAAGAGTGAGATATGACTGAATGAATATATTGGTCTTCCAGCTTGAACTTTTGCTATAGCTTCATTTCAGATGGCAATTCACAAACATTTTTTCAAGACTAAGGACTTGCATTTTGGCTGGTTGCTAAATAAATTCTTCCTGTGCAAGGCCTCCCATAAGTGGGGAAAAAGGGGACTAAAGTCATGCAGGGGGCCATGAGAGCCAGAAGTATGAGGGTTGATAAAGACACTGTCCATCATGATCCGGTAAGTAAGATTTATTTGCAAAACATTAGTATTAAAATAAAAAGTGGTTTCTTATTTCAAAGTCTGTGGTGGTAACTTATGCTTTTTTTTTTTTTTTAAGAAATTCCTTGCCCTTGGGCTACCCCTGGCCTAAAGAATTGGGTCCACATATCAGCTGCAAAATTACAGGCATTTCTGACACACTGATTTTATTTAATGACATCTGAAGAGGGCCAATTTATAGTGTTTTTAAGGGCCAGGCATTTCTGTGGGTTGGTCTGCTTCTGAGGAGTGCATGCACTTGTTGGTTTATTCCTTCCCTATCCTAGCTCTGTTCATCCAATCATGACATGTTTTGAAATTTTACAGAAGATGCTCTATAGCTGTAACTAATTGGTTTTGTTACTCCATAAAAAAATCAGTAGTTGAATTATGATTTCTTTACAACAGTCTCATTAAATAACTTTGCAGCTCTCTCTATATGTGTGAGGTTTTCCCTTTGGTGAAGTCAGGCAGGGTGAATGAGAAAGAAGACATGGAAAGAAGGAAGATTTAGGAAGTATGACTTGTTGGATTGCCATGGTAACAGAAAACAGGCTGGAGTTGAATGAAAGATGTGGCGCAGGCTGTTTCAGTGAGAGAAAAAAAAACACAACAATGTGAGGTCTAGTGCTGCTATCGTAACCAGAGACACCAGCTGTGCGGTGGCATACATTCCCTTTCTTCTCTCCTCACTCCATCCTGTGACCCCGCTCTTTGTGAGAATTAGCATGGCTATAAGCGCCCTGCACCAACTTAGTCTGGGCTGTTTGCACTGAGCATGTTAAATAAAAAGAATCAGAGTGAGCAAGGGAGAGAAGTGGGTCAGAGCAGGATATGGGTGTCTGTGCTTGGGCCCCGTTTGTCTGATTTCACACATCCCAGCTAATCAGCCTCTTACACTAGCATCCTAGCTGCGTCCAGAATGCTAATGCACAGGCTAGCTGCACTTGTAGTTACTCCATAGCAGGGAGGGTAACCCTAACATTACATTGATGCTGTCAGTTGCACACCGACTGAAATGATATCCCGTTGCTGTAAGACTAGGAAACATGCACAGCTGGTCTAGGTTGGACTAGCTGTGCCTATGCTAGCTTCCTCTGTTCTCAGCTGTAGTTCTGATACAAAAAAAGACTGTATTTTTGGGTTCAGAATGGCTTTCCCTGAATGAATGGGTGTTTTTCTCTCTTGAAATAGGCAGATTCACAGAGAAAAGCAAGAAATAGAGTGAAGAGGGTGATAACAGATCCGTCAGAATCGTCTCCTGTGTCCTTGGTGACGCAGATCTGCAGCTTTTCTGCAGCAGGAACAACAGGGAGGGAGAGAAAAAGAGAGAGACAGAGAGGAGGAGAGTACATTTGGAGGGTCAGGGAGGGTTGAGGAAAATATTGAAGCTTACAGAGTGAACATTTAGCATCTGCAATGGGACTCACATGCTACAGTAGTTCTTTTTTAGAGGAGGAAAACAGGGTCTCTGATTTGCATTATACAGCATGCTGGCTGCACTGCAAGCTCTGCTGCAAAAGTTGACTAAGGTAGGCTTACCTACCCTACAGCACATTATAGTCATCACCCATTCACATTGCATTCAATTTAATGGATGTTCCCATGTAAAATGACCGTAACTAGTAAATCATACACATTTATAACCATGCACAGCAGCTGGATCTGACTGATTCAATGTCTGTTATCAGGCAGAAACATCTTGCCAAGCTCCAATCTACAATGATTGTAAGCAGCCCAAAGCAACATGGCCCAATCAGCATCCTTTAAAAGCACGAAGCGATAGGCACTGAAAGTAAGACAGGATGTGAAGGAAGTGCTTGCTCGTACAGAGATAAGTATAGATGCTAACATCTTCAGAAGCAGTTTTACCAGATCTAGACTGCATCTCTTTATTAAATGAAAAAAAAATAACAACACTGAAAATATTTCTTAATCGAAGGATATTTTGCCCCACTCCTGACATGTTATGGAGAGAGTTTGTTCTACAAAGTGGTTTTTGCTTTGTTTTTTCCACCACCATGACAGTGGCGCTTGCCTACAACGTCTGATTGGCCCTTAATGAATGTGATTGATGGAATGATCGTCCAATCACCTGCCGGATATGCTCTTGAAAGGTTCTACCCATTCACAAACAATTTCTATGGACTGTTACCCAGATGGAGTTGTGACATATATGGAAGTCTCCATCCGATGTGTCAGGTTAACAAATTTACACACCACTGATGCAGAAGTGGGAGCAGTTTAGGGTCAATTATTTTGCACATGGACCTGACAGGAAATAGAATAAGCTGGGATCAAACTTCTGGCCTCCATCACAAGACTTTGTCATAGGCACTAGCTTTTTATTTTCTAGTACTTTAAAAGACTGTGTTTGTGTTTACTGTTAATTGACTTCAGTTATTACTGTTGATGAAGCATAGTGTCAGGGTGACAGCTGGCACTATCAGTCAGCACTCTGAGGCTGTATTTCTGCGGAAGGCATGATTCTTTGTCTTAAGTCAATTCTTTCTAACTGTGCCATAAAAAAAAGTATTTTTTGTGGCACCTACAATACCTAATGCAGCATTACACTCCGATGCAATCATCTTCTCCTCACCATTTATAGCAAAGTTTACAGTCTTGGTTATCATTGTTTTTTAACCTGTTAGTTTCTCTTTTCTTCAGTAACAGAGAAACTAGCCACAGCACTACCCATACTGAGCACTAGAAAGAAAACCAATGAGAACCAACTAGATCAGTGCTGTCAGACGATTCTATTGGACGCTTTTGCATTGTAGCAGGTTATACAGTGGTGCTTAACAGACTTCTCCGTATTCTCCCATAAAATGCTGTTAGTTTGATCAAGCTTCTGCATTTTAACTTACATTACTTCCCCGTAACACTATTAAAAAGCAACAGCTTCAGCTATCCTGATGATATCATGGGGTGGCAGTAGCTCAGTGCACAAGTACTTGGGTTGGGGACCAGAGGGTGGCCGTTTCAACCATGTTTGGAAGTTTGTTTTGCAGCTCTAGAGATGCCAGAGGACTTCCTGGGCACTGCTGAAATGCCCTTGAGCAAGGCACTGACCCCAAAAAACTGCTCTGTAGTGCTTCTTTAGAAGCAGCAAGCCATCACTCTGACATCTCTCCATTAGTGAACGATCGTAGGACCTCTTTGTGCTTGTGTGCACGTGTTTAGTTCGTTGAACATAATCTGTTTTGAAAAGACGAAAAGTTCAAAAGCCAGTTCTGCATCACATAAAGGTTAACACTGACTGCATTGTTACCAAACTGTTTGGTGCACAATTGAAAGCTGTAAGTTGAATAACAACTGTCTTCTGGTTAAAAAAAGAAAGCATAACAGTGCACTTTTCCAGATGAGATTTGGCAAAGATCAGCGAGTGAATGCAGGAGAGTAGAATGATTGATAATAAGGTAATGTAAAGAAAGGTGAGTTTTTAGGTTACGTTAACCCCATAATCAGATGCTTTTTGTTATTTTGGCTTTTTAAGCCTCCATTAACCCCCTGAACAATACGGTAACAGTCAGCAATTGGAGAAAGATCTAAATCACAGCCAGATGAAATCACATTATTCATCTGTTGAAGAGATAAATGAGGGAGCAAGCAGGTTCACTTAGTCATAGCTCCGTTAGCTAGATGACAACCAGAGTGTTTTTACTATGCTCACCTGCTGAGTGCTGCTTTTGTTACAGTAGCATTTACCACTTCAGATTTCTATACACCCTCACTTAAGCATTCAGACACTGTTTTTTTTACTGACAACACAGTTTTCTATTCATGCTTTTTGGATTGATATTTAATTGAATTTCATGCATTTGCTCCACTGCTTTATTGCACACAGATATCATTGGATTGAATGCATATAAAGCAGGATAATTGTAATATAACTCAGATAAAACTGTAGAATGAGTGAGTGGTGCCACAGAATTCAGCTTCAATTACCGAGACAAACATCGATATCAGCTCTTTTATTGCTTAAAAACAAATAATAGAGGAGATTAAATTCTTAGAAGAGAAGAGAATAGGCACTTAACTATCAATGTGTAAAATAATTAAAGTAAACTTTGTTTGTCATAGGGATGGGAATCAAAAAATCAACTCCAGTTGAGAATAAATATCAAATAGCTATGAAATAGCTATGATCACGGCTGACAGGAAACACAAACAGTGTGTTCTAATTTATACAGTATGCCAGCTGTAAGATGTATTGCGTTGGTGTGATTTTAGACAAGGATGGAAACACCAGCAATTTTCTGAAGCATTTGTCCAAACAGAACAGCCTTAAAAACCAGGAGAGCTATGTGTTTGACTTTGTTGACACTGAAAGATGAGTAGGCCTGCTTTTTCCACAGAGAAAATTGTCAGGAATCAATAAAGGGATTGACTACTGGATCTGAATATAGAGTCAATCATGGCTTTGAAATAAAAAAAGTCATATTAATTCCCATCTCTAGTTTGAGGCAACCCCTCAAATCAACATTTTACAACTTTGTTGTACAAAAATATCCAAATTTACATAGATGTACAGAAAAGGCCATGCTACATTTGGGACTGTGACAGATTACTGTGCATGATTGAAGTGTGGTGGATGAATATTTTACCAAAGCTTGAGAAACAGTTCAGATCAGGTGGGTGCCTTTTGCACTTCAGCCACTCGACACTTGGAGGATGGACCTCAGGACCAAAGCACATGAGAAACAGACTTGATTGGATTCTCCAATAGAATGTCAATTTCTAAGAAACAGCTGGAGCACAGGAGTCAAGTTAGATCATTCATTCAGGTTGAATAAATGAATGCTTTATTTCGATCATGTGCTCGTATCACACCAAGTGATACGAGCACATGATATATGTTATATATATATAGCACATGTTATATATATATATATGTATATATATATATATATGTATGTATATATATGTGTGTGTGTGTGTGTGTGTATATATATACATATATGTATACATACACACACACACACACATTTATATATATATACACATATACATATATATATATATATATATATATATATATATATATATATATATATATATATATATATATATATATATGAAACTCAGGGTTTGCAGGGTGTGTTGTCATCCTTTTCTTATTTAATTTCATTACATTGTGTTTTTTTTATGACAATCAAATGGATTAGTGTATTATCCCAAATTATTTTGCTGGATGATGCAGCCCTGTAAAGACTGTAAAAATAAATAAAAATTTGGTCAAAAAAAAAAAAAAAAAAAAAAAAAAAGGAGAGGAGAAGAAGACTTCTAAGCTGTATAGAAAAGACTGAGGAAGACTATCTTGAGGGGGTCTGTGTAAGCATGATTTACATCCAGTGAGCAAAATTGTGATATTATTTTTATATTCAGTAACTTTGGGATGAACTGGACCACCATAAACTGCTTGACTTGCTTAAAAATGTTAAATATGGATAAAACTGTAGATTGCAAAGTCAGTCTGGGAATTAGTTTAACAGGATTTTTCACTGATGTTGCACGTCTGTTTTATTTCCAGAGAGTTGAAGTCAGGGTTTTTGGGTTTTGAGGCTTGAGATGAATGAGAGAGAAAGTGTTTGCATCTGGGTCAGATTTGAAAAAAGGAATCAAAAACAAGCATGCTCTTTGATTATGTTGTAACACCAAAAAAGTCAGTGTAAGCAGGAAATAAAGTTGTATTGCTTCCACATTAACACATGAAGAATGATGTTTTACATGAAGCATAGCTTGAGTTCATGAAATGTATGTCTTCTCTTGGCCTTTTAAAAAATTTAAAGCGGCCATCTTTAAGCTGATCCAGTCAGGCCGTTTCTATAAATGGAGAACTTTTGCTTAATTAATAAAGGTTAATTCATTCAAGATGGAACACTTAATCCTGCAATACAAGGGCATTTGGTTGAACATTCACTTTCAGTGTGTTTGATATCAGTTTCTTCAATATTTAATGTGGGAGATGATGTTCAGTTTTAAATGGTCTTGCTGGGCCTTCGCCAAATCTTTTCTTCAAGGAAGTGCTCTGCACTTCTTCCTTTTCGACTTTCATGCAGGCAGAAAGAGAAACAGTGATAAATGTTGGAACTGTAGAGTCTGATTTTTCTTCTGGTCCAACAGGAACAAATATTTTTTTAACCACTAGGCCGAGTGCCATTTGTTTCTGTTAAATGCAACCAGGCAAAATTTTAAAAAGAACTTTCCTTCTTGTGTTGAAAATAACAGTGTCTTTACTCAAGGCTGCCCTTAAGGGGAGATAAAGGGGAAAACTTTTTGGGGCCTAGCCACTGAAGGGGGGCCATTGGAGGTCAACAGAGAAATGGTCCATTATATCGGAGCAATGACAATCAAAACACATTTTCAACAAAAATACCCAACACTGAATACTGAATCAGTAAAGTAAGTTATCCAATTATATTTATTTCAAAAAGTAAGACAGCTTTAACCCCCCCCCCCCCCCCCCCCCCCCCCCCCCCCCACACCACACCACACACACCACACACACACACACACACACACACATTATCATTGTGGGGTGTCCCAATGAATTTGTCTGTTGTGCCACTAATGCTAAACTGATTTTAACAATGCCAGGGTCTCAACATAAATCGTCATGCTAGAAAAGAAAAGAGAATAAAATAAAGAGGGAACTTGCAAGGTCTTTGACCCACACAATAACCTTCTGACCTTCTGTATCTTCAGTCAGCGTTGAAAACTGATCTGAGTGATGCACAGGGGACAAATTAAGCCAGAAGACCAGCACAGATGCAACAGAGGAAGAAGCAACGCAGACAGCTAGCACAAGTAAAAGTGCACCCAGAACAATGCGTGCTTGTCACATTAATGCTGGAAACAAACAGAAGAAGAGAAGACCTCAAGGAAATGGATGACAGGCAAAGCCAGTCCTCGTGGACAATAACAACACCAAAACATTAGAGGAGTGCTGTGTGGAAGCACTCTGGGCTCCTCTGTGTCTATCATGTGCAAAGCAGATGGCCCACTTTGACAAATCTGTGGGTCCATTTGTCTGCCTTCCAGACACCACAGTCCAGCTGTGCCTTGTCAAGTGTTCGGCCCAGTGCCTTCGAGTCCTCCTTGGTAGGCCCCCTGCCAGAGGCGCAGAAAAAGACCATCACTGACTGATAGTAAACAATCTAATGGAAATGCAGTGTTTGTGTTTCGGGGGATGGTGAGCAGACATGTTAATAACCAAATGTGTATACTCAAAAAACCATAGAGTTTGATTTTTGGAAAAAGTGATAGCCCTACTGTACTGTAATAAAGGCCTTTTGGACCTATATGGATCAAACGTGTGTTTGGACTAATATGTTCCTGTTTTTAAGGTGCCTTGTTAATGCAGGATTACCTTTTTTGGTCAAAATGTTTTGCTTGAGGAATGACAGGGGAGCTTTAAATATCAAGTTGTGTCTAATAAGTTGTTTGTTTGTGGTCAGACAATCAGAGAAATATGTGAAATGTGACTGCTATGGTACATTGATGGAGCAATAGCTTACATGGTTAGCACTCTGAGGGTTTCCGCTTTCTGTTGGTTTTTGGTGTTTAATACACTCCTGTACATTACTTTTCTTCCATAGCACAAGGCAGTGCATCAGCATGTTTACCTGTGCTTTCACTGTTAAGCACTCAGTAGTACGCCATCGTAAAACATACATTTTTCCACAGGTGGGTTACACTGATGCAACAGCTTTGAGCAGAATTTCTCTTCAATGAATGTAATGCAGCTCCATCTACGTCAGTTTTTTAAAATCTATACAGAAGCAATTCTGTTACATCTCCCCAGACCCTCTCCTGCTTTAATTCCTGTCTCTCTGTTTTGCCACGTGAGTCTTAGAAAACAATTATCACTTTGCGTTGAATCATTTTCATCTCGCATGAGCTGTTTTTCACCTCAATTTGCATTAACTCAAATGAACCCTCACCAAACTCATTTGTATGCTGTCTTGTCAAGCCAATACGTCTCTTTGTTTAAATAATCACTTTGGTTTAATTTGAGACTATGAAGACTGTTAATTTGTTAGGAGCTAAAAATGATTTGACCAAATCATAGAGCTGGCATCAGATTTAATTTTCATCATGACATTGCATGTTTTCAGCATGGTTATCCAGATTTTTGTGACACATTATTGTAGCTACTCAAACCAATGGTGTATTATGGTAATCTGGCAAAAATTATTGGAATATGAATCTGTTTTTCATACCACAACCACCTCTACGGGGTTTATGGGGGGCAGGGCTGAGCCACCTCTGGCACATAAACACATCCCTTAGAATATTTCAGCCTAAACAAAATTACACTGGCGCTGTTGTTATTAAATTAAAGGTCATACCGCCCTAAATCACATGCAGAGATTTGTGTGAAGGATAATTTTGAGAGCAGCTGTGGTTCCATATCAAACCTGCAGCTGGTGTTAGGTTTCCCCTGTCAGCTGTCAGAGGTTTGCCCATGTGAGTGCCTGAGTGTGTATTTGTGTGCAGCATTGCACACTCACAGACAATGAGAGAGAGTGATGTGTGTGTGTCAGCTGTGCACCTGTGTATGCTGTGTCCTGTGTCAGCATGGCCCCTCTGAAGCCTGATGCTATCAACCTCTGCTGATGAAAGGTAGATTTTGTCCTCTCCAGGTGTCTCTGAAGAGAAAGAGGGCGAGAGGGAGGGAGGGAGTGTTTTGTGCCAGCCATCCACGGCCCTGGCTAAAAACTCCTGAATGGCTTTTTATAAAAACTATTTCATGCTAATCTGAAGTGAGTTTGGAGTCCAGGCATGGGTTTGCATAAAATCAGAAATCCTTCTGGATTTATTATCAACCTTTTGTATAATCTCTGACAGGAGAAAGAGCTTTGAACAGTCTCTGTGATAATGAAGCACCTTGTGCCTGAAGAATGAGTAATGTCGGCCTAATTAGCTCAACAGTGTTCTCTCTAACTTTGGAAATTTTTTAAATAAGTCTAATCATGATTCTTTTGACGTGACACATGTTAACCCTTGTATAAGTAATATGCAGATGATACAGATGCAGTCTAATAATACAACTCTGCACAGGTTCCATTATCAAAATGTTCAATACCTGCTTAATTTTTAGATTGATTAAAGGTTTATTTTAAAAATCTATAGGGCAATTTGAGGAGGTCCCATTATAACTTCACAACTGAATCATTTATGTTTTTCATTTTTGTTTATTTTGATTTGCATTCATTTAATACTTTTGCTAAGGAGTTTATGTTTTTGACGGTGTTTGTTTACTTGTTTGTTATCAGGACAACTCAAAAAGTACTGAGCAGATTTTTATGAGATTTTTCACTTCCTCCATGATAAAAGGAGGACGTGGTTAGATTTTGGGGGTGATTAGAATCCGAAACCGGATTAATCAAAATCATGTTTTTTTTTTCTCAAGGATATCTTGTCATTGCAAGACGGGAAGCAGGGTCAGAAATGCCTTGGCAGAGGTCTGTGCTCTCTGAGCACTTTTAGTTTACTGAACAAAATTTTCTTGTTTGGTCCAAACTCCAGCTGGATCATGTAATTTCTCATGTTCCTTGTGACACCAAACACAACAAGCACACACAGGATCAGAAAGAATATCTTTAACAAGTCTCTTTGGGCTCAATGTTAAATAAAAGTAGGCTGTATGAGTGTTACTCATTTTATCTGCCTGATTCTATGGCTGTTTTCTCTTTTGCACTAGTAAAAAAAAAAGACATTTGAAAGACTGATTAAATATTTGAAGGCACAATTTTTAATGGTAATATAGTCATTTATTTTCAGTTATATAATTCAAAATGAAATTAAAATTGAGTTCCCTGTTGCATGAGTAAATTTGAAAGAGTGTTCCTCACCCAGAAACATGTAGATTTGCCGTTGTAAATGGACTTGAGGTCATAAAGTGCTTTCTAGTCATCAGACTACTATTTTTAAAATACGTATATCTATTTAGCAGTTTTTCTAAGAACAGTTGAACAAACCAACACAAGGACAAAGAAAAAAGGGCAACAAAGGCTGCCAGTTCATGTAATTTTTTAGGGAGACAAAAGTAAAGTAACTTTGCCCATAACGTTGACATTAGAGGTGTACAGTAAGTAGATTCCACAGCGTGTTGCTCTAAAGATTAAAAAAAATGCTTTGAGTCTTTAGCTGGGCTGAAATGCTTCTATGGTTTTGATTCCTTATGACAGTGTTTCTAAAAAAAGAAATCTTATTTGCATTGTGTTTGTGCAGCTGCAGTCTCTCCATTTGCGTTTTAGTTGTTTATTGTGAAACTTAATTGAGTTTACAGAGATGTCAAACAGACTTATGTTGAAAACAACAATCTTTGAGAGTATAGTTGTCAACCTTGATAAAAGTTCAAGTTGTGCATTTATCTGTCAGCTGAAAAAAGGACCCACTGACAAAAAAATGCTAAAAAGACTTTTCAATGAATAATCTCAGAATCAATTATGTCAAACAGGGCAGAACCAAACCCACTGTGCATACCATTCTAATCCTCAAATGATCCATCCTCTTCAACGGCTCCCTCTTTTTCTTTTTACATTGAAAACCTGCATCTGCGCTCATTCTTTTACCCCTTTTGCTGCATCCCTGGGTGAGCTTGAATACATCTGGGCAGGTTGGAAGACATTACAATACAAACACTGTGTGCCACCTGTGAGGACACTGGGTTTATATAAGGTGACAACAGACCTGCTGAATATTATTGTGACTCTGCCTCTGAACCAGGAAGGCTCATTCTGGAAAGTGATGAAATACTCCAGTTGGTACAGCACGCCTAGTAATAAAATGGCTTTATTAGCTTTATTGAACCCAAACAATAATACATATCTTACTGTTGCCAAGGTTTGATGTATGTGTGATGTAACAGAGCCAACTTTTTAAGGTCCAATACTGATCAAATACTGAGTGACTGTATCAACAGTCACTTTCTGCTGTCGATTTGCCCATAGCTCGTTCCTTTTCCTGTCCTAAAGGACTCTGATTGGGCTGTCCTGCTTCAGCCTGCTTACAAGCATTGTAGATTGGAGCTTGGCAAGATGGAGCTGCCTGATTACAGACATTAAATCAGGCGTCAGAAAGAGCTAGAGAGACAAGTCCCCTATCCCTGTTGGTCCAAAGGCTTCTCTCAAATCACATGATCCTGCAAGAGACTGGGAAAAGCAGCAGCTGATAAAAACATGAAGTATACAGATTCTTTTTAAACTGTTTTTGTGATTTTTTTTTTGGGGGGGGGGGGGGGGGGGGGGCAGTGGTAAAATTGCCCAGAAGCAGAAATGGGAAGTTGGTGACGGTGGTGAGAGGGTTCCTCTATGACCATGGGCTGGACTGACCACAGAGTGGTTTCGGTCAGATAGAGGAGTCCTACATAACACTTGTTTGGTGCAACAATCAGTTTGGTGGGGAATGTAATTTGAGTGTTAAAATAAATGAAGTTATATGTTGTGGGGAGATAAGGCTATAGAGCTTCTATGATTTTATCATAATACAAAAGTTATCATTCTCCACAAAGGGGTTAAAAACATTGACTGCATAAATTTAAAGTCAGAGGTAAATCTGTTTGAGCACATTTTGGATCCATTTGAGAGGCATACACTTGTTTTATATTAGCTGATGACCCTAAAGCCAACAGTTACTGTTACATTAGTGCAATATCTGGCCATATATCCTTATATATTTGTTATGTCAAAACATGACATGGCATGGCTCCAGTCTTAACCTCTCTTTTTCTTGAGTGCCAAATGAATCCACATATCAGCACAAGTTGTTGCATTTGTGGAACTTATCTACTTGGGCTAACATTCATAAGTTAGCAGCGGTGTACGCTCCTGAGTTCTTCTCGAAAGATTGACCTGAAGGAGCAGGAGTGGCAATTAGCTTAATGCACAATGTCAGTCAGTGGTTGGAGGCTGGACTACAACAGCAAAAAATATGTCCCAAATTTATGTAATTCATCAATTGTTGGTGGCTAGAGAAGGGGGAGTTCAAAACGTGACCCATAAACAAGCCTAACAGCACAATCCTTTCAGTTTATTCATTCATTTAACCTTTACAATTTTTTAAGACTGAGGAAGGAAATCTCATGAAATAAAATCTGTCCTAGGGAGCTGTTTCTGTGTACTGATTTCTTCGTTCTTTTCATGTGATTTTTTTGATCCAGCACCCACCTAGGGATGTTCAGTACATGTCTTTCAGTGTTTTACCTTATTTAGCCTGGTCAGTCTTGACCAGGCAGGGATGTACAGTCACAACAACAACAAATGCAAACACTAGTACTGACCATTTTAAATACTAGGATCAATAATCATCTGTTAGAACTCTTGCACACTAAAAGCCTGTATTCAAGAATTTTCACCAGGGATTTAAAAAGGATGAGAGTAACTAAACTTTGTAGTTGAAAATCAGTCTGAAGATTGTTCCATAAAAGGGGAGCAAAAAAACCCCAAAACTGTCTTCTTTCTTTTGTTCAGAGCACCATGATGCACTGTTGAACATGTGAAGGCTCTGAGCAAGGGCATTAATGTGCAACACATCATCATAATAAAGAACAGGTAAAAAGCAGTTTCCACCAGCTTTTTTTTGACATACAGGGAGAAACTGTACATTTCTGTGGTAAAATCTCAATAAGAACCTTCAGCTTTTTAGCAGTATGCAGAATATGCTCCCTAAAAATCTTTGTTTTTCTTCAATGTTTGGATCCCTGGTAGCTACAACAAAAGTAGCCACTACATTTCCTGGGGTCCAAACATAAAACAATCCACATAATACATCACTAACATTCAAAATGTAATGAAAAAATACAATAAAGATAGAGATGTATAAAGAAAAAAGCAACAGCAATTTTAACACAACCTAAGTTAAAATAGCAATAAAGGAAAACAAGATGAACTTACTGACAATCCTGGAGACACTCTCAAATGCTTATAGAACAGTATACATGTATATCAGTTCATAAATTACAGTCTGAAACAATTCTATGAATAAATGTTTCCACATAAACAATGTATAATGACAAACCAGCTCAGATTTATTTTAAAAGATAATTACAAGATCCTGCATTTCATGGCATCTCTTTTCATTTTACAATAAACAAACTTTTGAGGGAGTCTTGATGACTAGATATTTCTTCAAACTCTTTTAAAAAACAAGTGAACTTACCTACTTACACTGTAAGTGTACAACAACCTCTGGGACCATGAGTTGTGTTGAAATTGTGACTATCGCCACTTTAAAATAATTGACCAAAAGTAACATTTGGAATTTGAGATAAGAAAATGTTCCTCAATAAACAAAGCAGAGGGTTGATAATTTTTTCTTTCACCAATGACCAGCCTAATGTTTAATGCATTTCATTGATTGTCAAGCTTTTATCAAGCAAGACACCTAACTTCTTAAGAGTAGTTGCCAACTCAATTTCTAAACCATCTTTTGTAACATTTTCTCATTTAGTGTACTCTTCATTAATCTCAAAAATGTTAAAAACAATTTTTTTATCTGCAACAAGAACAAGATGCTGACAGAGCTGATCCTGAACTAAATCAAAGGCATGCGGAAGATTTAAAAAAAAAAAACTTGTGCAGGCAGAGTACATAGCAATAGGTAACAGTGTCTTCAGCGTAAAAATGAAAAGAGGAATTTGGGACATTTTTTTTTCCCAAGCAATTAATACTGTGTAAATGGTGAAAAAATGTGGTCCCAATACTGAACCTTGAGACACCCCTTTGTGAATTTGTTGAAAACCTGAAGTGAGACAGTTCAACAGTGTGAACATAGAGCTGAGAACAACAAACCCAGATGTAGTAGAATTATAAATCACTATTTTCTCATTGTAGTTCTGTAATTTCTTCTTTTTTTAAAATGTCTTCTCTTTTAAAAAAATAACAATTTACTCAATACAACTTAGTCAACCCTACACAATTTAAAATGTGGATATTTTGTGGTGAATATTTAACAACCACAGCACTGTAGCTTTTTACTTAAGTGTAATAATAATAATAATAATAATAATACATTTTATTTGTATTGCACTTTACATTTTTGCAATCTCAAAGTGCTACAGGGTAAGATAGACATATGAGTTGGAAAATGCATTTGCTGTGTGTGGTTTACTACCTTTGTCATTAGAGCGAAAATAAGATCCCTCTCTGAGAGTCTTTTCTTTGGAGAAAAAGATGCTGCTGCCTGAAGTGCTGAAGTTCACAGAGGCTCAATAGCCATCACAAAGACGAGCCAACTGCAGTGAATGAAGTTGTGAAATACCACTCGCATTAAAAACCATGATCCTTCACTCCGTCTAATACATCACAGCATACAGTCAGTGTCCTGAAAGGAAGCAGACAGCCTTTGTGTTGTCTTGTTCCCTGGTGTACACGCTGGTGTTCAAAGCCAACAGAGATGCAGGATGGTGTGCAGGGAGAGCACAAACATGTAGGTTATCTGAGGATAGAACAGCAGGGAGACACTCAGGAAATACACATGCTCTTTGGAAGTCTAAAGCAGAAAAGACACATGGGTTAAAGCCTATTCTTAATAAAAAAAAATGTCCAAGGGGCGGATTTTGCAGGCATTATTCGTCATAATCAATCACTACACCAATGAGGATGATTCTCATTACAGGGAAACTGATCTGTGAAACTGATCATGGCATTAGTCTGCCTCTTGCTGGTTACTGAAAAAATACACAAGTTTAAAAGTTTGACACGCGTAAGGTCAGGGAACCAAAGCATATTGCTCAACCACATACTATTTAGCAGAAAACATAAAAATTTATTGTATTCTCATTTTTGTTCAAACCCAATAAGAATGAAAATGCATGAATAATTGAATGAAAGTACAAGGCAGTTTTTGTCTTTCCTGTTTTTTTTTTGCTCAAGATTTTTAAAAATGTAAATATTGGTCAAACATACAGATCTCACAAAAAAACAACATGGTAGGATCACCAGTCAAGGTACTAAAGTTTAATATACAGCTGAACCACATTTTGTTGCAGGAAATACATAAGTATATTTAAAAGTGCCCCAATTGTATTGGCACTGATCAGAATCAGCGGCCAATTTTTATCAATAAAAAATGGGATCAGTTGGTCGGAATTAGCAAGTAAAAACACTGATACTTACCGCCAATCACCTGTGGATTAACCTTCTGTTTACTCGTGGATGCTATCTGCTGCTCCTGATGCTCTCTAATCCTCCTAAATTAACTGAAGCAGAGTCTCAAAACTTTTTCTTTAGTTCAAAATATTATTCCAGTGCCTAAGTCTGTACTGAAATTCACGCTGAGACCAAAAGCATAAAGGCTAAACAGCTAAGTCTAGTGCAACACACTGCTCCAAAACAAATGTAAGTTCAGAGATGCATTTGAGGTCTAGTCGGAAACATTATGATGTGTTCAGGTTGGCTCGATAAAATTAGTATATTAGGAAGCTGAGATCATAATTTGTTGGAGTGTGTTTTACAGAGATGGAGATTTAGATTTTTGCTGAACCTTAAATAGATAAAGTTAAGTTCGGTGGGGGTGAAATTTGTTTTCTTGGCATTATGAAGCAATTACATCAGTTACATGATTTTAATGAGTTAATATTTTCAAGTGTATTGCCTTTCATGTATTACACTTTTTGCACTGTTTTGCCTGTAAGATTGAATTAATATTTTTTTTCTGTCTGACAATTTTTGTTCAATATTAAAGTAATAAATGAGTCATTCATTGAATAATTCAGGCGTCCTGAGATCTTTTTGTTTTGCTTTGGTTTGCTTAGCAAACTATTCAACAGTTATCAAAGAAAGAAGAAGAAAGAAACATGATCTGTATCAGTATCTGTATGAGCCAATCTCACAAACAGGTGAGACATCCTGAATAAATTTAATTTGTGGTGTTTTTGGGTTAAAACAAACAAACACAAAAGAGTGCTTTTTGTGTTTTTCTATGATAATGTGGTCTGACACTAAATTATGCTGTGGTACCTTGACCATTAACATCCTCAAATGGCTGGTCCTGGGTAAGAGTGGGTGAAAATTGTTTGCTTATATCAGCTTTTATGTTAATAAGTTGTAAAAGTAAATATCTTCTCGGTGCTTATACTTCTTTGTTTGCTTGATCTTATCGGCTTGGGCAGGTACTACACAGTAAGCAGCTCAACCTGGAGCTCTAACTATCAAATATATTTCATATTTATGATTTGACATTTTAAAGGCTCCAACACAATTAGAAGCAGTAAAATAGTTGTGTTGACACCACACACTTGAGGATTATTTAGATGAATACATGGTTGTGAAAAAAAGCCTGGAATTGGGTCACTGATCACTGAGAGAAACAAATTGGGTCTAAACTCTGGCAAAAAATTGTTGAGTGTGTAACCAGCCTGGTGAGGAGAAAATAAAAGCATGAAAATTAAGCCTGGGCACTGTAGACAGCCTGGCAGCGAACGAGTGTAAATGGCAGAAGGGTTCCCCTGAAAGGCTTGACCAGGCTGACTTGGAAGCCAAAGGTGGATTGGCTTTGGCTGAGGCATTTGGAAGTAGACTGCAGCCTGCCTGATGTCCTTGGACATTGGGAACAGGCCCACACATCACAGGGCCAACTTTCTGGGGTTCCAGTGTGAAGCATGGAGGTCCGAGTGATGAGAGTTTTGAGAGGAATTGACCATAGAGCTGTTTTTTTTCTTTTCAAGGCCAACAGAGTTTGGCAAACTTCTGGAGGCAAGAATAAGATGTTGGCTGAACTAGGAGAGCTGTGTCCTTGGAAGATTCTCTCTGGATTGACACAGACTCCCTTTAACAATTTCTTAGAGACAAGACAGTTTCTTATCTGATAGTTTGCTTCCCCTTAGCATAATGCAAGGGTAAGACAGAAGTTTGTTGCTGTATGTAGCACACAATTTCCTTGCTTATTACTGTCTGATTTGGCTGCAAGAAAACATTTCTACACATGGTTGCTATATATGGACATAGTTTACCCAATGCTAACAGCTAACAGTGGTGCACTGGCTGAAAACGTCCCATCATGGGTACAAGTTACAACATAAATCTTACACTAAGGTACTAGTTGTGAAGTAATAGTTGAAACATATATATTGTTATATTATATTCTTTGTGATATCAAATTGTGTTTATTCTGTAATCAAATGAACGCCTCTCCTCGCCTTTAAATGCGCCGCGGGCGAGGCGCAGTGACAATTTCACCTCGGTGGCGAAGCAGGTCAGAGCCGCTGTCACTTTTACAGCAACTGGGAGAGTGCAGGGGCCACCGGGCTGCGCATCGGAGCCACAGTGCGCGTCACCGTGTGGACCACCTCGCGGGACAGATGTAATCTGTTCCTGTGTCTTAATATGAGTACAAAATTAAGTGATAATTACATTTAAACACAGCAGCAGGCTAATCCATTCATCATGCTTGTGATCCACCTGCATTCCTGGTCTGTCATCGCCAAATAGCAGCACCTTAGGTGAAATTGTATCTCCTCCTCCTCCTCCTTGCAATAATGTACTCCATCTTTTTAGATCATGTTACGAATAAAGATTAAAACAGAGAAATATGGGCAATCACAGGTAAATCCTTAAGACACCGAGTGACTTACATTACGTTTTTTTGGCACGAAATTGTCTCTGTGCCAAGCTGAATCTTTCGACACCTCCCCCTGGTGCACCGTCACACCCATCTCGGCGCAGCCGGTCTACCAAAAGGCTCACTCTTTAATGTTCTATCCAGTGAAAACTTAGAGTCCTATTTTGATGTCATGAAGCGGGTTGTTTAAAAGCTCATGAAGCAAAATGGTTTGGGGCATGTTGTTGTATATTTTGCTATTTCAAGGACAGATGCTGTCTGCACAAAGCCAGGCACAACAGGCAAAAAGGATGGATTATGTGTCTTGATTATACATAAATGTTTTTTGGGTGTCACATAGATCAAACCAATCAGCTCTGTGTCAGCTCTCACTCCCTTTAAATCAGTGTATGCTGAGCGGCTAGCATTTTGCTATTTTCACAGCAGGTTTAGTTGTTTTGTCTGAATTTTGAATGGATTATTTAATTTCCGTCCTTTTATTGTGCCACTATACTCAAAAAACACACACAGAACACAGTATGAAATATGTGAATGCTCAGATTCAGGTCCTTTTTGTCACATAGAAGCATTCAGGGCATAAGAAAAAATTCAAAGAACAAATCAGAAACTTTTGTATCAACATAAAAGTGAAACCTCATCACACAGGATCACACTTGCTAATGTTTATGATTGACTTGCTTACTAAACATCCAATAACTGTGGGCTTGAAGTAATTTTTTTTTTCATTTTCGTGCTGGAATCCTTGGCACTGTTCTCTATTGGGTATGCAAAAAACACTGCACAGCATGTATTATTATCTGTGAGCATAATTGTTGGTCAGATTCATTATTGTCTATGCTGTTTTAGAGATGTAGCTCTGTGTTTCAAGAATCTTCTCTCTTTTGTGATATTTTTCTTGTTTTTGCCATATAAAGTGCATTGGAACTCACTGGAATATAACGCACTAAGCAGTGCTCCAACTCTCCCTTAGTTCTTAGTATGGTTATGAACTTTAAACTGAACTTTTCAACAGATGCTCTAATATTTAACTATAGATGAGTGCTGCTGTGCATCCCATGTAAGTGAAACAAGCTCAGTAAAGTGTGCGATTTGATCTCATAGATGTTTTCCAATCTCACTAATGCATCCTCAAAATGGCAGAAACAATCTGCACCACAAACTTTAGACTTAAGACCAGGTAAAGTGGGTTTAAAGCACAGTCAATTTCTAAATCTTTAAGTTAGGAAAACACCAACTTTGTGCCTGACCACTCCTCATTTAAGACGAACACACCCCCAGGTGCAAACGGGAGTGCACTATCAAATGCTATTTAAACAGAATGAGCACATGGCGGAATCTGCGTCAGGCGGAAATTAGGGATAACAGCTGGATTTCACACCAAAACACTTTGCGCTGGGGATACGATAGAGCCCTTAGGCTCTAACTCCACCATGTAAACTGTCTGCTTTCTCCCTGTTTGCCTACACATGTCTCTGCCATTGTGTTTGGTTATATATGGTGGCAGTGACTGAAATCAGAACGTCATACATTAAGAGTAAAAAGAGTTCATTTCAAAACTCTGTCCCTTTTTTACACTTCTTTTTTGGCTGCGTTCATCAAGCGTTTTTTTTACTAGAACAAAATAAAGTACTGTCATCTGCAAACAGGAACAAGATAAACAGCTTTGTTTCCTCTATTTTGTTGCCTCAATTGATGGGCATTCCTCATTTGAATTCATCATTTATTGTGCACTTTTGTTTGTGTTTCATGAATTATCTTCACCTTGCTGGCTAACAAGTGCTCCCCTTTGAGGGAGTCGTAGCAGGAGGTCGCCAACTACTGTTCAGGTCGCCTTAACTCCCCTCGCTGTGCACCCCCTGCTCGCTCAGCCCACCTTAATATAGATCAGGCACCTGGGAGAGCAGCATGAGTCCCGGGGCCTCTGGCCTGTTCCAGAGCGTTATTGATAGGCACTGAGCCAATCTGCCAATATCACAGCAGCACATGGGACTATTAGCTGTTGTTTAGCATGTGTTTGTGTGTGAGCTCCTTTGTGTCCTGTGTTTGTCTATACAGTAGCACTCTGAGTTTTTGTTTTCAGTCTTTTTATAGAGAGTCCTTAATTGACGTGAAGCCTTGTAAGGGATTGTTCTGCATCAGGAACTAGCTGGTCACAAAGTCGATGATTGTTTCCTCTTTATATTGCTTCCATTATTTTGAATATCATTGTTTATTCCATTACAAGAGAAAACAAGAGCAAGACATACTCAAGTATATCATTGTTACAGAGGCTCGACACCATCCATACGCTGTATGAGATGATGAAAAATCAATGTAAAATGGGGGTAAAGAGGATGGGTAATGAGAAACACTAGGAAAAAAGTCTATAAGGAGGCAGACAGAGTGGAAGGAGAATGAAGAGGTGGTTAATATTTCATTAGTTAATTAGAGACTGTGCTTCGTTCTGAGCGAGTGCGCTGTAGCTCCGGGCTCCCGGGTGTCATTTTGGCCAGCACAGTCATCACTTACTGTACCATTTCCGATGGCCTCCACTTTGCATCAAATACAGTAGCAGCACTGTGTTAGCTCTCCTGTGGATGCAGTAAGGTAAAAGCTTTAGAGGCAGGATGCATTCTGCAGCAATAAACAGTCAGGGATAAACAACAACTGCATGGACTGCAGAGGATTTGGCTGTGGTGTTTTTGTGACTTTGTGGCCGGCGGTGATCTGTGCACCCTGTAAACTTGAAGGGAGTTAAATATGATGTGATCCATTATTGAACATTGTCAGAGGCATTGTAGAGGGTTATTACAGCCTGTTATCAATCATGCCAGGATGTTCAAAAGAAGTTCTCTGGCAGCATGATAGAGCAAAAGCTTGTCCATGAAGATACATTATTCTGCAGTAGGTTTATAACTTCAGTTAAGACATAGACAGTTATAGAAGTATTGAAACAGCTCTGTCATTTGAAGGAAGGAACAAAACCATCATGAAATGTTGTCTAGGTATTAGGGTTATTTCAATGCCAAAATTCACCACTTTAGTCTGATACCAGTTGAGTTAAAATACTTTTGATAACGGCATCCCTGCACTTTGTCTGAACTGAACAAATCTTACTGCCTGTATGTCACTCAAAATTGTCATTGCTGATGATTTTCTTTTTAAAAATCAAAGTTAGTGTTCCAATGCATTTGTTGTCCTCAGCTCTGTCTTTATGCTGATGCAGTAGCACCTCCTTCAGCTTGTTTATGTTGCTTTCAGAGCCTGGGACCTGGTTTTTTTTTTGTTTATATTGCTTTCTTTTGATCAACCCCTACCAATCAAATTATTATACCTGACACAAGAGAGTAACCTGGCACACTAGATGGACCGTCCAGTACATTTCACTAGTCCATCTGGGAAAGAGCCTCTAGAAAGGAATGGGCAGAGCCTTCCAAAAGCATAGCCGGCAGGTGATTGGAAGATCGTTCTGTCAGTCACATTCATCAGATAATGTAGTAGGCAGGTGCCACTGCCGCAGTGTAAAGGACAGAACATGAGCCACTTCTTAAAACAGACATGTTGGAGTGGAGCGAAGATATACTGTCAGTGTTTACAGTGTTGGTATTTGTTTTTCATTTAATAAAGAAATGTCAACCAGATCTGATAAAGCTGCTACTGTAGCTGTTAGCATCAATGCTAAGCAGTGGCTTCCTGTTGTTGTCTCTCTCATAGCTCCAACCTCTTCCTGCTCTAAAGGCTGCCACTTGGGCTAGTTTGGGCCATTCATTATTGTTGTAGATTGGAGCTTGGCAAGATGGATCTGTCTGGTTGTACACACTAGATCAGGCAGATCCATCTGCGCATCAACGTTAACAACAGAGGGGAAGAGAGCTGTGACCCACAGTCTCCCACCCCCACCCCACCACAAGAGTTGCTTTCTGTCAAAGCATGATGGCTGACTATAGCAAGAGACCAATTCAGGGAGAACACTCGAAAGAGGTTGCACTGATATCACTTAGTCCACACTGATAACAAGTTTAAGTACTTACATGTAAGTGCTCACTGATACCAAGTACAAACATCTTTTTATTAAACCATAACAGCTTTAAATATAATGTTGAAAGTTAGATTTATCTATTTCAGATGTTCCTCACCCCACTTTAAGACAATTTGGTGTTTGCCTTTTTGTGGTGGAGCCATTGCACTTTGGCCACTTTTATACGTATATCTATTAGGGGTGTCATGGCTAATCTTTTAATTGATGTATCGTGATGCAGACTTCAATGAAGATGCGTCACTGCAGAGACAGTCTATACGGTAATTGTTCAGTCTTGCAGAGGCTGCTGCTCTACTGCAGTATCAGTTTTGTTAGAAGGAAAAATAACAAGTACAGGGAGATAAGGCTTACAATCATTTTTGCTACAGTTAATCTCAAAAGTCATTTTCAATTAATAAGAGTAGTTCATATTTATCCGACAGCTTGCAATGTTTATCTAAACAGCAGTCTGTTGCAGTAATAGGATATTACTGTGACAAGGATACCTTCCTCTGTGTTGCGTTATGTTGCATAGTGATATTAAATTTAATTTTATCATTAACTTAAAAATGGAACAAATGAGAGACTAGTGAGACTAGTGGAGATGCACAGCTCTGTTATCTTTTGTTTCATTGTCGCCTGGTGATGCTGCTTTTTATCCTGATCTTGATGATGTAGTCATAGCATCTGCAAATTTTCATGTAGTAATTATTTACTGATGCATTATGATGGATGATGTCATTATTTTTTATTTTATAATATAGCATAAACAAAGAGCTCTTTTATCTACTCTGTGAGGCTATTAGTTCTGCTATTGATGTATCTCGAAATATGTTTATTGCATAGCTTATATGAATTTAGTTTATTGAGTTAGATACATTTATCATGTGTAGTGCTTACTGAGGTGTACGCTGTGCTTAATCTTGGTTGTGTTGGTTTATGTAAGTCCTGGGTAAACTTAATTTTAGGTCAGAGATGGGAGTAAACAGCCCACAAAATCTGGTGGAACCATTTATTCATTTTGACAAATTATCAGTGGCTTTGCTTTCCTTTGTTGAATAAAATTTGAACCAAATAAGTGCAGACTTGTGAAATCTTGGACCATCTGCCGCTGTGGTCCTCTTTTATTTGGCCCAATACTGTTTGTGATACAATGTGTAACTTTTGTACAACCACACTCATTTGATCCATAATTGCCGCTGTCTCGAGGTCCAACTTTTAAAGCTTTTTTCGAAAGCACAAACACTCCACTCCTGCTTCAGGCAGCTTGATGGCTTTGCTCTTGTTTTGTATCTGAATGTGTATCATTTTAAGAAGTGTTATCCTGACCAGGTTGGATCCAGGGGCATGCAGGGCTGACGAGGGCTCCCTTCATTCTTATAGGGCACTTTAGCATCGTTATCAATCATAGGTCAGTTTCTTTGGAGAGTTGTGATGTGGGCAACTTTTTTTGCAGTTTTAATCCCTGAGCATATCTTAACCTTTGCCAGATTGGTTTTGATTAGGTCTCTTTCGATTACCACCTATCCTTTTAGTGGGTAACCCAGCTATCCCTTTAGTTTTTTTGTCTGAGGCTTTTTGTGAAAAAAAAAAAAAGAAGGTCAGATTAGATTAGATATTCCTTTATTAGTCCCACAGGGGGAAATTCCAAATTTACAGTAGCTGCAGGATACAAGCAGAAATATAAGAAAAAAATTACAAATGAAAAATAAATTAAAATAAAAATAAAAAAATAGATAGTATACAGAAAGTGGTATATTTACAGTGGTTATGTACTTGTTTAACATAAACATAACCATGTATATAAAGATACCCCTGATTATAGTGCCATCTGCAGGTCAGTTTGTCATCTTCATTTATTCTAAATATTGCCAAAATGCATTCATTTCTTCTACTTTTCCTACCAGCTCAGACATTGAGAGGCTGATACCAAAATTAGCTACATACAATATCTGTGATATCTTATATTAAAAAGTATTCATATTCATACTTGGTATCAGTTTTAGTGCATTTCTGCAGCAGTCTTCTCTAGTACTTCATCTCTGAGCACTGAAGGAGGGGCCAGGGAAATGAGAAGCAGCAGCTTAGTTTTGGTCAAAGCGACTGGTGCCAAAGTTTGAAATCGGAACATCTTAGCTTTGGTGGCTCAGTCTCAGTACTCGGAAGGTGGCAGGTTTGAGTCCAGCTCTGGCTGTCACATGGCAAGGTATCTTTGGGCAAGACACTTAACCCAAATTTGCTCCCACTGCTGCACCAGGGGTTTGTAAATGGGCATGAACAGGCGTGAATGTGTTTACTAATAGTGATGGATAACTTTCACACAAACTCTGAACAACCAGTGAGTGAATGTAAGAGTGCACTGGTGTGTAAAAGGGTATTTGTGACCTGCAATATAAAAGCTACTTTCAGGAGTCAAACCGTCTAGAAAAACACTATATAATCTCAAGTACATTTACCTTCTACTCTGAAAGTTGGATTTCACACATTTAATGTTTAGATATAACAAGTCTGCACACTTATGTGGCAGGACTCTTAAGAAAAAGACTTACAGTACATTTGTTTTTGATGATACATCAGCTCTTGTGTACCACTTGATCTACACAAAACACGATTCATGGATGGCCTTCAGGAAGCATTGAAAGCATGAACTCTTTCTGCAGCATTCTGTTCAGCTGGTCTCAGCAGCTAGGCATTCCTCCATGCAAAACACTGCCATACATTGCAGCAAATATACAGTAAGCCCCTGACTGCCACATACCCTCCTTAATTAAACCCCCGCCACTGCAGCTGCTCTCCATCTTTGCTGCATGATGAATTATCTAAAATAAATAAAAAGTGAAGCTATAACCTCTGTACTTCCACACTGCAGATTTCCATTGCATCAGCAGAAAGATATAACCTAGAGACCCAAGAAAGAGGGAAAGTGAGGACACAAAGAGAGGACTTTCAAGGACAGAGGGGCAGGACTGAGGAAGCAATGGGAGGCAGCACAGAAAACTGTGGTATCTTACAAAGACAAATATTAGGCTTTTGACACATTTTTGCTGAAGAGGACAATCAAAAAGTCTCTTAAAGTCTCACTGCTATTTCAGGCATGGATGTCAAAGTCAGAGGTGAGAACGTGTCTCTTCTTTTTAACAAGTTTCAGTGTCAGAATGTCACTCTGAAGCCAGAAAAAGATACAGATGTCACACTGATGAGTCATAGATATTAGGATAGAATGAGTGTGTGTTGGTGGAATAAATAGCTCGGTGGTGTGTGACATGAAAACCTGACCTTGTCTCTTAATGGAGGGATGTGGGAAATCATCCTGGAAACTGATAATTAAAATTTCTCAGGTGCACAAGTGTACATATCCCTGAACAAATGAAGAGGGATGCATTTACTTTTGAAGCTGTCATGGAGATTTAAAGTCCTTGTTGAGCAATAAAAACTGTGCCCTTTATGTTTGTTACATAACAGATGATTGTTCAACAGACATGATGCTCTAATACTTGTAATGGGAAAATTCAGTGTATTAAAAAAGAAAAAGTTAAAGTATATTAATTTGTGTATCAAGGAAAGACTCCAAGGCACTCTCTTTAAAAAGTATAAAATGCCTTTCCTCTCATGGCATCGTCATGTAGACTTTGAAAACAAACTTTGATGCATTTTGGCATCAAGCCTCCATCAGGAGAATAAGCAAAATGATTGTATCTGCACCGATCGGTATTATCGATATTAATGCCTGTAAACACTGACACTTACCAACAGTCACCTGTGGATTAACCTCATGTTTACTCATGGGCACCATCCACTCATCTGCTGCCCCTGGATGATGTTCTGTCATCCTCTTAAATAACTGTAGAAGAGTCTCCAAAATATCATATTCAGTCTATTAAGTACAAAATATTATTCAATGTCAAAGTCTTTTCTGAAACTCGTGCAAAGACCAAAAGCACAAAAGCTAATCAGGCGACACATAGTGATGCATTTGAGGTCCAGTTGGAAACATTGGGATGTGTTCAGGTTGTCTTGGTCAAATGAGTATTTGATGAAGCCAGGAACATGATGTGTTTAAATGTGTTTTACAGAGTTGGAGATAGGGATGTGACGGTTACCGGTAAAATGATAAACCGCAGTAAAAGTTAGTATTACCGTTTCCTGTCTTAATTACCGTTAAACCGAGTTTGACTACCACATTGTGTCAATAGCTCACGGTGATGCTGCTCATTGCCTGGAAAAGCCCTAACTATGTGTCTGTCCCTCACAGACGGAGGCGCGCATGCGCAGTTTGCATTGTTTGGCCTCTGAAAGTGAAACTATCTCCACTACTGTTGGTGCCCGCACAGACACTATAGCGGAGGTTTTTTCTCCCTCAAAGTCTGAATCCTGGTCAAATTTTGGATTTTACAAAGATGCCGAGGGGAACTGACTGAAGACGGTCACCCAGTCTTAAACACGAAGCTGTTGCCGGCGGAAGAAAAAGACGTGCGTGATGAAAACTATTGTGACCCCTCAAGTAAGTGAGCTGACTGAGCCCAAGAGAGTAAGAGTGAGAAGATTCAGTGAGCCGTACCCGAGTGAATTATAGGTGGTTTATCAGTATTTTCTGTGTAAATAATGTATAAATATTGTAAATAATAGCATTAGTATCATTCTGGAGTGCGTTGTTGCTGTCTGCTGTGTTTGCTGTATTTCGTAATTGATCGTCTTTTTCCGTCATAGTTTGTGTTTTATGGATTTCATCAATCGTAATTTGGAAATATTGGAGGAGGAAATGTTGGGAACATCTGCCAGGGAGAGGGGGGACTAGAAGAGAATCATGAAGGGGGCTAACTGGACAGGAATAGCTTCAGGGACAGTCGTCAGTAAAAAAAACGCCTGGACATGGTCTGATATAACAGGCTGTAACATGGACACTAATGCTGTAGGCAAACAAAAATGTGTGAGTGTATGTAAAATAGGTTAAGTTTATTTTTGGTCATCTCAAAACTTTGAACATGTTCATTTACAGTTGTTTATGAAGAGAATCCTGTTTAAAGTTAAAATCCGTTTTTTTTCTTTTCTTGTAATTACACTCTGTTTAAGCATTTATAACATAATAATGACAAATACTTGCCAGAATTGTTTACTTTAATTTCTCATGAAAAAGGTTAAAAAATTTACTCAATGGACATTTCCTGACACATTTATTGAAAAAAAGACAAAAAGACCAGGTGTCCTGTTATAATTATAATATTAAAGGGGTTAAAAGATTTCAAGTGTGTGTAAAAGTACTTTTTGAACATTCTGAGCACACTGCAACAATACCCTGATAATAATGATAACCATGATAATTTTGGTCACAATAACCGTGATATGAAATTTTTATACCATTACATCCCTAGTTAGAGATTTAGATTTTTGCTGAACCTTGAATAAATAAAGTTGAGTGGGGTCGAAATTTGTCTGTTTGAAGGTATGAAACAATTAAATCAGTTACATTATATTAATGACGTCATATTTTTTAGTGTATTGCCTTCAATTAATAAAACTGTTTGCACTGTTTTGCCTGTTGGATTGAATTCAGTTTTAGTAACTGAGTCAATGACTTTGTTTATTCACATAATCCAAACAAGTGGTAAATGAGTCATTTATTGTTTAATTCAGATGTTCGTACTGTAGCATACTCCTGTATTGCTCTGTGAGCTCTTTGTCTTTTGCTTTGCTGAGCAAACCTTTCAGCCAATTGTTTAATAAACAAACAAACATGAAACATGATCTGTGCCTGGTCTCCCAAACAGGTGAGCAGTGAGTGGCCATGAAAAGCCTGATCGAGGCACCCCTAATATTAACATATTTACAGTTACTCCCCCATTTTTGTCCACGTAGCATTTGTGGCAGTGGAGGCAATTTTTGTCTTGAATGTTAAAAAGGGCATCATAACATCACTCATACTCACTTTTTGATTATTTTTGGAAGTCACAGATATCTCTTGTCTCATGTTAACCTTTGGCTGCTCCTGATTGTCTATTATCAAGAAAACTAGAGAGGAAGACTGGCCAGGAAGTTGTCATTTTCTCTAGGGGTCAAACGGAGGTCTAAAAACATGTTTTCATATAAAAATGGGATTTACAAATTAATCACTGTAAATCCAGAAAAATACTGCAAAACACTGTAGTTCATGTTTGAATTAAAAAAAACATTCTGCAAGGGGAATGTTTGAGCTAAAGATAGATTGACAAAGCGGTGAACTTCAAAAACACAGATGTTTCCATAAAGATCCATTGAAAGGTTACAAAGATATAAGTAGACAAAGTGAATGTTACAGTTTGGGCATCAGTGATCCTGTCACGGTGAAGACCCAAATGCAGATTCAACGAAAAAAGGCTTTATTATAAACTAAAAAAGGGATCAAAGTCCAGAAAATACAAAGTACAACGAAGAATATCAAACAAAGTAACAAATCAAAACTGAGCAACAAAGTACAAAACAAAATCACAAAAGTCCATAAGAAAAGGCTCAAAAGTACAAGCAAAAGTCCCAACTGAAAATACTTATCAAAACTCGGGAGAACACGTGAGAACACTGGAGATCACTGGAGACAGAGAGACACTGAAGACATGGAACCAAGGCAGAAGAAACAGGAATGAGCCCACAAAGACAAGGGGAAAACAGGAGGTTCAATACATGAGGTGATTGGGGTAAACGAGAGACAGCTGGGGAAGAACAATCAAGGATCAGGTGTGACAGGAGGAGACAGGAAGCAAAACCTACGGCAATACGGGGAGACAGGAGAACTTTCAAAATAAAACAGGAAACACAAGGACAAGACAAGAAACGTGAACAAAATGGGTAACTTGACAAGGACTGAGAAGAAACAAGGGACACAAGACAAGAGGTCAAAACCGGAAACGAGGAGCAGAACAGAACACAAGGAAAAGGCATACAAAATAAAACAGGGCCAGCAGAATCATGACAGATCCCTTTTAGTTGGGAGGGTTAACTTTGACAAATATGACAATCTGGAATGGAGGCTCAACTGTCTGCCACCTCCACCCCAAAGAAATAAAACATGGTTTGAAAGTGGTGGAAGTTTTTCAGATGGTCTAAACCCATACTGCAGTTGAAGCGCTGAGACTTTTTGCATGTTTGATTAAAGCAACTCTTTCTGCATATGAAGTGTGATTAGAGACAATTTTCCGATTTCGCTTCACAAGGACTTCAAATGAATCCAAGTGAACACAGAGGGAACATGAAAGCTTTGTCTTGTTTTCCCCTGTGCCTAGCAGTCCATGAATAAAGTTTTCCTTTGAGAGCAGAGCAGAGAGACTGAAGCACATGAGCTCTGATTGATGGTTTACTGAGCTTATCAAACCCAGAGGAGAACAGAAAAAATCATTCTCAAACTCCTCTCTTCTCAGGAAAGACCAGAGGAAAGAAAAAACACAAAGAGAGAGGGACCAATGTCTGCATGTTAATTACAAGTGTATAAGATAAACCCAAGTGCATTGTGCGTTTGTGTGCTCAGTAATTAGTACTAATAATACATGATTTAGAGGCTTGAAGCCCAAGGAAGTCATTCTTGAAAATAAAAGACCTCATGATAAAAAGACTAGCTGCTCACGGCTTCAAAAGAATTCCTGGTAATTCTTCATTGTGGATTAAATATCTCATTACATCGTCAAGACAACAGTGTGGAAAGTAGTTTTGTCACTGAAACCAAAGTCTTATCTAATGCAAAATAAGGCAGTGAACTCTAGAGAAACTGAAAACATGAAAGTGATCCCAGGGCCACATAGAAAAACAAATAACCATTCATGCTAGAAATGCAGTCAAGAACTGATAAAACTGCTACTAAAGCTGTGAACATCTATGCTAATCTCTGTCCAAACAGTCACTTCCTGCTGTCCTCTCGCTCATATCTCGCACCTCTTCCTGCTCCAAAGGACGCTGATTGGGCCGTGCTGTTTTAGGCAGCTCACAATTGCTGTAGATTGGAGCTGGAAAAAATGATCTGCCTGATTACAGATATTGAATCAGGCTGGTCCAGCTGCTGTGCAAGTTTAAGTATTGTCAGCGTTGTGTGAATTGTGTAGTTTGGCATCTACCTTGTGCCAGTTGTTGTGAACATTAAACTGTTAAAGGAATTTGGCATTTTTTCTTTTTTTGTGTCTTGCCTCACTCCTCAGTCCATGACAAGCAGATAGACACCATTCTTTCGACTCTGCGTTCAGTAACAAGGAAGAGACAGGGCAGAGATTGCCCACTGCTAATTAGCTTAGCTTAAACACTGGGAGTCGATGGGTAGTGTCAGCCTGCCTTTGCCTACAGTCATCAGTCAAACTCTTAAGCAACTCTAAATGGTCCTGTGTGTGTGCTGTGATTCATTTATTTTTGCTGTGTTATGTTACGCTAGCTATTTTTAGACTAAGGTTAGCACTTTATGTAATTTTCAAAAGAATTAGATATGAAACTTAACCACAGGGTGCATGTGCAAACCACTGTGGACATGCTTGTAAGTAGATCAACAAAACAAAGCATGTCCATGGTGTTTTCCACATGAAAGTGCTAATCTTAGTCTAAAAATAGATGACGTAACATAACAGTAAAAAAAAAAAAGGCATCAAAACAAGCACACAGGACCATTTAGAGTCGAAAGAATGGGGTCTATCTGCTTGTCATGGACTCGGGGGTAAGGCGACTAAAAGACAGTAAAAAGCATTTGTTGTTTAAGTAATAAAAATGAATTCAGTCTGATTCATTATGAGATGAGGCTGTCAAAGGAGCTTTAAATAGTTTTTCATTGAAAAGAATCAGGTATTATTCAATCTACCTTTTGCATAGATGTTTTTTGCAACCTTATGCATATGAATGGCTTACCTCTCTCCAGCTCTTTTCTCAGTATGTTTTGTGGATTGTCTTGCAATTGATGTGAGCCTAAAGCGTCGCTGCAGCCAGAGAAAATTAATGGCATGGTTTGAGTGTGAAGTTCGAGAGCGTTACATATCCAAGTCACAGTACAGTTACAGTATCTGAGGCACCACTTTCACATGCACACGTATGTGCCGCTGTATGAGCCCTTTCAAATAAATTTCCATTCCTGTCTCGGCTGGAAAGTTTGCAGTCTGGAGCTTCATTGTTTCACTTTACCAAATTTAGCATGCTACAGTAGCTTTTAGCCTCACATCAGGGTGTTGTTGCTGCTGTTTTTAGCGGCTCTCACTCCTACACCTTTGGTTCCAGCCTGTTATGACTCAGGACTATTAATTGACTTTTGGCATAAGGAGCCTTGAGGGGATCAGAAAAAAAACCTGAGTGATATCACACATTCATACTTATTTTTCAGTGTTTTGCTTCCAGGTTTGTCATATCATGGCTTCAGACTGTTTTTTTCAAGTTCCCAGGAACCAGCCCAGAAACATTCTTGCCATGCCAAAATGTGCCACCAAAATGTTTCCCTAAATGAGTCCTTTACAACAATACCATTCCAGAAATTGAAGTGTCAGACAGAAAACCAAGGCGCACTACCATAAAAACACCATCAAACACCGTGTGACAGCTGTGTTATGGTAACAGCTGGCATTATGTCAGTTAATGTGAATAGGAATAGCCATTCTCTCCTTTATAGTTCATTGTGGGGAATCACCAGTCTGGATTTGGGTCTCCAAATTTTTCCATTTAAAATCATACATGGATCTCAGCCATTTTTCTACAAGGTCTTTCTTAACATAGCCACTAAATTTGAAATAATGTAGATATTTTCTATGCCATTGAACAAAGGTCAATAGTTGGACAAGTGAAAGTCATATTGATTTTATTATTTCATCAATTTGTGGTAAATCTATGGACTTCACTATTTCTTAAATGGATCACTGTTAAAGGATAAGTTCGTTTTTTTGACACCTGGACCTTATTTTTAGGATTAAATACGCTCGTAGACTCACCCAGACAATTTTGGCGGAGCTCGGAGCCGTTTTCGGGCAATTTAGATCCATCCGACGGCGTTTTTTTCTCATGCCATAGTAGCAGACAGGGCCAGAAATCGAAGCCCCTAAATTAGACATTATCTGCTGCGAAACTCGCTCATTTCAGCTACATTTTATAAATGAATGGCCAGTGTTATCACCATGTCAGCTCAACTTCGTTGTTATGGTCATCCGGGGCTTTACAAGGATGGGTAACTTTTGGTGACATCATAGACATGCACCGCAAGAGCGCAGCTTCGTAGAGCCGCTGTTGTTGCTAGGCTACACGGCTACACGGCTATTTTTGTGCGACGACACTTCTACATCGGAATATTTATCCGATGTAGAAGTGTCTGACGACGACTTTGAGTATAATGGATGCCCGTATCGTTTTGAGCCAGAATATACCGACGAGGAGTTATTTGAAAGGAGGATGCAGAGGGAAAGAGCCGAACAGCTGGCCAGAGAACAAGCAACCACTGCACGTCCACGAATGGGGGTTAACTGGTGGTGTTGTTGTGGACATTGCACGGCAATGGCAACAGAGGAAGAGTGAGTTTCGCAGCAGATAATGTCTAATTTAGGGGCTTCGATTTCTGGCCCCGTCTGCCACCATGGCATCAGAAAAAAACGCAGTCGGATGGATCTAAATTGCCCGAAAACGGCTCCGAGCTCCGGCAAAATTGTCTGGGTGAGTCTACGAGCGTATTTAATCCTAGAAATAAGGTCCAGGTGTCAAAAAAACTGACTTATCCTTTAAATAGGCCGTTATAGTCAGACTGCTCTGGGTTTTATGTAAGGTACAAGTATAAAAACACAATCTGCTGTCTTCAGTGCCCTATCATTGAAGATATTTTTTTTGTTTTATGAATGATTTCCTGAAATTTGATGTCTTGATTTTTCCTTAAAGTCAAAACTAGAGAACAGTGAAAGAATTGGGGTTTATAGTCATCATTACCTGAATGCATGTATGTTCAGTGATATGATACCAGCTGTGTAGCATCATGGCTTCATCTTCATTATAAACCTATGACGAGGCTATGATAAGGAGGTCTGTGTTGATTGGCTGCCCAAACAATGTGTGATGGTGGGGGGGGGTTACAGGTTGTAGAGTGGACTTTCAAAAAAGTCATGGCGTCTGCCTGTGACAAGCTGAAAACACACATATAGGTGGAGGCTGTATAATAATTACTTTACAGCCCTAGGAAGTAAAACCCGTAGTGTTTTAAGGGGCATTTTTGAACGTGTCACATCCCTAACACCTGTCTCTTGACGCATCCTTCAAATGTGGCATCTGTTCCACACACCACTGTACTTGTCTGAGCACAGTTTTGGCTCATGAAAGCTAAGAAGTCAAACACCACATCCTAAATGTATGACATTAGCACTGACCCCACATACTCCAGCATAACAACTCCATCATCCACTTAAAGACACGAGCCCAAAATGATTATCCTTAACCATCATCATTATAGTATCTCAAGATTTTGAGCTTGTTACAGCACTACATTTATCTAAAAGCTTGAATTACCTGATTTATCCTCTCTGTTGCTCCAAGCTTGTTTATAATGAGATCTTGAGAGTGTGTGTATATGTGTGTATATTGTAGGTGTAAACAGGATGATGTGTGTTCTTGGAGTAGGTAGTGATGACCTGGCACTTGTGTTTTTTGGCTGAGAAAAGGCTGAGGCCCTTTTCAACCCTCCGCTGTGCTGATTACTGACTCCTGACTCCTGGCACACACACACTCACTCAGACTCACAGTGCAGCTACAGGCCAGGGCAGCTCCAGCCCATAATCACTATTGATTACTGATAATCCAGTTAGGGGAAGGAAAACTGCCTGGGTTTTGGCAATGAGTAGAAGATGGCATCAGTCAGATGAGTTATCTTGGCACAGCAACGCTGATGTAGGAAGGATAGAAAGCAAAATCAACACTATAATGAAACCGCATGAGTTTGTGTGAAAAAACAGAACTGTAGGAAGAAACTTCTTTGTCTCTGACTTTGAGGAATTCAAGTCTGATTCTATCAAGGTTGAGTGAACAGAAGAAGACTGAAAGAAAACCAGAGCAATGCTTTACAAAATAGATTTCCTTCTTCATTTTGTATATGTGCTGCAGGACAAAATAGTTAAAACAAACTCAACTTCTCCTACTCTTCTACTTTTTCTGGTTTATGTGCAGTCACTATTTCTGGTCTTATATATACAGTGTGAGTGCGAATGGCTGTCTATCCCTCTATGTGGCCCTGTGATTGGCTGGGGACTGGTCCAGCCTCTTGCCCAATGTCTGCTAGGATAGGATCCAGCCCCAGCAACCCCAAAAGGGATAAACAGCATAGATAATGGATATGTCCAACATTTTATTTTATGTTGTAAAAACATTAAAGGTTGGATGTGGGGTGGGGGTGGAGGGGGTTAATATGGGACCTGATGGATGTTTGTCTATATTAGTCACTGAGTAATTACTGCTTATATCAGGTGATATCACTTTAAGATAATGTGCCAGCTCTGACGTCTCATTATCATCTTCATTAATTAAGTCAATCAGTATTAATTACTGTGATCATGACATGGCACACACCTTACATCCCCATCCTCCGAGACATTATCTGGGTTCATGCAACTACACCAACTCCGTTCTCTTCTCCTCTCTCACTCTGTCCCTGTATATCTCTCCATGTGCCTTTTTAATGGCCTACAACCTCCGTCTCCTCCACCTGTAACAAATCTGTGCTGCTGTCATATGAGAAGTTACAGCTTCCCCTGCAGCAAACAAATTTGTCATCCAAGAACACTTCACAGCACCTACTTTAGATACATAACTCTTTTTGCCTGCAACATCTTTTTTGTTTGTTTCTGGCCCATACATCATATCTTGACATTTAAGCCTTTTATATTAAATCATTTATTTGGCTTTGAGCAGGAGAGATAGATGGGACAGAGGGAGAGGCATGAGACTGGTCCAGTTAAGGATGTGATGGAGCCAGCACCATATTTCTATGACACAAGAAGCTGCTTTACCATCTTCACTTTACAATAAAAACACTTTTTAAGGTAGAAAACTCAATGATCATACCAGTGCCATAGTGTAACAGCCCCTTTGACAGCCTGTACGGCAAATTCATGGTAAAGCCTGGTCCAGGGTGAAGCTTAAAGAAACATCAGCTTCTTCTTCTAGGATTTTAATATATATTCTACGCTGTGCTTCTCTCTTGACACATGTCAAACTTACAAAGATTTTGACATGCTCTTGTGTTATTTTTAATGTGTAGGGGTGCCAAACATGCAGATCATACAAGCAAAGTTACAAATGTCATTTCTTGGATGAAGAAATATATTTATAACAAGCGTTTAATACTGTAGATATTGTAAGTGACTTTTGAAAAATCAGATTAAATACAGAAAAGGTTTTTCAAGAGGAAATAGAAGAAAGAAAGGAAAGAAAGATGGACAGGATTTGGAGTAAAAGAGCAGCTTCGTTTAATCTGCAGTGGCAGTTAAAGAGAAAAACGAGATGTTCTGTGAAGGTGAATTTTAACTGAGTGAGACATTAACATAAAAGTTCTATCTGAGAAATGCTAGCATTTTGTTTCACAGTGGGAATAAGGATGTGGGAAAGATATCTGAAATAAGTATATGTTAATCTTTGAGTCTACAATAATTCTGTTAATTTCAGAAAAAAATAAATGTATGAAATGAGTATGATACAGATTTACTTAGCTGTATGCCAACTTTGGCAGTATAAATGTTTAATACTGCTCATGTTTCACTTACAAACTAATATGAGGCATTTTAAGTTTTACTATTGCATCTACCAAATATAACAAAACTAAATATGCCATGGATTAATGACTTTTCATTACTATTTCTTGGTTTGTTGCCTCAGCTCTGTGGTCGCGCTGACAAAAGGGCTCTTTTTTCAATTTTTGTGTCAGAAATAACAAAACTGACACAATATTTACCAGTTCTTGCATGGTAAACATTAGCATGTTGTGAAGGTTTGCTACAGAAAGCAGAAGACAATTCAAGAGTCACACATCAATTTAAGAGAGAAGTTTCTGTCTTTGTTTCATCTGCACAGATGGACACACCAACCAAGCAGCAATGCTGTGTCCTGTGTGTCTGCCAGCTTTACATTATGTCTTTTATACATTTGAAGGTGTCTGGTCACATTCCTGCCTCCCTTCCTGACTCTTTGCCAAAAACCATGTCCATTCTTTTAACAAGTCAGACAAGCAGTTTTTGCCTAACCCTACAGACAGGTTAAACCTTAACAATTGTCAATAGCATGTAATCCCTTGCATTCCAACCTCAGGTAAGGTAATTGTTACATTAGATTACAGCAGACCTGCCCGCAAGGTATTAAAACTTTCCATGACAAGCTTCATCCATACCTGCTTTATGAATCAAATAAAACCAAACCACCGTACCTTTTCTCAATTTGAAATACAAGGTCAAAGACAAATAAAGTTGAAATATGTGAGCCAGCAATTGTACATATACTTTAAATAAATGATAATAAAAAAAATTATGTACATATGCACAAATGTCGACATACAAACCAGTTTGAGAAGGAACAGAATGAAGCGTTTATCTAGTTCTGCTTCTTCTTTACAATGTCAAATCATAATACAGAAAACAAAACTACAGTTCTTTACTCAACTTTCATTAGTCACAGAAACACAACATTGCACTTTGACCAGTCACATCAGTACCTGCATTAGGTAAACATTTCTCATCATCTGCTCAAAGCAAATGAGAAAAACACAATCGAAGTGTAAGTCCTGTAACTTGAAAATATTTATCTAATGTTAAAATCTGTTTTGAATTTGGTAGAAGAGCCTGTAATTACCAGCCCAAGAGGTGACACACTGTCACATTATGGTGTTATCAAGTACAGCACAGGAAAATGAATATTAGGTGAATAAACTGAATTTCGTGATTTGTTCAAATTTTACTCAACAGTAGATATTTTAATTTAAGGGGTTGAAACTTGAACAAATAAAGATATTTATAGAAGTTGTTATCTTCACTCAAATAGATCTAACAGCTGTGATCTGCCAGGGCTAAAGCCTTGTGAAGGCCACATCAGAACTTTCCTGACTGATGAAAAAAAAAAAAAAATGATTAAAGCTTTTAATGCCGGCATGTATTGCCCTCATTTGCTTTACTGTCCTTGTCTCAATATCTGATTTTTAAGAAAAATGTGCTAATCAGCGTCATACACTGACACTCTACAGAGTTTGAAAACTTTGTTTTTATTCTGAAAGAGAAAAGAGAAAAGCGTCCTCTCTCTGATAACCTTGCAGTGCAGCACAATCAGCCTGATTCATTGTCTATACTCAGTCAGATCCATCTCGCACAGCTACAAGTCAAACAATGGAGCTTTGTCAGCGGACACATGGCCCATGTTTTTTTCTTGTCACTATTACTGTAATTCTCCTAGAGATGCACTGCACTGTAGGTTGGCCCAGTGCTGTACTCATGATGGATTCATGTTGGGTTTGGGTGTATGTATATATATATATATATATATATATATATATATATATGTATTTTCTACATGTATCTATGCATATATGTATATCTTTGAAATGCACAGTATGGCTCCAGCCTGCTCTATTGTATAGTGTCTTGAGATAACACTTGTTATGAATTGACACTGTATAGATACATTTTGATTGATTGACTGACTGATTGAGCGTTTTAGTTTAATTTGGAGAATGATGCTTATTTGGTGGGGGCTTATAGTTTCCCCTTGCAAGAAGCGAGTTATGATAAAATACCAGTTATGATAAAATAACTCCTTTACAGGATCGATGAGGCTTGATGGAGTATTGTTCAGCTTAAACATGAATGATGTCAAGTTTTGAAAACTACAGAGAAGGATCTGCTTCAGTCTCCCATCCTAGCCGGCTTATTCTTTTGCCTGGAAAATCTTAAAGGTTTTATTGGGGTTTTGGAAAGTTACTGAATCTGCAGTTAATACAGAAATTAAAGCATGTAAAGTACTTCTGGATTAATGAAAAATCGCATTATTAAATGCTGTATGGTTGTAATAGCAAGTTATGGTTGACCAAATTCCCAAGGCACAACGCCTGAGAAACACTGCTGTATAATATATATTGAACATCTACTTGGTGTGTCAGGTTATCTCTCTGCTGCATGGAGGGTCTTTCCTGTCCTGAACAGAGGCCTGTTCAGTGGTTGCCAGGGCCACCAATACTCTGATTGGTTACCCCAGAATCTTTTACAACAATGACCTGTACGCCATGTTGAGCCATTGATGGACAGCTGTAAGGAGATAATATTTGTTAAAAATGCTTTTCATGGGGTGCTGCAGTGGCAGAGTTGGTGTGCACTTGCTGTATATTGAGGCATTGCTTTGTGGGAGTGACCAGGGTCCAATTCAACCTGAGGCCCATCTTTCCCTGCTCTCTCTACTCCTTTCTGAGTCTGTACACTGTATCTTTACTGTCAATAAATGACAAAATGTCCATGAAATATCATTGAAATAAAGTTAGAAGGCACCAAATGGAAAGTTCCTCTAAAAACAAAGCTTTTCTTACTGTATTCTCTGTTCACTACATTTGGTCTACTGTTCAAGTAATGGTATAAAAATATTAAACCCCTCTACACATACTCATTAGATTAAAAAAACACCTTGGCTGTGATTTAAGAAACAAAACACTGTACAAAATTAACATTTCTTCACACAGATCCTTTTAGACACATCACTGATCACAGTTAAATGTGAGGAAACAAGCATGTACCGTGCTGTGTGCCATAATCCCGGCCATCAACTCCCACGCTCTCTGCAGCTCCTCAGCATGGAGCATCCACTGTCTGTCAACACACCTATGGGAGGCAAACCAAACAGCACAGAGGGAATATACAGCAGCTACACACAGCTGAACGCACATAAGGTGGTGTGTTGCAGATGGGAGCTTTGTGTGTGTATATGATGCTGCAGTGGGCTCTTCCTTGTTTCATATTTTAGCGTTATTGCTCCGGTGTTAAGAGGCTGTATCAATTGTAATGCGATTATAAATGCTGCAGAAGGGTTGCAGGACGAGAGCAGGATTTAGAGGGTCATTACAGCAGAAAGCGCTTTATGAATAAATAGAGTCCTTCGGCATTATTTAAAATGGCACGGTGACATATTGATAGAAAACAGCGCTTCATCACCTCTTTTTACCCTTGTCACAGTACAGTGGATTTAATGACACTTGCATAAAAACTGAAGGGTGATTAATACTAGACTTTATTTACAGTAATACACACATGGGCTTAATAATAATAAGAGTGAATAATGTGTTGGCAAGGCATGCTTGCTGGTGTCCTTCTTGATCCTTGAATACAGGGTCCCGTTGGAGTCTGGAGACAGGGACGGCAGCTAAGTGGGCTCTGGATTGATGTTCTCACACAGCAGAGCACTGCAGAGGCCTGACTCCTGCTCCCCCTCAACTCCCCCCACCATCCCTCACTACACCTCTTCTATACTCACCTGCATTGCACCAGTTATTCCTCACCTCCAACTTCACATCTCCTCCTGTCCTACAGAGTGGGTGCTGTGGAGTCCTCCCCCTCCTCTCCCCCTCTGTGTCCCTCTCAGTAAACAGGGTTTCCTGCATGTTTGCTCCAGTGTGCGCTGACTTGAGGCAAGGAAAGGGTGACAATCCTGCAACCAGTCTAAAATATACCAAAGTATCTACAGCAGGGATATAACATTTCCCATTGTAGATCACTTTGGAAACTTAATGCTGAATTCTTCACTCAGCCCTTTTCTACTTCTTGCTTTATTTCATCACGCTGGCAAAGTGAAAGGAGAACAAGTTAGCAAGTGCAAGTAAAGTAGTACTTCAAACAGCAGCAAGATACTAACACATAATGAAAAATTGCCGTTGACACACCAATATCCACCCAACCATCCCCCGGAGCAGGAGCCCATTGCAATTTGCAGCATCGTAAAATAATACCAAACAGAGACTCACTGGAGGAAAAATAAAGCTCTGAAATTTTTCACCCAAATTCACATTTGACCCGACATAGTTTTGTGTCTCGTTTTTGTGTAAAAGTCACACAATTATGCAAAATAACTGTACTCATCAACAGTAGTGTACCTCACGGTCATCTCAGCTCATTCTTCTGAAAGGTGCAGCTGGGAGCCCATTTGGAAGTAATGTAAAAAATATCCAAAAGTCAAGTCTCATCCCCAGTAAAAGGTATGAACATGAGTTCTCAGTCAGTGTGAGTTGAATCCCAATATGAGGAAAAAGCATAGACTGACAATCAGTGGAGAAAAGCAGTCAAAGGCTTCATTCAGATAAAGAGGTCCAGTGTTTTTGGTTATTGCGTTATGGCAATGTTCACCGTGTACAGTTTAGACCCTCAGCTGATGTTAGTCGATATGACTTAATACTCACAATACTTTGTGTTTCGGCTGCAAAACAAGAAACTGTAAATCACAAAGGCTTTTTTCTTTACATTTATTGACATTATTACGGTGGCCGACAAGGGGGAATGGCCTACATCAGCTCGATGCAGTTCAAGAAGAGGAAAACAGCTTCAAGAGCAGAAACGCGCTACAAGTCAGAAACAAAACAAAGCTCAAAATGATCCAAACCAGAAAACATCTGCAAGAGCAGAAACACAGCAAAACCAAGTAACAACAGAAGTGCTCCAGGCCTGGAGAGGGGTCTGGAGTTGGAAGTGGAAAGACAGGCAATAGATAATGCGGTCAGCCAGTTGTTCCTCTGTTTTCCATGGTCAAATAAGTTGCTCCTAAATTTGAAGTGCTCATGTAGTTGAACCTTTACGGTCAATGGTCTGTGCCATGCGAGAGGGGGATGACAGACAGGCTGCACGACTTTATCATGTTCCTGTTTTCCTTTTACCATCAAAAGTGTGAAATATTGGAGTCTTGCATTAACATTGGCTTCAAAATGTCTCTTTTTCCAACATAACTGAACAGAATGCATAATAATATTGTATTAACTTTTGGGTAATCTATTTTCAAAGTACACAAAAATATTACTCACTCAAAAAGTACACTGTAAAAGTACTCCATACTGCTTGCCCATATAGTCAGGAAGGTCCTTTATACAAAGATACCAGCTTCATGGTGAACAAATGGAAGAAAATTATCTTATTTTATTTTAATATCTGGCCAAAGGGCTCAAAATACACCTTGCCATGTACTCACTGACCTTCATTTGATACGTTATTATTACACAGTCTGATCTTTCATGTTGGAAAAAGAGGCATCTTAGAGCCAACGTTAAAGCAAGACTCCAATATTTCACACTTTTGATGGTAAAAGGAAAACAAGAACATGATAAATTCTCTCAGCCTGTCAGTCATTCCCCTCTTGCTCAGCACGGAGCATTTGCCGTAAAAGTTCAAATACATGAGCACTTCATATTTAGGAGTGGCTATCTTGCCTCCAGTCTCTCTCGTCTGTCTCTCGCATGAGCTCTCTCTGCTCTAGACCCTTCTCCTAGCCTGGGGACTTCTGTTGTTGTATTTGGTTATGCTGCGTTTTTTGTCTTGCAGGTGTTTTCTGGGTTTGGACTGTTTTGGACTTTGTTTTCGTTTCTGACTTGCAAGATGTTTTTGGTCTTGCAGGTGTTATCTGGGTTGGATTGTTTCGGGCTTTGTTTTGTTTCTAACTTGCAGCACGTTTCTGCTCTTGCAGGTGTTTTCCTCTTATTAACCTGCACCGAGCTGTTGTGGGCAATTTGCCTTGTCAGCCACCATCCATTATGACTAACAGTTGTGGCATTAAATAAATCAAAGCTCCTACTTACAGTCCAAAGCCATCAGAATGAAGCAGAGAGTAAACTTGATGAACTTGGTCTCACAGCAGTGACCAGCTCCACAATACTAAGTGTGTCCTTTGGGAACCACTGTTGGCTGCTTTATATCATTCAAATAGTTAGCTGAGTTATTCTCTGCTGTAATAAAGATAACTTTTTTCTAACTAGAAGGAAAAAATAAATGAAGATTTGAACATACAGGCTCTGTATGCTTTGTGGTGAAGGAAGTTTCTCACTAGTAGACATGGGGTATGATTTTGAGTATATATTTCTGTTGCTTTGCTTTTGTGAAATTTAAACAGCCAATGTACCTTCCAGCTTAGGGCTGTCATTATACTAGAATGGCAACATCTTTGTGTAATAGTCCTAAGATTAAATAGTTTTACTTGTATATATTACTTATATATTCTAATGAAAAACCAGAAGAGTTAACCTGCACCCAAAAATTTCCTTTTTTTCTATTTTTTTTTAGCAGTTGCTAAAAATTGCAGAAAGACTCTGTCCAACTTGCATATTTATTTTCTCACAAAAACATACTGAGTGTTTGATATCAAAAAATTAGTGATATTTGTGTCAGGTTTAGACAGCCAACAGGAGGTTGCCTGCATTTTCAATACAAGTCTACCCTCCACTACAAATATGTCTTGTAAAATGTATGTGCTTTTAAAGTTACAGCCAGTGATGGGTGACCCTGCAGTGCAGCAGGACCTGCCTAACTCAATGTCTGTAATATGCAGTTCCATCTTGCGAAGTTCCAAGTTAAATGATTGTGTTTTGCTCTAAGTGGGACAGCCCAATCAGCGTCTTTCAAGCAGGAAGAGCTAAACGACAGCAGGAGGTGACTGCTCGTACAGAGATCAGCATGAATACCAACAGCTTCAGTAGCATTTTTATCAGGTCTGGACAGATTTTTTCATCAATTGGAAAACAAATAACACTGAGGCACTCCCGACCTCTGTCACCAAAAAAGTAAGGCCTGAGAAAAACTCACAGTTCAGCTTTTAACTTGTATTGCTAGTTTACTCTTCCAGTAAGACACAAGCATAGTTTTAAATATTTTTGACTTCACACAATGTGTGCTACTGGGTGACGTGAGTGAGCTCAGGCTGCATGCAACTACCTGATGTGCAGGGAGACAATTCAGAGGTCAGGACTGAGGCAGTGCATCAGATTAGCTCAGAAGGCCTGAAGGAGTCTTGAGGAGCTCTGATCCAACAGAGACTTTATTGTTGCAAAGATTTAATGCACATGTTGACATTGTGCAGCAGCCAGTCAAAAAAATTGCCTATCAGATATTTGGCCTATTAGGATTTGACTTAGAACAGACAGTTTTATTTCATGATAGCAAATATCAAGACTTATGCTGTATAATGACCGTCAGCTATATATAAAAAAAATCATTATAAAGTGATGGGTCCATATGCCTCAGCCCTACCTAAAACATGAATTTAATGTCAGTGTTGCCTCCAGAAGAGAGCTAAATTTGTAGCCCCAGGATTGATCTCCATAGCTGGAGAGCAATGTGGAACCAGAGGCAGAACCTGTGACCATGGCTTATGTCAAGCCACGAATCATTAAGTTCTCGTAGTGAAAAAGGTCCATAAAATCAAATAGGTGCACCACCCTCTTTTTTTAACCAGGACAAATTGAAGACATGGCCTTGACCCTCATAGCACCACTTAAACCATGAAATCTATGACATTGTTCAGCCTCCTCAGTAATATAAGATCTTTTCTGTATCCTGTCTCTGAATCCACTGAACACTGACCTGCCCCTGACCACCGCGTAAGGGCTCAGAACTGAGATTTACACCCCCAACCTCAAGGCTAAATGTGTTAGGAGAAGAAGACCTGCCTGTGTGTCTCTGGATGTGTGTGCCAGTACGTGTGTGATTGATCATGATTGTAGGATGTGTTTACAGCCTGTGGTTGAGCCTCTGTAAATCAGGGCCCTTCTTTTCCCCGTCACTATGGCAATCACTTCCTGATCCACTCTGGGCTGATTTAATAGTCCTGCGGGGCCTCTAAACACACGCCATGGATGCTCTCTGGGCTCGGCTCACCAGGCTTAGCCTGCCGTAAATTCAATCAGTCACCGGTTAGATCACCTGTGTGCACTTCAGTTTGTGTTTGTGAGCTTGTCTGTACGTGTCTTTGTGCAGTATGGGAAAAAAGAATCATTTTCTGGAATTACCCAAGCAGGTTTTCCTGGGGGGCAAAAAATTTGCTCTTTGTTTAATATTGGCAACACACAAGACAACCGTCAAATCTTGACCAGTTTTAGAAAATGGGGGACCACTGACAAAAAAAAGAAAGTAAGAGTAATCAATTAAAATACACTTTATGCACTCACTGACTGATGAGTCTTCATCCCTCATGTTTTTTTCAGTTCTTTATCTTTATCTTTATCCCACCTGCTATATGGTCTGATTGGCCTGTAATGACTGTGATTGAAGGAACAATTGTCCAATCACCTGCTGGATATGCTTTGAAGGGTTCTGCCCATTTCCAAACACTTTCTATGGGCTCTTTCCCAGATGAACCAGTGAAATATATTGAATGGTCCGTCTGGCATGTCAGGTTGCAATTATGTCCCCGTTGAATGTATTTTAATGTCAGTATGTTCAGCGTTTGCTTTATTTCTGTTGTAACTGCTTACATTTTAAATACCGGTATGACAGGACATTGGGCTTTCCAGCTCTATTTGTTCGTTTCTGTCATGCTGCATGCAAAAGGAAACTGAAAAAGGGATTAAACAAAGGTCTGACTCTGTCCCAAAAAAATAAATGTAAATCCAAACCACTTTCCATATCTGCAACCATAGAAACATGGACTCTGTCTTTTTTTCCCTCTCAGATTGTCTCTACTTCTCTCTCTTCCTCTTCAGACACACATACACATGCACTCGCACAGGAGGGGGGATGAGATAATGGTATAGTGCGTTTGTTTGTGTTCGGTGTGTAAACTGGGCATTAAATGAGACTGAAGCAAACCAACCAAGACTGATCTGAGTGAAGATTGCTGGGAAGACCATGACTTGTCATCTGTGTGTCTTGGTGTGTGCAAGACTGTTTTGTGTTTATTAGGACTCGTGTTACCAGAGCAGACTAATGAGCTGATTGATCACATGTACACAAATATTCCTCTCCTCATTTATTAGTGAGAGCTGCAGAACAAACACATGTTGGCCTGTGAGCAGAGCGGCTCAATCTGCCAGTAGAAGGCTGCAGTTTTTACAGTTATGTCTGAAAGAAAGATGAACAGCACTGGGAAATATTTGACGTCTCTTGGCTCAAGCAGGATGCACTTTTACAATATAATGATGCCTTCTTCATATTGCCTATGTTATGCTGCCATACTGCCTCTTCTACAGAGTACTGCCTAACTGGCTAGTGAGCCCATAAACTAATACCTCTCCCTACATGATGCCTACAATCTAAAAGTGTTTCCTAAGCTTGCCAAGATAGGTGCAAAACTACCCTGCCCATGGGGTGTTGTGTTTTTGACTCTCTCCATTGGTGCAGCTTCATCCATACCACAATCACATCATTCTTGTACAGACTTGTGGTGGTGGTTCCCTTTGCCAGCCCACACTCTTTCCGTGGTCATAGAGTGGTACAGGGATGACGTATTTATGTTGGCAAGTACGGGATTTAGCATCTCGCCTCGACATACTAAAAGCTATGGGATTTTTCACTGGGTTTTGGATTACTGCTTATAATAAGCTCTGAAGCGAACAAAAAATACGGAAATTTAAATGTTCTGTTCTTTGTGATAATTTTAATAAATGAACCAACTTTTCACAATTTTTTAAGCTAAAACGTAATCGATGAATAGAGAGTTATTATTAAGCTGTTATGAAACTACAACATGGCACTTTGACTTAGAACAACATCACGCTGTAACCTGTTGTTTGAGCATTTAGTCTTAATCAATTGACCTGATCAAGTCGGCCCTCATTGTGGGAATAGCATGTGAATTATTAATTACATATGCCTGCAGTTGGGTCCCTCACCTTTTATGTAGTCATTTTTAGCAGATTGTTAGCAAACATCTTTTTAAACACCCAACAACACTTTAAAACTCAAAAGTGGACAATATCAGATGCATTTTGTCATTCATAGTTTAACATTAAAATCTTGTACACATGTGTTCATCGCAAACCTTAATTATCTGAAACTGGTATTCTAAATCTCATTTAGTTTTGAGAACCAGGAAGTGCTACATGCTAACTCACTCACTTCTGTTCAGATCTGACCAAATTTCAAATTTGGTGAAGTGCAGTCAGTTTTATTGTTTGTCATAATGACTTTGTTCACTCATGGTATTTGTACATATAAAATAAAAGTGAAATATTTTTATTAAAAAATGAGTGTGTTTTATGAGCTTATACGTATATAGTCAAATTAACTCTACAAGAGTTAATAGTAGCACTTCAAAAGTGTCTGTGTCCACACCACAGAGAGTTGATTTAACATCATTATTGACTCTTTTTGGAGTTAAAATTTAACACTTTGTAACAATTAACAGTGTGACTTTTGATCAGAATATCTATGTAGTGTTTTAAATGGACTCTGTCAGAGTATCTTTCTGTCAGTCATTTAAATGTATTCCCCAAATTAATACTGAAAGCAATATTGCTGTAATAAATGATTTAGAGTATCTATTGGTCTGTCATTTCCACTACAATCAAACTGCACCGGAGACCAGATAAAAGTGGATCCTAACCCTTTTTTTTTATCAGTCTCATTGTGGTTCTTCAGTGCTCATACTCTACTGCAGTTCTCATGTTGTAGGCTTGTAGCATGATTGACCCGGCAAGTGTCACTTACATGTTCAGAATTCAGAGTGAAAAGTTCAGTGACACATATAGATTTGATTTACTGAAACATCATTTTTATGCTTGATTTTGACACCAACTCTTTTTCAGCTGAGAGTAAATTTTCAGGATTTGACTCAATTCAGAATGTAATTAACTTAACTGCAGAAATTGTGCCAACACCAAATTTTCAGCTCTTCTGAATCCACTGTGTGGTTTAAGTTGACAGCTTTCATATCTGTGCCAAAGTGCTTTAACTGTACCAAACAAGTTTGCTGTAAAAGTGTCTTTATTCTATTTTGAGTTATTGAAGTTAGCCTCATGAGCAAGGTGGTTTTCAACAGATTTCAACAGCTGTCAACTTTCAGTTCACATAAAGCTCAGGTGGCTTACTGTCTGCGGTGGAGAGCCAGGCGTCTGCAGGTTTTTATTCTGACTTAAATCTGGACCCACTGATTAGCACTGTTTCAGACAGAAGGAAAGAACTTGTCAGAACCTGCTGAGGTGGAATAAGAAAACCTGGAGACTGTTAGCTCTCCATGGCACATGACGGGCAATGTCTGACTATCAGCACAAAGAGGGAATATAATTGGGAATCCGTCATGTATTCTGTGAATCTTGGGGAAAATCTTCAGCTGTATTACAGTTGTTTTATTAAGGACTGGTTAAGCTGAAATCTTTCTTCTCTCTAATCATCACCATACTTTACTAAGATAGCAGGATCTCTTTTATAATTGCCATTGAGTGTTTGCCCAGATTTACTTTATGAATATTCAAATGATCTGGCACATTCAAACACCATATTGTGTTGACAGTGTGAAGTATAAATCTCTATCACAAATATTAAAAAAAACCCAGGCATGCTAGCTGCTAGCTACTAGCTAGGAAATACTAGGTCTGTATAGAAAGCCAATGTTTGCAGAGTCAGAATCACCGAAAAGAGATTAGATTACTTATCTTTGACCACTTTAACACATTAAAAAGAAGTTTTCTCAAAACATGAATAACAAATATCATTTAAACTATCTCTTTAAAGTGATAATGAAAACTTGTTATCCAGCAAATGTGACTCGACGTGTACCACTGTTACCCTTCATTCTAGTTTCTGGGGACTCAGCCAAACTATTTATTCTATTTTATGATTCTGTTGTTACTCAATAAACTACAGAAGAAGCCCTATAACTTTTTCTGTGTTTACCAGGTGGTTGCTGACTTTTTCAGTCTGTGTTGCAGAACATGATAGACTTAAACCAAACCCTGAAAGCTGCTAACCAGATTATTTAACAATGGTAGGAGCCAAAGGTAGTTACACATTTAGCTGATATATCCAAATCTTCATTGCAGCAACACATTTGCTAAAATCATTAACTTGCAATATTATTCTTGGATTGTTATTAAGATTTACCAATAGTCTTTGTTCTTAACTGATTCTTATTGGCATATATCTGCCATTTCTCAAAGATCACTGTTGTTAAAATGAACACACCCCTACAAAGAGAAGCAGCTGTAGTAACTCACTGACATGGTCATTCACACTTGCTCCTTCTTAAATTAACTTTCTTAAATGAAAGAGTTGAGAGGAGCACTGTAGCACGCAGAAGTGAATATGAAGCAGTGTCACTACATGCATGACTATTACAGCAGAGAAAGAAAAGTGCAGTGTTCCAGATCAGTATCCAACAGCAGTGCACGACGGCTCTTTGAATGAACAAGAGACCCACTGGAGATCGTTTTAGAGCAGATGTTCTACAGAGTTTTGATGATCTGCAGTGAAAATAACACTTCAAATGTCCGGATGCACATGTGAGTTTATGTTACTCTCCTTGAAATCAATCAAACTTGTCCTGCAACAATGGTTGTTTTTAGTCCATCCTGTCCAGTCTCCCTTTTCTGGTTTTGTGCTGGTCACACTGGATGATGTCATCAGCCCTCCCCATTAACCTCAGGGAATTACCCGAGCAAGTCACTGCAGCTTTCAGACATCAGCATGCGGATTTTACGCAGACAAAATGCTAGGGAGGGCTAGGAAAGGAAAATGAATTCCCATTGGCACCCTCCTGAGCATTTTGACTAATGCTGATTTAACATATATGCTTACTTAATTAAACTGAAGGAACATTTCTATAGCTTTTTTCTTAGAATTAACTATACCAGTATTAAAATTTGTGGTTACAATGCAAATAGGCTGTTTGTGTTCACACATATGGCTCACCCTGGTAAAGCCAGATAATTCCAGGTTTTTTTTTGCAAGAGTGAAATGGGTTCAAAAGAGGTAGAAGTCAACACGAGCAAATTGACCAAGTTAATTGAAGTTTTTAGAGATGATATGCACAACATTCCTTTTTAAATTAGACCTTGGTACTGACTGGACAACTTGGAAATGAACGCAGTTCCTGCTATTTTCAGCTATAATCATTTGTTTTTATTCATCAATCAAGCAATAATTTTATCTTATTATTATTATTGTGTTATTATGTAATTATTATTATTTTTTTTTTTTTGCCATATCTAATATTACCTGTTGGAAAATGCTTTGGACCAATTTAAAATAGACCACCGGCAGCAGTTGGCCCCCAGGTCATAGTTTGGACAGCCCTGCTCCAAAATGAACAATTTTGTCATATGATCAGCTATTTTTTCTACCGAGGACTGATAGCATGGTAGAACTTTATGACAAAACTTAACAGATAGACTGTGCTATGTTGACAGTGGTATTTAGTCTTAATGGGTGCTAACGTAGACTGATCTGTGATTTCACTGAACCTTTCACAGAAAGTGTAACCATGGAAAACATGGTTTTCATACTTCCTCATACTTCATAATAAATGCTGCTGGTGAAACTGGGTCCTCGGTTGTCATGGAAACCGCTCTATTCATACCGGGTGATGTACGGCAGCTTCCTGTTTGTTCTCCCCTCGGACATTTCAGCTTAATCGCCTGGAAACAGGTCAAATATGAAAATATGAAGCAAGCTCTGCAGCCTGCCCTTCTTTAAACAACAGCAACAAATGGAAGTCTTTACCTTATATTATTTTTTCTGTTTTCATTCAGCTTTGGAGAGGAAGCCTGTGTGATTGTGAATGAGTTGTAGCTGTCGAGCTCTGCCTCTGTTGTTGTAGAAATAGTTTCTCTTTGTTGCGGCAGACTCACCTTCCTTTAAAGAGTCAGACTGATGTCTTTCTCAGCGCTCTCTGTATCTGACCAGCAGCTGTCAGCTCTCAGTCCTGGAGTTGATGTCGTGCCTGTCCCTGTAGACATTTTACACACACACTAAGTTTCCACATGCCCCTGCTGCATCAATACTTTTCCATCAAGGGAGATGTAAAAAGGCTCTAAGTGATCGCCTCAGGGCTTTACAAGGCAGTTTGAAAGAAGCTCCTCATGTCAGTGTGACTCTGTGAGCTGACATATCAGGATGTAAATGATTGATGATGGAGTGATTCACCTCTCTCAGTGTAACAAACTTTAATAAACAGACACATTCTCTCTTTTAAACAGGACAATTATTTGTTTACCACAGCTTCACATAGTAAATGTAAATTATGAAACAGAACAGCAGAACACTTTATTGCAAATATGAAAGTTAGATAAAGACAGATATGACTTTAGAGAATCAGAATCAGAACTGATATTTATTGCCAAGTATATTCACACATACAAGGAATTTGACGCTAAAGACATGTAGTAGCAATAAAAAATAAAAAAGCAAAGAGGAATAAATTCAAAATGTTAAAATAGCTAGAAAATGGTGCAAATGGAATTAGGTTAATATAAAAAAAATACAAAAAAATGTATCAAATATATACAGTAAGCATAAAAAACACAACACAAAGGTACAGTATATACTGAAGATGCAGCGAAGGAGCTGTACAGATATTTGGTGATTGATATTATAGTACAATGTAAATATAAATAACAATATTTACAATGAGCTGTGGGATAAATCTGAATTGACTCTTACATGAAGGACATGAAAATATATTTTAATAATAACAATTGTGATAATGAGAGCCTAAAAACAAGAGTAAAAGGAGAAACAAAACTCTGTTATATGAATCTCTTCAACGTGTGAGGATTGAAACCAACTGATAACCTCTTTTTCCAACTTTCAGACTTTGCACTGGCTATCATACTTTAAAAAAAGCAAATAGCACTCTACAAAGCCTAGACATTAAATGTATTACAATATATTTGTCCCTCATAAGCTGCTGTACAGTTGGCAAAAATGTTATATTAGATACTTTTCAACATAATTCCTGTTATATTAATGAATGAGAATCAAAAAGTGCTGGAGCTTTTACATCTGCAGTTGTACAACATTCATTTGTATTTGTGTGAAGCATTTATAACAGCAGGATATTGACTTTGAATCATTGAAACGGCAAACTATATACTACCAAAAAATGCAAGATGCAGTATATACTGCGTACTGTGATTAGCCGCAGTATGTAAGAATGACACACGAGAGTTTGCTAGACCATAGCTGAATCTTCTTCTGCTTTTTTTTTTCCTTTGGGGGGTGGCAACAATCGTATAAGCATTACTGCCACCTGCTGCGCTAAAGTATGGGCCAGAGAAACTACTCCATAACACAAAAACTATGTTAAACATATTTTGTTCAGCCCTACTACACATTCCTTCTACTGGCAGGTGGTCTGGCTTATGAATCCTTTTCCTCATAACATCCCCAGCCTCTCTCTTCCCATTGTCCAATTCATTTCACTTTTCTATCTGAGTTAAGGCATTACAAGTCTTCAATAAATATAGTTAAAATGTGTTCAGACAGGCTCTGTAGAGTTGCTTACTTATTTTTTCCCACTTCAGTGTTGTTTAATAAAGATCGTTTAGGAATCAGATAAATTCTAACTAAATGTGAGTTTTGATTCAGTGCAAGGAAAGCAGACACCAGATTGTTTATTTTTTTGGGGGGGGGCTGTTGGAAAATAAAAGAGCAAATACTGTCATAGTCTTCTTGTCATGTAAGCTCAATTTTTTTGTTAATTGGTTTTACTTTTCAGATGTTCATTGGCATTAACATTTAAATATGAGGGTTTGAGACTTTTTGGGTTTTATCAAACATGCAATTTAATATTTTTATTTTTATGGACACTAGTGTAAGTCATATATCTAGAGAAACCATTAATTAGCAAATCAAATGAAATGTTGTGACAATGATTTCATAATGACAAAGTTCTGAAATTATTTTATGTGTGTCTTCAACACTGTAATCTGCAGCACGGTTTGATGGGGCTGCACCATCCTTGTATCTGTCTGATTCTTAAAAATGTGATATTTCAAGGACACTTAGATGGTTTTTCTTAAAACTTTGCAGAAAAGTCTTCCTTGACTCAAGGACTCAATAGATTTGGAGTTTGTAGATCAAAGTTCAAACTATGGAGTCCTCAGTTCATCTCTTCTTAGTTAATGTGTTATCTGGAGAACACTGTAAGGAATGATCTTCAGACTTTGCACAAATGTGTCTGATGATTATCTTTTCTTGCAGAAATTATATTCCAAAAACTCTTTGAGAATTTTTCCTTCAGCTTCCTTTTAGAGGAACTGATCAGTCTGTCTTTGACTCCACCAGTCTAACAGAACTTGTTACCATGGCTGACACCAAATAATGCTGCCACTCTGCATACCTTAACACCAGCTTCCAGTTGCAGGGAATTTTGGTACTTTTTTGGGTGCTACACACAAGTTTAGCTGTGTTTCTCATTCCACGAATGCACAAGCCTTTCAAGTAAAGGTAAGCAATCAGGCTTTCTAATGATTTAAAAATATAATACTGATTAGTTTAACTAAAGTGGAGATATAATCAACCAGAATAATGTTTTTAAACTTTGTTTTATTGATGGGATGGCATGGCAGTGCCTTTTCTTTTTCCTCTTTTCTTGAAAACAGCTGCCTCAAAAAGACATCAAGAAGACATGCTGTGTTTTAAATTACACTTTTGAAATGAATAAAAACCGCTGTTCCTTACAGAATAGTGACTATTGTTTGATCACTTGCGTATTTCACAAATTTGCAGCACATAGCACATTGGCACAAGCTCACCCTTTGTTTCTGCAGTGAAAGTCATTCTGGGAAATGTACAAAACCCAAAACCAGTGAAGTTGGCACGTTGTGTAAATCGTAAATAAAAACAGAATACAATGATTTACGAATCCTTTTCAACTTATATTCAATTGAATACACTGCAAAGACAAGATATTTAATGTTCAAACTGAGAAACTTTATTTTCTTTTCCAAATAATCATCAACTTAGAATTTAATGGCAGCAACACATTGCAAAAAAGTTGGCTCAGGGGCATTTTTACCACTGTGTTACATCGCCTTTCCTTTTAACAACACTCAGTAAATGTTTGGGAACTGAGGAGACCAATTTTTGAAGCTTTTCGGGTGGAATTCTTTCCCATTCTTGCTGGATGTACAGCTTAAGTTGTTCAACAGACCGGGGTCTCCGTTGTTGTATTTTACGCTTCATAATGCGCCACACATTTTCAATGGGGGACAGGTCTGGACTACAGGCAGGCCAGTCTAGTACCCGCACTCTTTTACTACGAAGCCACGCTGTTGTAACACGTGCAGGATGTGGCTTGGTATTGTCTTGCTGAAATAAGCAGGATCGTCCATGAAAAAGACGTTGCTTGGATGGCAACATGTGTTGCTCCAAAACCTGTATGTACCTTTCAGCATTAATGGTGCCTTCATAGATGTGTAAGTTACCCATGCCTTGGGCACTAATACACTCCCATACCATCACAGATGCTGGCTTTTGAACTTTGCGCCTATAACAGTCCGGCTGGTTCTTTTCCTCTTTGGTCCGGAGGACACGACGACCACACTTTCCAAAAACAATTTGAAATGTGGACTCGTCAGACCACAGAACACTTTCCCACTTTGCATCAGTCCATCTTAGATGAGCTCGGGCCCAGCGAAGCCGGCGGCGTTTCTGGGTGTTGTTGATAAATGGCTTTCGCTTTGCATAGTAGAGTTTTAACTTGCACTCACAGATGTAGCGACGAACCGTAGTTACTGACAGTGGTTTTCTGAAGTGTTCCTGAGCCCATGTGGTGATATCCTTTACACAGTGATGCCGGTTTTTGATGCAGTACCACCTGAGGGATCGAAGGTCACGGGCATTCAATGTTGGTTTTCGGCCTTGCCGCTTACGTGCAGTAATTTCTCCAGATTCTCTGAACCTTTTGATGATATTACGGACCGTAGATGATGAAATCCCTAAATTCCTTGCAATAGCTCGTTGAGAAATGTTGTTCTTAAACTGTTCGACAATTTGCTCACGCATTTGTTCACAAAGTGGTGACCCTCGCCCCATCCTTGTATGTGAATGACTGACCATTTCAGGGAAGCTGCTTTTATACCCAATCATGGCACCCACCTGTTCTCAATTAGCCTGTTCACCTGTGGGATGTTCCAAATAAGTGTTTGATGAGCATTCCTCAACTTTCTCAGTCTTTTTTGCCACTTGTGCCAGCTTTTTTGAAACATGTTGCAGGCATCAAATTCAAAATGAGCTAATATTTGCAAAAAATAACACAGTTTACCAGTTCGAACGTTAAGTATCTTGTCTTTGCTGTGTATTCAATTGAATATAGGTTCAAAGGGATTTGCAAATCATTGTATTCTGTTTTTAACCGGTTCAGGGTGTACCCCGCCTCTCGCCCAATGACAGCTGGGATAGGCTCCAGCCCCCCGCAACCCCGAAAGGGATAGTCGGTATAGAAAATGAATGAATGAATGTATTCTGTTTTTATTTACGATTGACACAACGTGCCAACTTCACTGGTTTTGGGTTTTGTAGAAAGTTAAAGTACATTGGTGAAACTACATGAAGACCCAATTAGAGAGTAACTTATGCATACTGCTAAATTGATCCAATTTGCACCCTGCATTGGTGACGTGTTGCTCTGACATCTGACCTTTTCCCATGAGGTCGCACTCCAATCAGAGAAAAACAGGAAGAACATTGCCTCTGACAGCAGTCGTTATGAGTGGCCTCATGGGAAATGGAGTGCTGGCAATCTAGAGTGGGGTATGAGTCACCATCTGTCTCCCTCACTCTGTCATTACATAAGCGCAGCACATGTGTGTTCGGGGTGTACATGTGTGTCAATATAAACCATGATTGTTTTCTTGTTATTTATCCTGCAGCTTCCTCACGGTGTGAATCTATTAAGTTTCGATGACAAGCAAATTGTGGGTTGACCTTGTGAGAAACGGGGAGAGTCTTAGATGTCACTTTGTCTTGTGTGTGCAGGTGATTTCAGGGGAAGTGTGTTGTGTATCAGTGCAGCTGCTGCTGCACGCACACATCCACACACACCTCAAGGCTGAGACTGTCCTACTGTGTCTTCACTCGGCACCATATTTAGGTATTCCAGGCACCGCTCACAGGGTATATTGACATTCCTGTCTCATTGCGTGCTCCATTGTGCATTCTGTCACAGCTACCTCCCCGTCCCCTCTCTCTCTTTCTCTCTCCATCTCTTTCTATGTGATTCTCTCACTTTACAGAGCATCAGACTTATTATCCTCACTCACACTCAGCTTTGAGCACAGCTAAACAACAAATCTGTCTAAACTGACGCAGACAGACACAAGAGCGCACATACAAAAGGAACAATTACTGTACTCAGCACCGTGAATGGTTGACAGATTTAGTAGCCTCATTTATGTGACCAGTTTACTGATTTTACTCTGCTGATGATGATGTCAGTCTCCCTGTGTTCAAAACTTAAAGGGATAGTTCAGGATTTTTGGAGTGGGGTTGTATGAGGTATGTGGCATGAGCCTGATGATTAGCCACAGTGACTGAGATCAGCTCTGCGTTTGTACAGAAATTGTCAGCTATATATTGCTGCAGATGGTGCTACAGGTCAGGTCAGGTTTCAGAGCATACACAGGGTAGACACTTTGCCATTCAGCATTCTTGATGAATCGTCTGTACCACCAACAACATTAACAGTACTTTATTTGTAGAGGTTTACATGTGGTGAAGTTAAAGGGTGCAAGGGTGAAAAGCTTATGTCCTGAGGCTCCAGAGGCAAGGGATGCCAACCCCTTCAGCTGCGATACCAACTGCTGTAACCAGCGGCAGTACCCCAGGAAGTCAGCTTGCATTTCCTCAGCTACCAAACCAACTTCCATGTGCTCGGGACTTGAATTGGCCTAGCTCCAACACCCAGCCCAAACCCTTATGGACTGAGCTAAACTGCCACCACAGACTTGGTCTATAAAAAAGCCTTAAAAACACTGTGGGGTGATTGTGTGCTATTTTCAAAACATTTACAACAACGTACTTCTCCACTACCAAGTCACTTTGTTAAGGCACTACTCTGCGACACAGCACAGCCAACATGTCTGCAGCCCGCAGTGCACTGATCAAACTATGGTTCATTTTGTTGAGCACCCTAATGTCATTACATCCCAATCAAAGATCAGCCAAATTTACAAATGTTTGAACATTATCCTGTGGGCAAAGCACACTTATTTTGACACTGTGTGTTATTGTAGCCAAGTCTACTGAGTGTTTTCATCAAGTAAGCTTATCATTAAATCCGTGGCTTCTGTCCTAACAAAAATAAACAAGTGGTATCAGCCAAAAATTACTGTGAAGAAAAAACTTTCATTCAGTTCAGGTATTTCTTTACTTAACTGTTAACACTGTGAGATAGGGCAGTTTTCCACATTTTCACTAATATCTACAAAAGTTTTCAACTGATATTGATGAAACTTTCAGGGAATGTTGATCATGGCACGCAACAGGTCTGATTAGATTTTGGTGCTGATCTAAACCAGATGTGAATCCAGTAATTTTTAAAGGATTTGTTAACAATGCCCAGTAGACCTGGTTTCCACATTTTCGACAGTAACTCTGCCTGAAATGCCTTGCTGGAGGTTTGTGCTTCTGATCACATCACTTTTTTACTTTGTTTTTCCACAATATCATGTAAATTCTGTTTATTTTCCTGAAATTCCTTACAGTTATCTCTTCATTATGAAAAGACTTAACTTTGCTATCCTGATAAAATATAAATTATAAGTTTAAATCTTAAAAGAACAAAAAAATGTACATTATCAGGAAAATAGTTGAAAATTCATAAATGAATGTATATCAAAGGCCGTCATCATAGACTCTTTGATACAATTTATTCCAGGAGCACAACTGCATCATGAAAACAGCTCTGTGGCCCATGATTGGTTAGGCCACTAGTTAAATGTCCCATGTCCTGGTGTGTTTCACCATTTATATCAAGTCTTGGTTGTCTTTTAAACAAGAATTTTATTCAAGTTGAATTGAAAAATGAAAAATGTCATCTCTGTAGAGGTTCAGATGCAGCTCTTTTTCTCTCCCCTTTGGAAACACTGGGATCTGAGTTGGCAGGGAGGCTACAGGAGGTTAAAGGAGGCTACGATTGTGCTGATTAGCTAATCGAATTATGCCCGAATGATGCCTACCTACGTCAAGCAGAAAACACACACATAAGCTCTATGTCTTTTACATAATAAACCTCAGGAAGAAAGAAACTGAGCGCTTTAAGGGGCACTTTCTTTTAAGTTGTTTAGAGTAGTTTTCTGTGAACAGAGAGTTTGGTAAAGGGTGTCAGGTTCTTTTGCTCCCTAAGCCCCTTCTAGAATTAAAGCAAAGAAAAACGCATTTTGCAGGACATGGGACCTTTAAGAACAATTTCCCTAGAATGCATAGCTTATTTTTATTTGACTCTTAGAAAGAGTTTTGGCTCTGTCTATTTCATTTCAGGGAGTTTGAGGCAAACTAATAAACACACTTCCTCCTCCAGTCCTTTTTATGAGCTGCTCTATTGTGTTTGCATCCCTGGAAAATCATATGCAAAGAAAAACAAAGCTGAAATTAAAAGTACATAAACAGACTAAAAACATGAATTGAAGAGGAGTAAAGTAGAAAGTAGGACTCATAAGCACACAGTTTACGATGTAAACAGACCGAGTTTCAACACAAACACACTCACTCATTTTGCACACCTTCAGGAGCTGAAAGCAGTGTAGCGCTCTGGCATCACACTGGCCTGTGATGTTGGTTTGTTTATGTGTGCCAGGGGAGTGATAACCTGCTACTGTAGCTAACATTTCTAAACAGCTCCAGCAGCAGCCCGGCTGAGAGAGTGAATGGGCAGAATTCAGCTGCTTGTTTGGCAGAGAGGAGACTTTAAAGCTGCTGCTGTCTCTGTCAGCTAGAAAACACCCAGGGGTTTATTTATTTTGACTGGTCTTCATCGTCATCCTGTGAATCACATCATACCTCTTAACTGCGGGTATCTCAGCTGTATTTCTTGACAGATGGTTAGTCTTTTCCTTTGAGTCACTTTGACTTGATATGAATAGAGAACTTTTTTCTTTTTCCCTTGCTTTTTTAGCTAAATCGCTGGAAAAGATTCAGAAACTTGATCTACTTTTGAAATGCCACCTTGAAGCAGATACAGAAATAAGGACATTTTGTTTTAAACTTAACATCACTGTATTTTTCAAACCCGCTACTCACTCTTTAGTTAACTGGGTTAGACAAAGAACAAGGGAGTGGGCCTCAATACAGATGCACAGTTTTAGGGGAATTGCAACTTTTCACACATTAAGCCCCTAAAATTTCCTTGAAAACTGTCAGGGCATTTTTGCAACAAAACTGTGTTATAACACCTGAAGCCTCTGTTGTCAGTGGGTAAGGCCATCTCTCTCCAGGTGGTGGCAGGACTAACAGCTAGTGAGAAGAGAGTTCATGTAAAAAATGAAAAAAAAAGAATGAAACTAGAAAGCTCTCAGAGAGTGCAGACCTCCGCCAAGCGCCACAGTTCCCCCATTTGTCATTTGCACCATAAATATTAGTCCCACATTTGTTTTGACTACATTGTTAGATTCCTTGACCATAATAACATACCATTGGCAACTGAATTCATGATGATATCAACATTAGTTCAGCAGTTATTCAAGAAAATCAAATTTTCCTTAATGGCGGTTTTCTTCTGGATCTAGCTCCCTAGCTTTTGAAGATGCAGCAAATCCGTTGGCACCTTCCAAATTCCACAATGCCTTGGCTATTTATTGGTGTTTGTTGCGTGTTTATAGCTTCATTTGTTCTCTTCCTATGATGAAAATTCCAAAGGTCCCCTATTTTTTCATATTCTGGATCATAGTATCCAGAATTATTCCTTTATCCGGATCAGTCTTTGATATACTGTAGAGCATGTTAGAAACTTGTCCTGTATATTTTTCCCAAGTGCCCTGACCATTATTTGTGGAGTTATATGCAGAAATGTCGAAAATGGCCCTATCTCCCAATGTTAAAGAATCCTTTAAAAAATTCCTGGATCCAGACGGAGATCCGGATCGCTTCCAAAATCTAATCATTTGTTCCTTATCCCAATCCGGATATTCCCTGTAAATTTCATCAATATCCGTCCATAACTGTTTGAGTAATGTTGCTAACTAACTAACAGACAGACAGACAAACAACCCTCCCAAAAACATAACCTCCTTGGCGGAGGTAACAAAAAATCTAGATGAAGTTTAAAGCAGCAGTAGGTAATATATATTTTGTGTCACTAGGCCAAAAAAATATGATTACCTGTTAACATCTTATGACTGAAGCCACATGAGAGATCATTCGACATCTGTGCCCCCTCCTTACTCTGTATTAATTCTTTAGAAAATCTAGTAAGGGACACTCTTTTTTTTGGCCAATCAGGGCTCAGTTCAGGACTGTGCTCTTATTGGAGGTGTATGTGCTTGTTGTGTTTAAATGAGCTTTAGTTGTTGTTTGGATCATACAGATAGTGTTAATTCTGTGAAGAACATGTGGTTTGTGGCTCATTTGTGGCTGCAAATATATTTAATTGGCATGATGCTAATGGCAGCTAAAGGCACACAGACAGTCTGGATTGGTTGTGCATAAGAAAAGGGCGTGGCTAGGAGGAAAACCATCGAAGGGAGGGTGGAGTAAAATTGCTTCCACTGCTGTCTCATTAGATTTAAGTGCCCCGGCTTTTAAATTTGTGAGGATAAATTTGTTATTAAGAGTCACCAATCAACCTAACAAACACATTTTTTGTTTATTGGTGGGAACAGAAGTACCCAGACAAAACCCACATATGCACAGGGAGAACATGCAAACTCCACACAGAAAGACCCTGTCAGACATGGGGAGTCAAACCAGCAACCTTCTTGCAGGGAGCTATAAGCCCTTACCTGCTGTGCCACCATGTAGTTTGTGGATGTAGATGATAGATGGATATTTGATATCTGCAATATTGGGTTATAAAATGTGTTATATAACACCACGAATGGGAAGCGTGGTTTACCAAGAGGACCACATTAAGTTTGTCCCAACAGCCAGAGGATCAAATTGTATAATGTGTAAAATATTCGTAAGCTTTACAATTATGGTGATTTATGGTGTCACAAAATGGACACATATATTTCACATATATCACAAGAAGTAACTGAATCAGTATCTATTAATCCAAACTCAAAAAAAACTTAATCAGCAAAACATTTTCAGCTATTTTTTTATTGCAACCCAGAAGGCATTTATTGGTTATACAAGTTTAATTTACTGACATTTTATTATATACTTTTACAAGTGCACTTAGCAATGCAAAAAAATTGTTTTCCAAATTTTACATTACGCTGTATTTTCCCTAACGTTATTTTTTATTTGTATTTTCCAGGTTATTTGATTCATTAATTACTTTCGTTGTTTGAGTTTTAACAAATACAACTAACATTCCATCAAAAATTGTTTTAGCTTAAATATCCTACAAACCAACATTTTAGCTTTAGTGTGACTCACTGAGATATGATGCAGTGATATATTTAATATGTTTTTATGTTTTAATGCTTCTAATGTATTTTTTATCTTTGGTTTCTGTTTTATTTTATTTCATTTTTTACTTGGGAGTCACTGTGTTAGCCCTTTGGTAAACTTTGTTGTTTTTGAAAATGTTTGATAATGTGGATTGGATTGGATGGCACAGTATTACTTTACACCAGGAATCATTAAATAGAATAATAGTTACAACAATCCACATGTGAAACTCTTAAAAACAACTTAGAATGAAATCATGCATATCGCATAAATTTTGCATACAAGGAATAAATTATAAAAACATTAAACACAACACAAAAGTTATTATATTACATCATTGTGTACTTTTACTCAGAGGGTTAATAAAGATGGTAAAATCTTTAAAAAATAGTGTGAAAATGACAAAAACTGAAGGGCATGACCTCACAGTATGTCAGATTTTAATCTTAAAATCCAAATGTAATTTAGTAATGCACATTCATAATTTCAGTGTTGCATTTATTTCTGCATGTCATCTTTTTACCCAGAGTCAGTGCTCATGTTTTCAGGTCTTATAAGAAGTTAACTAATCTGGCTGACATTTCAAGGGGCTGATACCTGCACATGTTAGCATACACGCACTCACTCACACAACTACACTGGCTGACTAAACTACGTTAAGCGATTCAGCATTGATCAGAACCCCGGAGAGTGCACCTCTTAGCTCTTTTATTAATAATTGATACAGGCCAGGAGAGCACTGGGGCGCTCATCTTTGCTTAGCATATTAAGGCAGGAACCTTTTCCTTCAGGCTCAGAGGCAGGAGCCACTTATGGGAGCTTTGCAGAGACTCGCATGCTGATGACTTTTAGCAGAGCGGGGAGTCAGCAGACTTTATTTAGATGATGGAGACATTAAGACATGGCTGTAAGCTGGCTGTCCAAAGTCATAATGAGTTGAAAGCCAATAATTTGGTGAAGTCAGCTGAATCCCCAAGAGACATGTTGGCTCTATTGTCGTATTTGTCATTGCATTTACTACACAGTAATCAGTCCCGATGAGAGCGGGGCAGGGCTTTCTCATTGACATGCATTGAAAAGTGCTCATCTCTGCATGTTCTGTCAGGAATGTTAGTCTGCTTGTTTTTATATGTCCCTTTAGTGACGTGATTTCCAAAGTTTGGGGGCCAGACATTCTGACAAGACATTGTTGATAAAGAAGGTTACACCTCGTCAGTCATGTTGAAATAGCACTGATATCACAAAAGTGATGTGGAGCAGATGATGGCGGTCTGTAAAATATTTTTGTGATTGGTGTGGCATTAGTAGAGACATCTTCTCCGCGTGTCAGCAGCTGAACTCACTTTAATTTCACTCAGTTTTGGTACCTGGCACTTTGCTCTCAGTTACATTATACATCAGTAGTACCTCCATAATGTAGGCAGGATCGTCATGTCACTATTGTTTTCCTTGATGTGTGGAGGTCATTTAATGTTAATGAGTAATAAAAACAGGCTGTATACTATAAATGGATTTTATTTGATTTGATAAACTTTATAAGAAAGTTTAATGGATTAAAGCTCTTTTTTTAAAGGCTTCAGTCAAGATATTCTTTGAACTGGCATTAACAATGAACAAAAAGAAATTGTGATACATATCAATATTGATAAATATGTGAAAATAAATCATAATCATATTTCCCAACCCTAGGTGAAGCACTTCTCAACTCCCCCCACCCCTGTTACTTAAATAAAAAAAATGAATAAAAAACTTTTTCAACAAAAGGGCCCTTAAAAACTTGTAATTACAGAACAATTAGCCCCCATGAGGGAGAAATGCTGCTAAAAAATGACTTCCTGGTGTGCCATGAGTGACGCAAAAAGCATGTATGAATTTGAACAGATTTTCTGTCTTCTTACAGAATTTATCCATGTAATCAAAATATGGTTAACTGTTTAGTGAAGACGAGGGATAGAAATTGATTTTATTGATACCAATGCCTTCAATGATTCTGCATATCAGTCCAATACTTTAACAATTCCTCTATCGATTCCTGTTGATTTTCTGATTGAAAAAGTTCACCCACACTGGTTTTCAGAGGTAAAAGTGTCAAAAAGTTGCTGATATTCAATGCCGTGCTGCATAGATAAATTCATCTGCAAGTTGCTTGTGTTTCCACTTATTGAAAGTTGTGCATAAAGTGTCTTTTTGTCAAAAATTAAGCCATGATTTTGACCACTTCTGCCCCCTTCCCCATGAGTTTTGACTTCTTTCTTGTCATTCCGAGTGACTGCCTCTGATTAGAGCATGACATTCCTAGTTTGTCAAGTATGCAGAGCAAAGCTCTATTTCTAAGTTATTGCATTCACAAGAAAAGGATGACCACGAGGCTCTGTGAACTTGAACCCACTTTCTATCTGGGAATCTATTTTGTGATGTCACCAGACACAAACTGTTTTGGATCACTGTCAACTCTCCTGTGAGAATACTGGAGGAAAAGCAAATAACATAAAAAAGAAAAGCTTTAAACACTTAATCTCACCTTTATTTGTATCAACTGTGTCTTTGATGTACAACCATAATGATAATAATAAAAAAAACTCCAGTGTTACACAATGAAACAAGTGCATGGATGCTTCTCAGTTTTTAGAAATTCTAGAAATATAGAAATTCATAGTAATTGATCTTGAAAGGTGTGCATCGCTTTCCCATTTAGAGAGTGACATCAGGGCCTGAAGTCATATTTTTTTTTTTACCCGTAGCCATTTAATGCAAGCTTGCACGCCAGTAATGTAATATTGCAGAGCAAAATACAAGCTTTCCTTTTTTTGAGCCATGGTAGTTTTAGCACCTACGTCAATACATTCAACATGTTGATTATGTGTTTGTATCACAGCAGCCTGTTTTATTTGACAAAAATCTTAAAAATTATGAAAATAGTTTGAGGAGTTGCTCCTGAAGCAGCTGTGGTACAGTTTTAGCTCTTGAATTAAACTGAAACACTAACTAATTTTTCCTCTTCTTTTACAGAATCAGATTTACCCATTTAGTTTCTGTTTAGTTACGATGAAGAAAGGCAATAGCTCTTACATGTTGAGTCCATTTTGAAAACAGTGGTGCGATTTTTGTAAACATATATCATACTATATCATAAATATGCAAATACACTTCACATTGAATGTGAGTGAAAAGGCCGTTTTGTGCCGGTGTATGAAGGTTCTGAGAGTCTACAGGTTGAGAACCATCTGTGTGAGTGGTCCTCTATCTCTGTCTAAAACTTCAAATTATCTTTTTTTTTTTGCGTAAATGCAACCCAAGCAGAGCACGGACTGGCATGAAACAGTTATGTGTTGTCTCAGCAAACTGTCAAAGATAATAAATAGCCTGGTGATGTCATCTGGGTGCTGTGATTGAATCCATTCAAAACTATGTCACTATGATAGAAAGGGACTCTCTACATTTTGTGTCAGTTAATTGTGTCTCTCTAAAGGCATCGTTTCCCTGAGTGATGGAGAGCCGCAGACAAAGGCTGCCCTCAGAGCACAGCTGCTGCCCATATTATAGACTCATCAGTAAGAAAACAAAGAGCTCACAGCCCTGCAGGAGTCATTGTGTCCCCCCCGAAACAACTAAACAAATCCTCACATGTCCCAGTTGTATTCTGACTCGGCTGTGAGCGCGCTCTGGCCTCATATACATGCACACTCATAAGCACCCTCTCTTGCATAGTATGTGGGGGAGGAAGAGGAGGTGTCGAGCACACAGTGGGATCTAGGAAAAGATTGTTCTGTTCTTGTAGATGTGTGTGGGAGGACACTGTGGAGTGGGGTCATCTGGGACTGAGGATGCTCAGGGAATTAATGGAATACTGACTCGGGTTTCAATTTCAATGCAAATGTTTGGAAAGGTGAGCTCACAGAGACAACAGAAGAGGAGCAGAGAGTGCAGTGTGTGTGTGTTTACAGGGTTGTTAAGAGGCCTGGGTATGTTGAATATGATTGGTTGACCATAATGATCTAGGAGGGCGGGAACTGGTGGGATCATTATGGCTGCTAGCGAATGACCTGAAGAAGGTCAGCACACATAAGCATTGAGCAGCATGCACACTATAGCTTAGCCATATGCCCCACAAGTTACATCACTGCATTCATGTGCCCTTTGTGGTTATAGTATCACAGCATTACCAAATTAGACAGAGAGTAATTATGGTTTTACTAAAGGTTATGATGCGACACTAATATGGGTCTATTCTTAAAAGGGTTGAAACAGAGGGGTTTATATCAGTGCCAAAATCCAATATCTGAGTAACTCCAAAATTTTTTCTCCTCACATCTGGATATAATGTCAAGTTGTTTAAAAGGAGTGAAATATGAGACTTCTGAATATCATAATTTTTTACTGTCTCTAAATCAGCCTCTAAACCAGGGGTGTCCAAACTTTTTAAAGTGACCTGCCATACCTCACTTTTAGTATATTTAAGTTCACGTTTTAGGGTTTAAGGGTGGATTTCCACCTGTCAAGGGGCTCTGGAAGGTCTGGGCTGTCACTGGGTTCACCCCCAAGTCAGGGTGAGGATGACATTCTGAGAGATGGACACTGATGGATATTCTGAGACACTGATGACTTAATTTCACCACCAGACACAAAAAAGAGTAAACTGCAAGAATGTGCCTATATTAGGAGGAGTGTTGGTGCTTAAAGATGGATATTGCAGCATACTTTGTAAATAGGACCTTGTGATAAAGCAAATACAGCAGAAAATGTACCCGATTGATGGTAGTATCTGCTGCTGTAAGCTAAACACCTTTATACATTCAATTGATTAGAGGGCCAATTCAAAATGGACCACGGGCCACATTTGGCCCCCTGGGCCATAGTTTGGACACCCCTGCCCTAAACTGACAGTCAAGACCACTAAAAAGTCTTTCATAGAAGAGGTAGAGCATTAAATAAAGTTTGAAAGAAGTTAAAACTGCAGCTGTTTCACCATCAGTATAGTTTGTTCATAGCCTGACATTAGCTTTATCTTTTTAATATTGTGTTAATCCTCAAAAAATATGAATGCTGTTTCAAATTGTGCATCATTTTGATGAAAAAAAAGCTTATTAACAGAATATTAGTAATAAACCAAAAGAACCAACTGGGGAAAACGCACACAACAAAAACAAAGCCTTTTTGAAACAGGCACTCTGCAAACCTCTGGGCAGGCCTACAAATTTACATAATTCCTGCACCACTTTTTTGATACCAGTTCATGCCCCACACGAATGCAAACCTGTATATTATCACATATTCAAAGGCTGTTGCTCACTTTCCATTCATTCATAACAACCTCGTATCTCTCTTTTTCAGGTCTCTGCAGCCTGTCCTGTGTAGAACACAGCATATGCACGCTCTATATAAATGTCTGCCCTGCTTTCATAAATTCCCGAGGGTGACTCTCACAGGCTCATTTACATAATGGAATAGAACAGACTCATTGGGGTTTGTGACTCTGCAGAAATGTGCTCCAAATTTTCAATTTCATAAAACACACTGTGGTGGCTCGGCAAGCTGTGTCTCAACACTTTGATATGACTCCGCTGTGCAGATCCATCATAACGTCTGCCCTCCTCCACTTCTGATTTTATTTGTGTGATTGTTAGCAGTAGCAAATTATGGGGGGGCAAATGAGAAAAGGATCATAGGAGAATATGAAGGAGATGGCAGATGATGAGAAAATGTGACTGTAACTGGGGAGAGACTGCAGAGTCACAGTCAAGGTCAGGAAAAAAGATAGAAAACATGATTTGGCTGACTGGAGAATTTGGATAGTGTGGTACAAGAGCGCTTTCTAACTGTAGAGTGTATCTCAGTGGGATTGTTTGGAGCTGTGCAGTGAATGATCACAGCCTCATAGTTTCATTGTTGTGGCCAAATGGAACTTTTAAAGGGAGGATGTTGATTGTGTTGATAGGTAAGCAAACCTCACGGGCTACACACAAGATGTTTTTAATCTTATCAGAATTTCAAAACTGGGGAAAATCATAGACAAAGGACATTTTCCCCTGAATTTTAAAATTTAAGACCCCTTTTTAACAATGTTAAGTGTGAAAAGTTCTCAGTGCACTGCATTTTAGGGCATGTTCATTTACATTTTCTATCTAGAGGGTGCACAATCCTGGGGCAAAGCCATGTTCAGAATTCAGTGAGAGATATTAATTTGCATTGGGGAGTGTTTTGGGTGTAACATGAATCAAACCATCAGTGTCAGTTCTCATTACCTTTAAAACTGGTGTGCTCCTGTGTAATTTACATAGTAGATTTCAATGTTTGGTCTGAACTCTTGTCAACATGAGCCAAAATCCATCCTCCCACAGATAAAATCGGCAGTTTCTAGTTCATCATAACATCATAACCTCTCACGGTCATGTTATCTGAGTTGTCAGGGAGACTGCCAGTATGCTACAGGCATACTGGCATGGCTTGTCATGGAAAGTTGTTTCAAATATCATTGTATGCTGTCTTATGGTCCTTGAAGTCACACATTTTGTCCTACCATGTGACCTGGCATGTGTGAAAAACACTGCACAGGCTGTTTTCTTGTCTGTTTTTGTGCCTAGGTGTTTAAACATGTACTAGAGAGTGTGCAAGGAGGAGGAAGCCTGAAAACAGAGACACATCATCTCTCAGCCCTGTTTCAGAAAATTCACCGACAAGCAAAATAAGTTGTGTTTATATTTTTTAAGCTGTGGAAGTAAGCAGCATATGTTTGGCAAAGTGTCCCCATCTCTCATTGCCTGTAGTTGGTATTACATAATAGGCAGCCACACCTCAAAATTAAATGTCTGATATTCAGGATCTGAGATTGGGGTTCTCTGACTTAATTAGAAGCAGTAACATAATTGTGTTGACACCAAACACAAGTTGCAATTCCACCTCCCACTGCACATAAGACATTGCAGCACAAAATTGCATTCATGAGCAAGGGATGGACATGAGGATCTCTGACCTTGACTTTTGACCTAAAAACTTGAAGATCTTAACAGTTTGTCCTCAAGTCAGAGAGAAAATGTTTGTGACATTTGAAGAAAACCCCCTAAAGTGCTCCTGAGGTATTGAATTCACAAGAATAGGATGGACGGTAATATAAGTTTGTGCCACCCTTGCTGGTGTAAAAAAAATTACACTGCAAGGAGAAAAAATGAAAACTTCAAGTCTAAAAAATCTTCCTGGTCTGTTCTGTAGCTTTTTCCCCCTGTACATAATGTTTATTCTTCTGTCCTATAGGCCTTCCTCATAAATGATTTTAAACTGATCGGTAATCCATACTGTTATACTGGGCGACACCTCCTCATTTACCAAAATAATTGTTCAGTTAAATCCACAATCCTGCTACCATAAATATTCATTTAAATCTAAACCACTACCAGAAGAGAAAAACTTCTCAGTTCTCTCCTGCACATAGAACTACAGAGTTGTTCCTCAAAAATGAAAGACCATACAGTATTCAGAAGCTTTTTAAAGATTGATGTCTTCAATACAGGGAAACAGTCCTGGAGCTCAGAGTAACAGACAACGTCAAAGGCAGCATCAAGCCCAGCTGTATCAGCTCTTTCATGGGATTTGTTGATATTAATATTGAAAACGCAGAAAATTGCTTGTGTTGATTGATTGATATTTAATGATCGGACATAAATGGAGGAGACAAATGTGATCTGCACCTTGTGAAATCTAAAAACATTTCATATAGCTATTTTCAATCACTTTTCAGTTTGTTCATTTTTTTTTTCCTATGGTTGAGGTCATTTAGTTGTATACCAGAGGAACCTGTTTTCTTTCAGAATAAAAACAGGATTTTACATGAAAATGAAGCTAAGTATGCTTAGCTCAACACTGGGAAAATCACAAAGCAGACAAGATCAATAAGAAGATTTTCTTGAATAAACATCTACAGTAAGTGTCACTGTAAATCCAACTATGTTAATTCAGAAAGCAACTTGAATAAATATCCTGAAAGACGTGAACTGCTGTCTCATTATTTTTGGATCATAAGACTTCGGAGAGTCCTTCTGTACATACTGTCCTTCATATTTCACAGAGTGAAACAGTTTTGAACACTGTCACAGCCTACACAATTTTTTTGTCCGTTATGATAGTCATTGTGTCAGATGATCATACAACCATGAAATCATGCATTGACTTATCCAACAGACATGACTGTTGTACCCAACTCCACATTAAAAGCAATTTGTACACAGCAAGCAGTGTTTCTCAATAACTGTGCCCCCCTGCTGCTCCGCCCACCACCCATGAGGACACTCAAAGTGTAACATAAAAAATCAATAGTTCTTGTTTGCCATTTTTATTTTAGTTTTTTTTTTTTTTTTTTACATAAATTAGTTATAATTTAAATTTTAACCCAACCATATCTTAAAAGGTAAAACCTCAAAGTGGTAGCTCATGTACTTAACTCTTTCAAGACTCAAGAGTTTTTTCACATTTAACACAATGAGCTAAACAAAGCCAAAAAGCGCCTTTGACATGGAAAATATCCAATCACAGTGTAGAATTTTATATTTTCAACTGGGGTGGCCAATCAAAATTCCAGGGGTTACTGACCCCAATTTGGCAACTTTAGGCCCCCCCCATATGTAGATACCTACACCTAATGGGGTTAACATTGCTGGTGGTGCAGACAAGTCATCAGGAATGATGAAGGCGAACTGCTGACCCGACATGTGCTCCCAAAACCTGACCTGAACTTTATCCATGCCCTGATTGGTTGGGATCCTTAATGTGAAAGAACAAACTGCAGAAGGCAGAGCATAACTGAAGAACGGAAACATTAGACTTTCTGTCAGGAGGTCATGACCATTATGAATTTGAGGCTGAATGTTATCATTTGACACCCCTAGCAGAAAAGTATCCCAACTTTCCCTTACAAATTTGAAAATGTATTTTTGCATAATTCAAAAACAGCTTAATTTTTCCTTTTTGTTCAAGAATGATCCTTTACAGCTAATTCTTCCTCTTGTACCCTGACATGTAACCATATTTTAGATATGAACTTCCCCCTGTTCTTGGAAGATTAATGTGAAAATGCTCTGAGCTCTCACATCCTGTACAGCGGGCCTCAGACTGCTGGGAGACATAGACAATCAATTATTGAAGGCTGATATGGGTTATCTATTATTGCTGTGCATGGACAAAAAAAAAGACAGTCGGTGAGAATTTTTCTCATATAGCAGGCTGTGCGTTGAGTGGGTGACAGTTATTAGTGCTGAGAGGACACATATACTTGATGAGGCTGAAGTGTAGTATTAGCCTTTATTACATGGAGCGTGTGTTCACAAGTGGAGCAGAGTGCACCAAGAGTTCCTGTGTTCTCTCCTCCTCACAATGGAAGCAGCAGAGTGGAAAATCTCTGGATTATGAAGAACCTGACCCAGGGACATGCACACACACACGCTTGCAGCTTCACACATGCTCCACTCACCCCCATTTATGTAAAACTCGGCTGTGTGTGTGCACCTTTGCTACACACACATTGTAATGATCATAGGTATTGCAGGTATTGCAGCGTTACTATTATGGGAGACGGCTGATGCCCCTAAGCTCCTCTCTCCTCCCTCCTGCTCGTCTCTCATCCTCTCATATATCAACTCCCCTCTAAGCGGTGCTGAGCCGGGCCCCGAGGCTAGCTCTCTTCCAGCCAATGATGCTATTAGATGGTCCATTTTGTCATAGATGGCTGTGTTTCTGTTCAGATGAACATTAGGCGTGAGGAAAGAATACACTCTTATTCACCTTTCTCTTTCCCATTATTCCTGTTGTTCCAAGCTTTAAATGTGTGTCCACAAGGGGGATACCTGTTAACGTGTTACACAAGGCGTGGATCGATGTTATGAGAAGACAAGGGAGGTGGTTCAAGTGGGCCCTTGAGTTGTATAAGGAAGCAGGTAATGGTCCGCTGTCATTTTCCTGTGAAGGCTCTTGGAGTGGAAGACATGGCCTAGATTAATGGACCTGTCACTGCTTGGTATGAACATATGCTTCAAGTTCACCTGAGAGACATGCATAGACTTTTAGAACAGTTCAAGACCGTTTTAACAGGTAAATATAAAATCACTATCATTATCATTATTTCACTTTCTTTTATTTCCTGCTATTGTGGAAGCAGTTGGCAATAAGATTATAGCAACAAATTCTGTGCTGTGATTTGGTTAAGTAGGTTTTGGGCATTTTGGTCCCAGTACAATTGGTAATGGTTTCTGTACTGATCTCAAGTAAGCAAACACTTATGGGGCTTTCCATTTGTGGTCTCTGCTCAACTTGGCTCGGTTCTGCAATGTTTGGATACCACGCATTCTGCTGTCCATTACATTATAGGCTACAGGGAAGTGTAGGCAGGACTGTCATAGCAGGGCTTCTTGAAATTATGGTGGCATCCTAACAAAAGAGAGCAGGAAACAAAGGCGATAGAGCTGCCAGCTCTTTGTGGTTTTTTGTAACAGTTAGGAGATTAATTTTGTTCTAAAGATGGTTGCAAGCAGCAAAACAACATGCTGTTTAAGCTGATGAGAGTTTGAAAAGTCGTACAACATCCCTGAGCCGAAAGCATTCTATTTACTTCCCACTCGATCCACCTCCCTGGTCAATACCCCTGACTCATGGCATTACTCTAACCTTTCAGGGGTCAGCTGTGTCTCCATGTCATGTGTGGTCCAGGCAATATTTGCTTGGAACCCCACTGGAGGTGATATGAAGAACTGTACAGCGAACTGTACAACCAAACCAACCAGGAAATTTGAGCCAAGTTGAGTTAAGTGTTTTTATAGTTTCATCTTTTGGCCCTTGAACCTCTTGCCTTTGTATCTCACAGTTTTATACTTGACATGTGTTGTTATCAACTGACAATCATTCTACCAATAGACAGCTTACAGTCACATGACCAAAATGGTGGGCTGGATGGCAAAAAGAGTGTTAGCTAGCATTGACCACTGGAGGAACTGTGGCACAGGGTTTTTTAACTTAATCTCTACAGAATAACATATGTTTCCAACCCTTGAAAACTGCTGAAAAACTGAGCTAAACTATAAGTTACTTTGGACCCTTTTTTACTTACAGTGATAGTAAAAAATCCCCCCATTAGGGTTGTTGTACACCAGTTGTGATTTACGCATGAATAATTCACTTGTCAGTTTTTATTTCAGTTATTTTTTTTATCTATAGCTAGTAAATGCAAGCTTACACGCCAGTGAAATACTTTTGCAGGGGGGAAATCATGGCTTATTTATTCAGACAGTGGTCCCTTTTTCTACAGATATCATGTCCGGCAAGCCCACATCTGACCAGGTTGTTGGTCTGTGCGTCACAGCTAAAACATTTAACATGGCAGACTTGTTTGTGTTTGTTTCACAGGTCCCTACTTTATTTAACAACAGGCTGAAAAAATAGGATAGGATAATAAATTTAAAGATAATGTATGGGGAAAAAGGTAACATATGTTCCCACATTGCTGTGCAGTAACAAATGTTCAATCCAATCCAATCCACTTTATTTGTATAGCACATTTAAACAACAAAAACGTCTCCAAAGTGCTGTACATAGAATCAATAAAACAAACATTTCAAAATAACAATAAGCAATTCATTCATTGTAAACATACACAGCACAACATACAGGGTGGATTAGATGTTTTCCAGTCAATGTATGTGTGTGTTTTTTGTGCCTCACACAGTATCAGGGAGGAACATGCTGAAGACCTGGTATTTAACTGAGCTGCAGTGTTAATATCTCATCTGTCTATGTCACAGATCACTCTGTATTGCTACTTTTATTTATCCTTTCCTTACACCAAATTCTGACACCACCAAATGCTGCTTCAAGATTTGATGTGTTGTGTGGTGTTGTGTTCATACATGGCCCTCTGGGTGGTTATTTCATGAGCTGTTGCCTTTCTATCATCTTGGACCACTCAGGCCATTCTCCTCTGCCTCCAGGCATCAGCACAACACTTCCCCCCAGAGAACTGCACCTCACTGGATATTTTCTTTTTTGGACCATGCTCTGTAAAACCTAGAGATAGTTGCACATGGAAGTCCTAGTAGATAAGCAGTTTCTGAAATACTGAGGTCAGTTCATATGACAAGAACAACAATGCCAAATTCAAAGTGACTTGCATCACTTTTCTTTCCCATCTTAAACAAAAGAAGGATGGTTTGACCATGTCTACATGTCTAAATACAATAAGTTACTGCAATGGCATGGCTTATTAGGTATTTGTGTTAAGTAGCAGTTGAACATGTGTACCTAATCAAATGGCTGGTGAGTGAATACGTGAAAGGAACATACAGGACAAGAGCCTGCAATGTACTGGTCAGGACTTTTCCAAGGCATTTTCAAGACTCACGGTCACAAAAATGTAGTTAGTGTGTGACATGCTAACTTATAGCCTTGGCAGTAATGCTAAGGAAAATCTGCTAGTGTCCTAGTAAGCCAGTCTTGGTAATATGGGGTGTTTATATATTTAGAGTGTCACATTATTCATCATAAATATACATAAAAAAGAACCATACAATTTTTAAAGCACTGTGCGCACAACACAGGTTCTGTCAAAACCCAGCAGGTTACCATTCATACTCCAGAAAGAGGAGGGCTTTAGCACCCATTCAGGCAAAATTGCTGTGATTTTAAAATACTATAATTTAATTCAGTCCTGTTTTTACCACCTGTGTTTTCATTTTCCACAGCAGCACTGTTCTCTCCTCATAGCCTGATTTTTTTACAGTGGTCAGGGATACACACAAAGTATGCCTTGGGGTGCATTACTCGGTCATGATGATGTTCTTCCAAGCCATCCTTATAATTCAGAGTAAACTTGATGCTTTTGCTCTGTTTTGCTCCAACTGATTCTCTCTATCTCTCTGTTAGACAGAGCTGCATTTCTTTTTTTTTTCTGGCGGCAGCAATCAGATTAAGAAGTAAACAAGCTAGTAATTGTCTGCAATGAAATATTCAAATCATAGGGCTGTTTACTGAAAGGATACTCACCCTGGAATTTGACGAATTAACCTCCCATGATGATAATTTGTCATTGCAAGCAGCATCTTTCTCTTGATGACTCCCTCTCTTTTACCTCATCCCACCTTTGCATTTAATACTTTGTGTGAAACATGAATACCCTGCTCTTCAGTTTTCCTCATAGTGTATTCAATAGTAATATGTTACAGAAAACCAACAGAAACAAGACTAAAGACTGATCTAATGTCAAACCAAGGTGCTTTGTAGATCACAGTGTCATCTGCGTAGAGTGTGTGCCAAAGCATGTATCCCATCTTTGTCTTAATCCTTTCATCCCACAGTATATGTGTGTACAAGCACCCATATATGCTTGTGTGCCTCTGTGATCTTGCTTTTGGTCTAAGCACAGCATTGCAGAGCACAAGCTGCATACTAACCCAATCATTAAGACATAAATGAGAACATCAGAATCTATCTGCAGTCTCGCACACAGCAGTCCCGAGAGGGAGAGGTGATGGGAGGGAGAAGGAAAGAGGGAGGCAAGGAGGTTGGGGGAGGGCTGACCAATTTATCTCCAGTCCCTTCCTCTTCCTTCTTTCTAATGTTTGCATCTCCCCATTTCTCTCTCTCTCTCGCCCTCTCTCTTTCCCTCTTCCTTCCTTTCCCTGATTGGTAGAAGAGAAGGCAAGGGCAGAATGTGGCTTGCTGGAATTTATCAGACTCAGACTCGCTGCTTGTAGTTTTTTGGTCTAATTGAGGGCAGCAAAGCGGCTACGTCTCCGGCTTGGCCCAAACGATGTGACCCCATCGGATTCTACACTTCCCTTCTAATTTTGTCCTGCATTTCAAACGGCTGCCAATCCTGACCCACTTTCCCACCCATATGTGCTATTCAATAAGACAACATGCGAGAGGAAATGAAAGGAAGTGAAGCCATGGTGGAAAGGGAGCTAGTTATAAAGCAGTTTCATATGCCACCTACAGTACATATGCTCGTTCAAAAAGTAAAATATGTACTTAGGGGCACTTTTATTATTTTGTCAGACCCAGGTAACAACCAATCCAGGGCCCTTTTGTTTTAATTAGAAGCAATGATAGCACAAGGTCAAAACAGTTTGAGGCTTTTGAGGGGTTCCTAAAGTGCAGAGACACAGTGATCTTGAATAATAGTTTCAATAAGAGAGAGAGAGGGAGAGAGAGCATGGTCTGATTTGCACAAACAAGTTAATAACATTTGGCAAAGTGAAAGAAAATGGATACTCTTTCCCGTCTTCAGATGATGCAAATGTAAATTAGAGATTAAAGTAGTGTGCAGGTTATAAAAAAAAAAAAAAAAAGCAAATCAGAGATATTTTTAAGAAGTGAGCAGCATCTAATTGTACAAAGACTATGGCAACATTGACTAGAGCCAACAAAACAATAAAGTAAATAGTTAAGACTATTATCACCTATGATTTACATTGAAGAATACATGGTCACTGTCTCAGTAATTCATCCTTTGTTGGCTTTCTAGTTGGTTAACTTACAAACCAATCAGAATCAGAGAATCCCCACGCAAAGCAGGAGGTGTTGGAGTACCTAGTCAAACACATTCTGAGTAGGCAGAGACTAAATTAATGCGGTTGTGTTTTATTCTTTATCAATTTGAAACAGTCATAAAGATTTAGATTTTTCTTAATACACTGTTGTTTTGTCTTTATTTTTTCACTTAAGGAAAAAAGTATTAAAATGAATACATTTGAATAAAATAAAGTGAGTAATTTTCAGTTGTTTCAATGGGAGAGGGCCCAGCAACAAATTTTGTCTCCCACAGTAAGAGTAACCAAGGTGGACGGGGCTTAACAGAGGATCACTTCCTGATAAGGGTGGGGCTTGACAAAGGGTCAGGTGATGTTAAGGTAGGTGGTTTAAAGATAAATGTGACAGTATGAAGAAAGTTGCTAGCATCTTGGTTAAAAACAGAGCACCATATCTTAATAGGTGGGCAATACCAGAATATAGAAATATAGAAATATGAGTAGTGGAACGAGCCTCTGATTCAACCCACTTGCCACAGTGTTTATTCAATATATTAGAACAAGTGAAGGAACTTTTCTGTGGTTTTGTTTCAGACCAAAGGGAGAAAGCACAGTGTAAATTGTTCACATTATTTGACAACACTGAATTCTTGTGTAATAATCTTAATAAAACAAGAAAATACCATTCATTACTTAGAGTGTCAGCATTTGTTCTAACCTTAATAAATTGCACAAATAAGTTGCACCTTGAAAAGTAGAGGTGATTGGCTTCCTTCACTTCTTGCTGCTAACTTATCAGTGTAAGTTAGAGAGTGTGCAGGAGTTTTCTTGCAATATTTATATCCAAAAGTGAGCACAGTGTCCTAACTGAAGAAATTATTCAGTATCATTATATCAGATAGGGCTGTCGCAATATACTGTTATGGGCCATCTTTATTATCTATTATTTAATAGAGTAATACTTTGTAACACCAATAATTTTGTTCTAATATTTTTCATTTTTCAAATACAGTGTTTCTTGGTTTTGATGGTTTGATTATCTCCCACTTTGTACAGTGTTAGAAGGTGCACTGATCATATCCTGAGCTCATGCATGTGGGTTTGCTGTAAATTTAGAGTACACCTATTTTGAGGTCTGAAAATCTGGTCACTCTATTCTTGGAGCCTGAAGTCCTTAGCTATTGCTTACTTTACCTAATGATTGAGCCGCCTATGCGTGCAGTTGTTGTGCCCTAATGTATGAATCAGTTGATTTGTGCTTGTAATAATGACAGTAGACTGCCACCAGAGGTCCCAGTGCAGACTAAGATTGAAGGGAAAGTGAAGAGAGTGACAGGAGGAGACATGTTGAGAAACTGAGGGGTAGGTGACAGAAGTAAATGACTGAGAGAGGTCAAAACAGGCACTAATGACCTCTCTGGTTCTATGGACACTCTGATGGGTTTCCCACAGGGACAGTGGCATACTTCCCTGTGGGAATGGCAAGCTTGTATTGATCCATGCTTTGTTTGCCTCACATTGTATGACACTTCAAACTGCTACAGCTGAGGAGGGCTTGAGTTCAGTGTAGTGTCCAAATCTGTGAATGTTTATATCAACCTGCTGTGAATCATTTAGTGCACAGAAGAGAAAAGCATCACAACATGAATCATTGCCACTGAGTTTGCACCTCCTTCTGGGGATAGAAAATATCAGAAATTAATCTTCTTACAGTGGAGACACTGCTGACATAGCAGGTTTTCTTATACTGGAGCTTTTCCCAAAATATCACCAAACAAACACCTGCCTTACCCGTCAGGATTTATGTGTTCCTCGACCATCCCTGTCTCGTCCAGCATCAATATGAAGTGACGTCATAGTTGGAGGAGCTGCATTTTGGACAAACATGGCTTAGCCGTGGTTCTGTTACCTTTATTTAAGAGAGATTTCAGCATTACATGTCAAATACAACTCATAGCTAGTACAATGACCAAAGAGTTTGTGACTAAAACTGCAGAGCATCCAAAGGCTGAGGCTGATGAATAATTGTAAAAGACTGCATATTACACCCCTTTCAAAAAGTATACACTTGTCCCAGATGTCCCAGAAAATAGTTTTTGCTTAATAATCCCACTCAGATGGATTTGGCTTTAGCTTTCCAGCACTATGCTCTAACGTTTACTGTAGCCGCTCATACTTTCCTAGGTGTGTTTCTCCCGCAGGATCCGCTGATTGGCTAAACAAACACTTGGATCGGGGGAGTCTCACATCTAAAGGAGTTGGCATATCATCTTACACTGTTGACCTGCAAACTTCAAATGATGCAAATAAATATGGCCTCCATAAGAATTTGAAGCTTGATTAAGATGTGAGAATAAATTGATTTTGGCTACAAATAACACAAATCATGCTCATTTTCAGCACTGTCGGCCTTGTATCAAGGTTCAAAAGGGTCTGTAAAAGAGTTTGAAAGTCGTATTTATATAAAATAATAAAATACTTATAAGAATGATACTAATAACAATAGTAATAGTAATAGTAGTAACTAGAAAGCACTCGGAGAGCGCAAACCTCCGCCAAGGTAGGTTTTTGTGGAGTTATATGCACAAATGCATATAAAATATGCATAAAATTGTCCTATCTCCCAATGTTAAAGAATCCTTTAAAAAATTCCTGGATCCAGACAGTGATCCGGATCACCCCCAAAATTTAATCAGTTCTTCCATATCCCATTTCCGACAATTCCTGAAAATTTCATCCAAATCCGTTCAGAACTTTTCAAGTTATTTTGAACACAAACAAACAGACAAACAAACAGACGGATAAACGCCGGCAAAAACATAACCTCCTTGACGGAGGTAATAATAGTGCTAAAATTAAATAAAAAGTGTCTTCAGATAGCATTTGTCATGATTTGGCGCTATATGATCAAAGACTGATTGATTATTAATTTGTTCTGTTTTTGTCTTAATGTGGATATAAGCTGTTAGTGTCTCCCCTCGCTGCTGCACTGTGCTTAATTCTTGTCCTGATCAGGTTTTGGGTCCAGTGCAGATCAGAACCCACTGAAATCTGACTGGCCACCCGAAAATCCTTTCAGGTCTCATGTCATGCCAACTCAACTTTCTTTGCTTTTAATGTTGTTAGAAGGGGCTCAGTTCACAGAGAAATGCTTCTTAAGATGCTCCACTTTTTACATCCTGAGGTTTATGATGTAATAGCTATACAGCCTCGGCCTACATGTGTGTTTTCTGCTCTTCCAATCAGACGTTGTTTGGGCAGCCAGTCAGCACATAGCACATTATCATAGCCTGCCTGCCCCCTCAGATCCATTCGTTTCCTAAAAGGGGAGAAAAAAGAGCTGCATCTTATCCTCAAGAGAAACATTTGTAATTTTTTAAATTCAACTAAGAACAAATCCTTGCTAAACAGACACCAAAGAAATAATGTAAATGGTCAAGGACACCATCAATTTTGATACACAACAGGTGAGGTTTATCAGGTGGCCCAGTCATCTTTGTATTTATCCTCATCCTTGTATAGCTGTGTGGCCCTTGATAAGAACGTTTGATGACCCTTGACATTAAACCGAACCTTGTTGTGTTCCATTTCATTGATAAAAATTATGTAAAACAAAGAAACAACAACGATGAATCATCAATTTAAGCCCTGTTTTATTGACAATAGTTCTCCTTTTGTTCAAATGCAGATCTGGTGTCATTGCCAAAAGATCTCAGTATAGTTATAGGCAGCCAAAAGGCAGAACCACTGAACACACTTTACACTGTAGCAACCTATCATCTGATATGAAGGCCTAGATCGATTGTTATCAAATAATATGGTACAGCTGTGGTTAATTTGATTTTTGAAAATGCTGGAAGGTGTAATTGGAGTCTTCTTTTGAGGTCAAATCATTTAAGTCAACACAGCAGCACCTCCACTGAATTTAAGTACTGCTGACTCAAACAGTTAATGAATTTTACTTTTCGGGATAAGGTAATGTAACATCATCAAATGTTAAGAGAAAAAGAGACATTTCTCTGTCAGAAAGAAGCACAAAGCAATTATTCAATCACCTTCTATCTCATGACATGATCATTTTGAAGTGAATACATCACACAGAGAGGGTGATGGATGTCAGCTAGAGTGACGGTTCAATCAATACTGTAATTTTGTAAGCCACATTAGAATCAAAGGATCAGTTGAAGATATCAATAGCTAACTCAAATGCATTCATGCACAAAATGGGATCAATTTAATCCAAAGTGTTAGTATTTTTTTGTTTATTTGATTTAATCATGTTGATATTTATCCAGTTCTGCAGGACCACTTTATCAAGTAAAGCTGCAAGAGCAGGTATTTGAATTAGCTTTATTTACATCTTTTAGCATATTTTGAACTTGGTGGTGTGGCTCTGATGGGGGCTCTCCCTGCCTTTCCACCTGGCGACAGTGGAGGCCCTAAGCAGGAACAGCACATGTTCTTGTTCTCCTCTCAGCCTTTCAAGGATAGCATTAGGCACGGAGAAAAGCAGCAAAAGCAAAGAGCAAAGCAGAGCAAGCATCAGTGTCACCTGACATTGGTCAAAGAACAGTATAGAGGAGGAGGTGGGGTGGAGGAGGGTTACAAAGCATCTTGAAGTAGGAGCAGTAAAGAGTAAGCAGACTAGAGTAGCTTAAATAACCCATCTTGGGTAAAACCTCCACTCTCACAGCAGAGATATTCGTGTGTACTATTGTCAGAGACAGCATCTTTTGTATCTACTGTAATAAAATACTGTACACAGTGAGCTAAGACCTTTACTCTTCGACTTACACAATTGTTAGCAGTGTCAGAGGAGGCTCTCACAGCAATTTGTAGTATAAAGACCAGTTTGTCAAAAGTTTTGAATGTACCTGTGTGGCTCACCCAAGTATTGCCTGTATCGTCGCTGTCCGGCAGAATCCATTATTCAGGAGATACACATTATCATCCAGAAGGTTTGTGCCTGACAGTGACAATGTGTGGGTAGCCCTGACATTTTGCTATTCTTTTACTAGTTTAGTTCCAGGCACCAAAAGTGGTGAAAAGACCTTATTGGACTTCAAATGCTTATCATTCTCCATCATTTTTTTCTATTAGATATATTATAAACTGTCCAGTAGCCATTTTACCATGTGTGCTGCTGCTGCTGCTTCTTCCAGCCTCATACTGGAGGATGGTTCCTCCTATTGTATTCTCACTGCTAACAAACCACTCAAGGGTTCGACTGGAAGTGAGATGATCTCCTCTTCTGAGTGATCTTGGTTGGGTTGTTTTATTCTGAAACAGAGTTTGATTGCAGTGTTCACATACATAAGTCAGAGTAAACCAGGTCAAAGGGGAATGCCCACGTAAAGAAAAGTAACTAAGGGTGACAGTCACAGAAAATGGTGATGAAGTAAAAATAATGCATTTCTTAAAAATATATCACCCCCAGCACTAGGGATGGAAATCAAAACCCAATTCCAGTTGAGAATCAATAACAACTCCCTCAAGAAATCGATATCATTAGTCTTTTTGCTTAACAATTCCCCTTATTGGTTCTCCCATCAAAGGCATTCAGCAGTGATGGCAACACAGAGGTAAAAACTGTGATCATGGCAGACAGAAAACAGATGTTGTCAAATTCTGGCTTATTTTTTGACAAAAGAAGCTTACTGCCCAACATTTAGAGGGTGAAAACACTAGCAACTCGCATAGCATTCATCTATGCAGCATAACAAGGAATATCAGGAGTGACTGGTTTGACATTTTACCACTTGCAAAATCCACAAGAATCAACACGGAAATCACTGAAGAACTGACTCAATAAGCAAAATCAATAACGGCATTGTTATCAATAAAGTCTTGTCAATTGCCATCCCTACCCAGCAACATCGCCACCATCAGAAAAAGTAAATCTTTAAATATTTAGAGATTCTCAAATCAGTGTTTTAATTTAATATAATTTACTGCCTTATAAGGGGGGATTGACTTAGTTTAAATCTACCTGTGTTTGCACTTTGTGGTTGGATAGTTTGTGAGGTTGAAAGTCAATAAGGTTTAGAGTCAGTCCTCTAGAGAGAAAGCTGGATGTAAATGGGGTGTGTGTATTTGTCTGATGTGTGATGTTCTGTAGCTGTCAGTCTTGTGTTCACAGCTGACAGCGAGTGGACCAGCACAGACACGTCCTCCATTATCAGTCCTCCTCCTCAGCTCTGATGGCCATCTGGTAATTAGACAGCTGATAGTGCCGCTGCTGTGTACCAGAAGAGAGTGTGCATTTGTGCTACATGTCTGCTTTGTTTTTGTCTCATATTTTGCCATTTCTTTTCCTCTGAACACACAGTCTATGATACATAAAGTTGAACTTTCTAGTGCTGTGGTCAACAAAAGAAAAAAAAAAAAACTTGAGTCATACCAACACATCAACCAATCAACTGGTTGTTAAATGAGGTTATGTCCACATGGAGACAGGTATTTACAAAAATGAGGTTTCCCCCTCCGATTAACACAAAAATCTGTATCCACACATGTTAAGTTTGTAATAACTTCCAGGTCAACATTAAAAAAAACATACACACACACACAAAAAAAATGAAAAACAGGAACCCAGTTTATGAAATATTATGATGTCTATGATATGCATTTATGTTTTTTATTTCTACACAAAAGCTAATTCATTTTGCTATTCTGTGCTTAACAATTTTATTAGATCACCCAGTGTAAGTTTTATGCCACAATTGCCTTAAATTTACAGCACTGATCACTACTTAAATCATTTTTTCAATTTTTGTAATGGTTATAGACCATGTGTATGTAAGCGCTCTTTAACTGTAATGATATATTGATGCATATTGATTAAGATGTCAAATTTTTGTTATTTACTTGCATTCCTGAACAGAAAATTTATTTTTAATGGCTATGTTTTTGATAAATTTTTGATGTCTCAGAAAAATTTTGGTATAAAAAGGTGAATTCTGTTTGAAATTCCTCATACCTATTCAAAATGTTTTTCCAATAACAATAATAATTTCAGTTGTTATTAGGTTTTTGAAAGATTTCTGAAGTATCCGTATCTTTTCATTTGTATGACAGGTGGTCTTATGAATGGTGTTTGACTGGTGTTGCAGTTTAACTTGTGGCTGTGTTACCTGGTGTTAGCAGGCAATTTGAGTGAATCTTTCTTCACTTAAATTTCAATCTGAGACATATCTTAAAATCCTGATCATTTCCTGTTATTAAAAAGAATTCATAAGTATTCTTGTACTTGTTTCATCATCTGATGTTACCACTGCAACCACAGATGTCATAGGTCGCCATTCCACCTAGCCACTTGTGAAACAGTAACACCGGGGTCTCGTCCTAAATGTCAGTGGTGTTTGTATTGTTTTTAAACAACAACAAATAATTAACACACCACTTTAAAAACACACGTGATTGATATGACAAACACAGAATTAAAGTCCCATCATAAAAAAAACACAACAGTTTTTAAATTGCATTTAATTACATGTACTCCATAAAAAATAAAAGAAAAAAGATTGGAATGTTTTTATTTGTTTGTTTTCTGGTTTTTGTTTGTTTGTTTTGCTTTTTGCTGTTTTTAAAAACTTTTAGTTTTGTCATTTTTTTTGTTATGTTTGTTCTGTTATTGTATTGACAGTTTTTTTTTTAATTTCTCATTGTATTTTTAACTCCAGGGCTATTGCAGTGTTCAGATTTATAAGAGATTAAAAATGCCAATTAAAAATCTTGTTCTGCTTTATAAATTACTACTTATACTCTTGTGATACTATACGTTTTTTCCAATCATGATACTGTTAATTAGTAAGATGTTCTTGATTTTGTAATTGAAGTTTATTGTGGGACTCCTACTAAATTTTGTTAAAAGACACCCTTCATAGAAGCATGGCTACACAGAAAGACCTGCATAGGGAAATTAACACCAACAGAGTAATACTGACAGTTCTTGAGTGCCAATATGACCTAAAAGAGTTGTTTTCACTCTTCTCAAGAGTTTGTTCTTTAACATTCATTATGTGTAATTATTGACTCTATCTAGAGTTAAAATTTAACACTTTGTAACACAATGTAGTGTTATGAATGCACTCTCTCAGAGTATATTTTAAGCTACGTAAATTTTAACTTGGACGGCATGGTGTGCAGCAAGTACAGCACATGCCTGAAGGTTGCTGGTTTGATCCCTGGGGATGTTCTTCCCATGCGTGTGTGGGTTCTCTCCGGGTCCTAACCCTAACCCAGACCAAAATCATGCTCATTAGGTTGATTGGTCACTCCAGATTGCCCCTGTGTATGAGTGTGAGCATGCATGGTTGTTCATCTCTCTATGTTGCCCTGTGATCAGCTGGTGACTGGTTCAGGGTGTACCCTGCCTCTCGCCCAATGTCACCTCGGATAGGCTCCAGCCCACCGCAACCCCGAAAGGGATGAGCGGTATAGTAATGGATGAATGAATATTAACTCTATCTTATTAACACTGCAAAGTGGAAATATTGCTGTATTTTCATTGTATAGTCATAGGAGTGATAAGCTGAAAAAGAAACCACGTTCGGTTGGAGCAAATATATATGTATTTTTTAAAATGCAATTTGGCGTGGGTTTGTGGCACCTGTTGGTTCTTGTTTAAAGATGGAGGCCGGGCGATGTTGTTGACTCCACAAGTGTCACTTGTTCAGACTTCAGAGTGAAAAGTTCAGAGTTCAAGATCATACAGTGACAAATAGTTTCAATTTACACAAACATTATTTGTAAGCTTGCTTTGACACCTGATCCTAACTATGAGTACATTTTTGCATGATTAACTCCACACTCGCTGAAATTTTGCTAACACCAAAATTTTAACTTTTCTCAATTTACTGTATATATAGAGGCTAAAAAGTAGGGATGCACGATATTATCAGAACAATATCTGTATTGGCAGATATTTGCCTGAAAAGCTGATTATCAGTGTCTGCAGATATGAATATTTTTGCAGATATTTACAACAGATATTTTGGTTCCATATATTAGCCATATAAGTCCTACATAATGGTTATAATATTAGCAGAGAGTATGAATTTACCATAATGGTTTACCTCAATATCAAGTATAATTTATTAAATAGTTAAATGTTGTTTATGTTGCTTCTCCTCTGTTTCTAACACAAATAGACTGTAACCATGAAAGAAGCAGGTCCATTTTAGTAAAGCAGAGACTTTGTGCACTTGACAAAAAATATCAGTGCTGTTATTGGTATTGGCAATAATAACTTTGGGAGTATTAACATATCGTATATCTGCAAAAATCCAATAACGTGGATCCCTACCAAGAGTATGGAGTCAGAAAACTGCCCTCTCACCATCTTTTTGCCTTGCTCGCTCTCGGCCCGCTGTATCAGGAGCAGTGAGACATCTTGGTAAAGAGGCTGAATGTGATTCATCCTTCTCTGTTTTTGTTTTGGGACATGAGAAGATGAACACACAATGAGCTTTCTTGTTACTTCTAAGGAACTGACAAGTGAGTCTAACCCCTCTGTCTCCTGCTTTGTTACCCTGTTTCCTGCACTGAGTTACCAGTGTTTCAGATAGATATCTAGAACTACCTGTCAATCATGCTTTCTATTAACTCTCTAGCAACTCGCTCACCTGTTCCTCCTGTTTCTTCCTCTTCTCTGGTTTCCATGGATCTTCCCTTCACTTTGGCTTTTAATTAAAAGATACAGCTTCTTTTCCCTCCTGTTTTGCTGTGAACAAAGCTCCGATCCCCCTCCCCCACAACCCAAACACAGAGATAAACTGCAGTGACACCCTTTGAAGATTCACTCCTTTTTTCCTCTCTGACTTTATCGCTCTCGTCTGTCCCCATAGAACAAGGATGGGATGGTTTTCTTTTCATGAAGATACAAACACACAAAAAAATCATCTGAAGGAAGAAAAGGTTTTGTGTGTTTTTGAGCACACAATTATGTGTTTGTGTCAAATGAAATAAATCAATTAACTTCAGTGTGGATTGCAGACTCTAAATTGGAGAAGTTATTAGGCCAATACTGTCAAATTCCAATAAACATATATTTTGATTTCTTTTAGTATGACAAGTTTTAAGCTACTTTTTAACTAATTTGATCACAACGTCAGCAGGTGGACAATTGCTTATACAGTGGAATGTGGCAAGAATTGGCGATGCTAGCACCACCATCTTAAGCTGCTTTTCAACCAAGTAGTCTGGTTCAGTTCGACTCTGTTCGGCACACAGTTATTGGTGCTTTCACAGTCGGATAAGGAGAAAAGGTACCCAAATAACAGTCTTGTGCCATTACACTTTTTGGCACCCTTCTGGAGGGGTACCAAAACCAACCCTGAATGGTGGAGCTAAAAGTGCTTCAGTCTGTTGATTGGTCACAAAAAACGTCTATTCTCATACAACAGCAGTGAAAACGAAAACACATAGCTCGCCATGTTCAAATAAGCTGTAAATTTAGTGTGTTTTATCCATTGTTGTTGCTGTAAAGGATGTCCACACAAACCAATGAGAACTGGAGTTCTGAAGACCTTCATTGTTGCTCTTTGTGCACAATTACGCTCTCCTTCAGACTGTCACTGTGTCATGCTGCTGTGACGTCACACAGTTATGTAGCTGGCGTGACTCTATCCTCCCTGCTCACATCACCACCCTCAAGTGAAGGTACAGCTGACGGTGGGAACGCAAACAAGATCAGGGTTTACTGCTCCAACTGTACTGAACTTTCCTGAACCAGACCAGACCACTGGATGGAAACAAAGCTTTACCATCCTCCTGAACCCTTGAGGCCCCTTTAAAAATTAAATTACACTTTTAATCCATAGGTCTAAAGATGGTCCCCCTCATAAAAGTGCAATAAAAGTGTAATATATAAATATTTTTTACATTCACTTCATCATCAGACATGTTTTAACCATTTCAGGCCTAACCCTTGTTATAAAAATTTGTATTATTTCTTAAATATGTTTTTATATTTTAAGCCCATTTGGCATAACAACCCCTGATTTTTTCAATGGGAGGAAATTCGAAATATGCAATATTTTTCAAAAATGAGATGCAAAGTGGAATATTTGGGATGAGGTTTTTACAGCCTTGATCCGACAATAATTGCTAACAACGTTGATTGTCTTACATTATTATTTTTGGGACAATGATAGTTTATTCAAAAAAAGGCTAATTTCTTTACCCTTAAGTCAAAAACCGGCATCAAATATTTTTAACAACTTCAAACCTAACTACAGATATGTTTTTTTAATTATTATTTTTCATTATTTTTTTATGTTTTTATCCTCTTTTGTCATAAGAACCCCTGATCTCTCACGTCAAGGTCTGAAAATGAATCACTTTAATAACAGGCATGGATTTTCCAAAACTGTTATTTTATAATAAAAAAAAATATATATATTGTTTTTTTTGTTTTTATTTTAATATCATTATTTTCACAACTCGAGGGTCACTTGTCAATGTGGGTGGGCCTGTGCACATCCAGGATCACTCATAGTTTTGCCACAGCTTGAATTCTGCCATTTTTGCTAAAGAGGCAAACAAAAGACAAAGAGGACAAAATGTCTTTGCTCATGTAGATACATTTATAATTAATGAAAAAAACTCACCACAGGGTGCTCATGTCAGTCATGGGCCCTGAGGTTAGCCTTCACTTTTTCCCCCTTTACTCACCCTCATATAACCTGAGGTTCCTCAGGTAGCTCATTGCTAACTATTTCTTGGTCAAAACTGATAACCAAAGGTGAACAAGGTTTTGTTTTCGAGGCTCCCAAATAATGGAGTGACCTGCCTGAGAATATTTGCCAAACTAACACACCAAGTTTTTTAAAGCCATTCTTAAAGGTCTTCTTTTAGACCCACTTTTTTACTAATGTCCTTCTTAGGGCCAAAAGAGGCCTAAGAGAGGCTTGGACATGATCAGCGTGTTAGGGTCATTGGCCCCTGAGGGAGGAAAACCATCTGCAGGCTACAAGCCCTCTACATCTGCAGGTTATTGATACTGTACAGAGCTGCTGACACTCTGTCTCTCTTTGGGTGTCTCTATCTGCCCCCCTGTATGTGGGTGGGGGTGTGCAGGTGTGTGTGTGTGTGTGTGTTTGTGTGTGTGTGTGTGTGTGTGTGTGTGTGTGTGTGTGTGTGCGCATCACCTGTAAAAGAGACCGGACGAGAGTGAGCCAGAGGAATAGCTCAGCCGAGCTGGAAAGAGTTACACAGTGTGTATCTGAATGTGAGTGTGTGTATCTTTTATGTCTCTGCTGGCAACCTTGCACCAGCCCCCCACTCCCACCCCAATCCAGGCGATTTTTCATCCAACTGCTGCAGTACATACTGCAGGGAGGGAGACTGGGAGGTTGAGCAGGGGGTGAGGTGGAGTGGCATAGAGCTGCAGGAGAAAAATCTGCAAAGACAAAGGATTTTCTCTAATGATGTGCTTTTTGTTATGGAAGTTTGATTTACTCATGAATGGTGCAACACCCAAGTGATGATTTATGTATTTTTGTGAAACCAAGAACCAGCTACAGAGCATGCCGCACAAGTGTTTTAGTAATTTTCTTACAATTAAACTGACAGTTGGCAGCTTCAAGTCTTTTTGAAGAGTTCAGAGTTAAGATCCTACAGTGACACCAATGGATTTTATTTACTGAAACATTATTTTTACACTTGTTTTTGACACCAGCTCTTCGTAAATTTAGGGTAAATTTTCAGGGATTTGACTCCATTCGGAGTATAACTAACTCTGCACTTGCTGAAATTTTGCCAACACCAACATTTTAACTCTTCTCAATTTGTTGTTAACTGTTATGAACATTTTTCTTGTAAGCTGTGGCCCTTTATGCTGGAGCAGACAATATGTGAATTTCTTAAACATGCCTTTCAAAACAGTTAAAAGTCAACAGTAAAAAAAAAATGAACATCTTTTCATGGCAGGGAGTGCTGGAACGTGACCCCACCAACTGCAAGCTTAGCCGCAGGTACATGCCACGCGGGCACATTAGCATGGCCGGCTACTGCTAACAGCAGGCTGTATCGCTGCAGTGGGTGTTGATTCATCACTCTCACTCACAGTGAGCCCATCTTGCTGATAATTATCTTTGTCATATTAATTATCAGTCTAAGTGTCAGCATGACAGTGCCGATGAATTACATCCAGATAACCTTGATTAATCAACAAAATGAGTTTTAGGGCAAATGTTTTTTGCATATGGATGTGCTCCATGAAGGAAATGTCTTCTTTCTTCTTCATCCATCTCCATGCTCTCATCAATAATTTCTTATCACTGTATCTTCCTCTGACACCCTCTATTTCACTGTTCTCTGTGTTCTCAGAGGAGTTTCTCTCCTGTTATCCTACAACTCTGAGAGCAAAGGGATCATAGAGTCAGTAAAGGAGTTTCAATGATTCATTTAAAAGAAACAATACAATACTTGGTTCAGAATGGGATTTTATCGTTTTTTTTGTGACTTTCTCCATTTTAAGAAGGCTGTTGATGCCTCGTCATGGACGCTGCCATAAAGCAGATGTCATCTCAACTGAACTTGAGTTCAACTTCCTCACAGACAGAGAGGCCGCATTGAGGCGGAACCTAAGACCATCTTACCAATAGCGAGTTCATGTTTCCAAAACCTGAAATCCTTAATAAGTTCTCAATAAAACAAAAACGAGTATTATATATGTGTTTAGACTGGTTCCCCTTTTATGAACCAGGCTGTAAAGATGTTTATTTAGGCAGTAAAAAAAATGTATTTTCCCACATTTCCCTTGTCAGTCATGGACCCCCCTCCACGGCCCCATTGCATGTGCCCCAATTTGGGAATTACCATTTAAAGGGATACACCAGCTTTTTTTTCTTTTTTTGTGTCTTGCCTAACTGCCCCAGCCCATGACAAGCAGATAGACACAGTTCTTCTGACTGTGCGTTCAGTAGCAAGGAAGAGATTGGCAGAGCTCATCCACTGCTAGTTAGCTTAGCTTAAATATTGGGAATCAATAGGTAGTGTTAGCCTTCCTCTGCCTACAGTTGTAACATAAACTATTCAGCAACTCTAAACAGTCCTATGTGCTTGTTGTTATCTATTTTTAGACTAAGATTAGCACTTAATGTAATTTTCAAAAGAAATACATACGAAACTAAACCGCACGGTGCATGTGCAAACCACCACAGACGTGCTTGTAAGTAGGTCATCATGCAGTTCCGCAGTGGTTCCACTGCTTGTCATGGACTCAGGAGTGAGGCAAGACATGAAAAGAAGAAAAAAACAAGTTTGCGTATCCCTTTAAGAGAATTGAGGGTTTCACTGCAATCTGAAAGTCTTCTTCAGCAGAACAAAATCCCAGAATGATCTCACAGTGACTATGCAGATGATTTGGACAAGATTCTGCGGTGGCACCTTACATGCATCTGTCATCAGCACGTGAATGAGTGCGTTCAGAGTAGCGTTTCAGTGGGACCTAATTCCAAGGTGAATTTTTATCAACGTGACGTAAAATGAACAGTATACATTGTAGGCTGCATGTCTGATGTCTGCCTGTAAGTAACTCATCACTCTGTCTGAGTCATGCTGCCTGCAGAGAGCCTGTATGCACGAGTGTGCGTGCCCACACAGAGCTGCACACTGTGGCAGGAAACCAGGAGAGAGCGAGGGTAGAGGGATCGCCCAGGAACACCTATCTCGCGACCTAAAATTGTCAATCAATATACGTGTTTAAGTCAGGCTGCTGCAAGGATTTATTTATTTATTTCAAAGAGAGACACTGCAGGAAAAAGGTAACTTTTTGTTGCTCCGGTCCAGGTCTTTAGACACATGTTTGAAAAAGAGGCCGGACCTAACACATTCATATGGGCAGAAATCATGCGTGGAGGAAATTCATTTTAAATTCATTATTAATTCAAACTCTGTCATGACCGTATCTTTGATTCATTCATTTTTAATGTAACCTTGTGCTGCTGCTATTCCACTATTCAGAGCTCATAAAGCTTGTTGTACTTTACATTTAGAATCATAATACATTCAATTGTGATGTATTACACACAATTGTTGACAACGTTAGCATACCTCTTGTAATAATTAACCAAGTAATGTGGAGTTATAGCTGTTTCAATTATGTGTCTGTCAGTGTTTTTTTGTTGTGCATATGCCCTAAAGGGATAGTTCAGAATTTTTGAAGTGGGGTTATATGATGAATATTCATGTCATTAGCCTCAGTGATGGTGATAAGCTCTGCCTCTGTTAGGAGGGATGGAAGGGAGGCTATGTAGTATTATAGATGGGGCCACTAGCATAGTGTAGTTTAATGAATTTTAGGTGAAAAAAGCCCAAAACAAACAAATTCAAAAAGGAGTGTTGGGGTGATGGTTCATTGTTCTTGATGCATTCTTAACTTATGTCTCTGCAAGCAAACAAACTTGTTTTAGAGCTACCTTTGCACACTGCATAGCCTATGTCAGGGGTCACCAACCTGTAGATCCTGATCTACTGGTAAATCTTTTGGAAATTTCAGGTAGATCTTCAATGTTTATGTCTGTTAGGTCCTAATCTGACAAACTGGGTGGCCTGTTTAACATATCCAAGGGAAATCCAGGAATTCACAAGGGTTACTGGATGAAGCAATTGTTTTTTTTGTCTCTTTATTTATTTATTATTCCATTCTTAATCTCTGAGAGTTAAAGACATACATACATACATTTGGTCTTGCTATGGGTCGTACGAGTTCTCAGATGCACATGTGACTTCACCTTTTTTTAAAAGGGTTTTGATTCTTTGAAGAATGCATCTAATAGCTTAAATGTGAGGAAAAGTGAATAATGTCTCCTAAAAATAACGATTTGTGGCATGTTTGGGGGAGTTTCAGGAAGTAGATCTTTCTTCCCCAGTTAGTATCACAGGGGATCTTGTATAGGAAAAGGTTGGTGACCACCGCTTCAGGAGTGCACAGATCATTCTAAGATCTACATTTGATTCAGCCAAATACACTTTTAATTAAACTCTAATATCACTCCAGACCAGTTTAAGATTATCTGAAGCAACAAATGTTAAAATAAAATATCCAGCTGACACAGCACAGTTATCGCTAGTGATGGGAATTGAGAAGATTTTGTGGATACCAATGCCATTATTGATACTACCTATTGAGTCGATTCTTAATAGATTACTTTTTTTCCCTGTTGATTTTCTGTGTGGAAAAAAGGGGGCATGCACTTCTTGGCAGTGTTAACAATATCCAACACATGATACCCTTGATATTTAATGTCATGCTTCGTAGACATGCTCCTACAAGTTTGTTGTGTTTCCGTCATTTTTTTAAATCACATAGACATTGGAAGGTGTGCACTTAGTGTCATAGTAAAATTAATTAATATTGTCGTCTGTCCTTCATTATCACTCCCTTGAATTTTTTTAGTTTTATTAGAGCTGACCGCATCAGATGAGATGTAACATCACTGATTGAATGCATCCAGAACAAAGTGGAAGGGATTGTTAAGGGACTTTTTAAGCATTAAGACATATTATGTTGCTCCCTCTAGCTAGTTGTTACCGATTCTCAATAGGAATTGTTTTCTGATTCACATAAATGTAATTCAAGCTCACGTTTCCTTCTCAACGATGAATAATGTGTGCTTTCATCCAGTTAGTATATTGTGAGATGAAGGGCTTGTGTCTTAATGCAATAAAAAGTTAGTACGAAAGGACACTTACTTTAAAGACAAGTTTTATTTAACTCCTCTGTTTTTTCTTTTAATTAGTTAAATATTTATTCAGGTCCATCCAAAAAATAACGGCAGTGAGTTGTGAATGGTGGAAGCAGTTTTTTTTATCATTTCAACACCTGCATCAACATCAAAACAAACAGTTCCACTCCCTGAGAAATCTATTACTGTAAAATTAAGTTTTGATCCATTTTCAGATTATTCCTGTCTGCAGTAACACAGGAATATTTTAACCAGCTTGCTTCGAAAGGTGAAATACTTCTTTGCAATATTCAAAATGACTGAAAATTCATTTTGACTTAAGAAAAGATGTTCTGAACATTAACCACTTTAAGTTGCTGCCCTACATTTTTCAAAGTCTGTATTTTAATAACAAAAAACAATTCAACCTAAAAATTAAATCATGTATTGTTTTATTTATTTTGAAAATATGTTCATATATTGTTGTTTTCATGACTCTGATTAGGTGGGCCTCCTGGTGATGTGGGTGGACTTGTGTTCTTCCAGGCCCACCCATAGATCTGCCCCTGCTGTCTAACTCTGCTGTCTTTAACTCCTCCATCAGCAAGCCTCTTTGTTTTGTACGACTTCATCACACTGCATAGCCTTTATGCCCTTCCAGAGAAGTAGAGCCAAAACAAAAGGGCTTACTAGTAGAAAAGTTAAGCATTTAATTTGTTCTGGTCAGTGAAAAAGCACCTAAACATTGTTTCTTTTTTTTTAGTTTGCTCTCATTAAAATTCACACAGTTCAGCTGAGCTCTTGACCCCATATGCAGCAATGTATAGCATAACTTCAGCGCCAATTCTTTCTTTACAAGGGCAAAGCTTAACCATTTTACTATGGCTATTGTTTTTATTATTGAAATTAACCTCATATAACCCCACCTCAAAAAATTCTGAACCATCCCTTCAAGAGTATTATTATGTACTGCAACTACCCATCTTTAATAAGCATTAATCAGGGGGTTGTTAAAAACTCATGATAAATGGCCTGTTGTCTGTAGAAAATTGTCCCTGTTGCACTAATAAGCCTTTAATAATGGTCAAGCTGCCAGTAGGTACAGCAAGTGTGCAAATAAGCAGCTAGTTAGTGGTGAAAAAATGGTCCTTAGTTAATGTAACCAAAAGCACTTTGCCAAGGTTAAAATATTATGCTGTTGCTTTAAAACACTTCAGTTTGCATAACTTCACTTACAGTTGTTGTGTTGTTGTTTCTTTAGTCTCACTGGTTCTTTCTCTGTCACGATTATGCTCTTAATGGCTCCTCAAGCTGTCTCCACTGATTCTGCCTGTTTATTTCACTCTACCTCCTTGTTTAGATCATTAGCTACGTTACATTTCCTCCATATAACCACTGCTGATTGCTGTTTGTATGCTTGCCAGGTGTTTGCACCGCAGGCACATACATTCTATCTTATACACCCAAGGACATCCCAGCCAATTAAATGTGATCCGCTTAAGTTAGCATGGTATGTCTGCAATCACATAGACCTGATTATACATGCTTTTTCCTTGGTTTGTTTTTTTCTTTGTTTGTGTTCACGCTCGATTTAACTCATTGACTTACCCACATGCTTAGCCATGGTTGATCGTTTGTTTACCTATACAAATCCGCATGTTGGTTTTAAATCATATTAGGGCAAACCTCCCCTAGTTGACCCCTCATCCCCATGCTGATCTGGAGCTCCCATGAGGCTTTGTAGCAGCTGCTTGTGGGATTAGAAATGATCACTTACACACCAGCCACCACTTAAGAACACCCTTTATTTGACCCCTTACATCTTGGACTGCTTTAGTGTCAGTGTTTGAATGGGCTGTTCATTTCACCCATCGCTGTGGAGAGAAAGCTGAATGGTACTGTCAGTTTTTGTAGATGGAAGATGTCAAATTACTTCTTTTAAAATGTTATAAGCTGCATGGGTACAGCAAATTAATTTTAATGCTATTGTTAAATGTGTCCCTCTTTAAATACCTGAAAATGACCAACAGTTTGCAAGAAATCAATGAAATTACACTCAAATCCAGATATATAAGTTTTCTCTCATTTTGATTTTTATTGTGTTGGTGGCACAGTCTAATAGTGCACTCAGTCAGTAATCAGGAGGTTGCAGGTCACATGGTGATGTGTCCTTGGGCAGGACACTTAACCCCAAGTTGCTGCGTCAGTGGCGTGTAAATGGGTATGAAAGGGCATGAATGGGTTAGCTGATACTGATGGACAACTGACATGGAAACTCCCACCATCATTAAATGAATATAAGAGTGAATGGGTGTGAATGGGCAGATGTGACCTGCAGTGTAAAGCAGCTTGGAGTAGTCAAAGACTAGAAACTCACGTTATAGGCTCCAGTCCATTTGCCATTTATTAGAGGTGGGGGAAAAATCAATACACTATTGTTTTGCAATATTTGGCTTAAAAATAAAAATATGAAAATATTATATTGATTCGTGGCCACCATGATATATTGCAATGTATTAATTTCCGACATTTAATGAGGCTTTTGGTTCAGAAATAAAAGTCCACACAACGTTGTTAAGTCAGGTCAGAGGGGTGACGTTCATTGTGCTTGATAATAAACAATCATGGCTGCACAGGAGAAGAGACAAAAAGAATGCAAACGTCTGCCTTTAAATCAGTTGTGTGGACTTATATTAGACTTTGAAGGGACATAAGAGATGGACATGACACATGGGGACAAATGAGAGTAAAACAGAGTGGACATAAGGCTCATCTCACGTGGCATCAACCAGGGACAGCAAAAGCCGTCAGCAGTAAAGCTAACGCTAAGCTAAAGCTACTGATAACTTGAAATGCTTAGTTGGTCAAAGCTGCCTCCCAGTTCTGAGGGATTTGAGAAAATAACTCTGTCTATTACTAACTTTATTAGTAAAGACTGAAGACATCACCATGTTGAGGAAGACAAGGACTTTTATTACATGTTGACTGCATCTCTTAAGTGTGACTTCAACAACAGCGGCACTAAAGCTCTTCAGAGCAGTGGAGCTAAAGACAGACTGAGCACTACAGAGTGAGCTGCATTGACATGTGGACATCAGTCTGTGAATTTTACTTCTGTTTTTTAAAGAAAATGAAGTGACAAGATAAATATGCTGAGATATGTTTCTTATTCAATGTTATAGAATTGAGTAATTTTTTTTTTCTTTTCAGATGTAAATGCAGAACATAAAGGGTTAAAAATCAACTTATATCGTGAAAGTAATTCAATACTTGTCATATCAGAAAATATTAAGTATTGCAATAAAATTTAATCAAGACTTCAGTATTGTGACAATATGTATCATGGGGCCACTGGCGTTTCCCACCCCTAATTTTTGTGATTTCCATTTTGTTAAAAACCAACGAATCTTTTTAATGAATCTTTCAAAAGCTGTTTTTTAAGAACTATTTGCAGCAGAAATCTTTGCGCACAAAAAAACAAAATATGGACGATGGATAAGATTTTTTTTTAAATTTGAAAAACAAAAGATCAATATGCATTAAAGCTGGAATTTCTTGCCATCAAATGTCAAAATTCAACAATAAGCCTTTTTTTTTTTATCAAATCTCTAGCTAGTTCATTCATCCATCTAATTGTTTTTGCTTAGGGTCGCAGCAGAAAACTTTATCCGTCAACACAAAACATGGTTGATAATTTAAAAAAAAATCTGACATTCCCCCAAAATCAAAATAGTCACCCCTTCCCTGTAAAATTCATTAAAAACACAAATGGTAAGGCTTAACTTGAATTCTGTTGTTATTCTCTGTATTTTTTTACTCTCCTCCTCGCTTTGACACAAATTGTCCTGCACGCCTGTTCTGCTTCATTATTTCAGGGGCGGATCATTTGAATAAGAGAGCAGAAAAGAGGATAAAACAGAAAGATGAGAGACTCAAAGCAGCCGAGCATTGAATGGCTGCGTTAGTTGTAATTGACAAGGCGGCTCATGAGGCTCTGCTTGTGTTTATGTGTCTCTGAGCCACTGTGCTTTACCGTACAGCATGCTGAAGACAAATGAGGTGCAGTAATCTGGTGTGTTGCTGGCTGCTCCCTCGGCCACAGTCAGCAGTTTAGCCCTGACCGGTCCAGATAAAACATTAAAGACAAGGCACTGACAAGGCAGGGGCCATCTGGGGCCACTAAAAACCAATACCGCAGGGCAGGGAGAGGCCCTCCATCAATTACAACCTTATTAGTCTAATCGTTATGAAATGATCCAATCCAGAAGACAGCTGAGACTCAACACGAGGGGCAGGGGGGTCAGTATGGCAGTGAGTGGGAACTGGGGTGATGTGAACGTTTGTCATTTAATTCTAGAATAAAAGATAATGTGCAGTAAAATGAGAAAATTTTGGTGTTGGTAAAATTTCAGCAGAGGGTTATTTCAGTTCTTCACTTCGCAAATCCATCTCATCTCATTTATTCTTTAAAAGCATGATCCTGTGGTTGATAAAAAGTGATCATTTTAGACTCTTTTTCTAGGTGCTTTAACTGAGGACCAGATGAATAAATTTGATTTATACTTAAACTTAGCAAAATTTAAATCATCCTATTCCCAAAACTTGCAGGGCCCAGTGCTGGTTTGTGGTTTGAGACCCCTAAACTGAATAATTTCAAGAGGAAAATAATTTCTTCTCACTTCTTGTTTTTTTGCTTACTGATTCAAAATCTGATTTCATTTTATTCAGTTTATATTTGGTCCATATAGTCTCTTTCTATTTTACGGGGCTTTTGTATTGTCCGGGTTTGGCATATCAAATGATTTTTTTTTTTTTTATTTGGGTTATTAAAATTGTTGGGGTATGTTTTTAAGGTACTTTAATTTGTTTTTGGTTTGCTTGTTTTAGCTTATAATTGTGCTCCTGGTTATGTTTGGATAGTTTATTTTATCCTCAGGTGCTTTTTTTTTTTTTTTTTTTTAAATTCTCCATTTTCCTGTAAAGCATTGTAAAAATAAACAAATACAAATAACATTATTATCATTATTAGGGATGCACGACGTTGGATTTTTGCTGATTTCTGATTTACTGATATTTTCTAAACTCATGATCACCAATGTTGATACCAATATTTTGTGTCAAAAGCACAAAATTTCAACTGAACTAAAACTGACCTGTTTCCTCCATGGTTACAGTCCTTTTGTGTTAGAAACAGATGTAGGGCAAGAGAAACAACATTTTATTCTTTAAAGAATTAAATTTTGGATTCATATAAGTAGACATTGCATGTTGATAAGGTAAACAGTCATGGTCCAATTGTACGTTTTGCCAATATTACGGCCAATATATGTGATTTTTATGAACAACCAGGTGCCCCTCGTCTGAGGATGTAGTCTTATGCTTTGGCTTGATTATCTCTTGGACTTAAATGCAATAGGCACTTTGAATAAAGTGAATCCAAATTTAAATGCAGTGACACTGAAGTGTGATTATTATCCCACATTTGAGCAATTCTTGTTATGACTTTGACAACGCTGTTGAGTAAAATCTACCAAGGTCTTACAGATTTACATTTACCTTTGACCAAATCCATAATTATCAATATTGTTGGCAATATCTAGTTGATTACAATGAAAGTAAAGTAGCAAAGAGATTATCTAGAAAAACTGAGGTTGTTTTATTAATCCATTTTTTGTTAGGGACAATACATGAGCATTGTTTCATCTAATAAAAAAGTGCAACTGATGCAATGTAAACAAGACTGCTAGCCAAGGCTAGTTTGCAGTCCTTGTCCCTGGATAGGCTCTTAAGAAGTCACATACATAATAAAACAGCTTACAGGCATAAAGATACACAATTACAGCAGACATAGACAGGCATAAAAGCATCAACGGTAGAGCAAACATAAGCAGGCATAGAAACAGCAACAGTTAAAACAGACATAGACATGGTCACATCACAGAAAACCTAAGGCCATGGCATATTATTTTTCTCTAAATGTTTAGAAATTAGGATTTTTTTTTAACTCCTGCATCCCTGGCATATCTACCTATAGACTCTACACTGTACCTACAGTCTGTATCAAGTCACACCCCCTGAGGTAAAGATGACACAGTGACAGGGGTTAGGACAGCAAAAGCGAAAGGGAGATGTAAAAGGATGTGAAAGGTGACAGAAAGAAGAGAGTAAAAACTTGAGAGCCAGCTGGCTGACCTCTAACTCCCTGATTGAGGGGATAGCAGTGTTTTATTCCTCCCTGAGGGGCCTGACAGAAAACAGCAGACTGAAGGAAGTTATAAAAAGGAGAGAAAGAGTCCATCCCAACAGTGTCCCTATCATGACACCCCTCCTGCTATCTCTCTGCCTGGCTGGCTTTTTCTCCCCTTCTCTCTTAGATTTGACAGCAGGATGATAAACTACTAGTCATGGCTCTACAGTGGACTGATAGGTGAGGGAGGGGAGCTTTGTATGCAGCAGCAGCAGCAGCAGGTTTCACTGACTGAGACTGAGTACAAAAGGACATCACGACTATGTGTGGAAGGGCCAAAGTGAAGTGTGGTTTTGCAGCACAGTATTTTGCTTAATTTCAGACTCGTACAACACACTTTCAGTTATTGCCACGTTTTTTTCAAAAATTAGCAATACTCCAAATCAGTGTCCTTCAGATCAGGAGGAGCTGGAAGCTATTAGCAAGACAACAGCAAGCAGCGACTGCTCGTACAGAAATTAGCATAGATGCTAGCATTCAGCAGCAGTTTTATCAGATGTAGACCACATTTCTTTATAAATGAAAAACAGTTAACACTGAAATAATATCAAGATAGAAAGGCTTTTTTTGCTCTACCTTGACATGTTTTGGTGAGAGTTTTTTTCTGTGCATTGGCTCACATTTTGTATTTTACTCCACAGCAGTAACGCCCACGTACTTCATTATCTGATTGGCCCATAATGGATGTGATTGACAGAATGACCATCCAATCACCTGCCGGATATGTTTTTGAAAGGTTCTGCTAATTCCCAGACACTTTCTATGGGCTGTTTTCCCAGATGGACCAGTGAGATACATTGACCAGTCCATCTGGTGTGTCAGGTTATACTCTAGCAGCCATCAAAATAAAATATATGAACCTTCACTGAGAATTTTTTTTTTAAGTTGGTTGTGTGAAAGTCCTGTTAAAATGTCAGCTCACTTCTTGCTACTTCTGATATGAACACATGAACATGCAGATCAAAATCGCCCTTGTATGCCATCCTTTCCACTCTTCTCCAGTCAGAGCTCTGAGGCTGCTTCAGGCGCTATTTACAGGTAATCTCCTTGGTTGTGATGTTATTGATTATTTAGCCTTTGATTTCCTGATTCACATCCAAGCCTCGGTGCAAATGACCAGACAGACCTTGACTTTGTGTTTCTGAGCCTCTGCTGAGTACGTAAAATTCCTGACAAGTGACAGAACAGACAGGACTCGACACTCATAGATGGTGATGATGTCTGTGTGAAGTGAGATGCTGCTGAATTTCACTCAGTTTGTCTTTATGTCCTCGTGCTGAAGGCTGCAGGATAAGCTGGAGTCCAAACACCAATGCAGGAGAAGTCAGCTGTGCATTCACACACACATACACACACACACAAACAGGATGTTAATCGACTAGGGATGTTAATCTAATGTGTACAAGATGTGACATCAAGTCATGAGACCATATTTCCATTTGTGACATTCACACTGTAATAGATTAGATAGAAGGGCAGAGTGTGTGGGGGCGTGGGGGTGTGAGCAGTTTCCCCTGAAACCAACCTTATCTCCGCCTGGAAATCTAATTATTAGTGTGCAGCAATTTACTATACAGATGTCAGTATGTGCACATATTCAGTCATGCATATATTAATGCCTCTTAGTCCTCTGTGTGTGACAGATGACTCAAACCAATATTTACTATATTATGTAAATCAGAGTTTATACAATAACACAGTTATATAATACATTTCAAATGGTATAAGGGCCATTTAATGCTGGGGTATGTAGCTTGGTTGAGACTGCAGTACAAACAACTTTACTCCCCCATCCCTTTCATGGTTGTGTTACTAGCAATGCTGCTTCTATTATGCGCAACCAATCCACTGTGTTTGAGTGCCTTTAGCTGCTATTAGCATTATGCCAGTGTGATCAGAATCAGAATTAGAATCAGAATCAGAATCTCTTTATTGTCCCGTGAAGGGAAATTAGATTTGCCGCAGGGCACACAAAAGACAAGGTAACGACATCAGAGTTAAAAAACATAAAACAACACAGTATCAAAAAACACCATACACAAATCAAAGTTTAGTCCAGAGCTCATACCAAAATGGAAAATTACTACCAAGTAATTTAAAAGTGCAATGTGTGGATGTGCAAATGAGCAATAAAAGTGCAAGAAGAACAGGAGCAACCTAAGGGTTAACTGCCATTAAGTAACTAAATAGCACTGGGGATAAAAGAAACCTGAAGTCTTTTAGTCCTCCACATAGGAGCCCTAAAACGACCGCCTAGGGCAAAAGCTCAAACTCGTTCCCGAGTGGATGATTAGGACAATCTAGAATGGCATTAGCCTTCCTCCAGACCTGTCTGTTATAGATAGACGTTACCCTGGCCTGCTGACTTCCTGAGATTTTTTCAGCAGTTTTAACAAGACTACCGAGACGATTCTTATTGGACAGGTTCTGGTTTCCAAACCATGAAACAATACAAAAGGTTAAAACAGATTCAATAAAACTTCTGGAAAAAAGAGAGTCATCATCTCAGTAGAAACATGGAAGGTTCTCATTTTCCTCAAAAAGAACAATCTTTGTTGAACCTTCTTGGAGGTAGCATCAACATGGGTTCAAAACACAGTTTGTTATCAAGGACCACACCCAGATATTTGTAGCTCTCCACCATCTCAGCATCAGCACCTTTGATAACCATAGGTGGAAGAAAAGAAGAAGACTTCCTAAAATCAATAACCATGCCTTTAGCTTTCGACACGTTCAACTTAAGAGAAGACTCATCACACCAAGCTACAAAATCATCTACAGCAGGCCCATGGTCCTGCTCATCCTCCTGAAGAAGACTAATAACTGTATCATCAGTAAACTTCAAGATTTGTCTGTTACTGAAGCTGCACTCATTAATGTACAAAATAAAAAGGAGGGGCGACAAGCAACAACCTTGAGGAGAACCAGGGTGAGAGGAGAGCACACTGGAAAGAACACCATTAACTCACACACTGTGATCTGTTAGTTAAAAAGTCTGTTATCCAACCAATCAGGTTAGGATCTAGCTTAAAATGATTGAGGAAGGGTTGAATAGTATTGAATGCTGAGGCAAAGTCTATAAATAAGAGTCTGGCATGTGTCTTCTGCCCCTCAAGATGCCTGAACAAAAAGTGCGATAATGTAACCACTGCGTCCTCCACACCTCTGCCAGCTCTGTATGCAAACTGCGATGGATCGAGGTATTGTTCAACATGATTTGAGTCTTTATAATCTTCTCGAAAGTCTTCATCACAAGAGAAATCAAAGCTACAGGCCTAAAGTCATTGAGTGCTTTGGGGGAGGCACTCTTTGCTATGAGAACAATAACTGAATGTTTCCAAAGCTTGGGTACTTGCTGCAGCTCAAGAGAGAGTGAAAAGATACACTGGAAAATGCTGCTCAGCTGATCTGCACAGGTTTTTAGCCACAAATATTGTCAGGTCCAGGGCTCTTAGCCTTAGTTTTCTTGAGGAGATTAGCCACATCGTGATGTATTTGTAGCCACAAAAGACACACAAACTACATGTCCCTTCATAAAATTAACATTACGTGTACAATCTAAGCAACAACTGAAGCTCATTTAGTCATAACAAGCACATATACCTGTGGAGAAGATCCAATAAGAGCACTGTTGGTTGCTGAAGTTTGGTTTTTGCATATTGGTAAATCTTTAGCTAGTTCTTTAATTTAAATTTCTGAATTGTATTGTATTGGTTCCACTTTGTTTCAGGAACCACAAACCTAAAGTCATAAGAAAGTCATGTGGAAATAATCATGATCACAACACTTAGATTCAGCATATTTCTCTTGTCCCATGAACTGCAGATATGCCAAAGAGAATCATTAACAACCTCATCTTTTGATTATTGATGACTCAAACACTTTGGTTGATGCACTATTTATGTATGATATCAGGCATGAAATGCGGCTAATACATGTGTGTTGCTCATATTTCATCATGGGCACTTGCATTAATTCATCATTTTTCATGCATCAATTTATTCATGAATCATGATATTCTGTGGACCTCACATATCTACCATTTATAATGAGCCATGATGAAAACTTCAGAATGAGACATTTAAGAGGACACACTTCATTTTTAATAAGTGCTGTAACTACCAAATGTGCACAGTTAAGTGAAACTCAGCAGTTAACTTGGTCATTCATTAAACCACTATGGGGCTGTTAATGCCAAAGACACATACAGCATCAGCCTTTAGTGTGGAGCCCCCTCTTGATGAATTTATGGATAAGTTATTACAATGTCAAAAATAAAAACCATATTTTTAGTTCAAGAGACAGAGTTTTGTAAGAATGGCATTGATAATGAATTCAGTGATTTCAATATGCCCTGACTAGTAAGATCTTGAAAGACAGACATAATTGTCAGAAATTAATTCCATGAGTTGACATTTTTTCCCCTGTTTTCCCACCAACCTCCCCTCTCCAGCAACCTCAAGTGACCACCAAGGGGTCATGACCCATCAGAGCACATAACATCACTGCAAACCGAGCAGTAGGCAAAACTTTATCAAAAGACGTAAACAGTTAATTGCTTACAAGCCTTAAGTTTTCTCTCTACACATTTAATATATGTGAAACTGTGGGTAAACATATGTCGCTTCTGTTGGACGATTAATCAGATTAAAAATATTTACAGCTTTGTGTGACAGAGCTGGTGGAAATTAAGTCACAATTTTGACCACCTCTGTCTTCTGTCTGCCAGAACTACTTCTTTTGTACTTCTTTGTTGTCATTTCTGCTGACCATTTCTGATGAGCGCATTAATTTACAAGGTATTCAGAGCAACGTGGAGGATTGATGTTCACAGTAACATAAATGAAAATTGGAAAAAGTTGCTGTGTTTTCAAAGCAACTCTTACACAAAACATATTGTAATATTACAGTGTAAAATCCAAGTAAATTGTGATGAATTCACAGCAATGTGAAACCATTTTACAGTACAGTACTGTGACTTTACAATACTTAACTGCAATTTGACAATGACCCAGAAATAATATTAATGTAAAGTTATAGTAAATTGTTGTGAAGTTACAATAATATACTGTAGAATGACAACAGAGTGTTGTAGATTCACAACAATTTACTGTGATTTTTCTGTACCTTTAACATGAACATGCTGTGTGTTCTATTGTGAAATAACAGTATGATTCTGTCTAGTGCTCATAATAGTTACTTGTAATTTAACGTTCCTGTACACTAATCACAGTTACTCAGTAAACCAGTAAATTCCTGTGAACTTACTGTATGCATGCCTCAATGAAATGAATGCACTTTTACAGAAGCCTCACTGTGGCAATATACTGTAGAAACCTGTTATAACCTTGTGATTTTTAACAGTGTACCCAAAACTTAGGATTTGGTGCAATATTAGTTTTAACAGCTGAGTGATTTTAGTTTTAATATCTGAGTTTTTTTCTGCTTACAGCCCAGACACAAGATTTTTTTTCCCCTCATATCATTTCATGATTTGACTCTATAGGAAAAACTCCCCCTACTCATATTATCAGTTCGAGCCCCTCTCCTGTCAAATCAAAGATGGCCATAATAGATCTTAAAAACAATGCATTTTAATTGTCTACTTCTTCACATGACCTGGATCTTGTCTAGGCTGCAGCTGTTATCATATAGAAGTTTAATTATATGATCTATATGGTTTAGTGCTCTGTTTTAGCGCTGCTGATGAGCTCACAGCAGGTGCTAGCTCGCCTTGCAGCCTCTGGAGTGGTCTGCCGGAAATACCAGCTAATTGCTGAGGGTGATAATGGCACATGATGAGGCAACCACCTTATCACAGGAGAGGAGAAAAATTAGGTGCTAAGTTAATCATTTGTCCTCACTTGTGCACTCGTCAAGTCAAAGCAATGGGTGAGAAAAACACAACTAAATTATCACGTGTAAATGTCAACGTAACAAAAAGGCTGTTTGTTCTTCTTGTGTTCACCATATGCTGTTCCTTTTCTTGTTTATTTCTGAGTGATGTTCCTGTTTGCTGATGGCTGTCCTTCTCAGTTTTATTCTATATTGTCTCTTCAAAAGCAGCATGTTTTTAGTTTGTTATATTCTCGTCCTCTTGATGGAAAATCTTATTTTGCATTGTGCAATAAATTCAAGGGAAACGTGCTGCAAACATTCTTGACATTGGGAGAAAATAAAGTTTTTAACTATAGATAGACAGATAGATAGATAGATAGATGGTTAGATAGATACTTTATTGATCCAGAGGGAATTCCAGTTAACTTATTTGATGCTATATTTATACAGTATGTATTTTAAAATGTTACATTATTTTAGTGCTGCACAGTGGTGCTGCAGGTAGTGCTGTTGTCTCACAGAAAGAAAGAAGGTTGCTGGATTGACACCCTGGCCAGAAAGGGCTTTCCTGCGTGAAGTTTGCATGTTCACCTTGTGCAGACTTGGGCTCTCTCTGCGGGTTCTTCTGAAAAACTCACCAAGTTGAAAAATAAGCTTGTTTAGGTTTATAAGTAGCTTTAAATAGGTGTGTGTATGTGATGCATCTGTGTCTGTATGTTCTTCCTGTGATTGTTTGGTAACTAGTCCCCTCTCCTAATGGACTGGTGGTATCAAAAAGCTCAAACCTTTTAAAACAAAAGTCCCCAGTGGGTTCATGTGAGATTATACCCTTAAAACTTGGAGAGAAAGGGCGTTAGTTAAAGACAGTGGTCAACAAATGATGTATTTTTAATAATAAAATTTCAGTCAGTCTTTTTAGATATTATAAAGTAATACTGGAGAGCAGACAGGTTTGTCGGATTCCACACTGCCTTAAGGAAGCTCCATCTTGCAAAGCTTCGTGCTGAAACAATTGTTTCTCAGTAGACACCAGAGCAATTACTTATATTTTGCTTATTTGTAGTTGTTTATGTTAAGTTTTTTTTTTTTTTTTTATCAGTTTGTATTAGCTTTATTGAGAGCAAGCAGGGCATAAAGGAGGAGGAGCTGGGGTAGAGGAGGGTTATGTAGCAGCTTGCAGAGGTAGCCGCAAAGAGTAGGCAGGCTAGAACAGCTTATGCTGAAAACAAGAAGTGAGTCAGGTGTTTCTTGAAAGGTTTTGCCCTTCCCATCAGCTGTTTCAGGTGGCTACTGGTAGTGCTCACAGGAGGAGGAGGAGAAGTCCAGATTTTGTGGACTTTGTTGTCTTGTGCAAGGAAGTACTCTGTCATGCAGAGAAGAGATGTAAAACACACTAGTGCGACCTCTTCAAAGTGTTAGTTTGTGAGTATGTTATTAAATGTGAGCTAATTCAGTCCCACAGCTGATCATCCATGGAGATCACTTGTATTCTAATGATAATTCTAGATATGATGGCTTTGAGGCTGTTCTTTTGTGTTCTCACTTCTGTGTTGGGAAGAAACAAAGTACGCAATGCTGTGAACACCATGACAGTTTATAATTCAAGCCCCTCCAGCAGCAGTAGGGGTCCTCAGTCTCTTGCACTGCATGCTTTATTTTCTATTTACTTATTTTTTTGGCAGCCATATTCTACACTGCTTAAAGAGCCTATGTTATGCTTTATTGAGTTTTATATCCCTTCTGTGTATCTAACATGTGATACAGCCCCTCAATTAACAAGACAAAAAGTTTGTGGTATTAAGACCTCTCCCTCTCCCTCTTCTATGCAGTGCCAGCAGCTGCCTAACAGGTCTTGTTTCCCTGGCCCCCTTAAATAGACCTACCAGTGTGACATCCTGCCATTGTTGCGTCGTCAATTTAAGCCTATTAGTAGCAAGCCCAATGCAGAGCGTAGGTGTTGGATGAATGTTATTAATCGTTACGATGGAACCAGACAGCGCTGAATGGACCAGTTACCGCAGAGAAGACCTGCAAACTAATCAGAGCAGATTAGACCCAAGTGGGAAAGGGAACCTTACAGTGGAGAATACAACACATTCAGTGGTAATCAGTATGTGCAAACTAGAAGGTTCTTTGAACATTAGTGATCATGAACAGACTCTAGCAGTCATCAAAAATGAATATATGAATCTGTGCTAAGGCAAACTATAACCCCTTTAAAGCGTGCTTGTTTACACTACATATACAAAATGAGCAGGTATTACATTAAGTGTCTGACAGTGCAGCAATACAATTCCTTCATGATGAAATGAACTTGTAGATTTCTGTTGCTTTGTTGCTTCTAAAAATCTCACAGTGATAAAGTAATATTAGAGGGTACTTTGAATCTGTATCTGTTAGCGCTTGTCAAACAAGTTTGAGGTTAAATTATGACAGAAAACATACCATGCACCATTTGTACATCACTAACAAGAGTATTTCTGCTCAAAATGAAGCAGAAGCATGATTGTGTTCTGAGGAGGATGTTGGGTGTTCCTGCACATTCACCAACTAAGTGATGATTTCCCGGCTGTAGCCCCCTTCATTAAACAGTGGATATCAGGATCAGCAGGAGATCTGCTCGGCTCGATGTGAATCGATAGCTGTAGAGGTCATGGATGATGCACCTGCTTGTGAGTGTGTAGAAACCAATGCAACCCAACCTAACCCATCGATATCCTCTTTCTCTCTCTTTCTCTCCCTCTCTACACACCCATCCTCCCCCATCCGCCTCTCTGTCTCACACATAGATGGTGTATAAGCCGTGGCTGTGCTCTCAGTACTTCCAGACCTCCCACATGCACTGCGAGAGGAGGATCCCCTGTGGTCAGTACTGCCTGGAGGTGCAGCAGCGGTGCCCCTTCGTCCTGCCCGACAACGATGATCTCATTCATGGAGGCAGCCCCAGTTTTATATGCACAGGTACAAAAAAGAAAATCTTATCCCACTGGAGGCTTTTTCTCCTCTATTTCATGATTACATTGGGGATGTTTGGTTAGCTCAAGGCATGGATGTTCCACAGGAATTGTGGGCCCCAAAAATAAATAAATACATGTGCTTTTAAAATATTTGATTAATCATAGAAAAAAAACGTGTGATTTTAAAATGTATGGCTATTGGTTACACTACTCTCATAAAACAACTGTCCATGATAGCTTACTAAATTTAACTGAAACACATCTTTCCACATCAGCAGTAGCACCTGATTGGCACGTAATGGATATGATTGACAAAACGATCATCCAATCGCCTGCTGGATATTGAAAGTTTCTGCCCTTCCCAAAAACTTTACATGAGCAGTTACCCCGATGGTCTGGTGAAATGTATTCTGGGAAGTATATACTGATGAATCCATCTGGTGTGTCAGGATACTGCCACTGACCCATACATGTAACATATTAGGACACAAGGAAGATATAGAAGAGAACAAACTGTATTATTTGAAACATTCATCTGAATCAGCTTGTTTACTGTTTCACTGTACTTGTTACTTTCAATGACTCATAGCTGAACATGTCATTCAGACATACAGTAGTGAAACTACAGATCCTGCTGTAATACTGATTTTTCACTCAAGAAGACTAGGAAACATTCTCTTTTATTTGTACAGAGTAAAGAGCCACTCTTTGTTGTGACAGTAAAGGATAAAAATATCTGATTTTTAACTTTCTGTTAGCCCTTTCGTCGCTGGGATTTCAGCATCACCCCTGTCCTCTCTCAGGTGAAGCTTCTTATTCAATTGTACATGACAGATAACCTAAGAGACCAAAAGAGATCACTCGAGACTTCACAGAAACAAACTGTTCATTGTAGTCACCACACTAAAAGGTTTAAACAGCATTAAAGACACTGCTACCAGCATCCACAGCTCCAAAAGCAGCTTCAAACTGTGTCACTTTAATGGACAGCAATAGCAATGTTATCTATGCAGCACATTTCATTACAGACAAGCTCGATGTGCTTTACACTGAGCATGAAGACAAGTCCACAAGTTAGCAGTTTCTTCAGTTGTCATGAAAATACTTAGTGGCTGTCCACACAGAGACTAATTGAGGTGTATCCGCACAATTTTTTTTTATCATACAGGTGTTTTGTCCTCACAGATACAGCGTTTTGGGTACCTGAAAATGCACATTTTTTAAAACTGGTCCCAGTGGATAACTCTGAAAACAGTTGCCTTGCATTTCCATGTGTACAAAGGAAACGGATATTTTCAGAAACGTTAACATCATATCCCCATCTCTCCCTTACACCACATGTGTGAACCCTGTCAACAACAGAAACAATGGTGTCATGTTTGCACTGCAGAAGTTACTGAGCTTGTTATAACTTTTACAGCAAAATCTTCTATTCCTCCACAACCACCGTGAATAACAAGAGGACACAGAGAACAGCATACACCAGTGTTTGTTTACATTTCTCATGATATGTACGCATGCTCCATGTCTTCTTCTCTGGCTTTGGTGTAGTTGTGTTACAGTGCCACTTACAGGCCTGGCATATTCACTACAGTGTTTTCAATGTTTTCATGTGAACGGACACGTTTCTTGAAACAATGCTGTGTTCACAGAGAACGTTTTGAAGAGACATTTTCGTCTCCGTGTGGACAGGGCCTTATTTGAATGACTGTTAGACAATACAACATGTTTACTCTTACATGAAACACATTATAGCAGCATAGTACAAGAACAATACAATGTTGAAAAAAATACACACAACAAGCGTTTCAACATTGTTTAAAGCAAGGCTTTACACACCATCCAACAACACAAGAGATCAAATAAAAACACACATTTATGATAGGAATGCTTTTGTGAAAAGTTAGGTGTTGAGTTTCTTTTTAAATGTTGGCACGGTTGTGATAGACCTGAAGGCAGCAGGCAGTTTGTTCCAGAGAGAAGGCCGACAGTAACAAAAGGTCCCCTCTCCAGCTTAGGAGATGATGGATGATGATTTAAGTCTATATATGCTATAAAACACAGTAAGAGCAGTGCTTACTACCATACCACATACACAAATACAAAAACAAACACTGTTTGAATTATGAATCAGATTTTATCACTACAGTGTGCTTAAACAAATATTTGAAATGTGTGTTGATGCTGCCCTCTGGTGGTTTTGTTAAGTACAAGCTTACACTCGTATGCACTTTCTTTTCCCCTTGCATTTACTTTTTTTGGAAGGTCTCCTGTACTGTTTTAAGCTTTAAGTTCATTCTTTAAATACATTTATTTTGTTATCTAAATGACTTCTGAAGAAAAAAAAAGCATATTACTGATTGTGTCTCCAAATAATGCCATTATGTTCCTCTTTGCTGTAAGTACGTACAGAAGTGAAAATGCCTCATTTTCCATATGGGTAAGGACACAATGAAGGCTTTCAAAATCTCTCAAACAGCTGGGCTCTGTATATCTGCACATGTTGCAAAAACAGTTGTATAGCTTCTTGTGTTGGGACTATTTTCAGTGATGAATTATTACATTTTTGCAGCCTTTTTGAGGGCATATAAAGAGGACTAAATGTAACTTTTCATTACAGCTCCGCCAGCTCAGCAGTGAGAGTTTTAAAGTTGTGTGGGTGATAACATGAAACTTATAGGTGTTACACCTGTCCCGTCAGTCAGCATCATTACAGACTTTTTATTAGAGGATTTTACAACCCACGTCCATCCCACACTGTGGTTTCAGACAGCATTAAGTGAGCGCTGTGCAAAGACAGAAGGCACAGGGCAGCAGTGGAGAACTGGCAGCCAGGGGCAACATGTAGCCTCCTCACCTTCCACTGCGCAGCCTTCGAGTCAAATTAATATCAGTACATTATATATTTTTTTAAAGACGATAGAGCTGGGCAATTAATTGAGTATTAATCTTAATTATAGGTACTGCCTTCCACAAGTAAGAAAACTAACTAATCAAGATTAAAAGATCACTAAGCCACATGACATGTCAAACTGTTTTTTTTTTCTTTTTCCATTATTATTGTTTTGAGATATTTGTATTTTTACAAGAATATTTCTATGTCTCATCCTTTCTTTAATGTCCAAAGGGATAGTGTCAAAAGCCTATATGTTCAATAAAAGCCTGCAGTGTGTGTTTTAAAATCAGCAAGTTTATGTTTTATAACCATAATCTCAATATCTTTTAAAATAATCATGTTTATGATTCTTGCTAAAATTGAGCAGCCCTATAAAGCATACATTAATAAATCTGCCATGGAAGATTTCAACTTAAAATGCGATACAACACCCCGCACAGAGTTCAAAATCATTAGAGATTGGAAATATGTCTGTTTTGATTATGTGCACAAACCGAAAACTATCAGTTGAGGATAGAATCAAGTCCTTGGCCTCTGCTTCACATTCACATTGCCATAAAAAGGTTAAAAATGTTTTGAATGTCTATGTGAATTGCTGTAAATTAATGCAAGTGATGTCCATGGCATTGTTGGACCATGTTTCCCTGCTCTCAGAAATATGTACAGTAAAGGGAAGTTTCAAGCTTTCCATATTGGGTTATGTGGATAGCGACATATAGGCTAGCATTAGCTAGCAATAAGTTCACCCTATAGCTTAGCATTTGTTGACAAATGCTGCTGCGGCTAACTTTTCCTTGTTTGAAGCCAAGTGTTTCCTTTGATGTACAAATGCTAACTTTCTGCCCTTTGCCAAGGCGGCCCGTAAGAGGGTATAAAGGGGAAAGCTCTCTTAGAAACAGAGTATGTATTATTTTACACCTTAATACTCACCATTTTCTTCAACAGCAGAAAAAAGCTTTTACAAAGTATAAACACTGTCCTCATTAAATGGCACATCCTTACTTTTTTTAATATTAATGTTACGGAGGGTACCGTTGAGCATGCACATGTCAATATTATCAGTGTCTTCTTAAAGCATATATTTTATTTCTGGACTTTTTATGCCTTTATTTTAGTGACAGGACAGTGTAGATTTGAAAGTTGGGGAGAGAGGAGTGTGTAATAATATGAAGTAAAGAAACCACAAGCCACACTCATATCAGGCCAACAAATTCAACAGCTTATACATGGGGTGTGCAAATTAGCTGCCTGGTCATCAGCACTTCACTCTGGCTGCAAACCAAACTTAACCACGGTACAAACAAAGTAACTTGAACCTGAACATGTATTTTAACTGATATCTTAGGGGCCCAGACATTTCTGTGGGCGGAACAACATTAATCACACTGATTTTTACATAAATTTTACTGCTGACATGGAAAGTAGCCAATCACAGTGCAGAACTTTGGATTGGTACATGGAGAGAACAATTGAAAGTTCAAGCCTAAATCTGGCCATACCTCTGCTCATATAAATCACGCCCCTTTAGGGGTCATCATGCCCCACTATTAGAGAAATGCTGGATTAAACACAACAGCAAATGTTCATCAAAATCATCAAGACTCGTTTAGTTACAATTTGCAAATAATGTTTTTAATAGTTTTCTGTGTCAGTCCACAGTTTTTAAGAATAATTGATTTAAGTCTTTGATTAAAAACACAAACATTTCATCAGATGAGTGGTTTTTTGCCTTGCTATAGATTTTTATCCACTGTTTGCACAAGGTGATGCACTGAGCGAGAACTATCTAGTATGTGTTGAAATAAGTAATAAAAAAGTGAAATGACAGCAGCTATCCCAGAACATCAGCTGCTGTTGATTGCATATTTTGTCAACACTTCTGAAAAGCAAGGCTGATGTGAATGCAGATTTGTCAGGAACTTGCAGTAATTACATGATTCCACTTGGCACCATTAATCTGTTGACAGTCAAACTGTGCTGTGTGGGTACACACTCCTTTAAAGTTCAGACTAATATTAGCATGCAGCCAGCCCTACAAACACGCGCTGCTCTGAATGTCAGAGGACAAAGTGTCAAACTAACTGATTTCACACCTTGTGTCAATGCAAATGTTAAGGGAGCACAGCTGCTTTGTTTGAATTTTGCAAACTGCATAAGTGATTTCTGAACATGCGCAGCACAGCCAGGCCGCACCAGAAGAGGACTTTGTCATGTATCTGTGATAAGTCACAAGCTGAGGAGAGACAGTGTGGGATAATGCGAGGCAAAGGAGCCGCAGGTCACAAACATGCCTTATCAGCCATATCAAGGACTACGGCCCAAACATGGAGTGTACAAATCAACCATGAGGCTCCACATTGATATTATTAAATGACATCTGAGAAAAGAAGTGGCACAAGTGCATGCGAAGAAATCGCTTCCAGTGTGACACAGATGTAACACTGTGTTTTTTGGTTGAGCAAGGTTTTTTTTTATCCTTTTTGTTTTGTTTGTTTTACTCTTAAAGTTTTTTTTTTTTTAATCATTATTTACTTTTTACTTCTTTATATAAGTGCTTATTTCTGTTCTTTGTGTTATTTCTTGGAGCTGCTGCTGTAACAACTGAAATTTCCTCAATGGGGGAATAATGGAGATTATTATTTTTTTATCTTATCTTGTCTTTTCACATTTTTTCTTCAAAAGACTGATGACATGCTGAATAATATGAAATTCCTTTAAGTCTTAATGACACACCCAGACAATGAGGATGGAGATTTTACTCTTTGACTTTCAATAAGCATAATAATTATGTGGTCAATTATTTTCTTGATTTGTCTTTTGTTTAACCTGTTTGTCTTGCGTTTTCATGCATTTTATATGTTTTTTTTTTATTTTATGGTGCTTTCATCATTGGTTTGAATTGTTTGTTTTTATTTAATTATATTTTATTTTATTTTAGCTCTTTTTGAGCTCTTTTTGAGCTCTTTTGTTAACTTAACTGTGTATGAAATGAACTAAAATTGGACAAATTTGTCACTAAAGTGAACAGCCACCCTGAGGCCCATTTCACACTGGACACGTTGTACTTCCATAACTACAGCTGTGCGTGCATGTTTTGATTTCGGCGAGCATGTTATCAAGTCAGAGCTTTAAGACTGTAAGCGTGAGCCCCCCGCACCAAAAATCTCGAGAATAGGAGGCACGTTTTTTGCAAATCCAGATAGAAAATTATAAATATATAGCCATATTTACCTTAATCCAGCTGGTATGTATGTCCACAGTAGAATATGCCACAGAAAAGATAGAAACCAGCCAGTTAGTCTTTCTGTGTGTTCCTCTGAGTGTTCAGGCTCAGTATTTTACCCTATTCTGTTATGCAATGAATCAGGTTCCTTGTGGGGAGATTTACTGTGATTCTTCCTAAACTTTAAATAGAAGTTCATTATATGTGGTGATATGTGTGGAGAGACGAGCTGTGACAGCACGGAAATGCGCTGAGGCCGCAGGACATGCATGCACCTGGTGTGAAAGGTGTGGTGGCACTCACCAAGAACATGCACTTCCAGTGTTTTCTTTTTGTTTTGTGTGTTTTAATCTTAACTTCACAAAATTAGAGAACTTTTTAGCCCTACTGCTTCAATGTATAAACTAGCTTCCATGTTGGTGCTTTCCTTACAGTGGCAGAGCTGATCCTCATCACCGCAGCTCATGTATTACATGAACCTCAAACAACAGCACCTAAAAAAAAAAAAAAATCCCTTTAATGTAATTTTCTTTCACTTTTAAGTTTGTTTTATTTGTAATATTTTTCATTTGATTGTGTTTTTGCAGTCTCATAATGCCTGTAATGTTGTTCTAACTCTCTAAAGCACTTTGAATTGCACCTTGTGCATGAATGGTGCTTGATAATTGTTGTGCCTTAACTGTTTTGTATCTCCTCCTCTTACACCTGCCCTCAGGGCTGCTGGAGGACTATCCATCAGGTGTGGACCCTAAAGCAGAGTGCTGTGACGTGCGGTGGGACTTGAAAACGGACAACCGTTCCAGAGGGACCCTGAAAAGAACTCACCCGCCGTGCCAGCACCGTACCTCCCTCAGCTCGTCGGCAGCCTGCAGACTGTGTAACAGCCGGCTCAAACTCTGCCTGCTGGTCCTCGTCCTCCTACACACTGTTGCCAGCCTCACTGCATCCCACAATGCAACAGGACTGGGCCTCCCCGCCATCACGCCTCTGGAGGAGAGCCCTGCCAACGAGGAGTGATGGAGCTGCCGGGAGGCGGAGAGGTTGTTGGGGTGGGGGATTCCCTCACCATGGCAACCAGTGTGGAAAAATACAGCCGGCTGGAGCCGTGCGCCTGTGGACATCTCTGCAACACTCTCCGGCAAAAGGGAAAATGTGGGCTGCTCTGGGACAAAACAGACTCACAAATCAATCAAAACAAATAAACAAACAGACATTCTGAGGGATTCTCACAGTCCCTTGGGTAGAAAGGAGACAATGCCACAGCCTTTGCTGAGTGGGAAGGTCGGCTTCCTCATGGCTGAGTTTCTCTCACGACGCTTTTTTACACTGTGTCCCAATTCTTGGTTTCTGTTGCACTGGCTAACTATGGAGTAACACAATCATATTCTTTTTCTAATGTTCATCCTTTGTGTTTGTTTCTGGGTCTCTCATACAGGAAGTAAATCTCTCTTAATAAGACAGATAAGGTGTTAAAACTTAATAAGCTGCAAGTTTGTTTGTGTGTGTGAGGGTTTGTGTTTCTAGGTTAAGTGTGTGTGCGTCTGAGTGTGCTTGGAAGTGACAGGATGAGTGTGTGGTGACACAGACCTTAACCGTCTACCTAACATGCAGGTGCAGCATTGATGTTTTATGAAGCCTCTGCCCTCCTCCTCAGATGTCAGTTAGCTCTTCCATGCTGCTGGAATCTGACTGGGTTGTAAACAAGGTTTTAAACATATGCGACGTCCATACTAAGCACTACGTTTAACACAGGTTTATGGATTTACCTTATTTATTCTATGAGATAATATGTACCCACCTACATGGTACAAGAGTGGGAGTGGGCAACTGGCAGCCCTGGATCACATTGTCTCTTTATTTATTGTGGCCTGCAAGTCATTTTCAAATCTCAATGAAATAAAAAAGAGCTGAACATAGATGCCAATACAACACCACGTGTGAAGACCAATAGATTCAGATTAAGCTGACTAAATTGACCCTAAAGGACAGCTCAGTTTATGCAGTATTCAAGACCATACACAATTACATTGAAACAGCAGACAGTAGTGTCAAAGACAATAATGAATAGTCAGCACATTGGTGCAATTTGAATAGAGATTAGATTAGATAGAACTTTATTAATCCATTTGGGAAACTCCCTCAGGGAAATTAGGATTCCAGTAGCAGTTTGAAAGGTGGATAAAAAGATTTATAAAAAAGATAGATATAAACAAGAACAAAAATAATTATAAATCAGTATAAATAAAATAAAATAAAAGGATAAATAATAATAGGGTTGCAGAATTCCAGAATTAATAAACAAAAATAAACAGGAATAAACCTGGGATTTACCAAATTGAAGGACTTCAAATATAGTTGGGAAAATATATATTTTAGTTCAATGTTGACCAAAACAACCAGATTTTAAGCAAGTATACTTAAAAAATACATATCTCTGCTATTCCACAATGGCATGCACACAGACCATGGCCCCTACATGCACTGAGCATTCCTCTATCACATTCACACATGGTTCTAGAACCCTAGACTGTTGAGGCCTCCATTTTGAACCCAGAGCACAATACTATTGAAGCCACACATTTAAGTGTGAAGTAGAAATTTATTGTTCAATAAATGGAAAATTTGATAAATTAATAAAAAAATTATACACATTTATGTGTGTAGTTGAGATGTTTGTTCATCATGATAATCTTCATGACCGAACATGACTTTAATGTTTTTTTAAGCTTAAATATAATCAGTGGCAGTGTAAAGCTATTATAAATCTATAATGAGATCACAACATGGTGGTCCCATTATAGATTTATAATAGATCCATAGACTTTGAGACTTGGGAATTGGAAGTGCTACAATGCTAACTCATTTGTGCATTTTTGGGCTTCGCCCTTCACCACTCAGATTTTTACTTTCTGCTGATTACATTTACATTTTAAAAAATAAAAATTGTTGTTTATTTGTATAGATTATCATAGACTACTTTCCCCCACAGACTTTCTCATCAACAAAAATTCAAAAACCCATAAAAAAACCAATTAGGCTTTTTGTCAAGAAACTAGCACAATGCTAACATCCAGGTTGGCCCACTAATGTATGTTGTCATTGGAGCACCATTTTTCTATTTATGTAAAACTGTTTAGCTTATTTAATTAATAACTGCTTTTTCTTTACACTTTAAAATATAAGTTGTTTCTGGGAGCAACAGAAACAAAATTACCACTTTTTCAGGAAGGATAAAAACCCTTTATTTTTTTTATGGTAAAAGTACTTTACTTTCACTTTAATACCTTAAACTGGTTTTAAATTTACTAAATCACTCAAAGATGTGGAGGAATGACCCATTGTACTGAATTTTGAAAAGAAATAGAAATCATAAAAATGGAGATACAAGGTTGTTTTCCAACAGCAACAACATGTGTTTATGGTTCAGTCTAATAAAAGCTTTATATTGTTTGATCTGTAAATCATGAGAAATGCCCTCTATTACTGTCTGCACAAGAATCTACCATTCCTTACAATTTGGCCCTCTGGCAGTGAGGAAATAAATCTAAAAAAAAATAAAAAATAAAAAACATTTCTCAGATTCTCTTAAAGTTCTGTATATGATGTGTTGACCTGTTATTGTTTCAAAAATATTCAGCTAAAACATTGATTAGTTCCTTTTAAGGTTTTTCAGAGATGAACAAAAACAGGAAAGTTTGTTATTTAGTGCCAAAGAACATGTTGCGTCCTAAAGGTCATTTAATTGAAAAGGGATAGACTAGATTAATAAATGATTTTCTGGTTCATTTAATTCTATAAACACAGCAGGTGTAACTGACAGCAAAAACGGTAGGGTTACACTACGTTTTATGGGTCAAATGAACCACTTTAAAGCACATAGAACAACAACATTTCACAGAACAAAACATAAATCTGAGTTAAACCCGTTTTTACCAAAGATGTGATTACCGGCATCCTAACAAAACCCTGTTTGGATCCCAGCCACTTTTCAGCATCATGGTTCACCAGAGTTAGCTGACATCAATTCCAAATATATATATATGTTTTTTTTTTTTATCCAAGCTGCTCCGGACTAAGGAGGGTTTGTTATTTCATAGTTAAAAAGGTGATGTCCATTCAAATATTATCAGTGACATATGATCCCTGAAGGTTCCTCTCTGTCTTGAGATTCTTGCTTCTGTCTTTTATCCTGCAGCTCACATTCCATCCATTGTCAAACTATTCTGCAGTTTGAGTATTTTACTTTGGCATCAACACGTGGAAACAAAAATCAAATAGTTTGCCCTTCAATCAACACTGGCCAGAGACTGTATGAAAGAAGAGGACATAGCGTCTGTAAAGTTATCAAATGGCTTTTAAGGCTGCTGGTTTGAAGATAACATTTTGACCATCACCTCACTGATGTCTCGGCGAGACTTAGATTTGAATGAATCAAAGTGTTGCTTCAGCTTTTGAGAGGCTTGACTTGGGATGTAAACATGTAGCAGCTACAAGGTTATAGCCTGAGTAGATATTGGACTCTGTAAAAGTGCTAAAGAGTTTTATTGTTCCATTATAGTATCAGCACTTGTTCATCAGATATGTTTTCATTGAAAACATAACAAATAAACGTTTACAAAAATGGGAGTTGACACCAAGTAACATGATGGCAACTTTAATGGTAGACTTACAGTTGATTGAAAAACTTTGAAGATCAACAGCAGCTGTAGGATTCAGTATAGTGTACAATGTCCTTAAAGCTGTCTTTTTACTTTATTCTGAACCTGAAAATTCATTTAAACAGAGTTCTTGGCTCTCTCTGTATCAATGTGGTGCAAGAATGAGGCAAAAGCCCAGAAGTTAGTGTGGTAGCAATTCTGATTCCCAAGGCCGAAAGCACATGGAATATTATGATAGCCTTTTAGATAAATACCTGAATTAAGGTCTGTGATGAACTCATCCAAGCAAGATTGTAACATTTTATTTTGCAACATAAAATATCTCTGATATTCCCATTTTTTGAATTTTGAATTCATTATTGCGTTGAAAGGGTGGTTGCTAGCAAACTGCTAACAGGGACTTAAAAAATGGCCAGGGACCCTAATGCAATTTTTACTGGTCAATTTTAATTAACATTCATACAAACACCATAGCCACTACCATGGTGACCAACTTCATCCAGTCATAAGATTAGGAGGAAACCAATGATTAAACCGTGGCCTTACATGTTGGACGTGTAGTAGTTGTATTAAGGCCAATCCAAGTGTTGCAGTTCCATAATAGCTTGGTAATATATTTTTACTCTCACCGATTACATTTAAGATTAGAAAAAAGTGAAAGTTAGGTTTGCCAGTGAAGATTATAACAAAGAACAAAGCATTTACGAGGGCTGATTGATAAGTTGTGAGCCTTGTATTGAAGAAGATAAGCAGGGATGTCCTTTTTCAGCTTTACTATTCACTGACTATTTAAGGCTGTGTACCCAAACACTGGTGTCATTTGGTCAGTTTATGTCGAAGAGGTAGCACTCTAAGGTAAACAAGGCAAGTGACTTTTGCAAAATGGACAAAAAGCCCCTGTTCACAAGTCTGTAATTGCCATGGCTGCCATTAAAGATTGTGGCTTTGAATTGATTGAGCATCCGCCTTACTCGTCTGATCTCGCTCCATCAGACTTTCATCTATTTCCAAAATTGAAAAAGGCCATTTCCAGTGCCCACTTTCAGTCAGATGATGACGTCATACATACAGTGGAGGACTTTCTGAATGGTCAAGAAAAGGACTTCTTTAAACATGGCATTGAGGCCCTTAAACATCGCTGGTAAAAGTGCGTAGATACTGAAGGGGATTATGTTGAAAAATAATGCAATATGTCTGCCAAAAGTCGAACCCTTAAATATGAGGCTCACAACTTATCAATCAGCCCTCATATGTTTTGTGTTGAAATGAACCTCAATCAATCCCACTTAAAAATGTTGAACCGTCCCTTTATCATGTAGGGACAGTATTGTTATCTAAAATGGAGGAGGAAAATGCACACCTATGTGTGGACTAGGCCTTAGTTAAGTTAGAAAACTAGGAGCAGGCTAATTTTCCCAAGTTACTTCCATGCAATTGGACCTTAAGCTGCAGCCACTCCCTCTGGCTATTTAAATGAATGTAGGTTAAGGGCACTATCATGCTTGATTCTTTTTTAGACTCCTACAGTAGGCTATGTCCACTTCTTTCATTCTGCCATTGATAAATACGTCTACTGCAGTGGTGTGGTTTTAACCTCAGGCCTCTTTATTCACAGGGAACATGGTGACTGGATGTTACCCCAAAGGACTTAATACAATCAGGAAATGTGTTTTTGTTAAACGGTAAAGAAAATTGACAACATCTAGGTAGAAGAGGTGTCATGCTACCTCTAGTAACTTAAAGGAAAATCCCCTGACCACTGAAAGAGAGTTTTACTCTGGCCAGTGGATACATATACAGAATGACATGCAACATATCACCAACACAGGGACAATTCCTCCAAACTGGTCAGTGTTTTTTTTTTTTTTTTTGTTAAATCAAATATGTAATCTACCCTCATGAATTGCATGTTGAGGCTTTCTGCAAGAACATGACGGCCTCTTTTGTTGTTTGTCCTCAGCCCCACGCTGCACCAACATCTGATCCCAAATCAGCTCCTGTAGCATGCCCACTGTCTTGTACTTTTCTCCTCCGAACATTAAGTAAAGGGCTTATTAAGATATCCAGAACAAACATTATCATCAAAACAGTCAGAGGCACAGAGCAACACTCACATCCAAAATTGTTAGCAGACAAAACGTTCAAACACATGGCTCACTTCCTGTTTCTTTCTGACCTCGTACCCCCTGCAGTACCGAGGGACTCCGCTGGCTGTTACTGGAGTGCAGGAGCAGAAACAAATCCAGAGAGAGGAGCATGACTCTTTTTTTTTTTTTTTAGTAATGGAAGCATTAATGGCTTACCCTGATAATTGTCTAAGCTGACACCTCTGTTTATTTCATAAATGTTGACCAGCATGTGAACAGAAAGAAATAGTGTGACCTTAAGGGCTGACTTTTTCTTTACTTTCTAGAAGTTTCTTTTGTCTATTTGATGAACACGGCTGTGAGATCAGGTATTTGAAGACAAAAACAGATGTTGATGAATGTTTTTTTTTTTTTTTCCACTGTCGAGTATGTTACTTAAATGAGATGTCCAATCTGATATCTGATGTCAAGAATTTTATTATACAGCATATATGAGGATTTGAAATCATTACTATCATCACACCTTGTCTATATAATCAACATTTTGGCCTATTTTGACTTAAATGCTGTTTAGTCCCCGCTCCACTCGAGTCTTGAACCCCCTTGCCTGCATGAAACACATAACTACTCATTATCATTCTGCACAGCACACCCATTTCCATCTTGGATGACTGCATTCAATAATAGAAATATGCTGCTATACTCTAGGCTACCAGTAGAGGGAGTTATTTATATTCTTTTATATTGCTACTGCTGCTGAGGACCTACCACACACAAACTGTCATATACACAGGAATCGGAAAGGCTGAGCTGGGGCGGTGATAGGCTTGTTGGGAAAGTGTGCCATTGAGTGTGTATGTAAGGGTCTAACGCCGAAGTGTGTGTCTGTCTCCTGCTAATTGCTTCTTGTCCTATGGAGAGTTCATTAGCTTTGCCACAACCTTGGGGCCTACAGGACAGGTGTGGTGAACCACCACTGTCTGTAGACCAACAAGGATCCACTACATTAGTCGTCTCATTAATCACTGCAGCCTTAGAGCCACAAGAACTGTAGTGTGAAACCATCATACCATATAATGTGCAATAAAGGTTTTCAGTGCCCCAAGACACAGAACAAACGAGAGTAGAGATGGATCTACTGTCTCCTGCATCTGTCTGTTAGAATTTACTTCATATAATGTCTGAAAATAAATATAAAAAGATGGAGGTGAAGCATAGGATGAGGCAATGATCTGAAAACAGTACCAAAGCTTGTATTGTGTCAAAAATTTCAACTGTTCAAACCCTCACTGCTTTTATGACAAACACATCAAGATTGAAACAGGGTTACTCAGGCCACTTTTACACACTAATGATACACTGAAAACTGAGCCCTTTTATTGTTCTGTTTTCAAAACTTCCTGAGTTCAGATGACACTGTTTTGGTGACAGCTGCCATGCACATGGGTATAAATAATATGTTCATACACATGTGCATGGCAGCATGTTGTATACATGTCAGGCTAGTAGTTGGCAGTTTGAATTTGTAATGAATCTACGTATACACGAACACATACTCTTTGGTGAATTGTAAACTATGGTGGCCCGGAAGCGCGAAACAAAATGACAATTGTGAAAACACAACAACAAATTTAAAAAACAATTAATAATATAATAAAATACAAAGCTGAAAAAAAACAACATCAAATAACAAAATGTAAAGAATATAAAGGAAAACACAATGACAAATTTGAAAACACAACAGCAAATTAGAGAAAACAGCGGTAAATCAAGAAACACTACAACATAATGTGAAACACAAGATATTTTAAAAGATACAACAAATTGGAAATGACAACAGTGAATAAAAAAACACATCTTATCAAAACACAACAACAAATCAAAATCAACAACCTTATAGAATGCAACAAAAGAAATTGTTGAGCTTTCTTCTAGGTTTTTGTGTTGGTGTATTTTTGATTTGTTGTTGTGTTTTCTTTTTTTTAACAGTTATGTTTTGCAGTTCAGGGCCACTGGACTAAACAGACAAAAATGGTAAACGCACTTTTGCTTTGGCAAACTATGAGATGACATTGTTCGGGTGATCCTAAAGTACTAAGAGAGTAAAGATTAACAAAATGTTGCCTGGGAATGAGCTGCAAAAGCAAAAGTCTTGTTCACCATTTTTGTTGTAGTCCACCTACTGAAAAAATGTTGACAGACTAAAATTATAAGGACGATGTGTGTCATCCTACATGATGATGGAGATGGTGCCGATTCCAAAACTTTTTTTGTTGAACCTGTAGTTACACTCTGTTTCCACTTTTCTATGGAAGTCACTAATTTCCAGGGAAATCTCAGTGAAATCTACCCTGCCTGCGAAACTTCTACCCTGTGTTATATTTTAGTCTGAAATGTGCCTCAAATACATTGAAAAAAACCCATACATTTCTTCAGTGAATTTTGGAGAGACCATTTGTGACTGCACTTGCAAATACAACAGGTTATAAGCTAGTAAACAAGCTGCTAGCTTGTGAACAAACTTTTTGATCTAGTGTAAGTCACAGTCATGTATTTCTGCTGCAAATGGTTAAATTTCATATTCAGTATCAGTATGTCAATATGAAGTATAGTAAGAGCAGCTTTACAGTCTCATATGTATTCAAACATTTGGTGGAAAGTTAGACAACACTTTTAGCATAAACAGGTTTGCTAGCACACCATGCTTCACTGCAGGCATGTGACATCTCAAGCATCAATATGTTTTTTCAAAGAATTACTTTACAAAACAAATTACGCTCCTGGCAGACAAAAATCTTCCTTTGTTTTTTACCATGCAAAACTAGTCCAGTCATTGTGTATGTCATTCTGTGAGAACACTGAACTGCTACAAAAGGGCAAATTTAACTTGTTCCCAGTGTCTGCAGATAGTCTCTACCTTATCTGTGAAGAAATACACTCACCTGTGTTTGGGACTTGCAGCCATAATCTGTGTATTAATGGATATACAGATACAAACATACACCAGTGGAAGTGAGTTATAAAGCATCACATTTTGGGTAACCAGAATTCAGTTACTATGTAAACAAACCTTTGAAAATGCATAAAAAGCTGCAGTTTTCTCTGAAGATCATTTTGTGTAAACTTGGCCTCAGTCTTCAAATGTGCCATGTAAGCAATATGTCAAACACAAATCATAAACCTCTCAAAACACTCCCCTTTGCACATGTAAGGGTTCTCTTGAAGCCATACATGTGGTTTCATGTTGCCTATCATGTCACACTGTGATTTACCAACCATCACAGACCAATGGTGCATTTCCATAAACAGTTTTGGCTCAACTTGACTCAACTGAATTTGAATTTATCCTTTGTTTTCCATTATAGTTTATTAAGTCTTTTCATGGTTGAAAACAGTGTGAAGTTTCTTAATGGGAGGGCTAAGCTGGAGGCATAACAATCCCCCAGACACATATGCTAGCAATTACTAGCAAGTTGTTTTTGGCCTACCTTTAACAAGGTCTGAAGAAAGAAGACTCTCTTGTCTTTAATAGTTTAGGTAACTTACCCTCTGGGACTGAGTTTTACTTAAAAAAAAAAGTTAACACTGACCAAAAGGGACAAACCAGCTGAATTTTGTCAGTGATCCAGTATTATTTGCTCTTAAATTCTGGCACCCAACAACTTAACAAGACAACTTTTTAGAGTCCTCTACCGCCTGCCAGCCTGTTGGGGCAAATTATGTTGGCTTCCTGTATTGCTTAGTTGTTTCTTGTGACGTATGTCATGAAGGATCTTTTTTTATGATATAAACGCCTCAAAGTAGGCAGGCCATCACTTTGCAACTGCACGACAAATGCTTTGGCATAGATGCTAACAATTTAAGTAGCAGTTCTATCTGATCTGGACCTTATTCCCTCATTACATGAAAAACAAACAACAACACTGAAAGCACTTCTCGATAGAAAAGTTTTGTTTTCATTCCACCCCGGACATGGGTTGGCAAGAATTTGTTTTCTGAAGTAGCTTTTGTTTTGTATTTTACACCAAGGCAGTGCCAGCCCACTACAGTCACAGCTCACTCGGGTGATTTCAGGATAGTTTTAGGGTTTAAGTGTGAATGGGGATTAAACCACACTCCAGTCTGTAGTCTAACTTAACACAGTTTATTTGCTTACGCTGTGACCATGTGATAATTGTTTTATGCATGCTTCATGATCATAAGATAAAACAGTTGATCATGATTTCAAAACATGTACAGCCAAAGGAGAAAGAACTGGGAACTGCCCTGTTCGTACCATTTAGTGGAAAGCAGTGTCTTGACATCATGTTTTAGCTTGCTTGGAACCTCAACAAAGACTGTTTTACAAAAGCAACACAATCCCTCTGAATCGGTGCAGGAATGAGTCCAAAAACGTGAAAGTGAGTTAGCATCTAGCACTCCCTGGTTGCAAATCCCACAAAGTAAATGGGATTTGTAATACAGGTTTCAGATAAGTTTCATGAAATAAGGTTTCACATGCACATGAGATTTCAATGTTTAATGGGAAGTAATAAAATGCATGTGATGTTCCCTGCTTTGGAATCTTAAACTGTTGTGAATTTAAAATGACGGTTGTTAACTAACCTTCTAACAAGGACTACAAAAATGGTTGGGGACCTGATGACAAGCATTTCTGATCATTTCTAAATAGTCAATTATTCATACACTATTGCCACAACCGTGAAGACCAAATTGATCAGGTCATGCGAGTATGAGGGAACTTTTTTTTGTTCACTACAGAGCTAATTATCAGCAATGATCTAAAACACTGAAAAATTCCATAGGCTTTAGTAGGCTTTCAGTTGTGGAGCCAGTGCCATGCAAACTTCAGCGTTAGCCCACTGCACCACTCTATGGAAAAGAAATAGAGTCAAGGTGTGTTGAGTTGATACCACATTGTGGAAATGTATCATAACTGTTTCACGTGTTATTACAAATACCTTGCATATCAAGGTCATGCAGAAGTCATGTCTTCTTTATATGCAACTGAGCATGCGTGTTGTCCTTCATGCCCCCTCAGACATGTTTTTACCATGATGGACATTCTTACATGTAAACTTTCCTCCATACAATCATAGAAAAACAGATTTTTTTTTGGTTCTGCAGGCATGTACACAGTTAATCTGCTGTTACAATTTCCTGTCTTGTATGCTCACTGTTTCACTGCATTATACTGCAAAGGGATTGTGGAGGGCACGATAGGATGAGTCTCGATTTCCAGAAGTGATCTGTAGCAGTTGTAAGGTATGGTTTGTCAAATTTCATCACATGCCAACCAACAAAAACTGATCTTGTTTTATCCTTGCACATAAAGCTTTTCTACTACACCCTGTGCACCCAACACCAAAATCTACGTACACTGAAACCCCCCTCTGTCACTCAGCCTCTCTCTGTTTTCACTCTAGCTCTGTTCTCTATCCTGTGGATCTATGCAGAAGCCCATTCCTTTTTTTTTGGTTGTAAATATGTTCCCTAGTATGCTGAACAATGTATGTCTTTGCGTCCAGGTTCCCTTGTGTACTTTAAGTTCATGTCATGCTGTTACTCTGATTCCTTCTTTTTTATTTACTTTGAGCGTCTGAAACCATCGATGTTAAAAGAGAATGTGTTGAGGTTTAACCAATTGACTCGTCCTCAGCTTCACAACCTTACTGTGAAAGGTTGTGGCCCTGTGTGTGGAAGCTAAAAAGATTTATGATTATAGAAATGAAAAGGTTCAAAGTCATATAGAAGTATCATTGCGATTATGATTATGATTACTATTATACTACCAGTATATTGTAATATTATAGATGCTTTAGTTGGAGTAACTTCTTTAATTTTTTTACAAACAACTTTGATGAAATGATTTATAAAACAGTCTCACAAGTCATGATCTTTTCAAAAAGTATGAAAACTACTGCTACAATGATTACAATTGTGTTCTGATGAAAATAAATACAGATATATAAGATGTTCTACTGTTGTCTTTGAATGGTGTCGGAAGTTCTCTTCAATGTTTTAATGCATGCATTAAAACAAACACACAAACAGTATACACAGTACATAAAAATATACACCAGCATACATATGCATACAAACAAACATACACATTCATACATAGACATACATGCATGCAAACATATACATACATACAATTATACATTTATACAATCAATATACAGACATACATATGTGAATACAAAAAATTCATACATACACACATAAATACATACATACAAACACACACACACACACAAACATACATACTTATAAACTTTCATAAATACATTCAAACATACATGCATTCATACATATATACATTGATAAATAGACATACATGCATACATACATACATATACCTGGATACATACACATATACATTCATACACACACACATTTATATATATATATATTTTTTATATATACTGTGCATACAAACATACATATACATACATATGCCATCAAGCATGCACATATTCATTGATTGCATCTGACTGCATCTTTATTTCGAGCATAAACACAAATACGTACATCAACAAAAGCAAAGGAAAACGCAAACACCCACAACAAAATCCTCAAAGATGCCCAATGAAACAAAAAAAAGCATGCCCGAAAAGGAGTAGGAAGAAGTTAAAAACTTATTCAACATACCCCTTTTTCATACATACAAGCATACAAACAAACATTCAATCGTAGATATACTTGCATGCATACATATACATACATACAACTTTACATATATACAGACTTCCATATACATACATACATATACAGTGCCATGAAAAAGTATTTGCCCCCTTCCTGATTTCTTATCTTTTTGCATATTTGTCACACTTAAATATTTCAGATCATCACACAAATTTTAACATTAGACAAAGATAACCTGAGTAAATACAAAATGCAGTTTTTTAATGATGATTTCATTTATTAAGGGAAAAAAGCTCTCCAAACCTACATGACCCTATGTGAAAAAGTAATTGCCCCCCCTTGTTAAATCATGAGTTAACTGTGATTAACCACATTTTTTTGAAAGCTGAGTTCAATTTCACTGACCACACCCAGACCTGATTACTGCCAGACCTGTTGAATTAAGAAATACCTTAAATAGAACCTGTCTGACAAAGTGAAGTAGGCTGCAAGATCTTGAAAAGAAACACATCATACCACGATCAAAATAAATTCAAGAACAAATGAGAAACAAAGCGATTGAACTCTATCGGTCTGGAAAGGGTTACAAAGCCATTTCTAAGGCTTTAGGACTCCAGCGAACCACGGCTAGAGCTATTATCCACAAATGGAGAAAACTGGGAACAGTGGTGAACCTTCCCAGGAGTGGTCGGCCTACCAAAATTACACCAAGAACTTCTGAAAAGTTCAACTTTTGTCTAGTCAATCCACAGAATATTTTTCCAAAAGTCTTGGGGATCGTCAAGATGTGTCTTGGAAAATGTGAAACAAGTCTTTGCGTTCTTTTTGGTCAGTAGTGGTTTTCGCCTTGGAGCTCTCCCACGGATGCCATTTTTGCTCAGTCTCTTTCCGATTGTTGAGTCATGAACACTGACCTTAACTGAGGCAAGTGAGGCCTACAGTTCTTTAGATGTTGTTCTGGGTTCTTTTGTGACCTCCTGACGAGTTGTCGTTGTGCTCTTGGTGTAATTTTGGTAGGCCAACCACTCCTGGGAAGATTCGCCATTGTTCCCAGTTTTCTCCATTTGTGGATAATGGCTCTGACCGTGGTTCGCTGGAGTCCTAAAGCCTTAGAAATGGCTTTGTAATAGATTGATAGATTTCAATCACTTTGTTTCTCATTTGTTCTTGAATTTATTTTGATTGTGGCATGATGGGTTTCTTTTCAAGATCTTGCAGCCTACTTCACTTTGTCAGGCAGGTTCTATTAAAGTGATTTCTTAATTCAACAGGTTGGCAGTGATCAGGTCTGGGTGTGGTCAGTGAAATTGAACTCGGCTTTCAAAAAAAAGTGGTTAATCACAGTTAACTCATGATTTAACAAGGGGGGGCAGTTACTTTTTCACATAGGGTCATGTAGGTTTGGAGAGCTTTTTTCTCTTAATAAATGAAATCATCATTAAACTGCATTTTGTATTTACTCGAGTCATCTTTGTCTACTATTTAAATTTGTGTGATGATCTGAAAAATTTAAGTATGACAAATATGCAAAAAAAGAAGAAATCAGGAAAGGGCAAATAATTTTTGACAGCACTGTACACATGTAATACTTTCATACACTGACCCTTTATAAGGTATAGCTTGCCTCTGGAAACAAACGGACATGTATACTAACGGACATACAAACTCTAACGTTGGGACGTGGTGTTAAACACAAATAAAAACAGAATGCAATGATTTGCAATCCTTTTTGAGCTATGTTCAATTAAATACACTGAAAAGATGAGATATTTAATCTTCAAACCAATTAACTTGCCAGAATCAGTAAGTGAATTGTTTTTTGAGCTGTCTCAAAGAAGCATCAGCAAACTGTTGCAGAATAAGTTTTATTCAACCAAAACAAACTGTTATAAGTGCTGCACTGATTTTTCAGATGTTTTTGGCACACCATTCACAGCAGTCCTTTGCATACTCTGATAAGGTGCATCTCATGCAACATAACGCTTCTCTAGGTAGGAACTTTTCCATCAGACCAAAACAAGGAGCACACAAAATCCAACAGATGGTGGATGGCTTTTGCCCAGTCCCACTCTCTGCCTTTAACCAAGAGCATGGAGCCCTCATGGACTCAAATGGAGCCAGGTCTGAAGGACTCACTTTTGTGGCATCATAAAGTGACTGGAAAAATTGTTTAAATATTCAGGAAAAAATCTCACTATGTATGTGCATGTGCTTCTTTCATTAGAACATTCTATTCATCATTACTTTATAAGTAAAAATTCCAAACATTAAAAGTAGGGATACACAATATTATTAGAACAAAACTGATAACGCAAGTAATTGATCAGAAAGGTGATTATCTATTTCAGCAGATATGAACATTTTTGCAAATAGATACAGGCCATATTTTAGCCCTACAAGATTTCCATAAATATCCCGTGTATTTGTTGTTATATTGGCAGGATAGACAAATTTATCCTGCCAGGAGGGCCCAACTGAGCCACTTTCCAACCATCAGCTGTATGGTTGGATGAGGTGCAGTAGGTTCACCCTTCATGAAAGACAAACATGCAAAAAGAAAAAAAAAAACTTGAGGTGGAAATTTTTGAAGTGTAGGAACTAGAAAAGTAACAATGGTTTGTGAATAAGGAGAATGTTTCTTGGACAATATGTAAATAAATAAAGTACTCTGAGATTAAGTTTTAACTGCTTGATCCAGACAAGTGACACTGTGGACTTTCCTGGTTGAAACGTGTTAGAAAATGTGGGATAGCTTAAGTACACAATCCAACAAAATATATCAAAGACCACCTTGTTTCTTTTTAAATATGAATTTATAAAGAATTTATACATATAAGGGTAAAGCTGAAAAAAAAAAGCGCTTACACAAAGTAAAATATTCATAATGCAAGAAATCTATTTGGAATAAAATGCCATGAAGTGACTTTTGGGGACCTTTTCAGGCAGGAGAACATGCTGGTGCCGACGGTTTGGTCATATTTGACTTAAAAATGGACTTGTGAGCATTTTTCCCTCAGGTCAGATTTTTGAGAAAACGACATGCTAACATATGACTTTTTTTTTTTGCCATTTCTGACATTACAAAAAAATTGCTAAAAAGTGACTTTTTGGGACCTTTTCAGGCAGGAGATCATGCTGGTGCAGAAGGTTTGGTAATACTTCATGTGAGTTATAAGAATTTTTTTCCTCAGGTCAGATTGTTAAAAAAACAACATGCTAACGTATGACTTTCTGCGATTTCGGACCCCGAAAAAATTATGCTACATAGTGACTTTTTGGGACCTTTTCAGGCAGGAGAACATGCTGGTGCAGAAGGTTCGGTCAAATTTGAGTTAAAATGGACCCATGAACATTTTTCCCTCAGGTCAGATTTTTGAAATATGACATGCTAACTTATGTCTTTCTTGCCATTTTGTACTGAGAAAAAAAAATGCAAAAAAGTGACTTTTTAGTACGTTGTCAGGCAGGAGAACATGCTGGTGCAGATGGTTTGGTCATATTTAACCTAAGAAATGAGTTATAAGAATTTTTCCCCAGGTCAGATTTAAGAGAAAACGACATGCTAACATATGACTTTTTTTTTTCTGCCATCTCAGACACCGAAAAAAATATGCAAAAAAGTGTGTTTCTGGGACATTTTCAGGCAGCAGAACATGCTGGTGCAGCTACCTAAAAAATGAATCATCAGCATATTTTCCTCAGGTGAGATTTTTGAAAAAACAGCCTGCCAGCACATGACAGTCTGCAATTTTGGACTGAGAAAAAAATGTACAAAAAAGTGACGTTTCGGGACATTTGGTCATATTTGGGCTAAAAAGGTCTTATAAGCCTTTTCCCCTCAGCTCAGCCTTTGAAAAAAACAAAAAAAATTATGCTCAAACATGACTTTTTGGGTGTTAAACAGGCCAACAAACACGCTGGTGCAGACTGCTTGGTCATATTTGGCGTAAAAATGGACTAATAAGCCTTTTTCCCTCAGCTCAGACTTTGTAAAAATCCACATGCTAACATATGACTTTTTTTCCATTTCGGACTCCAAAAAAAAATATGCTCAAACATGACTTTTTGGGACCTTTACAGGCATGAGAACATGGTGGTGCAGACGGTTTGGTCATATTTACCTCTGCCAAGAGGTTATGTTTTTGGGAGGGTTTGTCTGTCTGTCTGTTAGTTAGTTAGCAACATTACTCAAAAAGTTATGGACGGATATTAACGAAATTTACAGGGAATGTCCGGATTGGGATAAGGAACAAATGATTAGATTTTGGAAGCGATCCGGATCTCTGTCTGGATCCAGGAATTTTTTAAGGATTCTTTAACATTGGGAGATAGGGCCATTTTCCACATTTCTGCATATAACCCCACAAATAATGGTCAGGGAACTTGGGAAAAAAATACAGGACAAGTTTCTAACATGCTCTACAGTATATCAAAGACTAATCCAGATAAAGGAATAATTCTGGATACTATGATCCAGAATATGAAAAAATAGGGGACCTTTGGAATTTTCATCATAGGAAGAGAACAAACGAAGCTATAAACACGCAATAAACACCATTAAATAGCCAAGGCATTGTGGAATTTGGAAGGTGCAAACAGATTTGCTGTATCTTCAAAAGCAAGGGAGCTAGATCCAGAAGAAAACCGCCATTACGGAAAATGCGATTTTCGTGAATAACTGCTGAGCTAATGTTGATATCATTATGAATTCAGTTGCCAATGGTATGTTTTCATGGTCAAGGAGTCAAAAAATGTAGTCAAAATAAATGTGGGACTAATATTTATGGTGCAAATGACAAATAGGGGGAACTGTGGCGCTTGGCGGAGGTCTGCACTCTCCGAGTGCTTTCTAGTTGACTTTAAAATGGTCTTATAAGCGTTTTTCCCTCAGGTCAGATTTTTGACAACAACGATATGCTAACATATGACTTTTTTGTCATTTTGGACTCAAAATGGCAGGACAACATGCTGTGCAGAAGGTTTTGTCATAAATCACCTACAACATGAGTCTTAAAAATATGTTTTCCTCTGAAGTAGCAGCTAAGAATATAGAAAAATATATGTCTTACAGTTTGTGATAAGTTTTAAACTTTGATATTTGCGAGATGAAAAATTTGGGGTTAAACATGCCTACCCTCCAATGTTTTCCCAACTCTCTTGCTCGCAATCTGGTCCTCCTTATTCACAGTTACAACATCAAATGGGTAGATAGTATGAAAAAAGTGGAAGTATCTTACAAATGTCTTCTTTCTTCAGTCTCTTTCTCAGTTCTTAATTTTTTTACCTTTTTGTTTTCGCTCCACTGCTCCATTGTTTCTGAAGTCAGAGGTCCCCATGCACTGGCCCAGTCAGCTTGGTGGTAAATCCGTGGCTGGTTGTCTTGTTTTAATGCAGTTAACCCTTCTGTTGGTATCATGATCTTGTGAGCACACTCTGGCTTGGCTATACCTCATGCTTATTAAAGGTACACTTATGTACCTTTTAATGCCAGCATTGTTTTGTACCTTTCAAATTAAGCATAGGTCCACCTTTATCCACTTTAAGGGCCATCTCTTTACCTTACAGGGTACATGTATGATTTATGTACCATAAGGTGCAAAAGTGATACCCCTATTTTTTTGTGTGTGCACTGAGTGCAGACATTAAGTTGGCTATCAGAATGAGCCTCGTTCTGGCCAGTATATCTCTATGTTTCTCAGATAAAAAGAAAAAAAAGCATCAAGCTGTGGCAGCTGTTGCTTATTTTCTTTTCTTTTTTTTTTTTTTTTGAGAGGGGAGGGGGTTTGTTAAGTGACATCTTTTGTTGTCTCTATCCCAACTTCAACCTGACAACTCCAGAGCCCTGGCTCTCCAGCCTCCACCAGGGAAGCCTGGTTAGCCTTATGGACGGGCCCATGGGTAGTGTTTCCAATGCCCATGGCGACCGCCTACAATTTTTTCAATAACCGCAAAGTGTTCTTCTAGCTGACTACTGAACATACCCACTGTCATCTTAAGTTACAGGTATCCATACTAAGACTCTACTGCCCATATACAGGACCTGCAAGCATTGTCTGAACAGATATAAGATTCTGTGGCTCTATCCCAGGCTTAGAACCAAAAGTGCTCATTCAGCATCATAGATACACATGGAAGACATGGAAGCACAGATGCTTATTGGTGAGCTGTGGGGCGCGACCGAGTCGGTGGTGTGTCTTGAAGTTGTATCTACAGACACTGACAAACAGGGAGATTGTATCATGTTCACATCATGTAACGGGGTGAAGAGATAGCCTCTTTACTCAGAAAACCAGGATCACCATGTAACTCCACGATTCACAGGGTACTCCGTTAAATTGTTCATGAGTAAAAGTAACAGTTCTTCAAATTAAGTATAATATTTTGTATGCCTTTTTCCCTTAACTATGGGTTAGATAGTAGAGCTGGAATAAACGTGTGAACATTTCTCCTTTCCTTGTGCATATATTGTATTTTCAGTCAGAGACCATAAGATGGCAGTATGTGCATGTAAGAAATACAGCAGAATTCAGTGATCCTCCACATCCATGGAGAAATCAGAGCATAGTTATCAAAAAATAAAATAGTATCTAATGTATTACAGATGACATACTGCACCCTTTCCCTTACTTTAAAGCTCAGAGTTAATCAATCCTCAGGTCTGTGTATATCATCAAATCAATAATTCTAAATTAAAATCAGCAAAGGTAAAGGTGGTCACCCTCAATTGTTGATATTTAGTTCTCTTTTGAACATAAATTTATTTACTGGTCTTCATGATAGTCCTGCATAATTATTAACTCAGCATTTACCATTCAAACTCTATATAGTGCTCAAATCACCTGGTAAGAAATGAGCTGTACTGACTGAGATTCTCCCTGAGTGGATTTATGCATGAAAACATTCTGAAAGTCAATAATAGTATGTTGGTGGATTACAAACAGACCAACAAACCTAAATGCATATTCTGTTTTGCCCTCATCTCTGTATCACTGACCCACTCCACCTCAGATTAAATCCCTCATTTCCATTTCAGATGGTTAGAGGAAGGGATGATGTGCTCAGCTGACTAATCCTGAGCTAGCATGCCAATAGTCAAAATCCAGAGCTTCACCTTTCATTCAGAGCACAGGCTGCTGACATGCACACATAAAGAGAGCTTTTGTTGATAATTAAATGTCATTATGGCACTACTGAGAAAATGTAAGGGGAAGGACATTAATTAGAGATTATTTTAATACAAATCTTTAAATATCATAATCACCTTTACAAACTGGTTTACCAAGGAGCAGTTTTAAGAAGCCCTTTAGTAAGATACCTCTGATCAGATGATGCTGTGATACAAGAGAAAGAGTTAAGGGACAAATGTTCCAGTTTTACAAAATCTGAAACAGTTTTTTTAATCTGTACATTTATTTTCAATATGATTTCCACATATTTCAGGCTCACCTATAATGAACGTATCTTTAGGCCTTCAAAGCATTAAGCCTCAGGCACAGTGGCGTGCACAGACTATTTCAAGGGCAGGGGCGAAAAGAAAAAAAGGGCACGTACAGGGCATTCTCGCCACTGAAGAGGGCACTAAGTTTTGTGTGTTTTCGAGGGTACTTTAGATATGTTTATATGTTATACAAATGGCCCATTATATATATACATACATATATAAATGTGTCAGAAAATGCCCTTTGAGTAAATAATTTTGCACCTTTTTCAGGTAAAATTAAACATTCCAGCAAGTATTTGTCATTATTGTAAATGCTTAAAACAGTGTGTCATTACAAGATAAGAAGAAAAAGAGATTTGAATTTTCAACAGGTTCCTCTTTATAAACAATTTTAAATGAGCATGTACAACATTTTTGAGAAGACAAAACTCAACCTATTTTGTATTATTAATTATTATTATTATTATTTATATTATTATATTATTTAACTTTGAAATCCGTAAAACACAAACTATGATGGAAAAAAACGGCAAAAAGATTATCTAGGTGAAAATACAGCAAAACTCAGCAAAAATACAGCAAAAAAACGGCAAGAGTACACTCAAGAATGTTACTCACGGCATTTTTTACAATACGTTCACATTATTTACACAGCAAATACCAATAAACTACCGATAAATGACTCACATGTTTGTCTCTGAAACCTCTCTCTTCTCTCTGGCTCAGTAAGCTCACGTCCCGTACCTCCTCCGAAGGCAATCCAGCCTTTACTGTAATATACCATATATCACTGGAAAGCTCTGCTTTTCCACTTTCAGATATCCGTTGGAATTATTTGGATAGCGTGGATACTTGAGGAGTTTCAGTGGTTTAAACCATGCATGTCTTGTTCTGTAGCTGGCAACAGCTTTGTCTGTAGAACAAGCTGAGCAAAAGCCCTGACATTTTAGGACACCACTGTTCAGGCAAATCCTTTCTTTTGCCTAATAGCAAAAGGGAGTATCAACACATCTGGAGGCAGTACTGACTATGTAGCCAGTACATAGCAATACATGCTGCCTACCTATGCAGCTGTAATTAAGACACTTACAGGTCAAAACTACTCATAAAAATACATTGGCTTAACTATACACTACAGTAAGATTCTTCACATTGTTTATCTTTCCTCGACAAAGTCCCTGTGTTAAGAACTATTTTATGTTTATGTGTCCCTCTGCTATCAGCTGATCAGGTAGTCAGAGGATGTCCCCCTTCTTGAATTTGATTTGTTAGTGAGTGACAAGTGTCATTGATGACCACGGTACTCTCTCAGAAGTTGAGCCACTGATGTTTGTGCTAAGTTTGAAGGGGAATACCTTGTGGTGTTCTCTGGAAACCCTCAGGTATAATAATGTGATGAAATTAAGATAGTTCTTAATTAAGATAGGTTATTGAGATAATAATGTTGTCTAAAGAAAATATAACCCTTAAAAATTTACAATGTGCAGAATTTCTTACCACAAAGCATATGCAAACAGGCTGTAAGAAAACAGACTGTATGTGTGCCAAAACTACTACACCAATCTGAACCAAGCTAAGCTGAACCCACACGTTTTCTTACTTGTTCTCCCCCACCCTGCATTCTGCAGATTTGAGAAAGCTAATCCTTTGCAGAACATTTTTATTGCTGTTTCTCAGCATATTTACTAAGATTTTTAATCATTCTTTTGCCACCATCAGTAACATTTTGTCATCATCTAATAACAGCATGAAGCCTCACTTGGGTGTCATTTCTTACTTCTAGCAGCGAGAGCTGAGAAATGCCCGCATGGTTGAATATTTCCCAAAGTTTAAGCTCCCAGAGCCCTTATATAACAGTCCCTCGTAACAGCTTTCAAGCCAAGTCTCTGGTGCATCTGCCTTTTTTTCCCCCACTTGTTTTTTTGCAGTAGAGTGTTTTATAACAAGAGGAAGCAACATTTGGACTACAGGGATTTAAGAAGATGATCCGCCTCAGTGGAAATCCAAACACAGCCGTCACAGCCTGCCACTCACATCACTGCTGACAGGGTGAGGGGAGAAGTGAAGCTATTGATTGGACTTCCTGATCTACAATCATCAGTTTTTGGTCACTGCTGAGGGCTTAATGGAGGAGGTGTAATTAAGCAGCTGTCTAAGAGAAGCCGATTACTTGAACTGATAAAAATGGCTGAAGATAGCATGAATGGCAATGTCAGTCACTGCCAGTGAAGACCAATTATATCACTAATTGTTTCATACCATCCTTCACTTACAGATGTGCCAGTGAGCTTATGTGGGTCTCACTGGACTTACTGGACGATACAAGATAGCTTAAATAAATGACCATAATGATAAATAGGTAAGCTCTGGGATAGGGGTTTACAAACTTTTTTCACCAAAGACTGCTTACAAAAAATGTAAGGATGACTGGTACACTTCTGGCTTTAGTGTAGGGGTGACAAAACTACAGACCGGGGGCTAACTGTGGCCCATGGTCCACTTTTAGTTGCCCTCAGCAAGGTCCAAGAAACAACAGAAAGTTGGCCCTCATTGGAACTTAAAGCTTGTGCTTCACTGATGGATAAAGGTAGCGTCTTTCAAAAGCAACAGGACTTGCCCTCATTTGCTGAACCATCTCCTCTATCTGAAGGATGATCCACAGAGAATATTGCTCTAAACCACGGGTACCCAACAACGTGTTCGCAAGCACCTGATAGCGTACAGGGAGCTAATGAGGTGCGCTCAGGGACATTTTAAAAACTCCACAGAATACAATATTGATGTAAAGAATCATGTTTTTATTTTCAGTGTCTTTCTTTGCTAGTAAGCCGGATTAAATAAATGCAAAAAACAAACGTAGCATGTGACTTACATTTTAAAACCACCTATTTTTACCTAAACTTTGACATACATGAGGTCAGAGTTTACATTGATGCTGACGCCACACCTTGATTTCCACAAGTACCAGCCAGAGCCCTTATATTTACATTTGTACAAAAAGAAATCACTAAACTGTGACTGTTAAGCAAAGTTTAACAGAGCAATAAATAGTTCAAGATGCTTGTAAGTATAATGTTCTCAAATTATTTCACAATCTGTTGTAGTAATTATTGTTAGAAATTATTCAAAGTAAACATACAGTAACAAATGTAGCCTATCAAATGCTTTATATATTATTTTATGGTAAACAGTAAAATGTATATAACTTAAGAACATTAAATCAAGCAAGTAGCCCTCCATAATACTCCTCATCTTTAGGTTAGCTTGTAGGCTCAAAAAGGTTGGGGACCCCTGCTCTAAACAGTTTTAAACACCATCACTCCTATTAAGTTCAGCAGTTTTGTGCAATTTGCTCTTGTTTTGAGTCTGATTGTGGAAATGAGACATCAGTGGCTATTCTCTGCTGCACATAGGCGCCAATTTACTGTTAGTCAGGACTGACCAGGGCTTCTTGAATTCTGGTGGGCTACCACAAAATCTTTTATGGAGACTGACTGTTAACCTAATTGATCTAATGTACAGTTGTCATGTAGGTGGTTATTTTTCCTTATGGCATTTTGAATCATTTATTATGTGCTGTTCAAAAAGGAAACAGCTGGACTGTGAGAAGTCTATATGTTTCAGTAGCACCTTACATTAAAGTGAAGTTTAGGAAACACTTTAAAACAAAAATTAAATCTGTTCAATTTGTCTTCATGTCTGTGATTTATGAAGTTTTAAAATATATGTTTACTATTTGAAAATTCTCTTGTGGGTTGCTTTCCTGACTCTTATAGCCAACCCGCAGTGGAAACTGTAGGTGCCGCAGACACTTCTTCACTGGATATATTTTTAGTCAGTGAAGACTGCAACTGGATTTAGAGGCAGAAGTGGACAGTAATAAAGTAAATTTACCTGTAAACTGTAGTTGTGTGCATTATTTGAGTATCTGTACTTGAGTTATAATTCCCCGTATTAAATGTTTGATTCAGCTTGGTTCTTTTTCACCTTTATTTTTTAACTGCAGTGCAGTTTTTGATCCATGCCCTGTTCATTCTCGATGTATTTTCCCTATTTTAGTGTCAAATAAGCAAAAATAATGATGAAAAAAATGATGTGCCTTTGTTTCTGTCTTGCATGATGCAACGATTACCTCTCTATATAATGCAACACCAGCACCAATAATTTACAGTTTCAGTCCACGAACAGTTTGGTTTTGGAGCATAGAATAAACGAAGCATTGCATTTCTGTGCAGCTGGACTGGAAACACTTCAAACATACCATCCAGACCTTCCTAAGAGGATCATCTATGGTTGCCAGGCAGAGACGCTGTCTCCAGCAGACATCCCTCTCCATCAGCTGATCATAGTCAGCGCAGAGACCTCACACCTCACATGTGCCTGCTGCATTGATGCCCCCACATGACTCACATCTCATTTAGAAAGAAATAACCAGAAGAGCGAATTCAAGGCTTCAAACATTTCTTCACACTTAAGTTTCTTTCCTTCTCTTTCTCTGACTCTGACATACAACATTCTATCAAAAAAGATTGATTGATTATTTTCCAAAACATTTGCTGATCTGTTGCTCTTATCATTTAATAAAAAACAAGGACATGGTGCCTGTTTAAAAAAGTCTTGTAAAAAAAAAAAAAAAAACGACTTTTTTATGTTCTCCACAATTTCATCACTGTGTGGCACAAATATCCTTTCTTCAAAATTGCTTCTTTTCAAGAAAAGGGGAAAAAAGCACTTTTCAACACAGCAAAATCACAAAGACAAATTAACACTATCAGGGTTAATATTAACACTTCTAAAGTGTCTATGTGGGTCCTCGCCAAAAAGTGTAGTTTTCACTCTTTTTGGAGTGTTGGTACTTTAACTCTCATCAGTGTAAGTGTTGAAACTTTTTTGATTGAATATTTTAAACTCGTAAGACTTGACTTAAAATTTTTAACTTTCCTCAATTTGCTGTGCACTGGATGAATGAATGTTACTGTCCAAATTACAAATTATTTTCTTTGTGCTTTAATTTGGTTAAAAGTTAATGAAAGCCTCTCACCAACATGGAAGGTGACAAATAGCACTGATGTATAAAAAGAATAAAAATCAAAAAATAGAGTTAAGAGGTTGGTGCCCAACAGCAACAATATGACCTTTAATCACAAAATTGTCAGTGAAAAGGATGATTGATATTCAGTGTTCAATAGTGGTTGATTTAACCACTTTTACTAAATTTGAAGACTGCATGGTTTTAAATATTAGGGTCAACAGCTTAGAAAAATGGAGGAGACATAAGATTTAAAAATATGGGATGAAATATGTGATATTACTGCTACAGGTCATCTAGCTTAATAACAGACAAATCCTGATTTTAGATGTTTTACAAGGAGCAGAGGAATTAAATTTGTCTGACATACTAAAACCCACTTATCTCTCTCTCCTTCTCGCTTCCTCTCAGTGTCTCTTTCACCTACATACACACACTCATGCACATGCACACAGCGGTCACAAGGAGCATCAGCGATTAGACTCAAACGGGGCGCGACCTCGACTGAAAGCAGCTGTTTCTAACAACATCTGTCACAGTCCTTGGTCTCTGAGGACAGGCTGACTGTTACTACATAAAATAAATCTGACATATTCCCAAGGCAGCTTACACTACATTGTTAGAAACAAATAAATGTACATTTGTTGTGTTGGATTTATCAACAAACCTCCATCTTGTCTGTGATCTAGTCTGTAATCTCAGTCTTAAAGGTGCAGAGACAACATATGAATGGCTTTCAAAGCATCAGTTGACCTTTTAAAGAATAGATTTGGTCCCAAAGGGAAAGCGAAGGTGTGACTAATGAAATTAATGATGGCTGAATTCCATTTAGCTGCAACGACTTCAGGGTCCTGCTGTTTTGCATGGTTGTGGATTGTAAACATCTGAGAGGGTTTTTGTGTATCAGAAACATTCTGTTTTATATTTCCGACTCGTAAGTGTGTAGTTAATGACATCTTTACATCAAAGATCTAAATTACTGAGTGATGAGAATTCAACAAGCAAGATGGCTGACTGCTACAATCTGACAAACTACCAGAAATACCCACATTCCTGAGTTAAACCCTGGTGGCTGGGCTGCAAGAATAGGCTCTGCACTAGCACGATGACGTACGTCTGGTTACTCAAAAAAAAGCATCCTGATTTCCTGTTTCTGTCTGACTCTTGACTGCTTTAGGATGGCATGTTTCTCAAGCTGCCTGAAAGATTTACAGAAGCTAAACATCAACCATACACTGCATTGATGTCTGTTCCCCTGCTCTGAAGAGGTAACGAGAGAGGGGCTTAAAACTCTATATTTTGAGTTATCGCTATAACATTGAGGCTATGTACCACAGAGTTAGCTAGGTGTTTTTAGCAACCTGCTAACTCGACAGTCTGTATTTGTGTACACCCGTAGTTTGTTTGTTTTTTTTCATTGTTTAAAGAACAACAAGCACAACTTTGATGCACTAACTGCTTTGACTCTCTGCCCTCTCCACAGTTTCTAACAAGGATCAGGGTACAGGTGAAATGTCAGGGCATTATGTGAATGCTAGCTAACTCTGTGGTACTTAGCCTCATAGTTATGAAGATAAAAAGGAAATATAGAGTTTGAAACCCCTCTCCTGTTTGCTCTCCAGAGCAGGGAAACCAGCATCGACAATGTGTTGAACATGGTTGATGCTTCAGTTCTGTAAATCTTGCAGGTAGCTTGAGAAACTTTCCATCCTAAAGCACACAAACAGAGTCAGATATAAACAGGAAATCAGGATGCTATCTTTTTGAGTAACTGAAAGTACATCAATCTAGTGCACAGAGACTATTGGGGAATAGACAATTAAAGAGCTCTTTTTATGCATTTTTTTTAATTCAACATGCTCTTTAGTGTGTTGAAAATGTCTCCTCTGCATGATAGAGCAATTCTGTGGACAAGACAAAGAGTCAGCTCTATCAGTACCTCTCCATCTCCCTTGCTATATCGTGCCCCTATATAGGGCAGTACCAGGTGAAACAGTTCATCCCCCCACTCTCCAATCAGACTTACTAGTGTGACATCCTACCATTGTTTCAGTGCAGAGCAGAGACAATAGAATGAACGCAGAGTCATTGACAACATGGGGTCAAGCAGCAGTGAACTGATCAGTTACACCAGAGCCGACCATTCAACGGATCAGAGTGGATAGAGCCCACATGTGGAAGGGGGTATTAAAGGGGCAGGAGCTCTAATGGAGTGCCTCAGACAGAGAGTAAATATAGCTGGATCAGGGGCACTATGTACGTGAAAACTAGAAGGTTTTTGAACCTAAGACTGTGTAGAAATTCTAGTTGTCTTTAAAAATAAATATTTGAACCAGAATTAAGGGAAAGTATGTCTCTTTTAGACAAAAGGGTTAGAGCAGCTTGTGATTTTGCATTATGACAACCAGAGCATCAAATCAAATGTTAATGCCAAATGTCCTATACCCCAAGGGATGAGACTGATGAGGGTGGTCATAAATATTTCCCTGTACGGAGTTTCAAATCCAGCTAGATGCAAAGTAGAACTGCAATTAACTGACTAGTCTAAAGATGAAAAATCACACAGAAGAGGGGCAAAATTAACTAAGGGCTGTAAAGCAAAGCCAGTTCAGAAGTGCCAAAAGCTGCAGTTCCTTTAGTGTCTGCTTGAGACTTGCTGCAGTAAAAATGGAAGTTACAGAAATATGTGTGGTGCACAAAATTAACATATTTACAGTCTTTAACAAACAGCTTTAATTTAAATGTCTAATATCTTGAATGTCTCTCACTGTACCAGGGGTGAATTTTTTATATTACAGCTGTTTTGGCTGTATTTAGGATCTCCGGTTTTGGATAGTTAGGGACATGATTTACATGACTGTGAGCAGCTTGCAGTGATGCTATTGGTCAGATGGTCTTAAGTTCTGCCTCATCTTGGCCTCAGAAGGTTGATCCAAGGCAAAGTTGAGAAGGCATTAACAATATGGCTGCATCTATGTATTATCTCCAAAGTGTTAAAATGGCTCCTTTGAAAACCAAATGTTGTGTGTCATAGTAGGGGCAGAGTTTGTTCTTTCTGTGATGAACCATCCCTATGGGAAATCTATGGTAATGATAACCTACCTTACTTAAGAAAAATATGATTAGATCTTGGGGGTTAAAAGTCATTTGAGCTTATGAGCATCCTTTGCTTGTGACCATGAAATCTCAAGGACTCTGAGCGATTTTGCATGAATGTTCCCTCTGAATCAATGATAGTTAAACACATCAAACACTGAATCTCAAGTTAATTTTTTGACTATGACACTTCTACACACCAGATGCATGAAGGCGTTAAAGCACCAGAAGGTAGTTGTGAATTTTGTTTCTTTTTTCTCACATGCAGTCATCCACTTTTATTAACTCTCAAATGTTCTACCCGTGAGATGTTTTTAATACAAGGGTCATGCAGTTTGTGTGTTTGTGGGTCCTTTATTTTAATGTAAACCTAATGCAAGGATCTCCCCTGCACTTTAACCAGTCCTTCTTCTTTCCATCCTGACTTGACAGTTAAGCCCTGATGGATCAATGTGTCGACCTGGGAGTGTAGTCTGTTAAGCTGCTGTGGGTGGATGCCCACTCTTCAAGGTTAAGCATTGTCTCTCTTACACACTTGCTTTCCATTATTAAAACCTTGATCACACATCTATTCTTATCAAGTCTGCAGTGTTACCATCAGTGTTTTCCATCAGAGAGGTCAGTGAGACATCCCAAGGCCAGGTGCCTATTATTTGGAGAGAAAGCAAGGGCTCAGTAACAATAATTCTCCCAAACAGGTGCTCAGATGGGATAGGATCTATAAACTCTAACCTTTAACTTTGTTGTTATTGCAACCCTAAATAAGTTTGATCCCTCAACAATTCACATTGTTAAGCAGAGAAAGGCACAACCAAAACAGAGAATCCAGAAAATCTTGCACAAACTAACCCAAAGCTCTTGATTTTTGTAGAAAGCTAAGGGTTAGTTCAATGTTTTTGAGGTTGGGTTGTATCAGATGCTGGTCAATAGTCAGTAAAGCAGCTGAAAATGCTCCCAGCAGTGATGCATCTCTGAGAAGAAAGACCTGAGACCACTGGTAAGGTACACTGCTGTTTACGGGTACAGTTATTTTACGTAATTATGTGAGTTTGACGGAAAAAAAGAAAAAAACTATGTACAATTTGCCGAAAAATTTCAGAGCACTTAATTTTCCCTCCAGGAAGTCTCTGTGTTTGGCACTATTTTGCAATGCAGCAAATGACTATGTGCCCCCCCCCCGTGCACATAGATAGCAGCTAGCTCTATGTGCTTTACTCTGATTCAGACCTAACAAACGAAGGTTCATAGGCATGGGCATCCCTAGTAGCAGCACAGTATGTCTGCATGGAGTGTGAACGAGTGGTTGCTATAGTTGCCTCATCCTCTTTATCCTTCTTGGTGGATCTCAGAGACCTGCATGATTCAACCTATCAGATAGCACACGAGTGCAAGTGTGCTCTGACATGGATGTTATTAAAATGAAAGCAGGCCAGCAGAAAGGGGAAAAACAATCATGCCTAATGGAAATACAACTAAAAAAGTTGGCACAAGATTTACAAGACTATTGAATGAAAACCTTGTGTTTTTCATTATTGGGCAGAATAACTGGATGTAAGCTATGGAGTAATTAGTACTAACAGACTTCATTAGCTGAGTTGTTAACCTGCAGTGTTTAATGTAAAAACAGCCACCGGTCATCCCATCCTCTAAGAGCAAGAAGAAAGGTGGCAGAGGAAGTGAGGAGCAGCAGGGTTAATTGAAGGTTGAGGGGATCTTTCATGCCCAAGGCTGAAGGCACATATTAATGTTTAATAAAATATGATATCTACACTCAGACCAGATGTTAGTGGCAATTATGGCTGCTCTGTGTCACTGTTCATGTGTTTCAAAGTACTAGCTCATATGTAACCTGAATTTATGGTTTCTGAGCATGTTTTCTCTTTACTAAATTAACCACTAATTTCCCATAGGTTGAGAAAATGCATCTATATGATGAACATGTTAGAATTCAGATCTGTCACTGCTGCTTAACAGTATTCCACAAGTAGACTTGAGGGACCCCAAACACAACAAGAAATAAGGCTCAATCTGCTCACATCGCTTCCTCCAATGTTTCAGACCTCATCATTCATAATTAGGGACTGAGGAGCAGGTGACACCAGTAATTACATTTAACGATTTTAATGAGATGAATTCCACAGCAAAATTAGATCCAGTTTGTGTGTGTAGATGGGAATCTGCCCATAAGTACACACAAACATGTAGCCACTTTTGCAGTGGGTACATGTGGCTCACTGAACATTAATTAATTCAATGTCAGTTTAACCCACCAGCATCCGCTTTCTTCTAATAATCTAGACTGAGGGTCAGAGTTTCATTTATCATCTTTTAGCCATAAATTTTATCTTATTACATCGAAACCTTGAACTCGTCTAGCAGGAAATGACAGTTCAAATTTGATCCCTTTCAGCTTAATGTATTGGAGAAGCTGAACATTCAAAGCAGAATGTGGATGTTGCAAGGAATATAATGTTTTTAAGGCTTTTCTTCCTCAAAAACAAAACTGCATTGAAAAACACTTAAAATAGGACCCACTGAAAACATATGCGTGAAAAGCCTAAACCAGAGTTGGGACAAACCTAAAGCTTTCGTCTGGAGATATCATGCCTCCAGTAGAGCTGAATATTAAAAATTCCATGACAGGCCAAAAAGAGCAAAGTACATTTCAGTGATTGTGTGATTTGTTAAACCCCATCTTTCCTTAACTCAGGTTCACATTTTGAATTTTTAAGACTGCCAAGGTATGTTCACAATCACTTATGTTCAAGAAACCTCCTAGTTTTCATATGTTGGATACACATGATCCAGCTGTATTCTCAGTCAGTCTGAAATGCCCTGTTAGACCGCCTGCCACTTTACGGCTCCCCTCCCCATATGGGCCCTTTCCACACTGGTTGAATGATTGGCCTAGTCTGTGATGATAAATAAGCCATGTTGCCAACAACTCTGCATTCATTCCTGCACCGTCTATGCTCTACACTGGGCTTACCACTCTGAGCCAATGGACTTAAAATGCAGTCAAAACAATAGGATGTCACACTGGTAGTTCTATTCTGGGTGGCTGTGGGAACGAGCTGTTTAATGCAGTGACTGGAGCTGTAAACAGGGAGAGAGGGATAAGTCCTGATGCTGCAGACTTTTCCTCTTGTGCATAGGAGTACCCTATCATGCATAGGAGTCATGTAAACTAAAGGGCATATAAAACTCAAAAAAACATAGGGGGGTAAGGGGAAGGCGAAGGGGAAGGGTGTACTTTTGTGCAAAAACATATGATCAGCATCATTTAAATGCTGTTGTAACAGCATTTTCATCCACGCTCAGAAGATGTAACAGTTGAATTGGTCACCACGTCAACTGGAGACTCAGTCAACTGGGTTCCCAAAGATGTTGGAAACAATCCCATGATTTTCTCTGATCCTGACATTTGAGCATCCATCTATCGATCATCTATCAGCTTATACCTTTCAGGGTTGGGATCCTATCCCAGCTGTCATTGGGCAAGAGGAATGGTACACCCTGAACCAGTTGCCAGCCAATCACAGAGCCAGATAGAGAGACAGACATCCATTCCCCCATACCAATGGGCAATTTAGAGTCACCAGTTAATCTGCTTTTGGTCTGTTGGAGGAAACTGGAGTGTTTGGAGAAAACCCAGGCAGGCACAGGAAGAAGAATCTTTCTCCATACAGAAAGACTTTGACTGACTCAGGAATTCAAACCAGCAATCTTCTTGCTGTGAGGCATGCACACCAATGTGCTACACCACCATGCCACCCAAATTCTAATCAGTTCATCAGTTATGAATCAGAGTGGAAGTCTGTCCAAAGCTTGACATAAATTTCTAAATACCCCCATGTCCTTGGCTTTTAGTCCATGAGCTTCAAAATCCAATTTGAACAAAATTTAAAGAAAATCCCTTTTAGCTATCATGATGTATTGCATCCACAAGCAAGGGATGAACATTTGGCCCCATGGCTTTTGACTTTGTGACCTATAACCTCCAAAATAAAATTAACACATTCTCGTGTTTGACTGAATACTTTTTCAAAGCTTGAAGAGAATTCTGTCTAACTTCATGAAGGTATCATGTTCAAAAGCATTAGCCTAATGAATGGATAGACAGTCAGTCAGACAGACAGACCTGAAAAACACACAGACCTTTTTTTCAGGGCAGCTGAAGCAACAGGGATCAAACTTTTGCTAAAGAAAGTCCTAACCTATGTGTGGAGTCATGTGCTGTTATATGGATTGCATTATGTCAATCATTGCAGCATGCAAAGCATCAGTGCAAAATGGTTGTCTAGAGTTGAATATTAAATCTAAAAAAAGCCAACATTATCTCCCATTCAGCCTAGTGACCTCAAAGTGGCCAGAAACGATTGATTGTCCCGGTAAGGCCTTTCCATCACATCAAATCTCTGGTGGGGGAATCTCTGTCTCTAATGCACTTTAGCCTTCTCCCTGTAGAGACTTCCTGTTAGTGCTGAAACAACCCAAAGGTCACTTGTCGGCTGCACTGCCAGGTCTACGTCAAGTACTCCTCTCCCATTAAAACCCTTTTCCCCCATAAGACAGCTGCCCTGGCTGAAATGAGGCTGTATCATACTAGACAAGTTACACTTATGCTTACATGATGCTAGTTAAAGTCACATTATCAAGTTAGACTAAAACTTGGCATTTGAAATGTATGTTGGCGTGTTGGTCTGACCAAAATGATGCTATATGACTTTCTCACAGCTGGACTAAAACAGCTCTATAATTCAGTTGGAGAACATATTTTCTTAGGTCCATACATCTTATTCAGCCAGTATCGAGCTAAGAATTTAAGCACATGCTCCTCCGTATCCATGCCTTTGACCAGGGAGTGGAACAGTATTAACAGTGTAAGAGAGCTCTGGGTCTCTACAGGGTGCGCTAGATAGAGCCGGCGACACTATGGCCCCCGTTTACACTAGGCCGTTTTCGCCAGAAACGGAAAATTTTGTCCTTTGAGTTTTCAATAACGATCCGCGTTCACATGGAGATGGAAGAAGGACTTAAAACGCTGTAGCATGCATGCCAGTCCAGTAGACAGCGATGTAGGTTTGCAGAGAAACAGCGGTGTTACAACACACGTAAGAAGAAGAAAAACTTTTCACAAACAACAATGGTGAGTGGATGCACAAAGCCGTAGGGGTTTCTTGTCTGGACAACAAATCTGTCTGGATAGTTTTGTATAACAAACCGAGCATGGTAAGCAGCACACGTGTTACTCGGTAGACGGCCGAAGCTGTCATTGTTCCTGGTATGCGTGTACACCCTTCATGTGAAAGAGTACTGCGCATGTGGTGACTTCAGCGTGTCACTCTGAAACACTGAATGCCATTTACATGGAGCCAGGTGGCGATGCTTTTTCAAAACTCTCCGCTCTGGACCCTGGTTTCAAAAGTTTGTGGAGTTATATGGGCTTTACTGGGAAGAATGTGTTTCTGTAAACACAATACAACAGTATATAGCATATTAGCACACACCTAAATCATGATAAAGGTGCACAACACAATCTAATACTCATATGATAAAAATATAATGATCACAGACAATAAGCAACAAACCCAATTAGCAAGAGGAAATAATCACAACATAAATCAGGACATAAATCCCTTCAGTGCATGCCAACAGCAATGTAAATCTGGAGTGCATAGCTAGCTTAGCCAGGGTGCACAAGCTAACAACCAAATCAGCTAACTGAACAACTATGACAAAGGAATATAAACAATATAATATAAACAAAATAATCATCTCCAAGATGCATTAACATTGGTTAGGACATAAATCAGCCACTACTTACATTTCTCATCTCCACACGTCTTGTAAAACAGGAGAGAAACACACACCCCTCCACAGCCAATCGACATGTGGTCACAATGCTCTAACATGCAGCAGACCAAACTCTGGTAAAACTCTGCCCCTCTTAAAGTGCCAGTAACAAAACATAATCCAGCATGAAACAGAACACTTAATATTAACAAGGCTTTCCTACAAATAGATAGTGGAGCAGAAGTCATGCTGTCATTTGTCATTGCATTACTGTGGGCATTGCATTCTGACCGAAGTATAGCCTGGAATGCAAACTGTAAAGAGACATAGTTTATTTATTTTAATGCTTTCATTGTTTTACATACAACCAGTTTATCGCTTGTTAACTTCACAGAAAGGTCAACTGGAAGGTCCATAGATAGCGAAAAGGGACTATGTTGCCATCTGCTGTTCCAAAGGCAGTTGTGCGTCATTACCAAGAGCTTGCATGTACAGGGCCAGGGTCTGATGAAAGTATTAATGATGCTAAGGCTGTGATGACCAAAGTGGTGCTATAGGTGAGATAAAGAAGGTCTTTGTGTTGGCATGATAATTAGTGAGAGCTGGCACAAAGCAGGCTGGCTCTTAGGCACCAGAGTTCATAGTTGAACCTCCATGATGTGATGTGCACTGACAGGAAGAAACACCAGAGAGGAGTTCTAGCCAAAGGAAACATCACCACATGAAAGCCAGACCTAGGCTTGAACCTACAACCTTAACATCACGACTACTACCAGACTGTAAATTACAACTGTATAACTGTTTTTTTTTTCTATTAACATCTGTTTATAACACAAACATACAGTCACAATAAAAGAAAAATGTTATTTTTAGTAGTATATTTTGTGCTCTAAACCCAAAAATGTCTTTATATTGGCATTTATATTGGTATCAACAATAACAAGTATTAGAAAATCAGCATGTTGGATATCAGCAAAAAAAAAAAAAAAAATTGTCACAGAAGGATTTTATTTTCAGACATTTATTGCTGCTGTTCTTGTCCGAAATTATCTTGTGTCCCAAAACTTGAAGATTCCTTTTGAGGTGTATTACCTCAATGTTCATAATTATGTACAATCATCGCTTACATGCTGTGATTACACAATATCAAGGAAAGTGTTTGAACGAGCATTATGTTATTTATGCAACTATATAACACAATGCTGTTAAATACTGTCACATACAAAACAGTCTACAGATTCAGGCTGGGTAAGACAACCTACAGTCTCCACCTTTGTACCCTCACCACCTAATACAGTAGTTTTCTGATGGAACACAGGGCTTTTGTTGTTTGAGTTTCGAAAGCAAACTTGTTGACAAGAATAAATGTAGGAGGTGGAGACCAGACTGACATCATGCACAGTAAGCACTTAGCTGCAGCGGTAACAAATTAAACCATTACACCACCACAACTCCCATGAGGCCAAGGTGTCAGAATGCAACCCCTGACAAATGAATCCAATCAATATCTCAAATTTTTCTGAGAAAGCAATGACTTTAAGACTGATGATCTCTTGGATGAAAAAGACCTTGAATAAGTAGCTCAGGCTGTTGTTAATCTTGTAAGTGTTTTAAAGCTCATGCAGGACTGAGCTGGTGTAGAAGAGTAACATGATGGACTTTCTTGGGCTCAGCTGGCCTGTCCAGGCTGTTTCATGTTTTCGTCAGCAATGACATTCAGTATTGAAGAAATGCCTTTAAGTTGCTGATTAGTGTTAAGCCACTCAATCACCTTGCAATCCATTCTTTTTGGATCTATTGCCCCCGGGCTAAGTAAGGGATGATATTGTTGATTTTGTCTATTCTGTCCTGTGAAGATTAGATGTAACCATTTGGAAAGGGTTTCATTTCAGTACTGCTGGCTGGATTATTCTATTCATGAAAAACTATAAGTGATTAGGAATTTAAACAATACTGTGAAAGAAATTTTAACTAAGTCACACAGTCTATTGGTTTCAAATAATTATGAGGTTATATTCTAAAAAGTCTTATATTTAGCGCTTGCGCCTCTACATTAACATCCAATAAAGATTTTCACCACTAAACACATACTTGAGATGTGTAACAGATGTAGTGACTCAAATTTTTCGATTTATGGACTTTGATTTGCGTTACTGTTGTATACTTGTAACAGAATCAGTGCTAATGAAAATATTGCTAAGGCTGGCTGTCTGCAGTTTTGACTTCTGACCCGTTGGCGCTTTGCAGTGTGGATAACGGTACTCTGGACAGACTGGTCCGATGCAGCAGTAACATGACATCAGGGTATTTTTGGCATACTGCAGATTTCACTAATGTTGGCATACTGCATACTATATTCTGGTAAAATCAGTACGTACTGCTAGTATAGTAAGTGGTTTGAAAATGGCGTTGTGTCATTCCTTAAGGCATGCATCAACTTAGAAATAGAGGTGTAAACAATTTTCTATTCAAAAAAGCTTCATGAACCCATCTTGGGCACTCCTAGAAACTTCCTTGAGAACAAGTTTAAGAAAAAGCACCAGAAGATTTTGTTGAAAGATGAATTTGAAGCAACAGAATATGAGGATTAAAGAAAAATTAACAAATTAATTTTGCATAAAATTGTCTTTATCAGACTGTGAACAGTGTTACTTTGTAATGAATGGCAGACAATACATGCACCATCATTTGCTTCAGCTGCTTAATTGTATCTATTTTTACTAGATGCATCCCACTACTGTGGCTCAAATAAAAGATTTCATTTCCCTGTTTTGTCATGGAGTTAGTTGCTAAGTTACCGAAAAATTATTGATAAAATGTTGCATTCAGAAACATATCTACAGAGAGAAAGACATTCCCATATGATTTGTATTTCTCTTCCTCTTTTCATTCCCCTGGGTGGTTTTATTGTCCTTACTTTGGTTAACTACAGGCAGCTGTATAAGTCAATGGTGATCATTCAGTCATTTGATTTGTTTGTATTTTGGCAGTTACAAAGCTGCTCTGTTTCCACTAGCACCACCACCTGTGGCCTGTTTGGACAGCTGACATTTGATCAGGCTCTGAGGCTGCTGTCATCGTGTTTAAACTTGAGTCTGCAAATTTAAAATCTGATGTATTTTTAATCAAAACTGGACCCATAATAATGGCTTTAAATGTTCCATGCACTGACTTGGGTAATCCCCATATTTGGCCTAAATCCCATATTATATTAATTTTTTTATAGGTTTTCACTTGTCCAAAGTGTCACCAGAACATCTTCTTTAATTTTCTGCCAAAATATCAACTGATGTTTACTGTGGCTGCATATACCAGGACATGTTCCTTCTGCGGAGCCACTTTTAGGCTGTATCATTTGGAGATACTCCCTGAGCAATGTGATTTTTCGGCCTGCAAGTGGTTCAAGTGAAAGGGACATGGCTAGTCATTCCTGTGCAGCCAGAGTAAACATAAGAGCACATCACTGGAAAGCTAAAGCCACATCCAGTCCACACATTTTATCCAACTTTAGACTGATCTCCAAACTTCCATCATAATCTAAAATCCTGGGGAAATTGTTTATCAACAGTCTTTTGATTTAATTATAGTTTGCACAGCTGCTTCCTATATAGTTGCCCACAGTGTTTTCATTGCTCGACTGAAAGAGTTGGTTGGAGTCCAGGGGTCTGTCCTCACATTTAGCTCCTCTCTTAAAAACTGCAGTTTCAATGTGAACTGGCGAAATACCTCATCCCCTTAAGCTGCCTAATCTGTGGTGTCCCCCAGAGCTCAGCTTCAGTGCCTCTTCATCTCTGATTGTGCATGCTGGTGTTGAGGGCTCTGATTAATAAGCTGCTTTGCTGATGACACAGTAATTTACCACTGTTTATAATGTCACAGCTCTTAGTCAGTACAACTGACTTTCAGAGAAATTAAAATTAGCACAAAACTTTGAAAAACTAATAGATGTATTTCTCTTTGGCCCTCCTAGTTTCACAAACCTTTGTCTGTGCAAACTTGGCTCACTGTCAATCAGTGCAAAACCCTTTGTAAAGAAAAAAAGAAAACTTGTGTTTTTTTGACTCCTTCTTAAAATTTGACAATTTAATTAACTCTGTAGGTAGAGGCTGTTTCCCCCACCTACAAAATCTACTCCAAATAATGCCGTTCTTAAGTCATCAAGACATTAAAACAGTCATTTATGCTTTTATAACATTCCACCTGGACTGCTGTATCCCCTTTCCTTCATGAGAGCCAGTCAGTCTTTCCTATTCTGTCTGCAGTATGTGCAAAACACATCTACTAGATTCTGAACGCCCATGAAGGCCGAAACACTTCCATCCCGGACTCTGATTCCTTCAGTGGCCCCCTGTTGCTTCCATAATTCCTTTTGGCATTTAACTACTTGTTTTTAAGATGTGCCATGGACTGTCTCCTCCGTATCTATCAGACTTTTTAATCCCTTAGCAAGATCACTCAGATCCTCTGAGCAGTGCTCCATGGTTGTCCTTGTGGCTCAGATGAGACTCAGGTCACTTTCACACCAAACATGTTTGGCTTGGGTCAAACAAACTCTGAAAATTCGACCAATTCAGGGTGGTGTCAAAGCTCACATGAACTCTGGTGCTGACCAAAAAAACAAACTCTGGTTTTCCTGAAAACAGGGGGACTTGAACTTGGTGGACCGGATTTTGGTTTACAGTGGGTGTGAAAGCCATCCAAACTGGATGGACTAAACAGGGGAAGCAAACCGAAACCGAGTGCTATTAACGTTAACATTACAGGCAGTGTGGCTAAAGTTAGCATTACAGGATCTACCAGCCTCTGCTGCTCTTTACAGGTAAATGAATACAAGCACATGGGGAAGATGGTTACACATTGTTCCAACCTATATGCTTGACGCAGCCTAAATAAAACTGTTATTCCTTAGTGCCAAGTTGTGTATTTCCAGATCATAGTGCAACAATAGGCTGGAGGTCAGAAACAAAGATTGCAGCTACAGCCCCAACTACTGGGCAGTGGCTATATTACCTCACAACTGACATGTTTTGGTACACCTGACAAAGAAAACCAAAGAAAAAAAGAAGAAAGAAATTCCAACCAAACAAAAATTGCAGCAGTGTTGCAACTTCAACCCTTTATAATCTTTTATTGCACATACGTGCTCTTGTGTGTTCACATGCATGTGCCTATATATCCACATGCACTTGTATGTATGTTTGTACATGTATAATTTTGACTCTGTTGGTAAAGTACTTCGGTCAGCTTATTGTCAGGATATGTCCAAAAAATAAACTAACAAAAACCAAGAAGACGGTACCAAATGCAGATCAAGGAAAAAAGGTTTTATTATAACTAAAAGGATCAAAAAACCCAAAACTAATCCTAAAAAAAAGTCAAAGTATACAAACAAAAATCTCTTACAAAAGTAGCAAAGCAAAAACAGGCTAAAGCAAAGAAGGAAAACACTAGAGGCTAAACTAAAGTGCAAATCAAAATCACTACAAAAGAATCCAGGAAACACCACATCGAACAGAGGAATTTCAAAATAAAACAGGAAACACGACAGACAAGGGGAACAAGAGGTCTAAACCAAAGAACACAAGGAAAAGACATACTAAATATAACAGAACTAACCACACCATGACACTTATGGTTATAACCACTTTTACGTTATATACGAGTTTGATAAAAATGTGCCAAATTTACAAAGTAAATATATGTATATATCTTTTTTTGATCATCCCTTCTGAAGGCTTATGAATACAGTTAAATTGATTCAGCCTTCCTGGGTACATCCTGCCCTTAAAAAGCCTTGGTGTTTAATTAATTCTGTTTCTGTACAGATTATTTGCTCTACAAACCTCTCCCAAGTTTCACATTATGTACAATGTCCAGGGTACAAGGAAGGTTACAGTGGATGAGGTTTTTCAATTCCAGGACATTTCCTCTGAAACATGCAGGGTCACAGAGGTACAATTGCTCATCAGCCCTCTTCACATACAGAAAAAAAACTGACAGACCTTTTTTAATAACTGAACTTAGGCCTCATTCAAACCTTTGCAATTGCAAAAGATTCTCAGAGGGCCTTCTAAATATAAGGGCTGCGACAATAAATCTACGAAGTGATAATATGTGCCAGTGAAATATGTTGTCAACTAATTTGGTGATTGTTATTTTTGTATCATGCCATTATTGCATCATGTGTTTTGGAACAGAGATTTTTACATCTCTTACAGACTTGAGCCAAGTGTTGGACAGCACACAGTTGGCTGGAGCTGCTTATTTGGGCTATATAAATCCAACACATCCATCACAATAATGGGATTCATATAAAGATTTCTAAATTATGGAGGGATCACCAGCAGTTTTAATGTGATGTATATTAGACAGCAGTGAGATGAGACAGATCATTGGTAATGAAAATTTGATCAGAACTTAGTATTGTTTTCGTGTGCAAGACATTAAGAATGAAAACAGCAGTGGGCTGACAGATGTTAAATATTGATTTTTCCCTCACTATGTCTCAAATGTCAGAGAATATTTAAGCTGAATAAACAAGAAGGCTGCAGATGCAGATCAAGAGTGTGTGTGTACATTCACACTGCCATCAGTAATAAAGAGCCAAGAATGAGAAGCAGGCATGACAAACACAATCTGTTGAGTGACTAAACATGTATATCACATGTCAAGAGTACTTACTAAAGTATTTTACTCACTGAAAGTATCCTTTCCCACAGTAAGCTTTTCATTCAGAATTAGCATGGATATTGGCATAGTAGTAAAGAATACATGTTTGTGTGAGTGAGATTGGCATAGCTGTTATTCTTCAGACTGTAAAAAGTAACAGTGTTTGCAAATATTCAGGCTTTATAAATTGACTTTTTAAAACACCATATGATATAATTTTAAGAGACATTCAAAAATGTTCGCGCTCAGATTTTTTTTTCCTTTTCTGATTCAATGATAAATTAAAAAAAAAAATCCTGGCAGAATAATTTCTAACTTAATTTATTTAAAAAGTAATCACCTGCATTCACATCTAAAAAGTGAGGCCTATTCATGAGCAGTCCAATATAGGGCCTTTCATTGTTAAAGCTGATTGTCCATGCAGGAATTACTATGAATAAGATGTCACTCAATCTGGTGTTTTTACACTTTGGTGCCAGGCAAAGTCACATCATTGTTTTGTTTTGACATTCATTTAAGTGTATTGTTGGTACATCATAGTGGGCACGATACACATGATATCTTTTGATAATAATCAGAAAGCAATCTACAATCGCAATGTAGTAAATGTGATATTTCAAGAGGAAATGTTCGCCTATCTGTGATGCAGCTGTTAGAGGCATCTCATGTGTAAAGAAAAGGTGATAATTCTTATGTGTTAACTTTATGTGTTAGTAATGTGTAAAAAGGCATCATAATGAATGGGAACATTGGTTTTCACACATCAGTTAAAGCTCTAACAAAAATGAATCATGGTGGGTTTCTCATTTTGTCAACATTTTATTGTGTAACTGCTGAGTTATGTTTCCTTGTTAGCCTGTACATAATCTGATTTTGTGAAAGGATGGTGTACTGTAAAAGTGATCAACACTTTGATTTGGGGACAAATTCACCGGAGAAACAAGTTACATGACAAAATGGCTACTGTAAAATCATATTCATCTGTTAATAACTGATACATTCATGCTGTCATGGTGGTCACAGTGGAGACTGAGGATATTATGCTTTGAAAATGTCTATCCTGACCAATTCTCTATATATTAAGGGGGCTGGGAAGGATTTTCTTCAGACTTCGCAAAGATGTTCACCCTGACCCAACAATAAATTTACTTTAACGATTCACTTTGCCTGTACATGGTGTCAAAGTGACAAATTAGGCTAAAATGCCTAATGGCAGAGTTTTTCATTAATGGTTGAAATTTTTAGGAATAGAGTAGTGCAGGAATGTGTCAATAAATACAGAAGTGAGTTAGTATTTAGCACTTCCTGGTTCTCAAGCCTGAAACTATATGGGATTCAGAATACAGTTTTCAGATATTTGCCTGAAATTTGTGGTGAACACACACATGAGAGTATAATGTTTAATTGGAAATAATAAAATTCATCTGATGCCTGCTTTTGAATTTTAAACCATTGTGTGTTTAAAATGATGGTTGCTAACTAACTGCTATCAATCAAAGTCAATATTTTCTGAAATTGACCAGCCCTAGTGGGCTCCACTGGTAAATCTTATGTAGCTTCCCCTTAAGAAGTAAAATATATTTAAGTTAACAAGGAAAGATTGGAATTGGCTCTTATTTGTTTTAAATAATTGGAGTTAGAATTAGAGTTGCATCTTTTAGGTTTTTTTTTCCAAACCAATCTGTGTCTGAGTGAGAGCTGAAGGCATGAAAAATGTCATCATACAGACCTAGATCTGAATGGGTCTGTGTCATTACCAAACCTTTCACACCAGATGGCTCGTTCAATATATTTCAGTAGTCCATTAGGGAAAGAGCCCATAGAAAGTGTTTGGGAATGGGCAGAAAATTTCAAAAGAATATCCATCAATCACATTCATTATAAAGTGGTAGTCAGGGGCTACTGCCACTGTGTAAAGGACGTAACGTGAGCCACTTCATAAAACAAACTCTTGCCAAAACATGTCGAAAGTGGAGTGAAAATATCCTTTCTACTGAGAAGTTTGTCATGGTAATGTTGTTACTTGGTCTTCATTTAAAAAGAAATACGGTCCAGAACTGATAAAATTGCTACTAAAGCTTTTAGCATCTATGCTAATCTCTGTTCCAGCAGTCACTTCCTGCTGTTGCCGCTCTCGTAGCTCCATCTTCCTACTCAAAAGGACGCTGATTGGACCGTCCCACTTTGCACTGCTCACAGTCATTGTAGATTAGAGCTTATCAAGATGGATCTGTCTGATTACTGACATTGAATCTGGAGGGTCCATCTGCTCTGCAAGGTCACAACATTTGAGCCTATAGACTTATTACAAGTATTATGAGCAATATGTGTCTGAGTGAGAGCTGCAGTCATAAAAAGTCATACAGACCTGGACCTGTGTAAATATTCCCTGGTAGGCAAAATGAAATCCCTCTAACTCCTCATTGATCTCTGAGCTTAAAACGCATCTGGTCATGGATTAATCAGGCATGGCTAATCCTCATCAGAGCCACTTCATCAATAACAAGCAATCTCTTTATCAATAACCATCTATAACGCAGAGGCCCGTGTTCTAATTTGTTTCCATTTTGTTTGAAGTGAGTACATCTAATGTGCTCACAGTTATCCGTCATTATCAAAAACCTGTCAATATCTGTCCACTGGGAGAGAATTGTGCTCTGAAGGTGAAGCTAACTTTGCTAAATCAGCACATCTTTGCTTGGTTAGCACTTTCCTCAACTGATGTGTGTATTGGAATGCTTGTCTGGATGTTTTACTGTCCATTAGGGCAGAGTGGTTATTATTTAATATACCCATAGATTTATTTCCAGTTTATGTGCTTTTAGCATTTTGATTGGCTAAACAAAAGTAAGTGATGCAAATAGTATCTGTAAGCTTATTTTAAGTTTTACTGCTGGTCCATTAAGAGCACTCTGAGCAGATGAACAGAGTAAGCAGGAGAAGAGACAATGGAAACATCTGAGCACTTTAGCTTCTCAAGTTTCAGGTTTGCCCAGTGTTAAAAGTGTGCACAGGAGTCAGAGATGACAGAGATCTCTTTCTGACCTGCCTGAGAAGTTGATTAAACTGTGTAAAGTTTGGACAAGGTGTAATCTGACAACAAGGGGAGGAGGGGTCAGTTTTATATTGTTTTTTTTTTAGTTGGCCCTCATATGCTTACGATATAAGAATTTCTTGAAAAATAAAACCTCCCATCCATTTCCTTTCACTTATCCACGAGTTCACCCAGATGTCCCTAACCCCAGAACACTTCCTTATTTCTTGAGGGTTCTGGGCATTTACATGAGTCCTCAGTCCAAGCTGGATTCCAAGATCCTCACCCTATCATCACCCTATACTGAGAATTTTGGTAGTCAAAAAAACATTCTTACAAATGCTTTTGTGTTTGTTATTGGGGAAAAAAAATAAAGATAAATCAATTTGTTTGGATGGGAAAACCACCTTTGTAATCCTGAGATAACCAGTAAGGAGCAAGCTACTTGTAAAATGTAGCAAACAAAGCTACTAGTTATTCATGAAACACATCAGCTTCCCTACACAAAGCTCTGGGGAAAAAGCACCCTGGGGAAGCTGAGCTGCGTCAGCTCAAATAATATAAGCTAAAATAAACAAATACATAATAATAATAATTATAAATATCATTATTATTATTATTAACATGTTGGTGAGAAAAAAAACATTGTCAATAATAATAATTCTAATAATAATAATATTTTTTCTTATTACTATCATTTCCTTTACTAAGGAGGATATGTTTTTTTCTGGTGTTTGTTTACGGATTATTTTAAAAAGTTATGAACAACTTTTGATTACATTTTCAGGGAATGTTGCTCATGGCACAAGGAAGAATTATTTGATTTTGATGGTCATTTAAATACAGATGCAGATACAAGAATTTTTTTACAGGATTACTTAGCAATGTGAGATAAGGAATTTTCCGCAATTTTTTATTTCACTCAATAATTTCTTAACAGAGTTTGACAATATTTTTAGAGTATGTTGGTCATGGCACAAGGAAGAAGATATTAGATTTTATTGATGATCTAAATTTGGTTGTGGATCTCAAAGGATATGTTAACATTGTGAGATATGACAGCTTTCCACATTTTTGTCAGTAACTCACCTGACAATGTTTGACATGTCTTGGCGGAGTTAGCTGCTGATAAGATATACAGTAAGCTGCTTTTTGCTGACTGCTCTGATGACAGGCTGTCAGGGCAAAGCTGCCTCAAAGTCATCAAGAAACTAGGTGGCAACCTCCAGAGCTGAAATGGAGGTCTATGGAAAGTGCAAGAACCTGTAGTACCCCATTGGTCCTCTTGAGGCTGGCTGCAGAAACCTGACACCAAATGATTGCGTTTTGGGAAATTGTATTTTTACAGCCTAACTACACATCTTTACAGCCTGGTTTAAAAACCTCTTCAATCTAAATACATCTATGTGCTCTAGCTGTGAGGGGCCTGGATTTTTATTTTGTTTTTTTTGTTTGTTTGTTTGTTTGTTTTGTTTTTATTTTTTATTTTTAATGAAGATTTATCGAGGATTTCCAATTTTGGAAATGCAGAGTCACTATTGGTCAGACAGCTTTAAGTCCTGCCTCACTATCTGTAAGCAGGTTGAGCTCCAGTTTGGGTAAGATTGTATGTGACAGTGTCCATTACAAGGCAAACCAGAGTGTACCATTGGTTACTTTAATAATCAAATGCCTTATGTCACATGACTTCATCCAATTCTTTTCAGTCTATGGAAGAAACACACCCTCACTGTCAGCTAAAGTCATTGTCTCTGCGTGTCAGCTTGCGTCTTTTACCCATCCATAATGTGTGTTTTGGGATTGTGACAGAGCACTCTGATGCTGCTCTACTGTGCACTGCTGCTTCTTGTCCTTGCTAAAGGGAAATGTAGCTTGTTTGGAAAAACTGCACTACTTGATCATTGAATTTACTAAGCTAATTAAAGTCAATTTGACCAAGAAAAAAAAACAACGCTACCACAAAGCTACTGGAAAATGTATGTGAACTACTAACATCACTATTGCCCACCATTATCATAAATATTGAGATAAATAAGTCAGGACTTTGAGAAAACAACATTTACAGTTGCTACCTTCTCATAACATGCTGATATTATTAAAGTTACAACTTTAAAGAAAACACATTTAGAGTTACAATTTGACAATGAGACTTTATTAGCATTAAATAACATTACACAAAGCGCAAAGAAGTACTTCCATCTGGACAGTTTCCTAGTTAGACACTTTTAGACTGTGTGTGTGTGTGTGTGTGTCTTAGAGGAGAACAAATCATTTTAGAAAAACAAGAAACCAATGTGCATCTTAATGGTCACAATTTTAGTTACTGCCATCAAAAAATCTCTAGGATCAAATATCATGGACACAAAAATTTGCCTTTGTGTGATGATCCTGGCTCCCTCTCTGATACGCACACACACACTCACACACACACACTTTCAATACTTAGGATACACAAATGCAATCCAGATGATCCTCGTGCTAATAGGTACTACATCTTTGTCCTTTAAAACCAAAAGCTATGAGTTATAGCTGTAGTGACAACCATAATAGCAACAAATCTGCGCTGTCACGAGGGAGGTAGACTTGTTGAACCTCCTGTACTGACAACATTAAGCAGAAATACACATTCCAGACCACAACAAACACCTAAGGCCTTTTAGGGAAAGTTTAGACCATGCATTAACATCTGTTTTAGGCATCCGGATAACAAGTTGACCACACTTAGGGCCTGATCTACTAAAGGTTTGCGTGTATAGAAACACGTGCAAATTTGATGGTGCGCGCAAAGCTGATCTACTAACAGGGTGCACCGAGGATTGTGTCTGTCACATGAGCAAAATAGCACGTGCAGACCAATTAGTGTGTTTGCCTTCATAAATATGCAGAATACATGCAGATGATCAGAACACGCAAAATACTGGGAGGAGGAGATACAAATGCAATCATTTAGCACCCGCAATGTGATTTATCAAACCCTCAACTGCCTGCGCAGGGTGTTTTTGCGTCTAAATTTAGCAAGTTTGAAAAGCAGGTGCAAAAAAGGCACAGCGTTACGTACAGAGGGCTGCGATCATTGTGGCGAGAAATAGGAGTCGCATTAATGGAATATTTTCCATCACTGACTGCTTTTTTTGATGAATTACAGAAGGCTGTCTGTAATTATGAAGGACTGGGAAAAGAGGGACAATTCAGTGTGCCGTCATACTTATGCAGACGCACGATTAAAGTAAACCTTCTCTGTTTTGCGCTCTTAATACATCGTGGAGGAGGTAATTTAACCTCCCCCAAAACCTTCATAGCCATAACAACTCCGTTTGTCACTCAGAGCTGACTGCATCACACTCTCCATGCAATGACGGTGAGTTTAGGAGCTGTCAGTGTGTGGAGAGTGTGATGCAGTCAGTGTGTAAATTGCAAGAGTGCCTGCTCAGTCTGTGTGTGTAATTGTAAGACTGCTCTTCACATGAGAGGTTATTGATGATGACGCCATGTAACTATGTGAATCCTGTCATTTAGATTATGTTTGATTTTAATCAGAAAAGGAAAATCTTAAATAACGGGTACAAATATGGCATGAGGGAAAATATATGTCAAAATAATAGACAGCAATACAGGTTACTGCAAGTGTGTTCATTTGCCTCAAACTCCATGGCTTCAAACTTCGTTTTTCATTTGCAGTCACTCTGCTCTCCCAAGCTCTTCATGGTGACAGCCGTTAGCACGCGTAAAATCCTCCTTTAAAGGGGGCGGTCCACACCACTTTTGCGTCTGTTATCAATTGCTCACGCAGTCATAGTAAATCACCTGCAACACGCCCACCAATAGCACATGCAATTTTTTAGGTTGCACATGCAATTTAGCACCCGTTATTTTGGATCTTAGTAGATCAGGCCCTTAGTACGTGCGTCCACAATATGAATCAAAATTGTGTCTTCTGTGATGGCCTCCTGGAGCTTATAAGCTTGTCTCTTACACAAATACCAACATGTAGATAATTTTGGTATTTCTAGGACTTATTGTAGGTTATTAAAAACATAGCCTTTCACATGCACAACTGAAAGGTTTGTGGAGCTGCTAGCAGTGAGGGGGGTAAGTAAAGAGGCAGCACTTCTTTTGACAGCTTTGTTTTTCATGTAAAAAGAAGAGACAATCTGGAGAGAACATACCAACATTTATCTGGGTGATCATGGGCACTGCACCAAACAGTTCAATATATAATTAGGTGAGCAATTTTTTTGGGGAAAGGTTTTTTATAAAGTGTATTTTTCATTGTGACAATCCTCATGCTGATACATGTATCTAAAAGGGTTTTTTTTCAATGCAAAGGTGCAGTTTTTGTATTTTTAAATTTCTATTGTTTTTTGTGTAGGAAAACACTAATTCTTTATGTGATCAAGTACTACTGATGTCGCTTGCTAAATCATTGTTCCACAGGTTTTGTGGTTAAATGTGGATGAGAAAATGATCCAGAAACTGTACAGACATATTTTTATTTTTCTCTACTCTAAATTAAACAATTAAGTCAGTGAAGTAAGCTAAGTTTAAGTTTCTAAGCATCTTTTTCAAGTTTATTTTTATAATAAGTTGTGTCATTTAAACAGAATGAATACCTGAAAACAATTTTAAAAAGTAATTTCCTTTAGGGTATTTGCTGCAAGGCGCATGTCTTTTTTTTTGTTCTTTTTCCTATTGGATGAGTTGATTTTTTTTTTATCATTAATTAAAAATTAAATTTAAGGGTTAAGAACTGCCACTGTATTTAACAGCCCAAATTGGATGTCAATGCCTGGTATAAACTGGTGTTAGACTTAGAGCAGCACAAACTTGTCAAGATAGCAGCGCGTACAGCAGACAAGATAACACATCAGCTTTTTTCACACGAAGTTTAAGTCATTTCAAACAGTACAATAGTCAGTTAGCTCTGTTCTGTTAGCATCAACATACGCAGGTGATGATGTCAAACCTACTCTGAACAAGTCAAAATAAAAAAAAAAAGATGCTGTCCTTTGTCCTTTTTCAACCAGTGGAAAAAAAATACAGCAGGGGGGCTTTTATCTCCCTCTCCTGCATGGCTTCAAACAACAGTGATTCATGTCCACACAGTAATTGCATGAGTAACACTCACATACATACACATGGACAAATTCTGTACACTCAAAACACACTTAAGGCAATGGTGGCCTGGCAACTGTGGCCGTTGGAGTAGATCTAAATATGCCCTCATATGCTTCTAAAACCCCTCATCGTGGTTCATCCCATATGAGCCCCTGGCATGAACAAGCTGCTGAGAAACATGGTACACAAGTACAAACCACTGAAACACAACTCTGAGTTTTACAGAGAAAAAACACCACACTTCTAACATTTAAAGTATGATGTGCATTTTAATGAATTAACAAATGAGGAGGTACGGGCACAGATATGAAGCAGATATAGGTTTATATATGTCATTAATTGAAGTTGGCTTTTCTCTTCATATACTGGAGCCTGACATTCAAATCACAAATCCACCGAGAGACAGGAAACATCAACACTAATGAAACAATACCCAGAAGCTCACCATAACTCTCAGGCGACACATCTTTAATGCTCTTCATTATGATTCCTCAATATTATTTCTACACTAGGTCTACATGGATCATATTAATGTGACTGGGGCACCTCCAACTACATCTCCATAACAGAATTTCAGGGATGATTTTTAAATATAACCTTCATAACTTACTGTGCACATGTCATTTCCACACTTAGTGAAAACTTGACCAACAGGGTGCTTGAGGCTGTCTCTTCAAGTGGATATTTAGCCTGTGTTGCACTACAGTTCAGTTTATTCTTTTATTAGTAATTGAGTGTAAAAATACTCTGGATCACAGAGTAGCAACCAGACTTAAGCTTCAATTGTACCTAACTCGTCTCCTCAGTCATTGCTTGTGTCTGTTATTGATGGGAAATGTGTTGTTTTGGTTTAAAAGGACACCTAAAAAGTACAAAGTAAGCAAATGGATGTGTGGATGAGTTCTGTATGCTGGACTTACACCTGACAATTTTTGGAAAGGGCAGAAACTTTCAAAAGCATGTCTGGCAGGGGATTGGATGATTGTTCCATCAATCACATTCATTACAGGTCAATCACATGTAATAGTAATAGTCTGCTATCAATAGGGAACTATTGCTGCAGAGTGAAGTACAAAGCCTGAGCCATTTTGTAGACCAAATTTTCACTAAAACATGTCAAAAGTGGAGCGGAAATATCCTTTCAATTGAAAAATGCTTTCAGTGTTGTTGTTTGTTTTTCATTCAATCAAGAAACATTGTCAAGATCTATAAAACTGCGACTGAAGCTGTTAGTATCTATGCTTATCTCTGTACGAGCAGTCACTACCTGCTGTTGTTGCTATGGGCCAATCACAATCATAGATTGGAGCGTGGGAAGATGGATCTGCCTGATTAAAAACATTGAATCAGGCAGATCCAGCTGCACTGCAAGGTAAGTTCTCACTACAGAATTGTGCACGTGGTAGGGAGGCCAGGGGATGTATGGCTCTACAGGACTGTGGGGAATAAGGAGAAACTGTCAGATTTGTAGCAAGAATTCCTGTTTGAATTGTTTTCCTCTTTGAGCAACAATAGCAGGGAAAGGGAAGAACAACCCACAGAATAGACCGGACATTAGAGATATGAGTGAGTACACTGTAGCAGCCAAGCCTTAATGCTAACCACAGGCTTTAGCTAACAGCATACACTTTGACTGAAGACTGCAATTTACTATTTCATAAATCACACTTGTGTGCTTTCACTGAGTCTTTCCCTCTCATACAAGTGCGTTTGTGGATGGAGATTTACAGCAATCTTCAGCTGATAAATACACAGCCCCATTCATGGCTTTGGTTTTCTCACTGAGGAGCTAACTGTTGTTAAACTATTTAATTGCATGGTGTCATTAGGGGACATGCCACCTTCCAAGATGGGAGCCTGGTGTTTGTTCACAGGTAGCTCCAATGGAAGCAACATGTCTAGCCATGTCAGTGCTGTCACATTAAACATTAGAGCACAGCACTGGAGGCTATAGCTACATCCACTTCATGAGAGGGGCATGGTCAAGGTCAAATGGATGTAAACTAAAACAGCCTGTGCTGAGCAGAGATTGAACAGAGATGTTTATGGGCAGACCACAAATGAATATCTGAGAGGATTTATGGGCAAGAAACTTTAAAAATTGTTCTTGTGACATCTATGAGTAGTGTAAACTTGTTGAATAGGAGTAATATATAGGACATTTATAATCAAGCACTCTGTCTTTAACTGGTATCACTAACGAACAAGTATCATGAATGTTTCTTGTAGAAGAGCATGTGGTAGCTAGGCTTGTAGAATTAGGAAGAAACTGGCCTTTCACATTAGGGGTGTTTGCTGTTTTACTCATCAGATTTATCAGCTTCACATGTGGTCAGTCAAGTGTGGACTGTAGTTTGAGGCAGATACGAGGACACAAGACACTGCAGACAATGTGAGACTTAAAAAATCTTATGAGGGTTTCCCACACATCACTATGCTACAAGTAATTGCCGTATTTTCTCAACCTTAGAGACTGAGTGTGAGTTTACAAGGATGATCCCTATTCCAGAAACTAAGGAGAGTGAGTTGGCTGTGGCATAAAAAAAGCCACATGGTGGTGGCTTATCTCTCACTCACAAACCCCCTCAGACATAGCTTTGCAGTCAATGAGGGAAGCTTAGGTCTCACTCCCATGCTGCATACATCATGTAGGGAAGGTATTAGGTAACAGTTTCACTAGGCTTGGAGCTAGGTTGAACTCAGTTAGTCTAGCAGCATAACACCCAACTTTGAGCAGTTTTATCTGCCCTTAAATTTATGAAGCTTTTAATTTTTGGGCCAATTTGTTATCCATGCACCTGGCTATGAACCCTGGTCAGGCAAATTTGCTCCTAAAATACCGCCTTTAATCCAAATAACAAATGACACTGCCCAAACCACCAACTCCTTCACCTCAGAGACCCCCCAGAAGCACCTGTTGACTGAGTCCTTATCATCCACCAGCAGAACTCCCTCTGAGCACAACTGCACTATTTGTTGGTGACATTTCTGTGAAGGATTATAGGGCTGTTTATTGAAACAAATGGTCACGCTTTTATTTGGGGAGAAAGGATCTCATGAGAGGATGATCCGCAATCCCAACAGCGGTGAGAATTTCTGACAGAGATACTTCCGACCTATGGGCATCATAGTGACAAATTAAAGCCATGAAGGAATGTCATTGTTGGTACAAGGAGGCAAGAACAGGTGGGTGGAAGAGGAGGGAATCATTAAATAAAACCAATACCAGCTTTGTGCTCGTAATGGTGAGGGGAGCAGAGCAGCAGGCAATGATAATCACCAGGATGAGTGAGGGCTTGTCAGTTTGTAAAGGCCACTTCATTGTCTTGACTGCACATGATTGATTACTAGAGCGACGGAGGGAAGAGTGCATGATAGTAATCAGTGTGTGGTCTACACAATGGGTGGCAGAGACACAGTTGCCTCTTTGTTAATTTGCCCACCTCCTGACAAGCTAAACATGAATGGATGTGCAGAATTTTTTGAGCCAACCATCCAATTAAGTATTTTATCAATTACATTTTAATCTCAGCCTGTCATTCTAAATTTGTAAGCTGTACTTTTAAGCTTTTGAGATGGCTCAGTTAGTGTTATGTCTGTCTGAGAGTTCTACCATGACTGCGAGGCAGATGGGTGTCAACAGACTAAACTAGACAGAGAGCATAAATCACCAAGGTAGCTCACATATTGCTGTTACACCTATCAAGCAATCATCCCATGATCAAGTAACCATCATAATATGAAGCACTGAGTCTGAAAACCTTCCCCTAGTATTTGGAATCATGTTGCTATCACTATAGGTTTGACAATTATTGAGCAAAAATGATCATTCACTTATGGTCCAGTAGTTTTTGTGTAATCTTGCTAAAAAAACAAACTTAATCAGGGATGGGCAACAAGTGGCCCAGGAGGTACATGCGGCCTCCCAACTCACTCAATATGGCCCTAAAGTACATTTCAATTTATATAAAGAGCATAAAGAATAAGATGCAGGAATCTGCCGTGAAGGATTCCAGTTGCAATTTCTCACAATCAAATAACACACATATGTTTTATAGCTTGCTCCTCAATAGTGCCTTTTGGTTCTGGTAAAATTTGCCTTGAATGCCTCAGAATGGAATAGAATAATAAAAAAAATGACTCCAATAGTGAAGGTTGTCAAAACTAAACCAAAATCCAAGAGCAAAAAAACTGACAAACATACCAAACAATGGGCTAAGTGTCCTGTTGCATCCCTGGTAAATACTAAAGCACCGTGTAACTCAAGGTGGTTTTATGAGCTGTAACAGAGACTACAGATGCACCAGTGTGTGTCTAAGTTATGTTGTTGTCATAAAATGAGCATTGAAAAAAAACATTGTTGGATACAAGAAATAGCAGGACTGATGTTTAGTTTTACTTCTGTGTATAAGAATGAGAGTTTAAGCTCCTGAAGATTCAATCTAGGCTCCTGTGTCTGTTTGATGTTTGCTGCTAGGTTAACATGATGAGGTTAGCCCTGTTAGGACCAAAATTATTGACAACTTCTGCACTGTGGCTGACAAATACACTTCTCTTGTGCCCTGTGACTACAACAGGAATTGTTGAGCAGAGATGTTTGTTCCCTTTATTTACAGTGCTTAGAGTGAAATACTCCCAGTGTTTAGAAGTTCTAAGACTCTGAGATGGTACACTGGCCACCCCTGCTATGACCTGAATTTGTTTTCCTGTCACTTACCATTTCAATTGATCAGTCAATCAATATGCACTGGTATAGTGCCCAATCACTACAAATATTATCTCAAGACATTTACAAGACGGTAAGTCATGCTCTTCATTTTATTTTTTTCTTTAAGAGAAAGAAAGAAAGAAAGAAAGATAGTAAGGCAGACAAAAATGAGAATTCATGGTAGGGATAACTTTACGGATGCCCACACCATAAATTTATGTTCATCATATTAGAGGATAAGAACCATCCTTCAGATGAGGCATCTCATTTTCAAGGGGATTGTTCTTCCTGTATCATTGTAAAGCTAGTTATTAAGGTGGTAATTGCAATAACAACCATGGATAGAGAGATTGTGATATTTGCAGGAATAACCTTGTTTTTTTAATAGACCGATCATTCTGTAGTTAATATAAAGCTGTACTCACAACAAACACAAATTTCAGTTTGTCATGTGACAGAAATTCATCAAAAGTGAATGGGAAAACAGCATTTGGACCTGTGCGACAATTCACAGTGGAATTGTTGACGCAAATTGTCACTGGCCTCTTTGGCCAAAGTTGAAAATGTCCAACTTTTGCAAAAATTCGCCTGAAGCAGTGGCACAACAACCAGTCAGCATTGAGAGTGAAAAGTGACGAGGACTGCATGACAGACAGAGGAAGTAAACATTGTTGCACGTCGACATCGAAGCTTCTCTACATGGTCATTTTAATGTTTAGTGACCAAACCACAGAGAGGAGAAACAGAGAAAGTCACTGGAGAGTTCTGAGTATCCCGTAAGTTCAGCTCAGACTTATTTAACACTTTTCATGGGCTGTGGCAGGAACAAAGTACAACAACAGTGTGCTGGCTACTGGTGTTTTTTCTGGCTTACTAGCAGTTGTTTAATGTGTTGTTTAAATGCCATACCTCACTGAAAAACTACTAGTGCACCCTCAAGAGAAAGAATATAGAGAGGAGGAGTGGGTCTCAGGTCCTACCAGGAAAAAAGACAAGTAAAGTTAGGCAAATTCGACAGTAGGGGGGCCATCATCTGGACATCTTGGTGAAACTCTCCATGTGTTACTCTGAAGGATATGGATCATCAAATGAATGTCTCTATTTCGAGCCCCTTTGGACATTTAATTTTTCTTTTTCGAGAACAGGGAGTTGAAAGTGATTGTAGAAACATCCACCATGGTTTATCATGGATCAAGACGGCAGAAACACATGTTGTTATAGCTAGGAGACAGGCCCAAAACCTTTCTGTTGTCCCTTTTCTGGTCATGAAGGACAAAAATTTGCATCAATAAATATGATCCATCTGAACACGCAAATACATGCGCAAAATGATGTGGACAGTTTTTCACATTGGGTGTGACCACAGCTTTAGGAACTGTAATGATAATGAAAAGGGGCGAAAGGAAAGGCCATATATTTGCAATTGTAGTGGTTGAAGCTATGTGGGTCCACAGCAGCAGGCAGTCCACACCAATGATCCTAAGCAGCCTAAATCCAGAGGGAGTTAATACTATTTTGTTTTAGCTTTAATCTTAAGTTGTTGTGTTTTAACTTTTTGATGGCATTCTGACAAAGTACAAAACAAAAAGTTAGATAAACCTAAATATGTAAAGGAAAAGCAGTAGAAAATGATTGGTGTACTGTTTTAAAAGCATAAGGTCAGTATGACCCCATGGTAGTTCTACTGTTTTGTAAAATCATTAAATGACAACAGTTAAACTCAATCATTTAGTAAAAGTTAGGGCACTGCAGTAACCTAGGTTTATTCTCCACAAAGTTATGGCACAACCAAAGATGAAAAAGGTCAAAATGATCATCTTGGTAGTTCTTGTGTTAAAACACCAGCAACTGTTTAACCTTTATTCTCTGTCTCTTAACTGACATTTGAATATGCACCAATCAAATAAGATACCTTTGTGCACGATCTCCAGAAAAATGGCTTTTTTTCTATCATCAACTTTTGATTACAGAATGCATTGTATATGTTACATATATTACAAAGCCAGAGTGATGACTGATGTGACATTTTTTAACTGAGAACATTAACATTAACCTTTAGCTTTTGCGTTCACAATGACATTTATACAAGGTATATGTTAGTAGAATACTAATTAAAGAGCCAAAAGCTACCCACTAAGTATCTGCCACTAGAGTTATTTTTGTACGAAGTTTTGTAGTTCTCAGAAACAAAACTAATTTGATGCTTTGGAATTTCTTTGTCATTTGTTGTGAGAGAGTTCATGGTTAAGAGTTTAAGCTTGAGCTGTCTGTGTATAATTGTGTGTGTGTGTGTGTGTGTGTTTGTTACGAATGGATGATTTGGGGTGAACTGGGGAGCAAGTTATAACGTCAAAGCGCCTCTGTCACACCACAGGGAAATCAGTCGCTCACAAATCGCTCCAAGTGTCAGTCATTAGCAAAACCAAGACATGGGGAAAAAGGCAACAAGGAGACCCCCAAACACTGCTATTTACTGCACGATAGACCACTTAATCATGAGGTAGCAATCTTTATATGATATCCAGCTTTCTGTCACTATGAGCTCACTTGAATAATCAAATGTGTATCACCTCTCTTCCATAGCTATAAAAAAACGACTGGCGTGCAAGATGTAAAACTTTCCATCTCTCTGTAGTTTATCTGCCCCCAGTAATGCCTCACTTTGATTTATATTTCAATGATAAAGGGATCAGCACACACAATAAAACCCAGGAACTCCGGGCCACAACAGAATCTTCAAAAAAAGTTCACAATGGCAGCCCATACATCAATTAGCTGTGGGACTGACAGCATTGTGTTTTGCTGCACTCAGAGAAATATGCTCATCCGTTCAGCCTGCCAGGGTTTGAGGTTGTAACACAATTAGTGCCATGTGAGCAAGGGAGCCGGAGTCAGGCGCACTCGATGAGGTCTGACAAACAGAGACCTCTAAAACCCAGCTGCCATTTTGTGGCCTGCAGGTGGAATCAACATAGACCACATGTCACTGAACTTTTCTGTGAAGATCTTTCTCTTTCCTTTTTTTAACTCACAAAACACTGCAGTGAACTTAACAATGATATACAAATGGTGACAGATTTGACATAAAACAAACACTTAGGTCCCTATTATACACCTGGTTGGTTTGCAATGCTGGAGTCTTTCCCTTTTATCCAGTAGTAATGCAATAATAATTTATGCAATAGTAATGTTCACACTGAGCACGGGTGCTGTGTAAAGCAAATTAACTTGTACTTCTGTTGGGACTATTTGTCTTGAAATCAGGAGTGGGTGGGATTAAAGCTTGTTCATTTTGTTATTAAAAAGCTCACCAAAAATCTGGTGGCATAGGATGTCCCTAATATTTGAGGAATGTGCAATGGCAATGATCTGGCAATAAAATATTATCAATCCCAATATAGAGTAGTTTAAGCATGAGTTAAAAAAAAAAGAGTAGAAGTGAGTTAGCATTATAGCACTTCCCACAGCATCTGATATTGCCTCACTATTGAATTTTAAAGCACTGTTGTGTTTTTAAAATGATGGTTGCTACCAATCTGCTAAAGGACAACAAACATGTCCAGAGACTCTGATTCATTAATTTCTGACAATAATCTGATAAACAATAATACATTAACCCTGGTAGCAGCCATGGACATTGTGAGGAAATGCTGAGACAAGGTTACAAGGTAATGTTACAAGTTGGTTGTTGTAGCAGCTTCTAAGTCCAACTGCCATGCTGTAGTCCTATAACAGCCTAATAGTAACTTTTTATCCTTATTTATAATGTTAAAGTCTTAAAACTCATAAAAGTTAGCTTTGTCTGGGAAGATTATCACAATGAACAAAATATTTGAGTTTTATGATTTTTTGTTCAACACAGACCTTACTATCAGCGCTGATCCAACAACACAGTAAAACAAAATCCCATAAAAATCGAGGGAAGCAGCACAACGCTAACTTCCTGGTTAGCCTACAAAAATATTGCTGCGTTCCAGTTGATCTTGAAACTGGAATATTCTGAGTTGCAAATGAGATACGTCACTGGGAACGCCCCCTTTGGTTGGAATTACCCACTACGAAGTCAGACATCCTTCATCAACCCTGACTTTACCAGCTTGAAACTGGAACGCGAACAGCTGGGATGTGATGTAATTCCCATTTCCCTCTTCCCAATTCTGATGTAAATGGAACGCACCATATGTCATCCCTGCACCACTTTATCTTGTGGTACTATGACCAGGGAAATATATCATGGTTTGTTTCGACTAAATATAATAATAATATAATAAAATGTTGAACTAGAAGTGCTCCAAGATCACAAACATCCACCCAGGTATTTCTGACATTGTTAGCCAAGTTACAGTATGAGTGAAAATGTGAGAAATCGCCCTACCTTGCAATGTAAGGACACATTTGTATCCGAATCACCACCATACTCTAATCACTTTTTTCCTTGTGGCATGATCGACACTTCCGGAAAACTTCACCAGAATCTGTTCAGAACTTTTTGAGTTATCCTGCTCACAAACAAACCAACAAACAAACACGGTCAACAAACTGACAAATGCTGGAAAAATGTAACCTCCTTGGCAGAAGTAATTACAGTAGTGCTCACAAAGAGCTATAACAGCTGACCAGGTTCCTTTTATACATATGTTACAAAATAAAGTAAAGGATTTCAGAAGTAAAAATTAGCAAATAAATATGTACAGCCTGTCTTTATTTAATGTTGAGTGGACAGAAGATACAGAAGATTAGCAAACACGGATCTACGTAGTAAGAAAATGTCATCAACTGACGAGGTTACGTTTTTTGACCTCACACAGAGCAGTTCAGAATGTATTTTTTTTTTTAACATATTTGATGTTGTAGGAAAGTGACATTTGATTTTAATCTGAGCATTAATATTATTCACACAGTGTCCTTTGTAAATGGTAAATGGACTTGAGCTTATATAGCACTTTTCTGTTCTTTAAGACTACCCAAAGCAGCTTTAACACTGCAGGTCACATCTGTCCATCTATACTCATTCACTCACTTATGTTTATTCAGTTTCTTTGTATGTCATTCATCAGTATTTGCAAACACCTATTAGGACACATTGCCCTGCAACCCTCTGATTACTGACAGAACGCACAAACAGACTGAGCCAACAACACCCATGATGCCTGTTCTGTGTGTTTAATGGCATAAAGACAGAAAACATGTTATATGAGTTGACCAGAGTTCAGTCGATGTAAGTATCTAAATAAAATTTGCCAGTTAAATGACAACGAGTTGGCTTGCAGGTGGACCTGGTTCTCAAAGGGAACAGGAGGTGACATTCTACATGGATTAATTAGTGCTGTGCCTTAAATGCACCTATGTATAGAGTGGAGCAGGAATGAGTCCAAAAATGTGGAAGTGAGTTAGCATTTAACACTTCCTGGTTCCCAAGCCTGAAAGTATGTGGGATTTAGAATAGCATGTTGGCTAAATGGGTGAAGTAAGGTTCATGGTGAACTCAAGCACATGAGATTTTTATGTTTGATGGGAAATAATAAAAATGCATCTGATGTTACCTGCTTAATAAGCTCAAACCATTGTTGTTTGTTTACACAACTGCTAACAAGCTGTTGATAAGTTTTGTTTTTTAATAATCAATAATTCATACATTATAACCACAGCCATGAACACTGACTTTGTAACCCATTGGAAATATCGTAGTTGCTTCCTTGTCTAACCACCACGTTGTAGTTTCATAGTAGCTTAATAAAAGCTTTTTACTCTCCTTGATTACGTTTAAGCTTTAAAATCACGATAAGCTGGTTCATTTGTTAAGACTATCACAAAAACAGAACATGTAAGCTTCATATTTTTTTGTTTGCCACAGAGCCTATCATCAGCAATGATCCAAAACACAGTGAAAAATCCCATAGGCTTTAATGGGCTTGCAGTCAAGCGAACCAGCATGATGCTCATTTCCACATTGGCCTACAAAAATATGTCATCTCTGCACCACTCCAAGGTTCATAATCCATCCTCTTTGCATCTAGACCTGCTTATCCTGTAAACAGCAAAATGTGACCAGACACACACCACATCAGTTTGCGCCAGAAGCCTTTAGCTCTCTTTGCACCTTTAAAATGATCCTGTTATTAGCAGTACAAGTTATGGTAAAATATTACTCAAATGCGTTGTCTGCATGTCAAAGTATTCATCTCACTTTATTTTTCTTTTTGTAATTAGCAAACACAGTATGTCTAAATGAGAGTTTTGATAACTTTTCCACAATACAGCTGTTTAAATATTACTATCTTTGTGAGCTGCAACTCAAATTGTTCAGAGATGAATATTGGCTGGTACTTTTTAACAGCTTTTCTCCTTCGTTAGATCCCAATTTTGAATTTAAAGAAGATGTTGGGATACTATTAAGTAAATTGACCAGGTACAAATGAGTAATCTGAGTCTAAACTGGTCTGTCAAAACAGTCAGAAGACAATTCAGAATATTTGTCTCTAAAGGCCTCAAATTTAAAAACATCCTTCATTCAGTTAACAACAACACAAGGCTTAACTGCTCCTCATCAATAGCTGCATTGTCACTTAAATTCAAGCACAACTGGTGACACACTGTTTATAAATTCCAATATAAAGAAAAAGCCTCTATATGAGGCAAATCTCACCAACTTTTACAACTCTCATGTCATAGAGTCTGTGATTTGGTGCCCACAATGGATGAGGCAAATAGCAGTAAGTAGTATATGTTGCATTTAGAACCAGGCACTTAGTACACAAGGCAACTGCATCTCCACCATTCACACAGATTTAAATTTAACTGCAAAATATAAAACATTTTGGAATTTCATGGCAAATGTCCCTTTTTCAAGCTACATTATAACAATGAAGTCATTTAACTCCCTCACAATCAGTGCATATGCATTTCACCAACATACACACACTGAAACACATACTCGCCGTAAACATCTAAGCAAAAGCTATATCTGTGTGTTTTTTCTTTTTTTTATGTTGTTTTATATGGAGGTATTTACACTGTAAGACTATATTCTATTAAATAATCCCCTCATAATCCTGCTCACAGTCATGGCTGAGGCTTCTGTGCTGCTACAATACACTGCCTGTTTATCCACATCACTCTACTGATAACTACAAGCCGGCCTAAAGAAAAAGGATGTGAATAAGCCTTCTGGCTCTTTCCTGCATCTTCTGGCCTCAACAGGTTCCCATGGTGCTGACTGTTGTGTAACTAAACTTGGATATGGATGCTCCTGTTGCCATGGCTTCTTCTTCATTGTCCCGCAACCCGCGGCGGCGACGGTGCTGATGGCAGGGCGCAGAGCAGCATGAGAAGGTGGCGAGCAGAGCTTTGCGGAAACGCGTGTTCATGAAGCAGTAAATGATGGGGTTGACACAGGCCGAGGTGTAGCACAGCAAATGGATGAAAGCGATGGGCGCCCCTGAGAGGGCCTGTTTGGCGGAGAAGTCGTCGAAAGCACGCCAGGTGTTGGCGCAGTATAGGGGCATCCAGCAGAGGAAGAATAGGACCACAATGACCACTAGCATGCGGATGACGCGCTTCTTGGCCTCCAGCTTAGCCTCAGATGTGTTGCTCCGAGGCCTCTCGGTCTTGCTCACCCTGCCAGATGGCGCCCTGTTCGACATCTCCATGGACTGCTGAGAATGGGCTACGTTGACGTAGCAACCATCTCCATCATCGCTTCCTGTGGACATGGCGGAGGTCAGGCCATTTTTTACATCTAGAAGGAAGAGCAAAGTCATTTTTGAGGATTAATATAGCAAGAAAACACACCTGAGGGTTGAATGTTGTCTTTTGAAGATCACTTTCTTGGAGCTTTTGCTTTCATTTGAGATAGGACAGTGGATGGAATAGAAAACAAGGAAAGAACCAGGAATGACAAGTTGAAAAGAGCCTCAGGTTGGACTAGAACCTCAGCTGTGTGCTTGGAAGACCATAACCTCAATACATGAGGCCAGGCCAGATCCACAAGGCCATTAGGGCCTAAAACAATAGGTTTAAACATTTCCACCAAGGAGGTTATACTTTTTCCATTTGCCTTTTTGTTTATTTGAAGTCTGTCTGTCTGAGCATAATTAATCTTAAAGCGCTTTAAGGATTTTTAAGATAGTTTTAGGGAATGCTGATTATGGCACACGGGAGAAGTGATTGGATTTTGGTGGTGATCCCAATATGGATGCAGAAGGATTTGTTAATATTGTCAGATAAAAGAATCGAATGACTTCTGTCTTGTGCAAAGGCCAACATCACCTGTAAATTTAATCAAAATCCATTGTGAACTTTTTGAGTTATTCATATATTTATTTTTATATTTTTTTTTTTATTCCGTATCATTCTTCTATTCAGCCCTAAGACGGGCAAGCAAACAAACACAAACGGATAAATGCTGGCAAAACCATATTCTGCTTAAAAGGAAAAAAGGCAAAAATGAGTACATAATACTGACAAATTCCCTTGAAATGACCTCAAGCTTTTAACTGTCTTAAATCTTGTTTATTATTTTGGTTCTAAGAATAATTAAGCAAACTTTTAACCCTTTTAGCTGCCACTGAACGTATCTTTTGTATGATATTGATGCAATGCCTTTAATCAACAATCAATCAAACTTTATTTACATCCAAATTCTGGTTTTCACTTTCATTGTACATCAGCAGACAGATTTTTTAACAGTGTTTCAATTCAGCATTGTTGAAATATCTTGCGCTATTGAAAAGAGATATTAACCTGACACACCAGATGAACTGCTCAATATATTTCACTAGTCCATCTGGGAAAGAGCTTAGAGAAAGTGTTTGGTAATGGGCAGAGCCTTTCAAGCAAATTTGGCAGGTGACTGGACAATCGTTCCATCTATCACATTCATTATGGGCCAATCAGATAACATAGTAGGCAGGCACTACTGCTGTTGCATAAATGGTGTAAACCAGTATGTAGAACAAACTATGTCAGAAGTGAAGCAAAAATAACCCTTCTATGGAGAAGTTTGGGGTGTTGGTATTTGTGTTTTTATTAGTAAAGAAATGTGGTCCAGATCTGATAAAACTGCTACAAAAGCTGTAAGCATCTATGCTAATCTCTGCACGAGCCGTCTCCTCCTTCTTCTGTTCCACTTTGGGCTGCTCACAAACATTGTAGATTGGAGCTTGACAAGGAGGATCTGTCTGGTTACACCCTCTGAATCAGGCAGGTCCAACATCTAATCAAGCAGGGTTTTTAAAATGAGAAACATTTTATAATTAAAACTTTGTTTTACAGCATTTTAGTTGCAGAATTAAGAAACTCGAGGCAACCAAAACAAACAGGACCCTGACAAGAATTTGTAGAACCTGGAAATAAAACTCAACGTTGTGTTTCTGTGGCTACAACAAAACTATTTACTACTGTCTCCTTATTTACTTTTAAAAAAACTCATGCTCTTTGTCCCTGAGCTCTATTTTTCAAACAAACCTTTCCTTTGTGAGACCAAACAGATGGTGACATCCAGGCCTGCAGCTGCTTGGACGATCCCATCCTCTGATGGCGCACCGGCAAACACACTAAGTGCTGCTGTCAGCTTGGACACACTCTCATATGGTTACAAAAGATTATGTTTCACTAAACCTGCACACATTACGATGATTGTGGCGTTAATGAAAATGTCTACTTTGTAATAAATTTCCACTTCATTTGCATAAAACATGCAAAAAAAAATTAAGAGCCATGGCTGGCTGCTTGACAGCATGATGACTTGAATTAGGAAAAACAATTTGACGAGCAAATAAAATGACATTTCAATCAAAACATCATTAAGTCAAAAATTAATTCCTGCATCATCTTTTTTTTATTTATTCATATCATTATGGCATTTCTTACTAACAAGCTACAAATGTTAATGAGAGGCTATAGAAACAAAGGCCTGGTTAGTTTGTTTATAAACAGAGACACTTTATAAGTCATCTTGATAAGAAGGAAATTATTATTTGTTGTTGCTGTTTTGATTAAGGCATGGCTCTGTTTAAAAGAATAAAATATGTCTGGTTAGTATAGGGGCGGCACGGTGGCGCAGCAGGTAGTGCACGTGCCTCACAACAAGAAGGTCCCCGGTTCGATTCCCGGGTCCGGCAGGGCCTTTCTGTGTGAAGTTTGCATGTTCTTCCCGTGCATGCGTGGGTTCTCTCCGGGCACTCCGGCTTCCTCCCACAGACCAAAAAACATGCTCATTAGGTTAATTGGTCACTCTAAATTGCCCTTAGGTATGGGTGTGAGCGTGAGTGGTTGTCTGTCTCTACATGTTGCCCTGCAATCGACTGGCGACCGGTTCAGGGTGTACCCCGCCTCTCGCCCAATGACAGCTGGGATAGGCTCCAGCCCCCCGCAACCCCGAAAGGGATAGTCGGTATAGAAAATGAATGAATGAATGAATGAATGGTTAGTATAGCTAGCCAAAATGGTTGATACATGTCTAAGAATAGATGCCAGCATGCTCCAAACAATTTTGATGATCATTTGTGTTTGAGGAACAGTTTGTTTTTGTTGTGAATTTTTGTTGTTATTACTCAATGAATTTGCCAGTATAAAGGTTTACCTTGCTTGTTCCTGGTTGGACCCACTTTTGACTTCAGAACTGCTATTAGTCTTCAAGGCATAGATTCAACAAGGTGCTGGAAACATTTTTCAGAGATTTTGGTACGTATTGATATGATAGCATCACGCAATAGCCGCAGATTTGTCGGCTGCACATCCATGATACAAAACACATGTTTCACCACATCCTGAACGTGCTCCATTGGTTTAAGGTCTGTGAAGGCCACTGGAGTCGAGTGGACTCATTGTCAAGCTTAAGAAAGTAGTCTGAGATTATCTGAGCTTTATGAGCATGGCGTGTTATCCTGCTGGAAGTGTTTCTCTTTGGAACTGTCTTGATTTACGGATCCAGCGGCTTCCATTTTTGATACCAATCATTCACTTAAACATGGCCTGAGGTTAACAATTTAAAACTTCCAACATGGGCGGGCCTATCATGGACCTGCCACAGACCAGTCAGAGGAAGCCAGGGAAACTGGGGAAGTTTTAAGTGGTTGTATCTGTGGCAGCAGAAATCGAGACTCAAACCAGGCAACATTTTTCTAATCATGAATTGTCCACTTCTGGTGAGCCTGTGCGAATTATAACCTCTGTTTCTTGCTTATAGTTGACAGGAGTGGCACCCAGTGTGGTCCTCTTCACTGAAGCCCACCTGCTTTAAGATATGTTGTGTGTTTAGACTGTTGCCTTTCTATCATTTTGAAACACCTTGGGCATTTTCCTCTGACTTCTGGCATCTAAAAGAAAACCGCTGCTCACTGGATATTAGCTCTTTTTTCTTAGAATTCTCTATGAACCCTAGATACAGTAGTACATGAAAATCCAAGTAGATCAGCAGTTTCTGAAATACCCAGACCAGCAGGCCGTCTGACACAAACAACCATGCCACGTTTAAATCCCCTTTCCTATCCATTCTGATGCTCGCTTTGAACTTCAGCAGGTTGTGTTGAACAGTGACTAATTGCATTGAGTTGCTGCCACATGATTGGCTAATGAGCTTTTTGAGTTGATGATTGGTTAAGCAGGTGAAGTGTTTGGTAAGTGTATAGTTTAAAGCCTCACCAGTAGAGTCTTTTTTGTGTCCCATTTCAAACTGGATGCCTCTGTAGAGCTCTCTGGAGATGAGTCCGTAGGCCACAATCATTACCACTCCTGGGATTGCAAACAGCACGAGCAGAAGTAGAACATACCTGTCAAACAGGAGAGGTAAATAAAAGTGACATTAATTACATAAAAAGAAAGAGAATGTAGGCACTCTTGCAAATCCATTTCATGTCATTGTATATCACCACTGTAGTGCAAAAACCTCTTATCTACATTTTTTACCATTTTCTTTTTTTCATAATGCAGTGCAATTGGTCACCTTCCATGTTACTGAGTTTGTCAACCAATTACAAGTACAATGAAATGAATTCTAATCTGGACAATTCAATATTTATCCAGTACTACAGTGTTGTTTTCATTTCCTAAAAAGTAGCCATTTGGGGCACATATAACCTTTACAGCAACCACCATTCAAGTCAAAATCTATGCAGCCACATTTAGAAAAAGATATGCAGCTTGTATTTAGGCTTTAAGATACCTGTATTATTACATTAAAGTTTAAATTCATTGTGCAGATGGGATGTTCAGCATGCCATTAATAAGAAGAGACAATAGAGAAATAAAATACACATAAAGGGACGCTGAGACTAAATACACAAAAAATGATTTCATAAAGTTATTATAAAGTGCTATCAAAGACACCCACTTTAAAGTGAAGGATTTCTTTTTATAGTTAAATCACATTATTTTGTGCAAGCTATGCTCGGTGGTGCTGGCTGCTGGTATAGAAGGTGTTCCTGTCCACCAAGAAAAGAAGCTCAAACTCAAAATCTATCAAATTAAAGGAATGCAAACAGCAAAGAGAAATGCAGCTTGTCTGAGGCTGTAAGTGGTTAAGATTGATAGATGTAATATCTCCATCCCAGAATGAAAGCGTATATAAGGAAATCTGATAGAAAGGCTACTTGGCGTATATTTAGTGTATTTGTATGTGTTTGTATTTTGGTCAGAGAAAGCATAATGAAATAGTCCACAGGGTTCCCACTCTTTTCTAGAAATCATTTTCCAGGACTTTTCCAGGACTTTTCCAGGACGTTTCCTCAATATCTCTAGCTAGCTCCACCGTATCATATTGAACTTAAAATTTACTTATTTCTAACTCTCGGGCATAAACGTTGTCTGCTAGCTATCATTTTAGTCTGGCTTTTATCTTATGTCTCACTATTATATATATTTATGGTTTATGCTTATTTTTTTATCTGTATTTACTCTGCTTAATTATAAATATATTTTGTTGATTTACTGTTTAAGTAGCCTAAATTTTATTTTGCCATTTTTATTATTTCTTTTTGTCACTGTTCTTTTGAGCTTTTAGATTTTATTCTTTAACTTGCATTATTTTATCTACTCATATTTTATGGCTCAGTGTGCATTACTTAACAAGCACATTTTTACTTCATTTCCTATGTTTGATTTTTGTTTACTAACAAGGAAGAAGGAAGATAAATAATTTTCCAGGACAAATCAAGCTGTTCAAGGACATTTTACTTTTTTCCTCATTTTACATATGTTTTCCATTACTGAAAAATTGGTCAATCATTTTCCAGGTTTTCCAGGACGCGTGGGAACCCTGAGTCCAGTATTTCCAAAGTGGAATGGTATTGAGTTTGTGCCCATAGTAATACAATAGCTAGACTGATTTTGGTCAACCTGTAAGCAGACAACTTGCACAGAAGCTGGGAAGTACTTTGCTGTAGTGTAGCCCTTAAATTCTCCTTTCAGTACCTTTCACTCAGTTCTGGATGACTTGCAAATCAAGGAGGTCATCAGAGGCAGTCAGCACGAATTACAAAATTTGTCAAAGGAGTAATCATGACTAGGGTTGCAAAGGAATGGAAAATTTCTGATAAAGTTTCCAGAAACTTTCAGCTTCATTTTATAAACTGTTGTCCACAGGCTCAAAATTGTGGCCTCAATAGTCGAGTGTTCTACAAATGATCTGCGCATGTGATGGGGGTGTGTACAGTGCATGTAGGGGGCGTGGCCTCAATACTCCTGTGGGGAGCAGTGTGCTATGTGCTTGTGATTACGAAATAGCATAGATATTCTCAAGTATACTTACATGACATCTGGTTGTTTTAGTCCAGATTATGACAAAATATACTATATCCAACTATGTTTAAAATCCCTGTTAAGGGTCAACTTAAAATTTTGTAAATTCCCGGTTTATCACTGTTTATTCCCACTTATTCCCATAAATTCTAGTTCCCATGAAAAGTTTCCAACTTTGAAAATTCCCAGAATTTTGCAACCCTAACCCTGCTACACAGGAATTATCAGGAGGCTGGTGAGAGCTGGGATGGTATTACCGTGGACTGCACTGCTCATGCTTTTGCTCTGCATGCAGACTGTTTTCCCTGCATACATCTGAGTCTGCAAATGCCAAAGTTGTCAAGACTACCCCAAAAAGTGACCACCAATAAAACCGAAGTGCCTCTGTTTGTAAAGACCTGTTCTGTAGTCCTACGTTTATTCATTCACAAGCTTTGAATTGTTGCTAAGTGAAAATGAGTTGACTTAAATATTGAAATAATTAAACACATTTCTAATTCAATCAAAATCAAACTCAGATTAAAGCTTGGTTTATTTGGCATGCGATGATTACTCCAGCGATAATCATCGTTCATGTCAATCAAGTACTTTGAGGCACCCTCAAACAAAGTTACGTAAAAAATCCTAACAAATATACACTGAACGACCTGAAACAACCCCACAGCCTGTTCCCTCCTTTCCAAACCAAACACATAGAAACATCAATCCTGTCTGCTTCTCCAAAAAATGCTTCTATAAACCTTGCATGAGGCCGCTTGTATGAAAAGATGCTCCAGGTCCAAACATGGAAATAAAAGAGATGCTTGAGTGTATCTTTGCAAAAGTTTGTGCACATAAGGGTCAGAGTCAGTTCATCTGAGGTGTATTTGATGCAGAGCAGCACATTACGCAGACAGTGAGCTCTGCAAGAGTAAGAAAGATAAATGATGTGACTGTGAGTTCTTTGTTAAATTGAGTTTTATGCTGCTGTGTTTGGTTACTCTGGATATTTAACTTATTTTAAATTGAAGAAGGAAAACAGTTCACATAGTTTTATGGCTTAAAATACTAACAATTTTTATTTCTTCCAATTGACACCGGGACTACAACATTTTAACACCTCAGCAATGGCAAGAGAGTCAATGTAAAGTGCTGCATGATAAAACAAAGCAACAGGAGTTTTGTGGTAAAAATGTATACATTGTATGTACAGTATATATCATAAGAAATGGTTGAGCGAGGTACCTTGACCTTTGTCTCTATCCTCTCAGATATGATCTCGGATATAATCACTTGATTGTTGAGTCAGAGATGAAATTTATGCAAAGTTTGACAGAAATCTGTTGAAGAATTCTTAATAAATCAAGTTTACAAGAAAGGAATGAACACGAACCCCAAAAACATTTGACATCTCAAAAATCTGTCCACTTAATCCATGAGTCAAAGTGGACGTTTGAGCAAAATTTAAAGAAAATTCTTTCAAGCATTTTTGAGATATTGCCTTTGCATGCAGGGGTTGAACTTTGACCTCCAAAATCTAAGCAGTTGATATTTGCAGAAAAATGTGAAAAGTTTTACAAAAATCTTTAAAAGCTTTCTTGCAATACTGTGATCTGAGTGATGGATAACTTGGAGACTCCATGACCTCAACCCTTGACCTATGACCTCAAAAATCTGATCAGCTCACACTTGTGTTATGAATGACAGAAGTGTAAAGTTTGAAGAACATCCCTTGCATTAATTTGACATCCTGTTAACAACAATGTTCACAAGCAAAGGTTGATCAAGAAACACAATGACCTTGACCTTTGACCATGGACCTTCAGAGTCCAGTCAGGTCAACCATAATGTAAGAGAGGACCTTAGTGCACGTGTGACTAAACAGAAACCCTTAACTCTAAGTGCTCAGAAGATCCTGCAATCTACAAGCAAGAGATGGTGACCTTTAGAGTAAATTCTGTTAATTCTCATATCCAAGTTAAACTTTGTGCAAAGTTCGACAAAAATCGCTTCAAGATAACCAAACTAAAGTGACAACAGGCAAAAGATCACTATAAACATGCTCTACCATGACCTTTGACCTATGGTGTCCAGAATGCATTCATTGTTGAGACATTTGTGCAAAGTTTATGGAAAATTACTCAAAGTATTCTTGACATATTGCATTCATAAGGTCTCATTTACAGACAAAGGGTGGCCACAAGGCTCCATGACCTTGACCTCTTGACCTATGTCATCCAAATATAACTTTTGTATAATCAAACATTTGTGAAAAGTTTCAACCTCAAAAATATGATTGCATGAATTTTTAGGGAAAATTGGATTTAGAAGCATTTTTGAGGTAGGTAAAAAGTGACCAAGACTCTATGACCTTGACCATTATCCAATCACCTCCAAAATGTTATTACATGCTTCTTGACCAAGTCGTGTGGCTCAAGCCTTCACCTCTGCTTACTAATATATCACATTCACAAGAACCTTCCCATACAGACAAAGCTGTGCATGTTAGAAAGTGTCCTTTAGTGGAGGCCATAAACAAACCATGATAAACCACACAATATGTAAAGTTCAGCCACCAGGGTTGACCAAGCCACCACCACCTACCTTCACTGTTTACTGCTGTTTGTAATTAAGGACTGTATTTCAATAAAAACTGCTCACCGTGAGGTGTGTTTGCTACACAGTGTTCCATTTTGTGGAAAAATTTCACATGACGAGAGAGAAAAAGTTTTTTTAAATGAAAGCATTCTGGGTTTGCTCATCTTTGATTCAGGAAGTTGCAGAGGCATTTTTCTTTCCCTCGCCATGTGAAATGTATCTGTGAGAAACTGAAGTGTTGGTTTGCTGTGTAGAAAATACACCTAATGAAGTGATATTTTTCGTCAGAATCCTCAGTTCTTAAAGGGAAATAACACTGAAGGTGGATGCAGTAGATTGTGGATCTCCAGTCACAGACGTCTATTTACAGGGGGTCATGGGATTGAGTTACAAGGTAAAGTTTGGATGACTAAACAGACAGCAGGCAGAGAATAATGGTGGTCTATCACTGGTAAGTAAAACAAAGTATGAATGAGATACAGAAACATAGCCACAGAGGTACAAGGTCCTGCTCACTTGTCCAGCAGCCTCTCATGCTACCTGTTCTCATGGCAACAAAGAACAGTCTCCATAAGTGTTGCCAATAAAACTTAGAATTTCTCTATCTTTGAAAACTTTTGGAGATATTTGTGGTAATGTTAGCTCTCCTCAAAAACCTAATAATATAGAATCAGTTAATTTATCAAAAAAAATGGAAAAACAAATATCAATTTTTACATACTGTACACAGCAAGTTGAGAGGAGTAATTGGTAGTTAGAGTTTTGGTGTTGGCAAACTTCCCGCAAGTGCAGAGTTAATTATACTCTAAATGGAGTCAATTCCCTAAAAATTTACTTTCCATTGAAAAAGTGTTGGTTTCAAAAATGAGTGTGGGATTGACGTATCAGTAAATCAAATCCTTAGGTGTCACTTTAGGTTCTTAACCAAGATTTTAACTCTGACCCTGTGACACTTGTTGAGTCAATCATCCCGTGGGTCCCTCATTAATGGACAAGTACCAGCAGATGCCACAAGCCCACATCATGAAAACTGCAGTGCATTTTTTTAATGTATGTGCTCTAAACATACATGGTATCTTTATTTTAGGTAATTTCCCCATTAATATAAATGAAACAAATAAAGCAATGTTAACACTTTTCAGTGTTGATATAGAGTTAACACTTATAGAAGTGTTGATCAAACTCTTAAGTGTTACAAAGTTTTAAATATTAACTCCAAAACAAGTCAACAATAGAAGTAGATGAGGGTTGGAGTACCAACTCTTCAAAAAGAGTGAAAACAACACTTTGTAGTGTGGACCCATATAGACACTTTAGAGATGTGAATAGTAACTCAGACAGTGTTAACTTGTCAATGTAGATTTTGTTATGTATGTTTAATAAACACTCAAGTCAACTGAGGCACTTTTCTTTGCAAAAAGGTTTGAGATGCCTTTAACGTACCGAAATGTTCTTCATAAAGAAACGTCAACACACAAAAACACACGTCCTTTGACAAAAGAGCACTCACCATGTCTGCTCCGCCTCTGCAATGGGCCACTTGTGTCGACACTGGTGCGCCGTGGTGTTATCCGGACGTTGAAAGGACTCCAGATGACTGATGATGGGATACGGGATCATGATAATGAAGGCAAGCACCCATGTAACGGCAATCACTTTATAGGCATGGGAACGCGTCTGCCACACCCGAGACTTCAGAGGGTTACAGATAGCACTGTAGCGCTCTATGGCAATGGCGACCAGGCTAAATGTGGAGATGCTCACAGATATACCTGTAAGAAAATTAAAGAGATTATTCAAAAGGTAAATAAACAAACCTAACGTGTGTTGATAACATTTCTTTTGATGAATGAAAACTTATCACAGCTCAGAATATAGTTTGTAGCCATATTAAATGGGCCAAACATGTTTGTGAATGTGCATGTAATATCTGCAATCGCACCAGACAACAATACGTGGCGCTTTGAGGGGACGAGCTAGCAGATGAATATATTGCAAAGCTGGCCGATAGGGATTTTTATCTAAGGCTCGGTCTTGGTGAAAGAAATCATGTTGGTCTAGACGTCTGATGTGATCTGTCATCTCCCTTCTGTCAGGGCAAGACGGGAAATTACTCTTTACCTCTCTCATGTCCCCGGCCACAACACAAACCGTGCATGTGTGTGTGAGAGGGAGGGAGAAAGAACCCGGGGATGTCGTCAGTACTGAGGAGAGAGCAGCCTTAGAGCAGATTCAACTGAAGCGAAGAACAATCAGCCATCCGTCTCTCCCCCGGGTCCATCCCCTGTTCCTCAGAGTATCCTTCCTTTAAAGGCCATGTGCTTTGTTTAATCCAGCTTTCCTATTCATTTCTCAGATGGCTTTTCTATCAGGATATCAACAATGTCCCTGCTGCTAATTGTCTGTCTTTAAACTTAATGCTTCAATAAGTAGCATTTTCTGAAAACTGATACCTGAAATATCAAAATTAAAAACTGAGTGGTCTCTCCTAAGTTATTATGTTGTTTAGTTGATTACTTATACTTCATATGTATCCTTTTTTACAGTTTCAACAGGATTGGTATGTTGGGTGACTGAGCTACTATGACAAACATGACATGTCTATCGACAAGTAGACTGTTGCAGGGATTTGGTATTTTTGTAGGCCAATGCAGGAGTTAGCATCACGCTGGGTCCCTTGACTGCAAGCTAACTAAAAACCTATGGTATTATTGCTGATAACAGGCTCTGTAGTGACCAAAAAAATATATGTGTATGTTTCACAATGTTTTAAGCCTAAACATAATCAACGAGAAGGAAAAGCTATTAAGCCACTATAGAACTGCAACATAGCAGTTTTAACGTATAAGCAACTACAATATTTTTGATGTGTAACGTCTTGTAACCTCTTATTTGAGAGTTTTCTCAAAATCGATTGATCTGATGAAGTTGGTCCTCATGGCTGTAGCGACAGTGTATGAATTGTTGATTAATAAAAAAACAATTAGAAATGCTTGCCGTCAGGTCCCCAGGCATTTTTGTAGTCTTTGTTAGCAGTTGGTTTTTTACCTATGTATTTTTACCTCTGTTGTACAGATGTGGACAAGGAGACAGGAAAGAGCAAACTCTTGAAGAAGCCGGAGTGATATTTGCGGTTTTCTCTAACTCTACTCACTCACCAGAGTTTATCTGTTTTACATGGAGGCGACAGAGGAGTGCTGCTGTACAAGATCAATCCCTGTCTACACATGCTTTTGTGTTTATTTATGAAAGGGGAAGATGCGGAAATGACCACCCTTGGCTGAATCTTACCTTTGCTTAGCTTTACAGTAGTGGTTAGCACTTGAGCTAGCTCGCCATAGTATACTAACCACATTAATGCTCGCAGTACTCAACTACTTCTGTCTGCTGTTTTTCCTTTTCCTCACTATTGATTTAGGAGGAGGTAATGCTGAAGAGGGATTCTTGCTTATACAAATAAAAACTTTTCTCCTTATTTCCCAGAGTTCAGTGGAATCTTACACTTCTTTTTTCTCCAAGCTTTGTTTGCGGTCTGTTGCTTCCTATTTAGTGTTGGTTAGACCAATGCTATTGATTTTTGACAACAGTCATCACTGAACAAAATGAATTGCATGAGACAAGAATAAAGACTTGTGTTAATATTAAATATGGATGATTTGTCATGTGTTGATGTTCATGTATATGTATGTGGGGGTTTATGTATGTGTATATGTATGTATGTGTGTATATCTATGTGTACTGTACATGTATATGTATGTGTGTACGCATGTGTATATGCATAAATGTATATATATGTGGTGTGTGTGTGTGTGTGTGTATATGTATATCTATGTGCATATATGTATATATATATGTGTGTATATATATATATATATACATACATACATACACATATATATAGATGTATGTATATATACATATATATTTATATTCATACATACATACACACATATATATATAGATGTATATATATATATATATAGATATAGATATAGATATAGATATAGATATATTTATTTGTTATTTGTTATTTGTTGTATATATATATTTGTTATTTGTTTCTATGTATATGTATGTGTGTGCTTATGTAGGTGTGTGTGCATGGATACCTGTATATGTGTATCTGTGGGTATATGTAGACCTGTATGTATGTTTGTGTATATGAACGTGTATATATGCATCGGTGTGGGTAGGCATGTGTGGATGTGTATGTATATAAATGTATAATTTTTTGTGTATGTACTTATTTATAGTCAATTTGATACATTTGATGGAACAAGTCTCTTTTTTCACTAAATGATTAAGTCTGTCTTTTACAGACAGATAAAATTAGACTTAAAAAACTGTTTATATAGATTAATTCATTCATTCATTCATTCATTTATTGCCTAAAAACTGCAAAAATTGTGTTGTGAGGCCACCTTACAACAAAAGACTGCGATCACAGGAGCATGCTCTCAACTCTAACAAGTCTTTAAAGATTTTACTATGACCTCTAAAATATGTCTGGGACGTGGAAATTGCAAGAAAAATTGTAGGTATAAATCTTGCAGAGCTGGCAGCATGTTGGTCATCATTTTGATTTTAAGCTCCTGGGGGAAGATTTTACCTACCCTGTTTTTAACCTAATAGTTTTGTTGTTTCTCTCTGTTTATCTTCTTTGATTCTCTTTGTTACTTACTTCTCAGTCTCTATCCACGTTCTCATCCACTCTATCTTTAGCATTTAATCCTCCATAGTAGAATTACATTTCTGAGTGCAGGAGACCATGAAAATGTTCCATTACCTAGATTACTCACAGAGATCCAAGTTTATTTTTAACAATTTAATTTATTCCTCCACATCTCAATGAGATTTTTATCCTGTCTCCTTAGTGCTTCCTCTGTTTATTTGGTTTGTGTGCTTTAAAAGTCACTGATGAAGGTTACTCAGTGACTCGGTGACTCAGAGCAATTTCAGAATGTTATTTTTAAAGTCTCATTAAACATGACCATTCTCCACTTAGTTCTCTTCACATTATTGCAGATTGCCCCAGTGGTGTTTGATCACTTCAAAAAAATCTTAATTAGAATAATGTTACTCGAACACTGTCCGTGGCAGGTTGTGTGACATGGCTGTCAAGCTTGAAGGGGGAGGCGAACCTTCCTGTTTCCACAGCCAATCTCTGATAAGAATGTGACATTGTCACCAAATAATAAATGACTGTGGGCCAACATGATGACCGATGTTAGCATCACTGTCTGTCTTTCAAATTCAAAAAGTGTTCAGAATTATTTCTAAAAATTACTTGATTTTTTAGTGTTTATTGGGTTCTCTTAATTTTTGTAAAGAACCTCTCGAGTATTAAACACCAACTTGAGAAAAGTTTGAATGATTCAAGAAGAGCGGAGGTGGTGGATTAACTGAGGAGGAGGGTTACAGGTGGAGCTGGATGGAGAGCAACCTTGTGGACACATTTTTGAAAATGATGAATGACACTTTTCCTCCATTTTACATTTGTTATTAAGTTTATGTTAGGTTTTGTCACGTATCTCTTTCATGAATAAAGTGGACTGTCACCAACTGGCGAAGCTGTCATTGCATCATGTCTGTGGAGAAACGTCAAAACAGTTAAGGACCGTCTCCCTTACCCTTTGCTTAGTAGCCACATGCTAATGTGCCATGGGCAGTGTGCTGTATTGACGAAGCGGACTCGGCATAACATTTGTTACCTTTTTAATCCGCCATCATCATTCAGAGAACAGTAGGACAGTGCATGCGCACTGCCGTATAATACAGCAGCGTCATTCTAAACGTGAGTGCTTTACCATACAAAGAACTAGGTGGTTAATATACCACATTTCCTCCCTTTTTAGCTATGAATTGTAACAAGTGAACAATGCCTTTATGCATGCAAGTATTTGCACCAGCTGAAAAACTCAGCATTAACATCCAGTCTAACGTTAACAATAATGTTTAAATTGACCCTGTTAAATACAGTCTCCAAATTGTTTTATAACAAAAAAAACATTATATCACTTCACCACCATTTTATGTGAGATGAACTAAAATGAACATTATTTCCTTTATTTTAGCTGAACAATCACTGACCTGGCCATTTAAAAGTTTAGTTCTTATTGATGATTCACTGCCTACTCTCTAAACTTCATTGGTGGTTTTATCTCATGATGTGAGCGCCTCAGAGTCACAGGTTCAGGCTTGAGGGTCTCAGGTAACTGCCTGGCAGAGTCTGTGATGTCTGAAGGACTGCTGCAGTCTTTCTCTACATCTGGCTCAACCCCATGCTCTGCAGTATCGAAGTCTGGCTCTGCAACAGCTCTGGCTCACAGCTGATCTCCATGTCGTCTGTGCAAGGTGATGGAGTCTCGCTCGCGGACCTCATACGACACCGGGCCCGTCTGTCTCACCACCATTCCTGAAATCCACTTGTGTCCTCCTCCCACAGTGCTCCGCAGATACACCTTTTCCTCTTCTCAAAAGGATCAATTGGCGACACTGCGATCATGATGGTCTTTTTGCTGGTACTGTTTCCTTCGCACTGTCTCTTTCATGCTAGGTTTAAGGAAATCCAGCCTGGTCTGGATGTGTCTGTTCAGGAACAGATCTGCAGGCGACTGTCCAGTTGTGCAGTTAGGTGTAGAGCGATACTGCAGCAGAAACTGGGAAATCTTATCATCAATGTTGAAAGGGGCGTTGGCTAACTTTTTCATACCAGCTTTAAATGTCTGTACATATCTCTCTGCCAGACCATTTGTTGCTGGATGCCCAGGAGCACCTGTAGTGTGCAGAATTCCATTCTGCTTGACAAAAGTCTGAAACTCCTCTGATATAAAGGAAGTAGCGTTGTCTGTGACGAGTCGTTCTGGAAAACCATAAGATGCGAACAGTCTCCTCAGTCTTGTGACAGTAGCCTGTGTGGTGATCTGCAACACCCGAAACACCTCTAGCCATTTTTTATGTGCATCCACCACAATCATAAACATGTTGTTCAGGAACGGTCCAGCAAAGTCAATGTGTAGTTTCTTCCAGGACTCACCTGGAAACTCCCATGGATGTAGTGGGACATGTTGAGGCATTTTTTGATCCAGCTGGCAAGTCTCACATTCTTTGCATAGTTTCTCCAAATCGGAGTCCAGATTGGGCCACCAGACATATTTCCGAGCTAGGGCTTTCGTTTTCACTATGCCTTGGTGTCCAGAGTGAATCTCCTTCAGCACTGCTCCACTTCGCTTGGCAGGAACAATGACTCTGGTCCCCCATAGAGCACAGCCTTGCTCTGTTGACAGTTCATGTCTCCGTCTGAAGAACACCTTTAAGTTTTCCGCAACCTGGGTAGGCCATCCTTCCATGACATACTTGAAAACTCTGTACAGCTCCCAATCTGTGTGTGTCACCCGTGAAACTTGTGTGGCATTGAGCGGTGCTGCTTGTAGATGCTCAGCAAGCAGTGAGCGAACTAGCGCAGTAGTCCCATTAGTTCCTGCATCACTTGTTTCCGGCAGAGGGCAACGAGAGAGTCTATCTGCATTGCTGTGCTCCTCTGATCTGTGATAGACAAGTGGTAGTCATAGGCTGATAGAATGATTGCCCACCTCTGCATCCGAGCAGCAGCAGGTGTGGGAAGGCCCTTGTGCTTCCCAAACAGTGTCACTAGGGGGCGATGATCAGTCACTAGTGTAAAATGCCTGCCCCATAAATACTGGTGGAACTTCTTTACCCCATAAATCAGTCCCAAAGCTTCCTTCTCTATCTGAGAGTAATTCTTTTCAGCTTGTGTTAGAGTACGGGAAGCGTAAGCAATTGGTCTCTCCTCCCCATTCGGCATGGTGTGTTGAATGACAGCTCCAATGCCATAAGCTGAGGCATCACATGCTAAGGTGAGTGGCAAACTCTGGTCATAGTGAGCTAACACCTGGTCACCCATCAGTAGCTCCTTACACTTTGTAAAAGCAGCTTGTTGTACTTCAGTCCATTTCCATGTCAAATTTTCTCTGAGCAGTTTGTACAGTGGTGCAAACACTGTGCTTTGCTGTGGTACAAATCTGCCATAGTAGTTAAACAGTCCTAAAAAAGCCTGAAGCTCGCTAACATTTTTTGGAGCTGGGGCTTCCTGAATGGCTCTCACCTTGTCCTTCAAGGGCTGCACACCTCGTTCATCCAACACATGACCCAGATATTCAATTTTCGTCTTACTGAACTCACATTTGGAACATTTAACTCGAAGTCCATTGTCCTGCAGGCGTTGTAGGACCTTTTGGAGGTTTTCGAGATGTTCTTCCTCTGAGCTCCCTGTAACAAGCAAGTCATCGAGGAAAACATCCACAGGCAAGTCTTTCATGAGATTCTCCATTATCCGTTGGAAGATGGAGGGGGCAGAGCTGATTCCAAAAGGAAGTCTGTTGTTTACAAACAGTTCCCTGTGGGTGTTGATAGTAGTACTTCTTTGAGTCGTCATCAAGTAAGACCTGCTGGTAAGCTGCAGCTAAGTCTATCTTTGAGAATATCTTGCCTCCACTAAGGGTAGCTACCAGCTCCTCTAAACGTGGTAAGGGGTATGTTTCTGTCTCAACTGCCTGGTTGACTGACACCTTATAATCTCCACATAAACGGAGTGATGCATCTCGTTTCTGCACTGGCACTATGGGTGCTGCCCATTCACTGTGCTTAACTGGAGATATTATGTTAGCTTCCTCCAGCCTCTTTAGCTCCTTTTCTACCTTGTCTTTCATCGCAAATGGCAGAGGTCTGTGCTTACAAAATCTGGGCTGTGCATCTGGTTGCACTAGGATTGAGGCTTTAATGCCCTTAAGGGTCCCCAACTCCTCCCTGAACACCTCAGAATGTTTATCCAGCACCTCACTCAGTGTTTTACACTTAGGTATGTGCAGACTTTTGATCTGCTGCCAGTTAAGTCTGATTTTTCTAAGCCAATTTCTGCCACACAGTGTAGATCCATCCCCTTTAACTACTAACAGTGGTAAGTCAACAGTTTGGTTTTCATAGTTAACTTTAACAGTAATCTGTCCCAGCACTGGAATCTTACCTCCATTGTAAGTTTTGAGTCCAACCTTAGTAGGCTGTAGCGGCAGAGGTGATAGTTTCTCAGTGTAAGTTCCCTGTGATATGACACTCCTAGCTGCTCCTGTATCTATTTCCATCTCTAAGTTTGTGTCCGCTACGTTGAATGTCTCTTTATACAAGTCATCCTTTTCATCAGTCACAGTCAGAATGCTGAGTATTCCCAACTCCGCATCCTCATCCACTTCAACATATTTTGTGTTTTGCCTTTGTTGTCCTTTATCCTGTGTTGCCTCTTTTTTGGCTGTTTGTGCCTTGGAATGACATGCCTTCTTGATGTGTCCCTTTCTTACCACAATTGTGGCATTTTGCCTCTTTGAAATGGCACTCAGTAGCTTGGTGGTTTTTACCTTTGCATCTGTAGCAGTTTTTATTTCTCTGATGCAGCTTCACCTTGTGGACGCTGGCTGCGCCGCCATTTCCTCCTTCCATGCCTCTCAACTGACATGCGTCCCTGTCGGCCGTTTCCATGTTAAGGGCTATCTCCACTGCCTTAGCAAAAGTGAGGTCGTTTTCTGATAGTAGTCTTCTCTGACAAGCTTCATTTTTAATTCCGCTGATGAACCGGTCCCGTAGTGATGCGTCCAGGTTGGGGCCGAACTCACAATTAGCAGCACACTGTTTCAGCTCAGCCACATACTGTGCGACTGGCTGGCCTGTCTTCTGGTTACATCGGTTAAAACGGAATCTTTCTGCCACCAATATCGGCTTCGGCTCAAAATGTCCCTTTAGAATTTCCACTATTTCATTAAAAGTTTTATCCTTGGGCTTATCAGGCTGCACAAGGTTTCTCAAGAGTCCGTACGTGGTCGCTCCCATCACACTCAACAATGTGCCTACATGTTTCCCTGGGGCTAATTCATTAGCAACAAAGAACTGTTCCACCCATTCAATGTAAGCTGACCACGGTTCACTTTCTGGCTTGAACTCGTCTATTCTTCCAAACTGGGCCATTGTACTCACTAGTACAGACACCGAGCGTCTCTCCTTCCCCCCTGGAGAAAAGCAAGTTTAATCCTTGTCGCCAGTTAATGTGGTGTATTGACGAAGCGGACTCGGCATAACGTTCGTTACCTTTTTAATCGGCCATCATCATTCAGAGAACATGCACACAGCAGCGTCATTCTAAACATAAGTGCTTTACCATACAAAGAACTAGGTGGTTAATATACCACAGGAAGACACCTGGAGGCTCTAGACGTGACTGAAAGTTCCCAGGGTTGTGTTTGCTGGGATAATTTTTCGATATTTTAATGAGTATCAATTAATTAAGATTATTATTTGATTTAACAATGACAGTGTCAGTGAATAAGTTTCAAATTAAGTGTAGACATGCAATTCTTTCTTCCACTTCCCTCTTTTCTTACCCATGAGGTAGGAGACTATTTTGCACATGGGTGCTCCAAAGATGAAGTCCTTGAGGATGCTGGGGATCAGCGTGAAGGGCATGCAGAAGACAGCCATCATCAGGTCGCTGACGGCCAGTGACAGCAGGAAAGTGTTGGTCACCGTCCTCATGCGCTTGTTGAAGGACAGCACCACAATGATCAGCAGGTTTCCAACCACACTCAGGAAGAAGATGAGAGAGTACAGCAGGATCCTCAGTGTGTGGTCTCCGTCTAGAAAACAGAAAAGTGTTTATGATGTGTTATAAGTCAGAACAAGTTTGAGCCTGTAGCAAATTGACCAGTTTACAAAAAAGATCAATATGAAAACCCTTTATATTGATCCTAGCAGCCTCAGGCCAATACGGCTGTGAAAATCAATTTCTCATTGCCATTTATTTATTCTGTGTGTTCTTAAGGTAGAAAAACCAATAACAAATTAGTTAGAATATTGCTGAAAGTGTAATTATGCACAAAAGTGATTTGCAAATCCTTTTAAACCGATGTATAACTGCATATATATAACATTAAGGAGAGGTATTTGATGGTGATGTTAAAACTTTTTTTTTCCTAATTTTGAGTTTGACCCCTGAAACAGGTTCCCAAAACACTTTCACCAGGGGCAAAAAAAAAAATAAGAAAGTTGAGGAATTTCAGACAAACACTTGGAATGTTCCCCACATACAGTAAGTAGGTTAATAGGTTACAAGTAATAGTTCAACGACTGAGTATGAAAAACGACCCCTGAAAAGCTTAGTTGTTCAATCTTAACTATGATGCAACATTCCCTGCTTTGTAAAAAATACTGTGCAGACAAAACGTCCCACACCTAATACAGCTTTTCTACGTCTAATCACAAGAATTTAGAGAATTCACCAACTACAGTCCATAACTTCATCTAAAAATTCAGAGAACTTAGAGAAATTAAGTGAGGGGCAGGGCCGAAAGTATTGAATTCCCATGACCTTTGATTTTTATGGTCAAGCACTGCATCATTCTGTTATAGTAGAATTTCTCAGAGCACAAACATCTGCCAAGGCATTTCTGACAAAGTTAGCCAGGTTGTTGGCAAATATGTGGACAACTTCTCTATCTCACAATGTTAACAAATCCATATCTGATCACCATCACTAAGTCTGATCACCACCAAAATTGTATCACTTCTTCCTTGTACCATGACCAACATGCCCTGAAAATGTAATAAAAAAATGTTGTGAACCTTTGGAGTTATTGGCGATTAATAAGGAAAACCCACCTCGCAATGTTAACAAATCATTCTAAAAGCTCCTGGACCCACATTCGTATTCAGTTCACCACTAAAATCCTATTGTTTCTTTCTCGTGCTATATCCAACATTCCCTGAACACTTCATCACAGACAGACAAACAAATGTACAAACACCAGCAAAGTCAAACCCCCTTCTGGAATTAATTACAATACAGAATCAAGAAAACATTAGAAAATGCTCAGTTATCATTGTATGTTGGGCCATCTTTAAATGTGTGATAAGGCCATTTTCACACTCAGCTTTATTGTTCCATGCTGCCACTTTGGCACGGTTGCTCCCCCTTCCTCTCCTCTCCATTGGCCTGTTTTCTCACTATAGTTCAATGCCAAGGCACACATGCATATTTGTATACTGCAAAAGAGTAGGTGACGGTATGCACGCTGGTGATCTGCTACTCCCCAAAAGGAAGGGAGGAAGAAGGAACCATGAGAACAATTTGTTTATGTACCTTGTCCTCATACTTTGCTGCTACCATGAATGTTTATATTGTATTTAAGCAGCCATCAATGGCCCTCTTCCGGTCTTCATTAACTGTGCAGCTGAAAGAGAAGACAGCCTGTGCTGTGGTTTGATGGTATGATGTCGACAGCAGATGTTTAAAGTTGCCTTTACATCTCTACATCTCTTATTGTCATTGCTCTGCAGGAATCCCATACCAAAGAAAGATTATGTCCAAATCTCCTGTGTGCCATAATTGAGTACTCTTAAATCATACATGGAACCATCTTGACAAGTGGACGTAAAGTGTTCTGGACCTTTTGTGTGAGAGCACCCTAAGGCTACCATGCAAAGCAAAAGTCATCTATCAGAAACATCTATGCCATCCTCTCAATGCCCTGGGCTCATCTGAGACTTGTGGATGAGTCCACTTTCCAAATTGTTCGTGGAAATAAAGGCTGTCAGATGCCTCCAGCATTTGTGATGGTATGGGGGTGTATTAGTGCTCGTGAGGGACGATACCAAAAGTTTTCAAATTGATATGATAGAGATAATTTGTGCTGTAATTCTTCAATACTGGTACCAGTCTTCAACTAAAATCGAGACGAATTTTTGAAAAATGTGCTGTTTTTCAACGACGAAAAGCAAATTATGAAAAACACATAGTCCACACCATCAGATCCTAAAAATTTACAGCCTGTTCCCGAGGAAAATTAATTTAAGAGATATTTGACTATTAAAGACTACAGTGACATTTCATCATTTAATAATAATAATAATAAATAAATAAATAAAAAAAAGAAAAAATACGAAATAAAAAATACAAATGAAATTAAACAATTACATACAATGTCCCAGGCAATGTTAGATGGTTATAAACCTTTTAAACACTAGTTTGTTATTAAAGGATTTTTTGTGTCTGTATGTAATCTTGTCGGTGCAGCTGAGAGTAAATTGATAGATGTGATTCGTCTCCATAGTCATATAACATGGATCCTGGTCTTGTCTTGGCATGGAGAGAGCAAGACAGCCTGAAAAACTCTGGAGAAGAAGAGAGAGATATGTATTTTTTGTTGAGTACTCATTTGGTATCGATATTTTATGAGGCACTCGATACCAACACTAATCATAAAATATTGATCCTGCTATACTGACTGTCGATACTCCCATCCATAATTAATGCCCATGGCATGGGTATCCTGCACATCTGTTGAGGCAGCATTAACACTGATAGGTTCATTCAGGTTTTGGAGCAGCACATGCTTTTGTATCCAAATGTTTTTTTAGTGATGTCCCTGTTTATCTTAGAAAGACAGTGGAATGCCACATTATGTCCAGGTTACAACATCATGGCTCTGCAGCAAAGAGTGTGGGTACTAGACTGGCGTGCATGTATTACAGACCTGTCTCAAAATATACCATGCAATCCAGTTAAGCAATAATGCCTTTTATCCTCAGACACTTATAGTTTTGTTTTAAAATGCAACTAGAAAAGCACTCAGAGAGCGAAGACCTCCGCCAAGCAGCTTCGGGCCCAATTTGGCGAAAATGGTCCTATCTGGCAATGTTAAAGAATCCTTTAAAAAATTCCTGGATCCAGACGGTGATCTGGATCACCCCCAAAATTTAATTAGTTCTTCCATATCCCATTTCCAACAATTCCTGAAAATTTCATCCAAACCCGTTCAGAACTTTTCAGGTTATTTTGAACACAAACAAACAGACAGACAAACAGATAAACGCCGGCAAAAACATAACCTCCTTGGCGGAGGTAATAAAACACAGGCACGCTATTGTCCCATCAATTTTTGTAACTTGCTACAGGCATCAAATGAGAATAAATCTAAAAAGAGAAAAAAAACTGCTTTTTCCCCAACCACTGGCTTGTAAAACTGCACAGGTGTTCTCCAGCCATGTTTTTGCCATCACCTGAGCAGGTCCGCCTGTGCTTTCCTGAAAATTTAGTAAAAACCAGTACCGACAGATTTCTATGTCATGGATATCAAAGTCATAATCATCCAACTTAAATTTTCCCATATAACAAAATTCTGCTCTGGCTGGTGAATTTACTTCCTTCTTGGAGGTCACATAGCGGCTTTCATTTCAGCTTGATTTTATTGTGCAGCCTGTTGAAATACGATCATCATCGGTTTGAACTCTATTTCAAGCACATTTGCACTTTGCTGTTTTTCAATACCGAGATAACTGAATTCTGTGCTGCATAAGGTGTAAAAAATATTGCTTGGAATTTTAAGACTCAGTTAATTCAATCAATGAAAAGGCGATGGAAAACAAAACCCAGAACATTTATTGGTGATAAACTCCATGCCTCAAGGGAGGATTATGAGCCTGTAGAAGCACACAGAGTAGTGCAAAGCATCTAAACAAGCTAGGCTTTCAACAACCATTTCTGGCTTCTCACCGGAGACTAAAAAAAGGTAATATATGAAAGTGAGTCTTGTGCAAAAACAGGTGGCTACAGGTGATGCTGTTGCAATCACATACATACCAGATACACACTGACAGCCATTTTATTAGGTACACCTCTCTGGAACCACTGTTTCTCTCAGAATCGCCGTAATTCTTTATGGCAGACATTCAACAAGGTGCTGGAAACATTTCTCAGAAATTTGTTCCACATTGACATGATAGCATCACAAAATCATTCAGATCTGTCAGCTGCACATCTATGATGCAACTCTTCCATTCCTCCACATCCCAATGATGCACTGTTTGATTGAGGTCTGGTGGCAGTGGAGGCCCTTTGCAGTGAACTTATTGTCATTTTAAAGAAACCAGTTTAAAATAATTTGAGCTTTGTGGCATGTTGTGTTATCTTTCTGAAAGCAGCCATCAGAAGATGTCATTAAGGGTTGAACAGTCCTTTAGAACAATGCAACCATTAGCCAACCACATGGCAGCAGCCCAATGTATTTAGGCATATAGACATGGTCAAGATGACCTGCTAAAGTACAAACTGAGTACTGAGGCTCTGAACGTGTCATGGTTGTTACTGCCAGATGGGCTGGTCTGGATATCTCAAAAAAGGCTGACCTGATGTGATTTTCATGAACAACCATCTCTAGGCTTCACACAGAATGGTCTGAAAACAGCAGTGAGTGGCTGTTTTCTGAGTGAAAATACTGAGACCATGAAGATGATTATGATGAAGCCCGTGGTCAAAGGAAAATGGCCAGATTAGTTTTAGATTTAAGAAAACTGCTTTTGGACAATCTGCATTTCCAGTTAGACCTGCAGATAAGTGGACCTCAATTCCCACCCATGCCAGAGACTGCATAAGTTTGAATGTTTTTAAAACAAATCTGAAAGCATGGCTAAAGGTAAACTAATCATTTTGTCACTGCCTTGAATATTTTTTACAACAATTTGAAGAGAATACAATGGGTCATGGATGCAAATTAGTTTTATAACTAACTCTGGCTCAACAGTTGTGTTGTCCATGGTCCCTGTCAAAAAAGAAAATAAACTACGATGACAGAAAGTCAATGCTAACTTAGGTCAATTTCACACCCAACAGTTTTAGTGCAAACCAAACAAATGCTGGATCAAAGAACCGAACTCTGGTCCACCAAAAACAGGGGTCTCAATTTGCTCCCCAGAAAACCAGAGCTCAGTTTGTGGTAAGTGTGAAAGCTATCCAAACCAAACAAGGACTAACCAAGTAGGGCTGGACAATATATCATTATCGTATCGATATCGAGATATGAACATTCAAGATATTAATATCGAAAAGCAATGATATAAACGATATAGACTTCCCCCGCGCTAAAACTGCATTTTCCACATTCTTTTGTATTATGATGTCTTTATTTTTCAGAAAAATGCTTGGTTTTCACCAAACCCGTAGTCATATCGTATCGTATCGATATCGAGATATCTGGCATGAATATCGAGATATGAAATTTTGTCCATACCGTTCAGCCCTATAACCAAGGCAAGCAAACCAAAATAGCAGGGCTTGAATTTGACTGAATACAATAGTTAGCAAGCTAACGTAGCATTTAAACACAATGTCGAGCATGAGTGTGGCCAACATTACTATTGCTAACACCACCAGTCTCTTGTTCTCTTAACAAGTTAAATCTGCAAATCACTCTAGTAAATATGCAATTTTCATATGAGCAGACCATTATACATCTTTATCTGTATTTTATCACTAAAAATAACTGTCAAGCTGCTTTAAGCTAAACTATGGTATTTCCTTAAACGGGTGGCGTATTTTAGGGTCATAGTACAACAATAGGCAGAATGGCAAGAACTAAGGTCACAGTTATAGCCCCAACTAGTGGTGGGTGGTGATATTACACAACATCTGACAGGCTTTGGTCTGCTTGACAAAGTGCAGTGTGACAGAAAACCAAACCGAGGGAACATCACAGTGAGTTCACTGTACTCCAGCAGCCTTCACAGTCAACAGTTCTCAATTCAACAGAGCTCCTTTAGGATGTGATTGAACAGGAGATTTGCATCGTAAATGTGCAGCTGACAAACCTGCAGGTACTGTGTGATGCTATCATGTCAGTATGGACAACAATCTCTGATGGATGTTTTCAGCGCCTTGTTGAATCTATGCCACAAAGATTAAAAGCAGTTTTGAGGTAAAAAGCGGTCCAACCCTGTTCGATCAAGGTGTACCTAATGAACTGTCCTTCAGTGTATATATTATTATTTCTGTGAAGAACAAATACAGATTTGTCATGTTTAAGCCAAAGTAACAAGGTATAAATTTAAATCCTCATTGCCCAGTCTTGTATTATAATAAATATCTTATGCCAAAAAGAAGATTTAATATTTTTCTTGTCATAATCAAGCAGCCCTGATGACTGAAGCCCATCTCTCCAGTTAAAACACAAAGCCAGAGTACAGTCTGCCTGCTGCCCTCTTATTACCCATCCGTCTGACATGAACTGCTTCACTGGATCATATCCGGTAAAGTCACTGTTCTCTACTCTCTCTCTTATCTTTGCCACACCTCCTGCTTAGACCACACTTCCAACAGGTTACATGCTGTGTCCGTATCCCAGGGATTAAAGGCAGCCATGTGTGCTACATCCACACCACACATATCACCTTACACATACATGCCCCAACAGAGATACTGACATACATGACATTTTATCAAATATATGTTTTGGGGATTTTTCTCTGCAAGACACTAAACTGAATCAGATTTATCTCTCTTATCTTCCCATGTCCATTCCCTCTATTTGCATCATATTAGCCTAAATTGACTGATTATTTCCATCTTCAGGAATACTGCCATTTGGTGATACCTGTACTTAGACGTTTGACAGATGTTAATAAGCACCGGCGTTTTTACTGTTGGAGTGTGATGGGTTACTAGGGATGAGACTCAGTAACCAATTCCAGTTGGGACTCAATAACAACTTTTTTAAGGAATCGATATTATTAGTCATTTTTCTTCACAATTTCCTCATCAATTCCTTTGTCTTTGCTATGCATGCCTTGAAAATCAAGGATGTCCCACTCTAATCAGAGACAGTCAGCACAAATGACAATGAGGAGGTCAAAAATGTAATCATGGCAGACAGGAAACAGAAGTAGTCAAACTTGTGGCTTAATTTTCAACAAACATACATACTGCACAATGTTTAGTGTTTGGAAACACCAGCAACCTCAGAAACATTCAACAATGCAGCATGGCAGTGAATGTCTGGAGTTAATGTGTTTGACAACGTTCCCACTGAAAACCAAACAACAACTTTTTCCCACACAGAAATTCCAGAGGAATCAATAAGAGAACCATTAAAGAACCAAACCAATAAGCAGAACCAATAATGGCATTGGTGTCAATAAAATTCCCAGACCTACTTGACAACCTATTTATGTCAGTCACTGGGTCAATTGTGTGCTCACTACAAACAAGCCTCTCCAGGGCTTAACTGGAAGTGAGTCAAGTCCACCTCTTACAGGCAAGTTTGTACCTAAACAGGAATCAATTGTTGTGTGCATACATATTCAAATAAACCGTGCCAAACAGGGACCACCAATTTGACACTTGACTAGGAAAAACTCACCCAAAAGACGTTGGTTAGGAAACTACCTTAGAATCTGTCTCAATAGCCAATTGTTATTAACTTTATATATATATATATATATTTTTTTTTTTTTTTTAAGTGGTTTTGCTTTAATTAGTTGGTTAATTTGGTTAATTTCCAAATAGTCTTGCATGTTTTAACCAAATAGCCTTCTTGCCCTGCATGTCTTGGCTCTAAATCATGTCAACAGTGCAGTATATGTAAGTCGCTAGAATATCTATAAACAATCTTTTATCATTTATCTCAATCTATTTCTTTGTTTACTTTAATTATATTAATACTTATATTCTGTTTAATTTTTTTAACTTTTATCTTGAGTGTTTCCTCCTTTTGAACTCATGATGGCGTTTCTACACACACAGATCTGTGAACTTAAGGTCTTTGATTTTTTTATCTTTATGTTATTTCTTTATTATTATTATTACTATTATTATTATTATTAATAGTAGTATTATTATTATCTTAATTTTGGTTTGTTTGCTCTTATTATTGTAGTTTAAGTTTGATTTGCACATGCTTTTTTCCTATTTGTTCTTTGTTTATGAAAAGCACTTTGTGCTACATATGTTGTATGAAAACTGCTATACAACTAAATGTTGATTGACTGGTTGATTGATATGTCAATGTACGTTATACAACTGATTTAGCTTGAATTTAGTAAAACGTGTAGAGCCCCAAGATGCACCACTTTGATATGTACTGGGGTGCACATTGGCAAGAATCTGTTGATACATGAGTGATGATACAAGTTTTCTGAATACTACTCTGTTCAAAAAAAGATTAGAAATGTTATTTCAGTCCAAGTTTTCTCCCTTTTAATAATACCAATCAGTTTTCTATACTAACTTGTTGGAAAGCCTGATCAATCACCTTTGCAATTAAGGTACAATTTGTAAGGATCGTGCATTTGTGGAATGAGCAACACAGACAAACATGTGGGTAGCAACTTCAAAAACGTGCCAAAATCCCCTGCAACTGCAAGCTGGTGTTGCTAACAGAGTCACATTTTTTAGTGTCAGATCTGGTACCATTTTCAGACTTAGGACCAGGTTCCACGAGACTGGTTAAGTCAAAGACAGACCGCAAAGTGGGCATCCTAACAAGACAACACCCCAAGAAGACCAGTTCCCCACCCCTGCTTCACTAAATAACTGTAGGCTTTCCACCAGGGAAAGAGGAGCTTTTTGCTCATTTTTTGGGGGGTGATACCTACACATTAATCTGTGTTTCTCATTCCACAGATGTAGGGTCCTTACAAGTTGTACACTGCTGTTAAGGCGACTAATAAGGATTTGAACAAAATGAAACACAATACCAGTTGATATTGTTAAAGGGGGAAAATGATTGACCAAAATAATGTTAAGAAAACTTTTTTGAAGAGTATATTAGCAGGGCAATACTTTAAAAAAAAAAAAGGTTCATAGCATTAAGAGCCCATAATATTAAATTAATGAAAAAATACATAAAGCATAAAGTTCCCATGTCCCGTGTCCTTCCATTTGTATCATGTCAACAAGGATTTGATTTAACTTGAATCAATGAATAATTTTGTCTCTATCGAGGATCAGATGCAGCTTTTTCTCCCTCCCTTTAGGAAATGCTCTGATATGAAGGGGCCGGGAGGCTATAATGACAAGCTCTAATTAGCAGCTCAAATGATGTCTGATGGGGGGGGGTTACAGACCACAGAGCAGACTTTCAAAACAGTCATGGCGTCTGCCTGTGATAAGCAGAAAACATACATGTAGGTGAGGGCTGTATAGCTATTACATAATAAAACCTAGGAGGTAAAAAAAAACTGAGTGTGTTAAGGGGCATTTTCTTTAACGAGGCATAGCACATTTCTCTGTAAACTGAGAGTTTAGTAGAAGGTGTCAGGTTCATCTGCTCCCCAAGGCCCTTCTAACAACATTAAGAGCAAAAAAAATCGGTTTTGTAGGACATGGGACTTTTAATTGTGTGTCCTTGTGACAGAGAAGAAGAATAAAATGGCTGAACATTTACTCCCAACTAGTGGATGGACGCTGAACTTAAGTATAAGATAAATGTCCAAAATTCATTCTAGAAAGCACAACTCTGCCAAGGTAGCTCACATATTGCTGTTACACCTATTAGAAATAGTTCCATGATAAAGTTACCATCATAAAATAAATCCCTGATCCTTAAAACCCACAACTAGCACTCGGAGTCATGTTGAAATCATTTTCAGTTAGATAGTTACTGAGCAAAAACGATTGTTCGCTATTGGTGGTTATCTGGATCACCACCAAAATCTAATAACTTTTAATTTGGGCCATAACCAACATCTCCTGAAAATTTCAGCAAAATCAGTCCAGTAGTTTTTGCGTAATCTTGTTAACAAACAAACAAACATACACCGGCAAGAACATAACATCCTTGGTAAAGATATTAAATAGTGAAATAATAAATATCAAGATATTGCACTCAAAATGTTGATACAGTATTGTGCCACAAAATATCATGATATACTGGTGAAATATTTTTTTGCATCACTAATATGTATCTTGTTTACATCTCTGAAATGCACTGACCGTCTAAGATTGATGAAACACAATCAACCTTGGATGTAAATTTTGTTTTGAAGGTCGGCTATAAACAGCTGCACACATAACAGAGACATAAAAATTGGATTTGGCCTCTTCAGTCCACGCAGACAGATGTGTGCTTCATATACGAAAGTAGGAGGATAACATGTCACTAAATTGATTTAATGCTCTTACGTCCACTCTGAAATGTTTTTGTATCATTTGCAGGCTTAGCCGTGGATTCAGGCTTAACTCGGTCAGCAAAAGTCAGTCTCCTCTCTCTCTCTCTCTGTGTCTCTCTCCCTCCCCCGTGCTAACACACACATACAGTCTTCCATCTATTGACATGAGGCATCACCATCTGCCTCGCACATCTAAAGCAGTAACCTCTGATACTGACGCTTCTGTTCCCAAGGCTGAACATCAGGGCTTCTTCACAGGGACAGACTTGCAAATGGAAGCAGATAAAGTGTTTCATTTTGCGTCTGTGCATGAATGTGGTTGTGCATACATCTGCATGAGTATAAAAAGGACATGAAAATAGATGATTGGAAAGAAAGAAGGGACCATCGCTCTCTCCTTTATTACTGACTCTGTCTCTGTATTCCCAGCCTAATGAAATGTTATTCTGGCTCCTGGCTAATCGGAGCCAATTAGCTCTCCTGTGCGCTCCTGGCTGTGCAGGACACACTGATAACACGCCAGCACATCCACGGCTTTCTGCAGGACGGAATTTCAAGAAGCTGCTCCTGTTCATGTGTGTTAGGCGGAGACATTCATTGGATCAATTATCTCACCAATGATCCACCTGAACTTGTGGCCTTAGGTGATGTATGGCCTCATTACTCTGCTAAATAGAGCACTCTGGAATACTTCAACATACAGAGGGAAGAATTTTTAAATCATCTGCAGGTTATGAGGTTGCCCTTGCATGGGTCAGGGTCTTGGGAACAAGAAATCTCAATAGGTGTTCAAGGCATTTCTTTGAAATCCTAGACTTCACCTAGACTGGGGTTCAGCAAACCCTCATGTGGCTCTGGAGCTGCATGTGGCTCTTTTGCCTCCTTGCAGTGGCACTATGGATTTGGAGGAAAAAAAGCGATTTAAATTCTAAGTCCCCTATGGTATTCCCACAAATTGTAGCATTATCTGGCTGCAAAAATGTGACCTGGTGCTGCTTAGAGGAGTGGGATGCAGCTGCATTATCAGGTGAATCCTTCTTGTGTCCTTTTAAACATTCCATAGGCTACAGCTAATTTAGCCACTATTCCTTCTTCTCAATATTCTTTATTTCAATGAAGCTCTTGTGAAATTCAGGTATTAAGACCTATATGTTCAATCAGTCATCTTACTAATACCTCACCCTGCCTATCTGTACATATGATTCAAATCATCAGCTGATAGGGGGTGTACACTGAGCTATTTAGATTCTGCCACCACCCGTCTGGCCAATCATGCTGCTGCTGTCATATTTTAAATTGTGTCTTTGCTCCCTCAGTCAGTGTTTTGGTGTCGTACTGTGTGATCTCTGCAACCATCCTCCACCCCAAGCAACTCCTTGTTTCCTCAGTGTCCAGGTCTAACTCCTTCGAATTCTAGCCACTCACATAAGTCCATTGAATCAGGGTCCCTGCAAGCTGCTTCTCATCCTATCCTGGACTTCTCACCACCACCAGTGTCTAGACTCAAAGGGAGTCCAAGGGGGTGTCTGCTCTGTGAGATGTGATATCTACCAACAGCACTCCCCATCACTCCCTGTCCCTCTCTCCCTTGTAGACCACACGCTCAATTAACATTTTTAGGTCTGTTGTGTAACTTTTATTTGACATGTTAATATTTCAAGGAGCAGAAAAACAAGTCACTGCAAAGATTTTTCAAATCACTCAAAAATAACCTGCACTGCAGCCTGAATTAATGTCTGTAATCAGGCAGGACCATCTTGCCAGCTCAAATTTACAACCACTGCCCAAAGTGGCACAGCCAAATCAGCATTCATTAGAGCAGGAAGAGGTGGGAAACGACAGCAGGAAGTGACTGCTCGTACAGAGACTAGCATTGATGCTAACAGCTTCAGTAGCATTTTTTATCAGATCTGAACCACATTTCTTTATTAAATGAAAAACAAATAAAAACACTACCAACTTCTCTATAGAAAGGATATTTTAGACATAAGGGAGATGGAGGTGTCTTTCTTTTCTTTTTTACCTTCTTTCTCTTTTCTCTTTTCTCTTATATATTTATTTTTACTGTCAGGGCCTGGGCCACCCCAAACAGAGAGTTTGAATTCACTCCTGCTTGTCAATTTCACGTCTTTATGGGTGCCTTCTTTTATTTTGCCACCGGCATGACAGAAAATGTTCTGTTGATGATAGAGAAAGATGCTGATGGAGAATTAAAGGCAGGGCCAACTTCCTATGAGCTAAAACTCTGGCAACATTTTTATTGCTGTCTTGTTCTGATCCAGTGTAACTGACGTTTCTGACCTAGGCACTGTCTCCTTTCCTCCACTATTGTTATGATAAAAAGTTATATCTTTTGTGAGTATTCAGAATGTCTAAAAAGTTAACATACTGTTCATTAAGCAAATATGTGCCTGTGTCTGTTCAGAACCCTGGAACACATAAATGAACAGCACAGCATGCTTTTAGTGAGTCTTGATCAATAAAGATTTCTGTATTTTTGTTTGAATCTCCAGAAAACACTCCTTAGGGAAATCTTGCCATCAAAATAGTATGTTTTATACAAGTCACTTAAGGTACAGAATCAACCCACACAGTCCCTTTTCTTATTACCCCCTTTAATTTCATTCTCATTTGCACCAGACTGTTCCCACAATACTGCTGTTTCTGTCAGCCCACGCCTCTTGATAACAGGGCAATGAAACTGTATGATTATGAACGCTTCACAAGAAACATGTTGTTCAGTTATCGGAGAAAAGCCAACAGTTGGTCCAGAGTAACTTATTAAAAATAATCACACACTGAAACTACTCTACAGTCCTTTCAAATCCTTGCAAAGACCAATTCTTGATTTTCTGTCCTTGTTCAGTTCAGCTCCACTGATTTATTTGAAGTCCTATTTGGGTTTAAAAAGCCAAATGACAGAAGGGAAGCCCGCAGCACTGAACGTGTGGTGAAAACATTTCATGTTTGTGTTTGTGTGAGTGCTTCAGCCATTTCTGCCCGCTGGCTGAGAATCACAGTCTGCTTTTTCTTTGCAGACCAGAGACAGTGAGAGAAAGTGAGCAGAATTTAAAATAAAGATGGAAAGTTCACTGGTCTTTTTGATGCACTTTATCTGAAAATTTTCCAGACAAGTGGTTTGATTCTGAGTGCGACTCCAGCATGTATGAACCACTTTGGTTACATCACAATCATGCAGGATGTCTGCTTTATTAGACGCCTTTGTGACCATGTGTTCTGCACATTTTATTCACTTTAGTGCAACTTTAGGCTGGAAATATATCAACTTTAAAATCAATTGCTGCATTGATTGCTAGCTGTCCACACCACATGGGTTAAAATTTTAATTATATTCTGCATGTCCCCTTGTAAACAATATGTAAAGTGCTTTTATTTTAAAAGGTGCAGAAAGAGAAGAGTTGTGCTTTGTACTGACAAGAGGCTCAGCAATAGATACAGCTCCAAATAAAGGCTAAATCAATAGTTGAAAGTGAAAGTAAATCACTTCAGTTACAAACTCTGATATTATGCACACAACTTACGGTGATGCATACAATATGCTTTTCATGTTGACGACACAGTGGACTAAATGTGCTCTCAAACTGGAATTTATGCAAGAGAAAACATATACTGACCCATCTTATCAACAGGTAAAAATAGAGAGTAAGTATGTCAAAATAATATAAAAATGAAATAAGACAAGAGCTCAAACTACCAAAAAACTACATTGATTTAAACCAGCGCGTAAGAGCGTGATCCCCTTTACTAATGTAATATGATGCCGTGTTAAAAAATAAGTGTTTCAGGCTTACCTTGCACAGCAGCTGGATTCAGCTGGTTCAATGTCTGTAATAGGTCAGATCTATCTTGCCAAGCTCCAATCTACAACAGTTGTGCTAATGATATGACTGATAAAACAATTGTCCAATCACCAGCCAAAAGCGCTTTTAAAGTTCTGCCCATTCCCAAGTATTTTTTATGGGCCGTTTCCCAGATGGCCCAGTGAAATATATTCTTATACTGAACGGTCAGTCTGGTGAGTAGGTTTAGATTTTGGCAGCCTCACTGAAAAAATTCCCAAATAAAACAGAAACACAGATTTTTTGTATTAATATAATTAGCTTACAATTTGGTCTGTCTCCAGTACAGTGGAAATAAACCACAGTTACCCCTCATGTTTTCTTTGGAAGATAAGAATCATCATCCTGGTTGGAGTTCTCCAAAATATGCATCTTTTGTGACCTAAAATGCTGTTTGTGTGTTGACAGAAGGCCAAAATACACATAAAATACTACGTTTTTAAAAAAAAAAACACGTATGTGGGGACATGGCCTAGGGCAGCCACTGCCACCTTCAACAGGGGGAGGAGGAGAAATCCCAAAGCCGAGGATTTTTTAACTTGTGCATAGAAGAACTCTATCATGCAGAGGAGCCATGTTAAAATTACCAAATGCTTTATAAAACGACAAAGGCAGAATATGGGCTCTTTACATTGATAATGTTAATAGTAATTTTAACTGTGCATATGACTGAAAGGATCTTATCTGCACTCTTCTCTTTTAAAGTTTATTTTATAATGACTATAATGACTTTGATTATCATGAAATTGAGATTATTTCATTGACTATAATTGTGGCTCTAAATAAAAAGTTGTCCCATCCCTAATTTCTTTCATTCTGTTATCTTAGCAGTGTGACATCAGGAGCTGGGCTCAAGTGAGGCCCCCAACCTTTCCACTGACAGAAGTGTGACTTTCCAAACTGACCTACTGATGCTCCATTAACTGTTTTCTTCTTTTTTGGGGCAAATTTTCTCCTGATTCAGGTACTATATGTAAAAGTCCTAGGAACATACTCCTTGCTGAAGATAAGAGAAATTTAATTGCAAAGTTAACTCCAAATAAGGGCTGCCAAGATTAGTCCACTAGTCAAGACGACATCAACGATCAAAGTTGTTGATTACTAATTTAATAGTTGACGTCGTTGTTTGTTTGTTATAAGCATTGTTTTCTCTCAAAACTGCCGCTGTACCTTCCGCTGTCTTGTCTGCCTTTCTGTCCTTGACGCACATGCACAGTAGTGGTAACCGGGGTCAGCCATGATGTCACCGGAAGAGTTATGTCCAAACAGTATCATGGCTAGCCGGCAACAGAGCTCGAAAGTTTGGGAGCATTTTACCAAAACAAAAGAGAAGACTGTGCAGTGCAAAATCCATGGCACGACGATGATGCATAAGCATCTGAAAAGGAAGCACGTCGTGACTGATTCAATTTCTGACGAAGAGGGACAGTCGTCTCTGTAAGAAAGTGAGCAGCTGCTAACATTAGCGTCAACAGTGAACGTTAACATGAACGATGACGATTTCATTAGCCTTAGAACACCTATGTTATGTGTTTGCTGTAACGTTATAACAGCTGCAAAGTTCATTAAAAGTTGAATGAACTACCATCTTAATTGTCTTTATTTTTAGTTAGCATATTCCTTAAACACTTCAAGCTGGAAGCTAATGATGGTTATACAAGAACAGGTGCATGCTGGTGCAGTAAGCTGCAATTCATGCATGATGTGATTAGTCGACTAATCGCAAAAAATAATCGTTAACTAGTCGATTATCAAAATAGTCCTTTGTGGCAGCCCTACACCAATTGCTATTATCAGGCATGCAGAAAAATGAAATGAATTATTAATGGCTTTCATATTTTATCCATGAATATTTAAGGTTTTCATTGGTTTCCTCTCAATCAGCATAGGGGACATTATATATATACCATGGATCATCTCTTTCCAATACATATGCAATGACTGTCACTTTGGTGTCACTTCACCTATCAGGGAAAAGCCGGCTCTGCTCCCGTAAAGCCGCTGTGTCTCTAAATGTCACAGCTTGCAGCTTTTCGGCAGGGTAAATGTCATCTGAGCCTAGTCAGTAATTCAACAACAAACTCCAACAGCTGATTGAGGACTCCAATACACGGGGCGCGGATACACCTCTGCAGTCAGAGTTGTCAGGCTGCAAAACAACATGCTGATCGGCAGGCACGTATTAAACACCTCAGCTCTCCACAGGCAGTGAGATGAGATGGTGTGAGTGATGGAGGTAGGGGAATAAGCTTCGAGCCAAGAGGTAGAGAGCCGTGGGGAGAGAAATAAAAAGCAGAGGGGGGGTTAATTCTTTGTCTAAATGCCTTTTGTAAGGTTCACAGTGCTTTCAGAGGGAGAATTCATTTACTTATTTCTGCCTCCACACTCTCTGTATGTCAGCCTAAACCCGATATCTCAAGAAACCGTTGAAGGATTTTCTTCAAAATTTGCTCAACTGTCGGCTCTGACTCAAGGATGCCCTCTTTAAAGATGACTGATTTCATTGTAGAGGCACAAGGTCAAAGGTCACTGGGTGTCATGAACACTCCTCAATTGTTAATATAACATGTCTCTACCCTTGAAGGGATTCTCCTTATATTCTGCACAAATTTCCTTTTTTCCCCAAAGCTGAACTGATCAGTTTAGAGTACATAGGTACAAGGAGAGGAACCCATGTTGACCTCTTAACTCTTTCGCTGTTGATGCTGTTGATGTGCTTTTAAACATGTAACACTGAGGTAAGGATATAAATTGGTATAATGCTCTGCTCTGCCCTGCTGCTGTATCATCAACTCTGACTTTCACCTTTCTTGACATGGTGCCCTGCCTCAACCACTTCTCCCTCATCCAGCAGGGCATACTCCCTTCTGATAGGAGCAAGTGTGAACGACTGTGTCAGGGCATTACCCGGGCAGACTATCCTGATAATATCAGGGTTGCGTGTGTGAATAGAGCTAGAGTGTCTGCTCTCGTTCTCTTTAAATCAGCGAGAGCCAGTCAGCTGGTGTTTTGCCATTTATACAGTAGATTACATGGTGCGGTCTGAATTTTGTCTAGATTTTTAAATCCTGCCTCTGTTTTATTGAACCACAGAACTCAAAGAACATTGTATGAAATATCTTTATGCTCAGATTAAGGTCCTGTTTTTCATTGAAGCAATCCAGAGCATAAGAAACAATGAAAAAGACAAGATAGACACTTCCACATGAATGCTAAAGTGAAACTCATTAATTATTAAAATCCTCTGTTTAAACTGACCAGATCAGACTTCTATGAACATAATTATTGCATTCATTAGTAAATATACAAATTCTATAAAACAAGCTCCGTCTTGTGGGAAAATATTTAACTGTGTGTATTTTTCTTGATTCTGGGAGTATTATTTGCACTGGAGGGCACAGGAATAGCACACAGAGAAACTCTGAAAAAAAGCCAGACTATTTCTCAGCCTTCTGTCCTGTCCACAACTTTAAACTGAGTTGATCAATAAATGCTCTGATATCTAACAGTAAATGTGCTGCTGTGCATCCCATATCTCAAGCCTGCTACAGGAGAGCTGGATAAAGACAAATTCTTCATTTTATAGATACACATGTATATACAAATACACACACACACACACATATATATATATATGTGTGTGTGTGTGTGTGTGTATATATATATATATGTATGTATTACATACACACACATATATATATATATATATATATATATATATATGTATTACATACATCCAAAGATGTATCCATCCAGGCAGAGACAAAGGGACTAAAAAAATGAATTTATGATAGCGACAAATCCATGGACACCCAGATCATAAATCTGTCCTCATCATATATTTCTCTGATGAATAGATTTGCTCAATCAATCTTTATTTGTATAGCACCATATATGTCTTTGTTGAATATACATTTACTGAAGGTAAGCCCCTTGAGATGTGGCATCTCATTTTCAAGAGGGACCTCATGTCTATATGGCTTTAAAGATAGTTACTATGGATGTATATTCATTACAATTATGGGTAGAGAGATTAATCTAATGTTAAAATTAATATCTATAATGAATATAATCTGGAGATGTTGATGATGTCTGAATGATGTTGATTGATATAGCAGCACATAGCTGAAGTGCCATTAAAATGGTTTAACTGGTCTAAAAGTATGAATTCATGATAAATGCTGTCATTTCTGTTAATGGTCGATGCAGTATAGAGCACATGGAGTTGAGTGGGTCCACGGCAGCAGGTCATCTATGATTGTTTGTCACAGCCACACTAATATATGTGTACTGTTTGCAGTAACTATGATGTTTTTAATTTTGCTGATCTCTCTAAAGTTAATACCAGGGTCTGTAATGATAATGGAATGGGGCTAAAGGAATGGTCACATAATTGTAATTGTAGTTATTGAAGCTTTGTAAGTCCATGTAAGTGACACAAGGTTATTAAAGTGTGTGTTTTGATCTTCAGATTTGTGTCATCTCACTAATGCAGTGGTCACTAACCACTAACCACTAACCTCAACCAATAGTTTTGCTTCAATAATCATTATGACACTTTACCCAAATTTAAGCCAGTATATACAATCTTTACCCCAACAATGTGATATGAGGAAGGAATAAAATGGATTTGAAGTCACATTTGAGTTTTAAAATTTATGCAGCCTAATACAAAACAGAGCTCATGACTCTTAAGAGTTGAAGACTGGGCCATGTCAGCATAAAACACATTTTCTGAATGTCGTGCTGAAAACTAATGGAGTGAAGGGAATCCAGTTAGACCTTATTTAATCTTGCAAAGCAGCTGGATTCACCTGATCCATATATGTCATGGATAAGTAAAATGGTCCATTGTGTGTTACATGATGACCTGACACAACTACTCTGACAGATCTACAAGAAGTGCCTAAAAGATCTACCAGTAGATCAAGATCTACAGGCTGGTGAGCCCTGCACTAATGCATCTGAAAACAGCAGAAAGACTGCACCACAGATTTTAAACCAGGTTTAAGGAGGTTTAAAGCAGGCATTTTCTGCATCATCAAGTTAGGAACACACCAGCTTTGTGCCTAATGCTGCGTACCATTTACATCAGAACTGGGAAGAGGGAAGTGGGAATGACGTCATCTCCAGTTACAAAGTCAGAAAAAACATGCCGATCTACCAGGCTATTGTTAACCATTGTGTTAGCCATTGTTAGCACACCCTGCACTGTAGTTCACACATACACATGAAGAATGTAAATAACACTATAGCAGCATTTCCATAAATAGAAGTCGAACAATACTATGTATACGGCTGATTTAGTGTGACAAACACGAGTCAGAAGTGCTTAATAAACAGATTATTACAGGAGCTTAATAACTGTTTATACCGGGGGCAGCCATCTTTGATTGTCAACTTGGTGGTGATGAGGATCCCCCGACTTTCCAGTAGGAAATTCCGACCTGGGGGGTGCGTTCCAGTTGAAATTTCCCACTCGGATCTCGGAAATCCTGACTCCCCAGTACAACTGGAATGAACCACAACAACTCCTCATTTTCAGACAACACACCCCTAGGTGCAAATGGGAGTTCAACACTTGCCTTTAAAATTTCTCCAACAAATCCTCCCACAGCTCTTTCCTTGACTCACCACTGTATTTTCACTGAGCACACAAGCTTTAAACACCCAGCAACAGTTCTAGTTTCACTTGCAGTGACTGACAAACATCTCCTGTGCTGTCAATATCTTCACAGTAATGATCTCCAACTGTTATTTTGATCATTTCCTACACAGTCAAATAATATCCTTGACCATTTTCATCAGCTCCATAAATAAACTGTTTTGCAATGAACGAGGTGTTACAAATCTCCTGTAAAGCCGCTTTAACTGTTATCAGGACCACACAGGTTTGTCAAACTATGTGCTATGAAGTCTGCACGTGTTTCATCTGAGTCACAACACCTTGCTGCATCCAGTGTGAAACCATTTAGAAAGGTAATCACGGCTGAGTGACGTGTTTCCTTCCTCCTGTGGGTAGGTTTTTAATGCTCAGAGTTCAAAGTCACACAAAGTAGTGAGGTTTCTGGGAGGTTAATATGAATACTCTTCTTAAAATAAAAATATGTGATATAGAGCTGCAAAGCCATAAAACCAAGGGACATACTTGACAGATTTTACAGGAAAAATGTGTTTACAAAACAGTAAGGTAGCCTGCTGAATCTCTCCTGAACACCACATCATCAGCAGGCTCCCTTGTAATAAACAGTAGTCTCAGAGCATAAACCCTCATCTTTAAGGTCACCCAATCAAATTCCAGAAAAACCTCCAGAGCCATAAAAGAGACCTCATACAGTAGTGTCCTCACAACAACCTCCATCATTTCAGCAAGAGCACATAAACTCCCCTTGTTTACACCAGAAAGAGAAGGTCCTTCACTGATCAACACAGTCTGTTCCTGAGGAATGTCAGATTAAATGCATTGTCAATGTCAATGTGGTGGACAGCAATGCCTGTTAAGTACATATAGTATTTCCTGACAACTAGGATGTTATTGCTTCTCAACTACTGTATTTGTATTTAAAGTATGGTTGTGTGAGGTGCATGTCAGGGGTGAATATATTTTCCACAATGAGTCTGGTCAGCTCTGCTCCTGTAGAAAGAGAACTGGCACAGATGCTAGGATGTACATTGTTGCTGTAGAGGCTATTAGCTTAAGGTAATTAGGTGATTTGAGGTTGTGCCAAAACAAAGGGGCCTTGTAAAGGTTTCTACTGCAGTTTAATCACCAAGACTCTGATTTTCTTTTATTTTCTTTTATTTTCACCCACAGTTCACCAAATTACAAAGAGCTATTGGCCCCTACAGCAGCGATGTACATCCTCACTTCATGTTAGTTTTCTCCTTACAAAGGCAAAGTTGATCTACATCACTGTGACTTGTGTATTTACTATTGACATGAACTACATACAACCCAACTACAAAAATAGAAAACTACCCCATTAGAGCTACCCTGTGTAACTTTAATTTATTGCAATTTTGGTTACATTAAGTAATTTTGATAAATGCACTTCTTGATCATATGGCACTTGACATTAATAAGTCTTATCTGTGTCTCCAGACATCACACTTAACATTTCATTTATAAATGCATGATGTTATCTGAGCAACATCAGAATAGGCAGAAAATTGCCTAAAAGTCTTTTTATAAGTAGACGGATATCATTTTTGCAGATGTTTTGGCTGTACAAATTGGTCATATATGTTTCATATTTTGGCTGAAATATTGGCAGAACATACAAATTTACTTTGATGGTTTACTTCATCATTATTAAATGTCCTCTTTTTTAAATCAAAAGTATCATTTCTGTAAAGATAATTTGTTTTCTTGGTCCAAATCTGTTTCTAACACAAACAGATTGTCACCATGAAACAATCTGGTCAGTTTTAGTAAAGTAGGGGCTTTGTGCTCCTGACAAAAAAATATCTGAATCAATATCGGTATCAGCGATAATCAGTTCAGAAATAAAGGCATATTGGTTATCAGCAAAAATACAACTTTGTGTTTCCCTAATTTTTGAGCTTTTTTAAATTTATATATAAAAACCATCCATCCTTTTTATATACTACTTACCCCTTTCGAGGTCGCGGGGGGGCTGGAGCCTGTCCCAGCTGACATTGGACGAGAGGTGGGTTACATCCCGGACCAGCCGCCAGCTGACTGCAGGGCCACATAAGCCTTTCTCACACATGCAACCCTGATATTATCAGGATCAATGTCCGGGGAGCCTGCCTGGGTAATTCACTGACATGGTCGATCACACTCAGTGGGGAGTATGCCATGCAGGACGGGGAAGAAGTGGTGGGGGGAGGCGGGGGAGTCACCGACAGGCAGCACATGATGTCAAATATATGCTGTCAAGTGTTCGTGATATGAGAGTGAACAAACAATTTATATTATATATGTTTATATCTATATCCTCACTTCAGTGTTACATGTCAAAAGTGTATCAGCAGCATTGATTGAACAGTTGAAAGGAGCACTGTATTACACAGAAGTGAATACAAAACAGCGTCAGTACATGCACAACGATTACACCAAAGCTGCACAAGCTGCAGAGTTTTAGCTCTGTATCCAACAGCGGCGGTTCTTTGGATGAACGGGAGACATGCTGGTGATCTTTTTGAGCAGATGTTCGGTGGAAACAAAACTTCCAATGTCCAGACACACATTTGAGTTTGTGTTATCCCCTTACAATCAGACAAACTTCTGTTGTTCGGTTGTTTTTATCCATCCTGTCAAGTCTCTGTTGGCACCGGTCACACAGGATGATGTCATCAGCCTTCCCTGCTCGCTTCAGTGAATAATCCTGATAATACACTGCAGCAGTCAGACATGAACCTACCAGGACTTCACACAGATGTAAAAAACTAGAAGGTGTGAGGAAATTATCCAGGTAAAATCTGAGTGAAAACTCAGCACTTTGCGTTCACACATACACCCGGATAATGTCCAGATAATTTCAAGTTTTTTTGCAATTGTGTATGGGGTTACAGAGAGCTAGACAACAATTCACAGACTCACCTACACTTTAGAGCAAATTGGAATCACCAATTAACATAACAAGCATGTTTATTGGAAGTGGAAGGAGGCTGGAGGGCCTGGAGAGAACCCACAAATGCACAGGAAGAACATGCAAACTCCAAACACAAAGGTCCTGACTGACACATCGTTCGAACCAGCAACCTTCTTGCTGTAAGACAAGTGCACTACCTGCTGCGCCTCTGTGCAACCCAGAAAGAAAAACTACTAATCTGGTTTATATCAAGCTATTAATCAAGGTCATCGTGCACCAAACCATCCAGACCTCATGGCTGTGTCACATACGGCTTACAATATAGTGCAATCAGAGAGGGGTACATCATTTTTAGTGGTCACATTCTAAGTAAGTACTAGCCTACACTTTGCACTTATTGCACGTACATCACACCTGTTCACCTGTGGAATGTTGCAAACAGGTGTTTTTTTGAGCATTCCTTACATTTTCCAGTCTTTTGTTGCCCCTGTCCAAGCTTTTTTAAAACAAGTTGCAAGAATCAAATCCAAACTGAGTCAATATTTGCAAAAAACAACACAGTTAATCATTTTGAAAGAGAAATACTATGTCTTTGTGAAGTATTTAACCGAATATAGGTTGAAAGTGTTACGCAAATCACTGTATTCAGTTTTTACTTACATTTAACACAACATCCCAACTTCACTGGAATTAGGATGTGCATCTATCTAGCTATCAATGTATCTATCCATTTATCTAACTAGCATTTTTCTAAGGAAACATGCATCAAAGAAATCGGAATCTGAAGGTGACATGACTCAATCTGCTCCGTGAACATTAATAAGAGAGTGATTGACAGAGAAAGAAGAGAAGAGAAAATTGAGCAAACGTGGTGTAGAAGTAATCAAATTCATGAGTGACGGAGTGAGTAATGATGATGACAGCAGCTGTACGGGGTCAGACATCATCATTTTTTCTCCCTGGAAGATGGTTGTGTGCTTGTGTCATGGTGAGAAATAAGACTGAGAGGGAAAAAGCCAAATAAAAAAGAAGTGAAACCTGTGGGAGTTCCAGCTGTGAAGGAAATGCCTGAAAGGTGACTGAAACCATGCACCAGAAAATACAGTTTGTACAGAAGCTGGAGACAGAATAAGTCTCACTTACAAAGTCAAGCTGTAACTGCTGAACTGCATAGTAAAGGTGCTTAATCTCTGCGGTGTTTCTCACACACATGAAGCCCTGTCACACACACACACACCTCATCAACACAGACAAACAGCCGTCAAGAGATGCAGATGGATGAAATAGCACGTGTTGATTGGTAAAGTATCAGGAGGAGATGGGACTGAGTGGAAACTGCGAGACTGATGACGCATTTTAATGTTCATTCTTGTTGGCAAGGCCAAGTAAAGTCAGTTTATTTTACATGGACATCAGAATCATATGGTTTGTCAATCTGCGTCATTTATTATGACATGCAGGCATGGCTGTATTGAGTCAATTTGGAGAGTGTGCGGATATGATTCCTAAAAATAGACATGGATTTTAAATACAAAAAACACAGCAGGAAGCAGCAACATGAACATGTGGCACAGAAGCCATCTGACCTTTTTATAAATAAATCCGCGTGTGGACGGTATTTGATTCCTGACTGGGACACACAAACACTGTCGGCTCCCTGATCCTTCATTCACTACTTTTCTCTGGATAAAGCACGATGTGACTTAAAATGCTGCTTCACTGTGAAACATCACATCCTGTTAGCAAGGATACTGCCTATTTTGACCTGTGATAAATGTCGATAGCAATTGAGTCAAGGGCACACTAGGGTCTTTTTAGGGTAACTTTAAGAGCCTGATATATTAACTTATCTAGGCTATCATTAACAGATAAAGTTCGACAAAATCCTCTGTTATCTGCAATTTTATGTGTGATTTTTGATTGCACCGCCAACAAAGCAAGGCAAATTTTGTGAGAAGACCAAGGCAATGTCAAGAAAATAAAATGAGGAATGTCTTCCATCGGGACCAGGCTGGTAACCTGGTCATTACCTCCACCGAGGAGGTGATGTTTTGCCCTCATTTGTTAGTTTGGTTGTTGTTCTGTGAACAGGATAACTCAAAAAGTTATGAATGGATATTACGAAATTTTCCAGGGAATGTTTGTCATGTCACAGGGAAGAAGTGATTAGATATTGGTGATGATCTGAATCTGATCGTAGATCCAGGAATAAGTATTTGTTAATTGTTCGCGATAGAGTAGTTTGTCACATTGTTTACAATGACCTGTCCAACAATGCAGGAAATTCCTTGGCAGAGGTTTGTGTTCTTGGAGCACTTCTGGTTTTTAAAATGTTTTATTAGTTGACATTTTAAAGAAATATAGGACTTCAATTTGTGTAGTAGTTCAGCTTCTGGCCACTAGTTAGCAGCAGGAATTCAGTCATAGGACTCTCTGTCTCTCTTACCTCTGCCAAGAAGGTGATTTTTTTGTAGGCATTTGTCTGTTTATGTGCAAGATACTCAAAAGAATATTAATAGATTTTGATGGGAATAATAGTTATGGCACAAAGAGAGAGTGACTACATTTTGGTGCTGATCCAAATCTGGATCAGGATCCAGGAATCTTTTTTAAAGGATTTGTCAGCATTGTGAGATAGTGACCTTGCACAGCAGCTGGATTTCCTGATTTAATGTCTGTAATCAGGCCGATCCATCTTGCAAGCTCAAATCTACAAATGTGAGTGGCAGGACAGGCCAATCAGCATCCTTCAGAGCAGGTAGAGATGGAGGCTATGAGCAAGACGACAGCAGAAAGTGACCGCTCACGCAAAGATTAGTATAGATGTTAACAGCTTCAGTAGCAGTGTTGTCAGACCTGGACTATGTTTCTTTATTAAATAAAAAACAAACAACACTGAAAGCTCTTGATAAAAACAATACTTCCAAAAAACAATACTGACATGTTTTGGCAAAAGTTTGTTCCATGAATAGGTTTATGTTTTGTATTTTACACCGTGGCAGTAGCGCCTCCCTAGTACATTATCTGATTGGCCTGTAATGTTATGATTGACAGGACAATCGTCCAATCACCTGATGGGTACGCTTTTAGAAGGATCTGCCCATTCCCAAACACTTTCTTTGGACTCTTTTCCAGATGGACAAGTGAGATATGTTGAACAATCCATCTGGTGTGTCAGGTTCGCAATTTGGGCAGTTTTTCAAATTTTCTGTAAAAGCTTAGATAATAATGTAAGAAATGCTTTGGCAGAGGTTTGTGCACTTCTAGTTGTTATTGTTACCATCACTGGGATAGACAAAGATTATCCATGTTACAGGGATCATGATTTACAAAATGGTAAATAGAAACTGTATTTTGTGTGCAAATATTATTATTAGTTGTTAATACTGCAATAAATAAAAAATATATTACATTATTACTCTGCTCCCCTGATGAATCTTGTATCATGTGGCATGTTGTTTTTGTGCCATCTTCTCATCAAACCATGTTTGGTTCCATTTAAAGGCCAGACTACATAATATTGTTGAAAAAAAATCATTTGTTAATCAAGATTGGATAAAGATTTGGGTTGTGATTTCTCATAAAGGGGTTAATGGGTCATTTTACAAGATCAGCGTAAAGTTTTCTAGTGTAATGTTTATCATTTTCTAAACAATAAAAGCTCCAATATGACAAAATTAAGTGTCAACCTCCCAAAAGGTGTCAGGTGTTGTGGAAAACATAACAATCAATAATTTAAAAAATAAGACCATAAAATATGAAAATATAAGATTCTTTACTAGTTTTGTTCTGTTTTATCAACAAGGATATGAAAGAAAACACACCCTCTTTGCAGTTACATTTGACCTTTTGCTCTAATCACCTGAATTTACCCTGCTGGAGGTAGCCATTTTTGCTGATAAAACCGTACATCCCTACCTAAAAGTAGAGCGTCATCGGAAACAGGCAGACATGTCAATAGAAAATGATTTAAAACAAACTAGGGCCAGAGTTTGTCCTTTTTATCGTCTGATAAAAAAAAACTAATGTGTGTCCCCTCACCTTTCTGCCTCGTGTGTGGAGGTATGAGGATGGAGGAAACGTTGCAGCAGGTGGGATCAGACGTCTCCAGGCTCCCGTTACCGGCTCCGGTCTTCAGGGCTTCGGTATGCGCTTCGACGCACGATGGAGACGCGGACGTATCATTTCGCGCACAGAGATCCATGTTTGAGATCTGGTGATAGCTCTAAGCGTGCAGCAAGTTCTCCTCAGACCTTCCCTCAGTTTCTATCTGAAATTCTGAAGCGGCTAAATAAATGAACTTCGCGTCCATGCTCGTGCGAACTTGAGACGGAAGTTTTTGCTCCCAAATCAATAAAGCCCTGCAGTAAGTCAAGCGAAAACGGGACTCTCTTTTTTTCTCGGTGATTTCCGCTCTCACAGCAGGTTTATCCTACTTGGCATCGCGCGTAAATCAGGGATGGGTGCGCACGGGGAGGAGAGAGGAGGAGAGCTGCGCGCGTGAAGGGGAACGACTGAGCGCGAGGAGAGTGAGAGATAATGTCATATATGATGGTGGGAGGTGTGTGTGTGTGTCAGTGTGTGAGACGAGCACTGCCGAAACGTGCTCATTGGTATGTTTGTTAACAAGGCCCTCCATAAGGGGGGATGAATGTACAAAGCTTTCCGGGGTCCAGAGTTAGGGGTCCCTAAACATTTGTGAAGGAAAGGACCATCCTGGATATAAACCACGAGTTCATATTATTTTGAACCAAGATATTCACAATTTACTTTCAGGGCAAATAAAAAAATGTCACTGCCTTTTCAGAGTTTATACTTTGCCCTCCTGAAATGGTACACAACAAAATCCAGAGACAAATTGACATCAGAGTAAATATTAATACTTTTTAAAGGATAAGTTCGGTTTTTTGACACCTGGACCTAATTTTTAGGATTAAATATGCTCGTAGACTCACCCAGACAATTTTGGAGGAGCTCGGAGCTGTTTTCAAGCAATTTAGATCCATCCGACGGCGTTTTATTCTCATGCCATAGTAGCAGACGGGGCCAGAAATCAAAGCCCCTAAATCAGACATTATCTGCTGCTAAACTCACTCCTCCTCTGTTGCCATTGCCGTGCAATGTCCACAACAACACCACCAGTTAGCCCCCATTCGTGGAGGTGCAGTGGTTGCTTGTTCTCTGGCCAGCTGTTCGGCTCTTTCCCTCTGCATCCTCCTTTCAAATAGCTCCTCGTCGGTATATTCTGGCTCAAAACGATACGGGCATCCATTATACTCAAAGTCGTCGTCAGACACTTCTACATCGGATAAATATTCCGCCATGTTGCACAAAAATAGCTGTGTAGCCTAGCAACAACAGCGGCTCTACTAGCTGCGCTCTTGTGGTGCATGTCTGTGACGTCACCAAAAGTTACCCATCCTTGTAAAGCCCCGGATGACCATAACAACGAAGTTGAGCTGACATGGTGATAACACTGGCCATTCATTTATAAAATGTAGCTGAAATGAGCGAGTTTCGCAGCAGATAATGTCTAAGTTAGGGGCTTTGATTTCTGGCCCCGTCTGCTACTATGGCATGAGAGAAAAACGCCGTCGGATGGATCTAAATTGCTCGAAAACAGCTCCGAGCTCCGCCAAAATTGTCTGGGTGAGTCCACGAGCGTATTTAATCCTAAAAATAAGGTCCAGGTGTCAAAAAAACGAACTTATCCTTTAAGTGTCTAAATGGGTCCACACCACAAAGTCTTGTTTCATTTAATGTTTTAGGAGTTGGTACCCTCCATCAAGTATAATAATTTACTTTTTTTTTCAAACATACTTTATGAAACAAATAATAAAAGTCACATCAACAACTGCAACATAAACAATATTCATTTTCCAAACAAATTAAAAACCAGAAACCCGGAGAGCGCAAAACCTCTGCCAAGGTGGCTCACATAGGCTGTTGCTGTTACACCTATAAGCAATAGTTCCATGACAAAGTTAACATCGTAATATGACTCCTTGACCCTGAAAACCCTCACCTAGCACTCAGAATCATGTTGATATCGTTATACGTTAGACAGTTATTGAGCAAAAATGATCGTTCGCTTAGGGCTGTTATCTGGATCACCACCAAAATCAAATCATTTTTAAGTTAGGCCATGACCAACATCTGAAAATTTCAGAAAAATCAATCAAGTAGTTTTCTGTGTAATCTTGCTAACAAACAAGCAAACAGACAAACAAACAAACATGGCAGAGGTAATGAAGAGAACCCCTGACAATTCTACTCTGCACAACCCACAGACCTATTCTCATCTTCAGATAAGTAATAATAATGATATAAATCAGCAGATATGTAGGATGATTGACTCTTCAAGTGTCACTTACAGGTTTAGAATTCAGAGAGAAAAGCTTAGAGTTAAGATCTTAAAGTGACATAATTTGATTTACTGAAACATCATTTTTACACTTGTTTTTGACACCAACTCTTTTTCAACTGAGAGTAAATTTTCAGGGATTTGACTCCGTCCAGAGTATAATTAACTCTGCACTTGCTGAAATTTTGCTGTTGGCAAAATCAATCCATCTTGTTTTGCTGTGTACAATCCTTAGTTTGGTGATGTTGATGTTCTGAATGAAACCATTAAATTAAACTGTTAGCACAATAATGTTTGGTGTGTTCAACCCAGGTGGCAACTTCCTGGCACTGTGGAAGTGTCAAAACCTGTAGTACCCCGAGTGCAGGGCCCCACCCGGAATTGTGGACCCCATGAAAAGACATCTTTACAGGCCCAACCACCAAGACCAATCATGCACAGTTGCTTGGACCACCTTAGTACCAACTGGACATTGTTAAGCTGCAGCCGACCTGAGTATTATTCCTGACCATGTCCACCCCTTTGACCACAATGTCACAATCTGATGGTTAATGATAACCACATGTCACAAAACTCAAATCATCTCAATTTCTTTTTTTATCATGACAATGAATTCACTGTGCTCCCGTGTCCTCCACATTCACCAGATCTCAATCCAATAGAGCACTTTATAGATGAGGTGGAAATGGGAATTAGAGCATCTGTGTGATGCTATCATGTCAATATGGTACAGAATGTCTGAGCAATGTTTAGAGCCTCTTGTTGAATCTATTCCATGAACAATGAAGGCAGTGCTGAAGGCAAAAGATGGTCAACACAGTACTTGCAAGATGTGCCTAATAAAGTGTATGTGTCTTATTTAAATGTATATGCTTCAAAATCAGGCTGAGGTATATTTCATTATTCCTGCCTCTTTAATACCTGTCATAATCTCTCAGGGGATGTCAAAAACATTTTGTAATGAGACTTTGGTTTTATGCCTTCAAAGTAAGGTTACAGCATTAGTTGGTACCAATGTTTTTTATAGCAGAAATTATCTGCTGTTTTTTATGCTATCCAAATTCACCTAATGTTACAATATACTGGAATTCACCCTTCAATTTTGGAAGTGAAAAAAAAAAAATTGAAAAAGAAGGTTTGCAAATCTGCCAATTGTGAGAACGTTATGTCATAAATTCTGAAAAGCCGAGCGGTATTTTCTTTTCTCATGGGAATGCAATAGCCAACCCATCTGCAGCTCAGAAATGCCTAAATTAGGATTCCACATGAATCAATGCACACACTGAAATCAAGATATTAAAAATAATTCAGATTTTATTATTGTTGTGTTGTTTTTAGATTGACAGACCAAAGACTCACAATTTATCAGAGCAATTTCAATTCTTAAAAAGACCGGACTCATACATTTCAGTTTTTAAACCACATTAGTATGATTTACATAAATTGTGAATTCCAGAGACAAGAATTGGACAGGGAAAAATGTCTCCTGTCTTTCTTCCTCATTGACATGACAGAAAGGTTGAGTCAGTATGCGACTTTAAATTGGGCGTTAATGGTTCTCTGTTTCTAACTGACTGCCTGTGAATGATTATTTCTTCTCCTCTCCCTGGTCTATCAGATGGGATTAGCTCCAGAGACCCTCAGAGCCACAGCAAATGTAAAGGTAATGGATTGATAGAAAATATCATGATGCTCCCAAAGTGAGCTTTGACTTGGTTTTACATGCACAATGGCGCCCTCACATGGTCTAAGAGTGAACTGCCTGTCATATCCAGCTGTGTGAAGAATCATCAAGTTGCACATAAAAGACATTTGAAATAAAACAAAGCTCAAAAATTATCTTCAGATTATGGTCTGACCACCTACCCATCTTATTGGTTTTTGACAACCATTGTAAGAACTGTATTTTCAGATGTCTGTACTGGCCTGGTAAAGGTGCCTGCCTCTGATTGCAGTTAATTTTGACATTTTGCAAAATGATTATAATTATTAAAACTGTACAAAATTCCAGTCAAACTCTAGACCTGTGATGAAAGACAAATAATGTATGAAAAAATAATGCTGTCAAAGTTGGTCAAATCTTCCGTTGGAAGCTGCATATCTACAGTTAACAAGAACATTGCTCCTCTCTCACTTGTTTCCTTCTGTGATGTCACCACGTTTGCACCAAGTAATGTTGTGAAATTAACTTTCTGTTACATTCCACATAAACAAAAATGTACACAACTCAATGTAACCATTTTTGGGTCCATGCATACATTTTATAAATGTCCATGTCTCTTTTGTGTCCTTATCTCGCCACAGACATCATCAACTGAAGATGTCACTGTAGTTCATGAGGAAAGAATTGTTATTAGATATTTTGTATTGCACTTGTTTTCAAGACAAATATCATCAGATGTTAAGTTAAGGATGACAGATAACATTATACTGCTCAAAACCAGGTCTGAGCAGGAAGCAACTTCCTGGACTGAAAATGAAGACCTGTGCAGAAGTGTCAAAACCTGTAGTACCCTAAGAGTCCACTTGAGGCTAGCTGCAGAAACCTGACACCTCAGTGGTTTTATGTGGGGAAGGATGGTTTAAGCCTCACCCCAACACAACCTTTCTGCCTGTAAGCAGATGGAGCAAAAGTGCAGTTGAGATGGCATGCACAGTGTGGCAGAGTCCATTTCAAGGCGTCCAAAGCAATCCAAACACTCCTATTTTATTCAAACAGCTGATGTTGCATGGCATTGTCCAATTCTTTTACAGTCTATGGCTTTGAGTAAGAGGTTCATTTAGAGAGGAAGTGGATAGCAAATACAAAGCGAGCAAGTTGAAAACATGTGTGACATTTGATCCAGACCTTAGTTTTAATCCACACATAAGATATGTAACAAAAAAGGTGTTGATCATTTAAAGAACATCCATGGATTACACCAGTTTCTCCTTTAAGCCAGTGCAATCATGCTTTAATCACATGTAGATTTGATTATTGTAACACTCTTCTCTCAAGTCTAATTCAGCTGCTTGAATGCTGACAAAGACCAGGAAGGGAACTGGGAACACATTGATTTCAAAGTCTTTGGATTCACCACCTGTATTTTTTTAGAATGGATCTAAAGACACTTGTATTGGTTAATTAAATAAATCTCTCAGTGGTCTTGCTCCTTCATATTTATCTGATTTCCTTTACCGTATTAGCCCAATAGAGGTCTCAGGTCTTCAGGTAGTGATCTTTTAGTCGTGCCCAATGTAAGGACAAAAGCATACAGTGAACCAAACTTTTCATAATTATGGGCCTACTGTTCACAATTTCAAATGTAAACTCAAAGGGTTGACCATCACAATCTGTAGGGATTAGCTCACGTGTCTTCATTACTTCCACCAAGGAGGTTATGTTTTTGCTGCTGTATGTTTGTTTGCAAGTTTGTTAGCAAGATTACGCAAAAACCACTGGATGGATTTTGCAGACATTTTCAGGGGATGTTGGTAATGGCCAGACTTGATTGATTTTGGTGGTGATCCAGATAACCTCCATTAGTGAACTAACACTTTTGCTCAATAACTGTCTAACTAATAATGATATCAACATGATTCCAAGGGCAAGGGTCAAGGAATCATGTTATGATGGAAACTTTATCATGGAACTATTGCTTATAGATGTAACAGCATTATGTGAGCTACCTTGGCTGACGTTTGCACACTTTGAGTGCTTTATAGTTTTGTTGTTTAAAATGTTCATCTATCATTTGGATTTTTCTGAAGGAAATATATGGATGTGTGTATAAATATGTGTGTGTATGTTTGTTTGTGTGTATGAATTATATATATATATATATATATATATATATATACATACACACATCCCCCTTTTGGGGTCACTGGGGCGCTGGAGCCTATTACAGCTGACAGTGGGCAACATTGAGCAGCATCACCTGAACCAGTCCCCAGCTAATCTCAGGGCCACATAGAGAGACAGATTCTATGTGGTGCTCACACTCATAGGACAATTTCGAGTCACAAATCAACCTAATGAGCATGGTTTTGGTCTGTGGGAGGAAGCCAGAGTGCCTGGAAAGAGCATTCACAGGGAGAACATGCAAACTCCACACAGAAATGTCCTGACCAACACGGGATTCAAACCAGCAGCCCTCTTGCTGTGAGGCTCACACACTACCTGCTGCACCACCATGGCACCCTCATTTAGTTTTCTCTTACCTAAAATTCAAATTCAGAACTAAATAATTTCTCAGGGGTCTATCATCCCAAATAACAATAAAGATAAGATTTAATTTGTAAAATAATCTCAATTCAGCAGCGAGTATAAAAGAGAATATAAAAACTATGATTACCTGTGCTTGGACATTTTGACAAGTGACATGCTTGTTTGTTCTCCATTGTACAGAACCTGTCCTCTTGTCACCTGTACATTTGGGAGGCTGAAATGTTTCTGCCTGTGAAGCATGTTATTACTGTAGAGAGCAGGGACCCAGTGCTCTGGCCTCTAAATGCTCAGATGACACCCACAGACAAACAGGGGGGACGAGGGAGGGGGCATCATTTCATTTTGCCCACCTTTAATCTTTCCTCTGGACTAATTAGCCTGCACGGGCAGGTCATGTGCAGAGACTCTTAGCCCAGATAAACAAGCCATGTGAGGATGCCAATCAAGATGAAGAGAGAGACTAGTGCTCCCAGTCGAGTGCTGTAATCACAAACTGGCATGACATGTTGATTACTGATGCTCCACTGCTGATGAAGACCAGTTGGAGATAATCGCTCCTGCGGTAGCACCTCATGGCTCACAACTGAATCCTCTGGAGCTTCGGTGCAAGCATGCTTTGTGCAGCTACTTTTAAAACAGAGAGGGTTATGTTTCAGGTCAGGTAAATAACTGTCAGCCTGGAGGATTCATCAGCCAAGACCATAAGCGTCACGGAAATTTGCTTTTTCCTCCTCTCCAGCAAACACAGGGTGATGACTGAGGTAATGGATAGTGGATGCATCAGTGTAAAGCCGAGCTGAGGAGAATTCCTGTCTCTTTCCGCTTACTTCATCTCTCCTCCTGGACCCCTGGGACTGATTGTTCAGACATGGCTCCAGGCCGGCAGAGAGTGTGTGGCTGCAGGGTTTGAGGTGTGTGTCTCTGTGTAAGAATAATCTCAAAGCACCAAACCATCATCAGTCAAAGGTAGCAGCTTCTCTGGAGGCACAAACACCTGTATTTGAAGACCTGAGGGTAAACAGAGCAGAGAGTTATGGCTAAGAGCTGCACAGTTCCTGATGTTCTCTGGTGCTATTAATTTGTGGCATACAGTCCTAAATTTAAGACACCATATTTTGCCATAACTCTGGTTCATATATTTATTTTTAATTGACAGCTAGAGTATGTTTAAAATCTTTAATGTCCAAAAAACTCTCTAGTTTTTAGATACTGAGTAACCTGATACAGCTGTATTCTCTCTCAGTCTGAGACACCCTGATAGAGCTCCTTCCTCTTTAAGGCCCCCTTCCTCACTTAGGCCCACTCAGCTCTGACTGGTTTAAAGGTCTAATCTGTAGTAATTGGTCAGTTCAGTGCTACTGCGCACCATGTTGTCTACAGCCCTGCATTCTCTCTATCATCTATGGCTTAATACATTGACTCAATGGGCTTAAACTGATGATGAAACACATGATGTCACACTGGTAGGTCTATTTTGGGGGGCATGGGTCACATGACATGCTGTCCTCATGCTCATAGCTTCCACCTCTTTCTGTGCTAATGCCACTTTAACAAAATACTATTGCGTTATTCTTTTTTTTTTTAAGTTCAAGCCTAAATCAAGTAGAGTCATATTTACGATGTTATCAAGTCAAATCCAAAAGTCGTCAAAATTCAGACTCAATTGGAACTTTCAGTTTCTCTCAGTCACATGCAACAGTCAATCAGAGAAGGTATGAAAGAAAAGAGTGTTGCTGAGTTATTTTTCTGTGCTTTGGCCTTTACGAACATTTGTATGTTCACATAAAAATAAGGAAGTACTGTCAGAAATTTTGAAATTATAGCATTTATTGTATGTCTTTTGCTATGTGCTAATGCTAATGATAGTTATCATTTTTGTGTTTTGGCCTTGGCTAGCTCGCTGAATCAGCTATCCTGATACACAGTACAGTTCTTGTTTGTGATGAATACTTGAACATATATTTCATATTTATACTGTTTTGTTGTCATTTTCTCAGTATTTTGCAGATTTAAAAAAAAAAAAGTTATTCTCCAGTAAAGTCCAAAAAAGCGTTGTGTTGTGTTTTTCTTGGAGATTTTTGAACTGGCTCTGCCCACTGGAAGGTGCAGTAATGGCAGTACAAACCCAAACAAGTAAGAGAAAACCTCAGATGATTGTAAATGACTGGACGCTGCCAGTTTAACCTTTATTATTGGGGGGTGTGGACACTTGAATAACATCACCTTTGCTAATGATTAATTGCGGTGTTTAGGTGTAGGGACATTTTCATTGAACTGCACGGTTTAATATTGAATGATTTTCAAAGATTTTTTTATGTCTTATTCATGATCCACAGTCATGCAAACTTATAATTATACTTGTAATGTAATTATACCATCATGGTTGTAAATGTTGATTGACCTTCACCTATAAATCTTTTACCTTGGGTCAAAAGACTATATTTCCCTCCAGTATATCAATGTTCTTGTCAACACTTGTTTACACTAAGTGGAGAGAAGTCACCTGTCCTTCCAGACCGAAAGGTGTAGTGTTATAGATTGTTGTCTTTTAAGAGGGTTCCCCTAAAATGTTTACATTGATGCATTCAGCTACACAAGGATGAGGGCAGCTCGATCCATTTATTGCAGACTGAAGAGGAACAGTAATGGGTATTTGTTGATTTTCCACAGATATTGATTTATATCTGTTGAGATACATTACCGTCATTGAAGGTAATATGCTGTAAAAGGTAGCAGCATGCCAGAAGCAAAGATGAATGATGATGCAGGCCTCACTGTATCGACTTACTTGAAAGCGCTGTGAGAGCTTTGTGAGTGTGCCATTGTTCGTTGGGTCTCTGAGATCCACAAAAAAGCATTTTATGAGGAAACAAAAATGAAATAAAAGCCTGTTTGAAAATCAGAGGAATCATCCAATTCTTTGTAGATAAAAAAAGATCAAACATTTGTGCTCACTCTAGCAGTATAGATGAGCATTAACACTCCAGCTTTGCTCAAACTTCTATTGGAAACTCCACTGCTTAGCATATAAAACTCACAACATGCAAAGTAAGAAAGTAGCCCAAACAAACACAGACATCAAAAATATCACCCAATCAACCATCTTAGTAAAATGTATATTATTGAGATTTAAAAAAAAATGCTATAATTTTGGCACTATACAGATAAAAATTGATTGACTGATTGGTTGAGTTTTAAAGCAGCACTACTAAGATTCCAGCTTTTTAGCTCTCTAGGGGCCTCTATTGTCATTGAGTGTAACTGCGCCGTTGCAAAAACAGAGCACCTCACACCAACGTGCATTTGTTGTCATATAGAGGGAGGAGAAGCAGAAGGACGTCCCAAGAGACAAATAAACAATGTCGACTGCTAAGGTACAGTCTGATCATGTTTTTCAGTTTGTAGTTTTTTAGTGTGGAAGTGTTCCTACCATCCACATCAAAGTTACATAGTGCCAGTGAAGGTGATACAGACCCCCTCAGACTATGACAGAGGTGTCATTCAACCTGTTGTAAGGTGATGCACCACCACAATGATTCTAGAAATATTATATTAGGGGGGAAAAACTACGTAGTGCTGGTTTAAGTGTTTGTTAATACTTTATTTAGAAAATGGTAAAGGTAAAAACATTTTAATGGTAAACCCTTATTTATTAGTTACATTTCAAAAGAAGCCTAAATTGGCTGTTTCTCTTTGGAAAAAGGCAAAATTGGAATTAATTCAATTTCTTCATTTCTCAGGTAGGGCAGAGAGGTTTCATGTAGTCTTCTTGGTAACCAAAGTTTTCCATTCCTGACTTGAAATATTCCAGAGATACCGCATTCAGAGGACTGCACTTTAAAGCAGAAAATGATCCATTACCTTTGACCTGAAGTCAGCTCATCTCTGTGTCCTGGTGGACATTTGCACATCATACTGCCACAGCCTTTGGCAGTCACCAGGCCAGAGGACCTAAAAAATGAGTTATGGTTCAGTTTAAGCTCTGATGAGAACAGTAGGTGGCAGCATTATGTTTGGGAAGTATGTTTGTCTTACTGCAACAACCTATCATGAGGATATTTTTTAACTTGAGTTTGGTTACATCTCCCTTGGCCAAAGAAACTCCATCATTACTTTTTCTTTGTCTAAAAACTCTCAGATTATTTCTCTCAATAAAGGAAAGAACACGACCAGCTGATGATTAGTGTTCAAAACAAGGTAGTTTGAATGTGGATGATAGTAAGTAGCTCACTCAGAGTTCCCTGTAAGGCTTCTAGAAATAGGACATTGTGAATGTTTTTACTGCCAACATTATTTAACACAGCACTGAATTAACTTTTAACAGGTTTGTACATTTGCTTTTCTTGGCATTGATGGGGTTTTTGTCACCTTTGTCCCATCCCAAGGACAGCAGTGTCATAAAAAGTCTTTTATAGCCAGAGGACTCTCCCACAGGACCATAGCAACCATAAAGCTACACCATACAGATTATCCAAAACTTTATGACCATAACACATATTATATTAGATACAAAGCTCTGTCCACACTAACAAGCAGTTTACCTCCCATTAGATATTCCAGATGGATCTTATTTACTCAAACAAGATTGTGCATGAAGACATTGGTAAAACTTTAACCTGTCATGACATTAAGATGAAAATCCTGGCACTGCTCTCAGAAAGAGGTAAATGAATCTGTGAGAAAACTTAATCAGTGTGTACAGTCTTTATTTAACTTACAGTAAATATGAATATGTTTGCTAATTTTAACACTGATGAACATAAAAGACTGAATGTGCTCAGGGCCAAGATTTGAGATAAATCTGCATGAGCACCTCTCTAACTGTGTCATTGTTGGTCTGTTTTGTCATGTAAGTCTTAAGAGGTTCACACAATAAAAAATAAATAAAGTGCAAATGTTGCCAAGGTATGAAAAGGTTCAAATAAATCCAGACTTGGAACTTAAGTAGTTTTTCTACTGGTCTTTAATATTAATCTGATTAATCCCTTAGAAGAGTTCATTGAACCATGAGTCCTGTAACCTGTCAAAAGAACACTTTAGATTTAAAAATTGACTCAATATGACTTGTTGCCTGTTGGTTTTTCACCATAATAATGAAAAGAATATATTCTTCAGTCTTAACATGCTACACATCTTCATCAGTTTTCATGCATGTTAGCAAGGCTGCCCATAAAGGGGCATAAAGGAGAAAGTTTTCTGGGGGCCCAGAGTCATGTAGGGGGAACTAAACATGTGCATGGTCAATTCTAAATTCTAAATTCAGACCATGGTTTCCTTTTATTTTGAACCTAAATAGTCACCATTTATTATTAAGGCAAATGAAGAAATTGTCATTGCCTTTTTCAAAGGGTAAACACTCCCCTCCTGAAATGGTGCTATTCCTTGTTTTTAAAAAAATCCATAAAAGTACGAGATAGGGCAGTTATCCACATTTTTGCTAAACTCAATAAGTTCAAAAGGATTTTGATGACATTTTCAGGGAATGTTGGTCAAAGCACAAGGGAGCAGTGATTATATTTTGGTGTTGACCTGAATCCAGATCAACCTGACACGCCAGATGGACCGTTCAATATGTTTCACCACTCCATCTGGGAAACAGAAAGAGTTTGGGAATGGACAGAACCTTTCAAAAGCATTATCCAGCAGATGTTAGGATGATCGTTTGATCAATCACATGCATTACAGGCCAATGAGATAATGTAGTAAGCGGGTGCTACCGTCACAGTGTAGAGTACAGAATGTGAGACACTTCGTAAAACAAACTCTCCCCAAAACATGTCAAAAGTAGAGTAAAAATATATTTTCTATAGAGAAGTTTGTGTTGGTATTTGTTTTTCATTCAATAAAGAAATGAGTTCAAGATCTGATAAAAAATATTACTGAGACTGTTAGCATCATGCTAATCTCTGTACCAGCCGTCACTTCATGCTGTCATCTAACTCGTAGCTCCCACCTCCTTCTGCTTTAAAGGAATCTGATTGAACCATGTCACTTTGGATGGCTCACAGTTTTGTAGATTGGAGCTTAACAAGATGGATCTGCCTGACTTTAAATCAGGCTCATCCATTTGCACTGCAAGGTTAAATCAAGGTATGGATCCAGGATATTTTTTAAAAGAGGGCAGTTTTCCACTGATTTGGCAATAACTTACTGACTACATGTGCTCTCAAAACACTGCTAGACTTTAAATTCATCATTCCTGTCATTTTTATGACTTTGGACACATAAAACAGGGTGCTGTTTACATTCTTGTGGGCCACCATGTTTAATGTTTTGACTGTGACATACATGCCAACAACTAGTGCTTTCATTGGTCAGATGTGAGCTTGTTGGATTCAAAGTTTTAGGGGGAAAAAGGATGCTATTTCACATGACAGCATTATCTGGCTGGTGTGTAAGCTTGCATTGACCAACTATAAAATTGAAAGAAGAATAATTACAAGTGAATTAGCTGCACACAAAAAAAAAACACAGCGTTGGGTGTACGAAGGCCTTGAGTGTGTTGCACGTGTGCTCCTTGTGAGAGAGCACCTCTAAGAACAAGATAAAGTTGCAGCTGCCTTAAAATTTTTCTCCCAGCACCCTTGAGTAGATCTATCAGTGTGACATCCTACCAATGTATCATCATTATTTTAAGCCTATTGGCTTGCAGTAGCAAGGCTATCGCAGAGCGTAGATATTTGAATGAATGCAGAGCTGTTGACAACATGGTACCTAGCATGCTGACCTGACCCAAAGAGCAGACCTGTGAACTAATCAGACCAGATTGGGCCCACGTGAGGAAGGGAGCCTTAAAGAGACAGGAGCTCTAACAGATCATCTCGGACAGAGGGAGAATACAGAACTACAGCACTACAGCACAGAGGTACGCTTTATCTGAAAACTAGAAGTTTTTTTTTTAACATTTGTGATGGTGAATATGCCCTTGCAGTCATCAAAAATGAAATATATGAACATGATTTGAGGCTAAAAATAATCACCGTGGGTCTTCACTGTTTGTAAATTGTAGTATAAATTAGATTATGTTGCCTATTGTGTGTATAACCCTCCTTTTCTTTAAAATGGCTCCAACTGTCAAGGTACGCTCACATTTTCTCTTGTCACTGATCTTCCTTAAACAAATCAAGTCCACTTTGATCCATATCAGTAAGACTTATGTAGTAAGCAGTGCTGACAGTGATGTAAGTACCATGTTATTTCCTGAATTTGCTGATTTCCATTTCATCTTGCACCTTTAACCCCCCCAGCGGATGACTGCTCCACGGTTTTCTTTGTCCCCTCCCTCTGAGGAGAGACTGCACAGGGCCAAGGCTCTCTTCAGACACTCCTAACACGAGACACTGTTAAATAACTCAGCCTTTAAAGCGACCTTTGCCCCGTCAAAGTCCCTGCACACGGAGAAGGAGGGTGGGAGAGGGTGGGGTCAGAGCAGGTTGAAGATACGCAAGATAACAGGTACACAGTGACAGGTGAGCTCCTCCTTTGGTCTGGGACACTGAGCTGAGAAGATCTGGTGAGGTTCTCCTCAAAACACTCTTTTTATATATATATTTATATATATATGTATATATGTTTGTGTGTGTGTGTATATATATATAGATATATATATATATTTATATATATATATGTATATATATATATATATATATATATATATATATATATATATATATATATATATATATATATATATATATATATATATATATATATATATACATATACTTCTTACAGTTTTTATATGATACAAACTCAGAGATTTAAGGATATGTGTCAGATAACTATTTAACTTACAGATCTGAAAAATATGCAAAGGCAAATTTGAGACTGCAAAAATATCGTTGTTAAAAATAATATTTAAGAATTTGTCTAAGTTATCCTACTGCCCATTCACATCCATTCATTATGGTTGGTATGAAGTATCAATCTGCATAAACTTATCAAATACACACTTTGATTCATATTTAGATGCAACAGTGAAGGATGTGGACTTAATTGTCATATTGTTTGGAACATGCTATGTTTTTGGTTGCGTGTGTTTCATGTTTTAGCTTCCTTGGTTAATGTTGTGTTCCCTAGTTTGTTGTTCTTTCCCTCTTGTCGTGTTTCCTTCTTTGCTGCCCCATATTTTTGTCATTTTTGTCTTTGCTTTGATGTCAGTGTGTTCTTGATTTTAAGTGTTTAATTCACTGTTTCAAAAGGTTTTTTTTGTTGTTGTTGTTGTGTGTTGTTATTCTTCTGTTTGTTGCATGTTTGTTGTTGTGTTTTTAATCTTGTTTTGTTAATATTGTTATATTTGCTGCTTTATTGTTCTAATGTTTTTGTTGTTGTATTTGTTCTTCTGTTTTTATTTTTTTTTCTCTGTTTGGGATTGTGTTTTCAAATTTGTTTTGGTAATATTGTTTGTTTAGTTGTGTCTCCTCATTTGAGCTATTTTTTTTGTTGTTGTAATTTTTTGTTGTATTTTTTTAATAATGTTGTCAAGTTGTCTTACATGTTAATCTGTACACCATTTTTTGTTGTGCTAAATATGTTTATGAATATGGTTTTAGAATTAAAACAGTTTTTGCTGTTTTCTACTTTGATGTGATTGATTTTTGGGGTTTTCTTTATGTTGTTTTCTTTTTTCATTTGTATTTATGATTTTCTGGTTTGTGCTTGTCTCTTCATATGTTGCAGACATTTTCATTTGATGTTGTGATTTTCTTTGTGTTGTGTTTTCTTGTTTTAAGTTGTGTCTTCAAGATGTTGTGGTTCTTATCAGTTTGTTTGTTTCCTTTAGTTCTGTTTTTGTCATTTGTAGTTGTTTCATATGTTGTGTGTTTTCATTTGTTGTTGTATTTTTTTAATGTGACTTCCTGTGTGTAGTTGTTTTTTTGTTTTTTGTTTCTTTTTTAAATTGTATTTTCAATTTGTTTTAGTTGTTTTTGTCTTTTTGATATGTTTTAGGATGTTGTTCTTTCACACTATTATAAATATTTACATGCACCAGTGAGCAGATTGAGGTTACCTGTATTTTTGAGTAAAGCTCAACTAAAAGAGCTGGGATTGAGCCTTAAGCCCTTTAGTTAGGAGTTAACAGACTGTACCACTAACCCAAGGTCACCCCTCATCCCCTGAATGCTTTTACAGAGTGCATTAAGCATCAAAAGTTAGAGTTAAGGTTTAAAAATTCTTTTTCTGATTCACTTTTCATTTGTTTTAACTTTTGTTGCTGTGTTTATCTATTACTCATATTTTTTTGTCATTGTTCTTGTGTTTTTCTTTTTAATGTTTTTGTTGTGTTGTTAATCATACCTGTATTTGCTTATTTTTCTATTGTTTTTAATTTGTTGTGCCTTGTGTTTTTTCTTTTTTTGTGGTTGGGTTTTTTGTGTGTGTTTTTCAATTGTCAGTGTTGCGGATTTTTTGGTCGATGTTCTGTTCTCTTATTTGTTGTTGTCTCCTATTTATTATATTTTATTGCTCTTCCACATTTCCCATTGTTTTTGTGTTGGTAAGATATGTTCTTTGTTTGTTCTTTGATTGTGTTGTTTCAAATTTAATTTTTAATTTTTAATATTTGTTGTTGTGTCTTGTGCTTGTTCTTCCTTTTTAATGTGATTTTGTTTGGTTTATAATGTTTTATTTTGTTAATGTGTTTTCTTATTTTCATAGTTGCTTCTGTTGCTTTTTTGCATTTTTTGTGCTGACTTGTAGTTGTATTTTCTGTCATGTAACTCAGTTTTCCTATTTTGGTTGTGTGTTTATTATATTGTTGTACTTTTGTTGTTTTTTGTTTTCTTTACTTATTTGTTTTTATGTTTTATTTGTTGTGGTGTTCGATTTGCTTTTGTGTTTTTTCTTTTGTGAATTTTTTAATGGTTGAATTTAAATTTTATTTATGTGTTTGTTTATTTTGTTTTTGTTGTGGCTTGTTAATTAAGTGATTCCTTAAATTTCGCTTTTTTGTATTTTTATGTTTTCTTTTTATTGTCCCACTAATCAAGTTGTTAATGTGAGTTCTAATTTGTAGTTTTTTACAAATTGTTGCGGTGTTTTAAAATTAATGTTGGGTTTTCTTTTTTGTAGATGTTTTACTTGCTGTTGTGGTTCTTATCAGTTCATTTATTTCCGTTTTTAGAGTTATGGGGGGTTTTTTCGTATTTTTTTTTTTACATGATTGGTGTTTTTGTATGTTGTGTTTTTTGTATTATTTATTTTTAATAATTTTTACTTTGATTTGTATTTTACTTTTTTTTTTTCTTGATTTTTCTTTGTTTTCAGTGATATACACCAGATGTTAAGTTTGAAGACAAAACTCAGAGACCATGTAGGACATGATACAACACAATTAAAGTGAAGTAAGGGCATGAAAAATAACTTAGTAAGATAGTGGAGAAATTACTGAGAAACTTGTGCAGATTTAAACACATTTACAAACAGTACATGTACCCACATTTACAAGCAAATAATTACACATAAACATACATTCACATGTGAGACAAAAGTGTTTGCAAAAACTATATAAATGTAGGGTAATAAAAATGAATAAGTGAAAATGCCTGGATGGATGGTAAAACAAATAATAATGCCTAAAAATACCTGAACAATCTTCAAGAAGGTAATAAAACAATTACAAAAATACAAAAAAAGAAATAGCAAAACAACATTACTATTATTATTATTATAATAATAATTATTATTATTATTATCATTATTATTATTATTATAATTATTATTATTATTAATGAAAAAATAAAATCAGACAAGGCAAAAGATGGCCAGCACGATAACACAATTTAGGATCAGCAAATTGAAATAATTTTAATAAGTTCATAATTGAAATGAAAAAAAAAATACATTAAATATAAATAAATACATGAAATCAAAAGAAGATAATAAAAAGATGGCAAGCAAACCTTTAATATTTTTGGATAAACAACATAATAATAACAATAATAAATAATTTCATATTAATAATTAAAGTTGTAAAATAAATAGAGGAAAGGGTAAGAAAAGGTTTTACTTGAACAAATGTAAAGATAAAAGAAAAAAAATAATAATCAACTCATAATAGAATGAAGTAAGTAAAAAATTTTTTGAAAAACTTAAATAAATAATAATACGAGTAATAATAACAATGATCAAGGTTTAAAAATGGTTTAAATAAACACATGAATTTTTTTAATTAAATAAAGAAAAATATGACATAAATATTAAGAAATAAATTTTATAACAACACTACAATTCGTCTGAAGTATTTTGTATTTCTTCTTTGTTGTGATATTGTTCAACTTATGCCACTTAACAAAAAGTCTGATTCCAGGAACCCAACGCATTACGCAAATATTAAGAAAAGGGTAGTGGGTGGGGGAGAGGTTTATTTTATCAATCAATCAATCAATCATCAATCAATCAATCTTTATTTGTATAGCGCCAATTCACAACAAGTGCTATCTCAAGACACTTTACCATCGAGCATAAAACTCTTCATTTTATGGATACACATATATGCATAGATACATATATACATATATAAAATACACATATACATATATATACAAATATATATATCCAACACCCAACATGAATCCATATAGCCAATCATGAATCCCTCCATCATGGCGGCAAGAAAAAACCTTCTGTTAAGCAACAGACAAGGACACATTTTATCAGACAAAGTAACTTCAAAATCAAAGCACAATCAGTCTTTAAAAAGCCCAGACAGAAAAAATAGTGATTTCTGATATCAAACAAAATGTTTAGAGTCCTGGTACCAACAAACAAATGGACATATGAGTTTACAAAAGGAATGACGGTGGCAGATATTCCCTCAATTCAAAGTCCAGGCTGTGATTTAAGGGAGGGCTGTCACCTCAGTCAGCTGTACCAGAATTAACCATTAACTGATAACTGGGCTCTGATATGAAAGATTAACTTTCAAGCTGAGGCTGTCAGCACTTTTATGGCCTCCTCAGGTCTTAAGTTATTGTCCATTAAATCTTTAAAAGGTGATAATGTGACAGCATTAAGGCTCAGGCTGATAGAGGACACTGCTCTTCTTCTTTAGTTTTTCCAGTAGATTTAAATGATTTTGAGTTAATAAAAACACAATGTCCCTCTCTTGTTATTATAAGGACATGGCTGCGTACAAGCCAAAGGTGATCTCCCTGACCAAGAGACCAGGTCAGACATTTGGCTTCTACCTGAGGGTGGAGCATGGGGAGGACGGTCACCTCATCCGCTGCCTGGAAATGGGAGGTCCAGCTGAACTGGCCGGCATGAAAGATGGAGACCGCATCATAAGAGTAGGGGGAGCATATGTCGATGGGCTGCCCCACTCACAGGTAAATCAGATGAGGAATTATCACACTACACACTGTTTATTAAATGGGAGATCACAAAACTTTTAGTTCATGACCCTAAAAATAACTGGACCAGAAAATGGGACCCCCACTCATAGCATATGCTGTAGCCTAGAGCCTCAAAAATGTATTATTATTTTATAAAGTAATTCACTGAAAAAAAAAGCCTGGAAGCAAAATATAGTAATCTCCATGTGAAGACTGTAGCACTCCTATTGGTTAAGTCTCTGTGGCTATTTTATGTTGAATATGTTGAATGATGGGATTTACTGGACTAAGGCCCAAATGTGAGAAGTGATTTTCACATATCTGATTTCCCAAAAGGCTGCACAGCGACATCACAGGCTAGTGTACATGCCTCACATGGCAGCTGGAATAGGCTATGACCCTGGAGAGGACAAGGAGTATAGATAATGGATGGATGGTTGAAGGGGTATTTAAAACTCCCACTTTAAAAGAAACAGTAATCTTGCATGCTGCCACAATGCAAATCGCCGTCAAGTCAGGGGTTGAAATGGCAGACGCCCCAAGAAGCAACCTCCAGGCTGAAAAGGAGGCCCATGTGGAAGGGCTAAAAGCTGGAGTTCCTTGATTATCTGCTTGAGACTGGCTGTAGGAACCCTGTACATTAAGTGAACCCCATTCACACTTGCAGAAAACTCCTGAAATAATCCTGAAATTACCCAGGTGAGCTGCATGTGTGAACAGCAGGGTTTTTCACCCTGGAATTAGCCTGATAATTACCTGCTTCCCCCTTTGTATTTTTTCACTCCCTACCCCTCCACTGACTGCAAGTGAAACTCCTGCAGAGAGGGGCCAAGTGTGAACAAGAAGGTCAGGCAGTAACCTGGGTATAGATTATGTTTGTATGAAAACTGCTGTGAGGTCACATCTACTTCTATGAGAAGGTTGAATTAAAGTTCAGTTATGATGACATGTACAGCATGGCAGCCTCCATTTAACCTGACACACCAGATGGACCTTCTATGTAGTTCACTAGTCCATCTGGGCAACAGCCCATAGAAAGTGTACGGGAATAGGTAGAACCTTTCAAGAGCATATCCAGCAGGTGATTGGATGATCACATGAGCCACTACATAGAACAAACTCACCAAAACATGTTGGCAGTGGAGCAAAAATATCCTTTCTATTGAGAAACACTTTTATTGTTTTTTCATTTTTGTTTATTTAAAAAAGAAATAAGGTCAAGATCTGAAAATAGTGCTATTGAAGCTGTTAGCATCTGAGCTTATCTCTGTCTGAGCAGTCACTTCTTGCTGTTGTCTTGCTCGTAGCTCCCACCTCTTCCTGCTCTAAAGAACTCTGGGCCGTGCTGCTTCGGACCGCTCACAATCGTTGTAGATTTGAGCTTGGCAAGATGGATCTGTCTGATTACAGACACTGATCAGTTAGCAAAGTTAGCATCCTTCCTGGTGTATCAACAATGTTTCAAAGGCTCCTTTTATAATCAAACAGTTAAATTCTCATGGCTTCATCCAATTATTTTTTCAGTCTATGCAACGGCCACAGCATGTATCCATGGCAACAGCCTTAGTATTGCTAGCATTTCTATTAATTCCACTATGTTCTTTAAAAAAAAGTGAATACAAATTTGGTCGATTTTGGTTTTGGAAGTTACATGGATGTTACACATCTAACATAAAAATAACATGTAGTGAAAATCAAGAAAGCCTATCACTTGCAACATTGTTTTTTTAAGTCCATAAATGGATGCTAAATTAGCAGCACTAGACAGCTACAATAGTTGGGCAACCATTTACTTTTGTTTTCAAGTACCATCTAAATCACTGGATTGGGGAGGGAACACACACAGCCTTGTTCACATATTTAAAAGAAACCTAATTATTTACATGTGTTTAATATAGTTTTTGTTTTTTTGAAAAAGTTACTCTGGCCTCCACCTTTGCACAGTAGGTGGCATTATGCACCTTATAAAAGGTTACCACCTGCCAGAAGACAAAAAGAAGAGGAGTCAGAATATCTGGGTCTAGCACACTGCAAAATATCAGCTATGTGGCAGCCAAACCACGTGCTACGACCAAATACAGTATGCAGTCAAACTACATACTTTGCTCATTAGTAGTGTGTAGTAGGCAGTTCCGAAAAAAGATTCAGCTGGCAAATAAACAAGCTTGGAGTTAAAAGCTTTTGCCAAGGCATTTGGTTTTGCTCAATTTTAAATGTTATATTACTATAATTATTAGTATTTGAGTTTGCATTATTATTTTTGATGAATGTCTTACTTTTCTGTTTACACTTTATGGCAAATCTTCAGTTTTCAACCTTTCAGTGCTTTATATTGATGGGAATAACCTGTGACAGGTATTTTTCTTAAAGTCATGCCTCTATGTATCTGTTCCTGTTGGACAGGTGGTGGAAATGGTGAGGAACAGTGGAGCATCAGTGACGTTTCACATCCTGGATGAAGCCTCTTACAAGAAAGCCAAAGCAAAGGGAGTGAACCTGTCCAATTCTCAGGGAGCCCCAGTTAGCAATGGTGTCTCAAAACCAACAGAAAGACCCAAACTGTGCTACCTGGAGAAGTCCAGCTCAGACTTTGGATTTTCTATTCGCTCAGTCAAAGGTGAGCAGACTGTCTCACAGTTAGATCTGCACTCATTTCAATTTTGACATCGGCAGCAGTGTTTAAAATCTGCACATAGTGATCTGGATTTTTAATTTCTGTTAATGGTACACTTGTAGTCAAGGCTATGTTAACCAATTACTTTTCAGCAGGCTGTGGTAAATACAGTTTGTATAGAGAGCATGACAAGAACACTACCTGTGCTCTGACATACCGGCATCCATTGGCGGTTTTCTATTAATGATATATTCATTCCTGAGCTAAATCTCTATTTTCATGACAAGGAAGTGCCACTTTCTGTGTCATGGTGACTGTGGAGACCAAAAAGATGTATCAAACAGCACTCAGCTGCACCCTCAAGCTTACACACAGAAAACTTACAGTTTGTGTACAACTTATTGTAGGAAAGACAAAGAAAATGTTATTTTTCGCATTGTCACTATCCAGAAAATATTGTTAGAAATCTATATAAATAAGATTTATAAATCAGTGCATGGTAGGCCTTCATTTCCATAGCTCTTTACTTTGTTTTTGGATTTATGGAATAATATTTAAGTCATCTGAAAAGGCATATGTCACTTAAGTCTTCAGTGGTGGAATATCTGCAAATTGTAATGTTTTTTAACTAAGACTTGAAACTAAACTTACTTTAAGATCTGAAATGATTGGTATCGGTATCAGAAAAATTACAGGAAAAAGTATTGGTATTGTATTGATTTGTCATATAGAATGTCATAAGGACCCATACAATACAATCCTTATGACATTCTTACGTATGTTGTGTTTTTCTGTAATAGTGCCTTGATTTTAATTGAGCTTTTTGTTTTTTTGTTTTTTTCCTTGTGCTGATGTCTGTATGTTCCTGTCTGTTTGTCAAAGCACTTTGTAAACCTGTTTTTAAAAGTGCTATACAAATGAAGTTATTATTATTATTATTATTATTATTATTGATTTGGAAAAAGTCTAGTAAAGCCCATCAGTACCGTATTGCAGCTACTGATGTAACAGCCTCATATTATTAGGGGGAATGTCTGGAGGTGTAAATATAACAGAGCCTTGTTGCGGCACTCTTACATAAAAGGCACTGGGACTTAGGCTTGTGTTTACTTCTGCCTGCACAGGTCAGTCCAAATATGGCAAAAATGCTTTTTAGTTCTGCACCAGCCTAAGGAGAAGTAAAATAGGGTAGTTTATTTTAAAAAAAGTAACAAAAACTTATTACCTGACTTGAAGGCAAATGAGTAACATTACTCATAACAGCAAAAAGAGTAATCTAAGTACTCTAACATGGCCCTAACACACTCTTACTTTGTAATGTCTTGTGCAAAGCATGTGATCAATACGAGGTTGACAAATAACACCCCTTAACACTTTTATTTTTCTGCCCCTTAGAGGATTCATTTATGACCTCACTGCACTTAAAGTGATACTCCAACATTTCTTTGTTTTCGTGTCTATACTTGTGTTTAGTTTCGTATGTATTCCTTTAGAAAACTATATAAGTGCTGATCTTAGTCTAAAAATAGATAGCATAACATAATGCGGTAAAAAAAACAACAACAAAAATTAATCACAACAACCACACAGGACCGTTTAGACTTGCTGCAGAGTTTATTTGATGAGTGTAGGCAGAGGCAGGCTAATGCTACCCATTGACTCCCAGTATTTGAGCTGAGCTAATTCGCAATTGGCGAGCAGTAGCAAGTAGGGGCTTTTTGGAGGAAAAGTTAAATGCTGTAAAGAATCTTACTGTATCATATTATCGAAACATCATTTTTTTAGAAGTTACAACCTATAAGTGGGTTAATTACGAGGCTTTCAGAATCACCATGTACTGCTGTGTATCAGCTAATGCCCTCCCCCGAATATCTGCCCCAAGGGACCAAACTTGCAAGTTCCTTTATTGGCACTCATATCTACTAGTGCCATGGGCCTCTAGCAACCTGACTTCTAAAAACCCAAATTAACCCATTAAACAAGCCAGAACACAGAAACACAGCTTTGCACTTCCTGCAGCATGTTCACATCACTGTTGTGATGTTAAAACCTCACATTGTGCAGCCCTACTTATCAGACTGAAAAGAACTGCCAGAGTACTCTCATCAGAGACGTATTGACTGGATTATCTGACTTAATCTGTATCTTTTTTTTTTACATCCTTTCCAGGTGAGAAGGGGTTGTTCATGACAGAGGTGACCCCAGGATCCATTGCTCACAAGGCCGGTGTCCGAGTCAATGATTGTCTGCTGGAAGTCAATGGGCAGAACATCGAAAACATGACACATGACCAAGTGGTGGAAAAAATCAATCTCGCTGGCAACTGCTTGATGTTCCTGCTGGTGGACGAAGAAACAGACAAGCAATACAACAAGAAGCTCATAAAGATAGGAGCATGGCTCGCTACAACTAAGTATCTCCCTCATAAACCACGCAATGTCCACATAACCAGAGAATCTGATGGCTACGGCTTCTTTCTCAGGAAAGAACCTAAGCAAACAGGCAAGACTGTAAACAATATTAGGTCACTAGCAATTATAAAGCTTTGTTTAAGACTTTGATTTTACAGTGTGTGCGCTCATTTACTCAACGCAGGACACTTCATCAAGAACATAGACAAAAACGGCCCAGCAGATGCTGCAGGACTGAAGGAAATGGACAGAGTCGTAGCCGTGGATGAAGATGAAGTGGAAAGCTGCACCTATGAACAGGTTGTGGACAAGATCAAGAAGAGTGGAAGGTCATGCTCCTTGCTGGTAGTAGACAAAGAAACAGACCAAATGTACAAGCTGGTGAGTAAGTCAATGTGGACTTTAATGGACTTGAGCTTAATATGAAGCACTTTTCTAGTCCTTGCGACTACTCAAATCACTTTACAGGACACATCTACCCATTAACACCCATCCACTCACTGATGGTTTAGAGTTTCTCTTTAAAGGTGCAGTGTGTAGAATTTGGCAGCATATCAGAAAACGGAAACGTCGAATATAGGATATAATGTTACTATTTGTATGTAAAGTCCATCAAAATAGCAGTACAATCATCCCCATAAAACGTTTGATTTATTTTTATTTAGTTAGAAAAATATTCAAAAAATGTACATTACCAGGGGCCGCGTTCAAGTAGGCCGACATAACATTAGCATTAATGCGCTAATGTTTGTTTGTGTTAATACAAGTATACAAAACCTACAATCAGCAGCTAACAACTGACCTACAATCTAAAAAAATAATGGTTACAAACCTTGTCACATTTACACGCCAATGACGCAGCAGTTGGAGTAACTTGGGGTCAAGTGTCTTGCCCAAGGACATATCGCCATGTGACATCCAGAGTTGGATTCAAACCTGCAACCTTCCGGTTACCGACAGAGCGCACTATTAGGCCTTGCCACAAACACCCCACAATATGTCAATATGTTTAAATGCACGTAAAAGTCAGATTCTTATGCTAGCCATATCAAACTTGACTTTTGGTATGCATGTTGAAATGTAAGTCTGACTACACTGACCTTCATTGAATTTTTAAATCAGACTAAGGTAGTTTTTACTCCTAGATCACTTGGGAGAGTTGTTCTGATATAAATGGGTACTCCCTGTTTGGTTCGGTTTGTTTGACTATATATGAACACAGCAGTAGATCTGTGTTTAGGTACAACACAACAACCAAAATTATGGTTGTTAACTTGCATTGTTGAACAAAAACAATAGTTTGAGCGGTTGAATGTTATGCTTAATTAATTTCTGACCTCCCAGAGGAGCCCAGTGAGTTGGCTCTAATTTGTAAAATGGTAAAATGTCAAGAGCTCACTGAAAATGAAAGAGTCAGCATTACACTTGCTGGATAGTTTTCTCATTTTTATGACAGGTGGTCTAATAAATTTGTTGAGCACTGTATATTAAAAGCAAGTAGACAGGGGCACCAGTAGCCTAGTGGTTATGAATTGTCAATATAGCTCTGCTTAACTGTGCATGTAAACTTACTGAATGTGCCCCTGTCAAACTCTGACATAATGGGACGATAATGTGTATACTTAAAATCTGTGTGATGTCTCTCACAGGGAAAAGTAAGCCCAATGCTGTTCTTGAAGGAGATTCAAGATTCCACCTCTCCACCCAGCTACACAGAGGCCATCAGTTCAACAGCCCAAGTCCAAACTTCTGAATCTGCCCAGGTCCAGGAGGAGGAGCTCAAACCTAAACTGTGTAGGATGGTGAAGGGCGCTGCGGGCTACGGCTTTCATCTGAATGGTATCCAGGGAGAGCATGAACAGTACATCAAGGAGGTAAGAATTATTATAAAACTGCTGCATTGACTGCCATTTCCTGTTAAAAAGGCAAATGCAGCACGTGGCCCAAAAGTGGACACATTAGAAAGTACTTAAATTAGTTAAATAGGTTTAAAATTTTCTTTCTAAGTGTGGACAAAGTGTGGTTATTGTGATCACATATCGCACCATAAGTGTACAGTATTAACACAAACTGAGTTCAAGTCACAAAATTTTTAAAAAGTAAAATTTCTGCCAAATGATATGCCATGTGGTGTTTTGATTAGAAAATAACAGAAACACAGAAATACTTTCAACTGTACTCAAGTAAAATGTAAACATGAAGGAAATTTTGTAGATATCTCTAATTAAGGATTTTAATGGGGCTTCCACAACATTATGTATAAAAATCAAAGACATGTGAAAATGCTTAGTTGAAGGGTTTTTTAATTATTTCCCACCAGTATTCCTGTGAATGATGATCTCTAAATTCTTGAACTTTGAATATTTTTGCAATAAATTTTTAAATATTGGCTAGATTTGTCGCTTAAACACTATTTTAAAAACAATGGTAACACTTAAAGTTAGGAGTCACATTCATATTCTCAGTTAATGCTACTTACAATTGTTTTGTTCAAGCCTACCTGAATACCTCAAAATGGTTTAAAGTAAAGTTTTTGAAAAGAACATACTTGTCACATGTTGCCTTTTATTGAATGTTAAGTTGTGTTTAATAAATGAATACTTTGTGAGGGGTGACAGATTAGACAGGTCATGATAGCACCATGGTTGAGTTATTGAGTAATGAATACGGTATTGATCACTTCAAACTTTGACTTGAATTTCAGCATAAAAGATAAAAAATAAATAAATGTATCATACAAATAATGTGCATCTAAGAGAAAGCAATCCATACAATACAAACTGAGAAGTAAACTATAGTTTAAAAAATTTAATTATTCTTATCTAGCCTACCCCAGTTGACATTGGGTAAGAGGCGGGGTCAGTCAATTGCAGGGCCACATAGAGAGACAGACAACCATTGACACTCACACTTATAACTTAGGGCAATTTAGTAACCGGTTAACCTAGCAAGCATGTTTTTTGGCCTGTGGGAGGAAACCGGATAATCAGGTAGACAAGAGGAGTCAAATCAGCAATCTTCTTGCTATGAAGCACACACTAACCTCCTTATTATTCTATTCAATAATAAAAGGTATTAAATCAAATAATGAAGTAATAAAAGGAACATAGTATCTACAAAGGTGTAAACATGCTAATTTGAATAAAACTATAAAACTTCTTTATTCAGTTGGGGCACATTCCTAAATAAATCTTTTGGTAGCTAGTTTAGTCTTACTTATCGCCAACTCGTGAATTAATGTCCCTTAAATAATGGTCTATCAAAGGCGACCTCATTGAATAAAATTGTAGGGACTTCTCTTTTAGTCAGTGATGAGTAACAGGGAGTAAATATGCATCCTGTAACAATAATTTGTTCACTTTGCTTAGCTTGGCAATTTTAAGATTAAAACTAGCCAAAAAATATGAAAAAATTGTCTGCTAAAAGAATCTGTACACAGTATGTTTTTATTAAATTTTACAAGTCTTGTTGAATGTTTCCTAATTTTTCAAATAATTTGTCCCACTGGCAAAATAGAGTAGTATCTACTCAGCCCACCAAAGTTGCCCACCCCTGCATTAGATCGGCAGCATCTTAAATCAAAGTACTTTATTTCAGGTGGTGAAGGGAGGAGTGGCAGACAGAGCAGGTATGGAGGATGACGACATTGTGGTGGAAGTAGACGGAGTGAACGTGGAGCAGAGCACCCATGAAGAGGTGGTGCAAATGATCCGCAACAGTGGAGACTCCCTGGAGATGTTGGTGGCCAACAGGAGCGTCTACGACCGACTCAAAGCTAAAGGGGTGACCATCACTCGCCTGCTCATTGGAGAGACATCTTACGCTCAGGTCCACAAGGCAAACACTCCAGAGACCATCAGAGAGGAGACGCATGAAGAGGAGGAGGAGGAGGAGGAGGAGGAGGAGGCCAGAAGAGAGGAGAGACACGAGGAGGAGGCCAGATCTGAGAGCCCTGCTGAACCACCAAGAAGGAGGGTAAGTGGATTTTAAACAATGGTATGAGACATGATGGCTGACAGTGTGGGTAAAGGGATGTTGGACAGGCTCTTGATCCACCATTGCCTCATCCATCTATGTCCATATTAGAAAGCTGATGCGTAGTTTTCAATGTCGTACACCAACGATACACCAACGATGACAGGGACTACTCCAGAATAGTGAATGTTCTTTTATTGTTTGTTGATAGCCTAGTACTTATGTCTTCATGCCTCATGTACAGAGGCCGTTGTCGCTACGATGTGGGTGCAGATCGGACCTGTGGCTCCTTTAAAGCATGTCATCCTGCACACTGTCTCCCCAATTTCCAGCGATATCCACTTTCTTGTGCAAGTAAAGGTATAAAAGCCCAAAAATGTCTTTTGAGGTCCCAAGTCCTGGTGTGTTTGGCTGTTTATATCATCATGTTTTGGGTGTATACTGATCAAGGATTTGATTAAAGTTGAATTAAAAAATGAAAATTTTCCCCTTTAGAGGGCCTGAAGCAGCTCTTTCCTCCCCTTTGGAAATGCTCAGATCATGAGGGGGTGGGGAGGCTATGATGATGAGCTCTGTACTGATTGGCTGCCCAAATGATGTCTGTGAGGAGGTTGAGCTAAAGTTTGGTTAAGATGGGCGTGCATTAGGGCAGCATCCATTAGAGGGCGTCAAAAACGTAAAAGTTCCACTGGAAATCAAACAGCTGATGTCACATGGCTTCATCCAATTCTTTTACAGTCTGTTACTGCGCATTGGACTTTCTAACAGTCATGACATCTGCCTGTAACAAGCAGAAATTCTACATGTAGGTGGAGACTGTATAGCTATTACATCATACAATACAAAAACTGAAAACCGAGCGTTTTCACAGGCATTTCTACATGAGGTGAGCGTTAGTAAAAGGCATCATGGTCCTCTGCTCCCCAAGCCTCTTCTAACAACATTAAAAGCAAAGAACATTGATTCCCCAGGGCATGAGACCTTTAAATACTCCTTTATAGATAGACTTGAGCTTGTGTAGTATGTCTTTGGCTATCAAACTACTTCTTGCACCTTTAAACTGCAGGTCTCACTTGTTATTTTATGTTTATATTAAGGTGGTCTGTCTATCCATGTTTGTCAATGCAAATACAACTATAACTACCTCTATAACCATCCAGAGAGGAGGACCGTCTTAAAATGAGACCACATGCAGCCTTGCACCTCACTCAATGCGGCCCATCAATCATTTCCAAAAAACAAACACACTGGAAATATGAAGAAAACACAACAACTGCTAAATATGATTCATAAATAACCAGTACTTCATAATGCACAAATTAGGAAAAAATATTTCTACTTACCTTAGATTGAGGTACATGTTTTGTTTTTTGACAAGTCATTAAAGAACTTACTTTGCTATGATTGTATCTCTAAATATCTTTTATAAGGCATTAACACATAGTATATAGTATTAGTAAAAACTATCATTGAAAACAATAGTTAATGAAATATATTTCTGCTTTCACATTGGTAAACATTTGTTCTTTTATTGCATTAAAAAGAAGCTTAAATTGGCTTTAGCCATGTGTCATGCTCATTAAATCGTGAATTTTTAATTGTGATTGAATTAAAATATACTAATGTTGGTGTAATCCTTTTTTAAGCCTATATTTGCTATTTTTTGTTTATTTATATATATTTTTCCCATTTGAGAGTGGCTGACAATATGTAGCAGTGCGGCCCTTAGGCCCTGACAAAACAATGTATGTAGCCCTCTTGGTAATCAAAGTTTCCCACCCCTGTGATAAGGTATGGTCTGTGCAGCCTTAAATTTACTGTTACCATAAAATTTGAACTTTACTTCCCTTGTCTCTGCCCCTCATCGATTCACTCACGAGCCCAGCATGGCTTCAGTGGATGGTTGTTTAACTTTATTCTGGTTCTGCTCAGAATTTCTGATGAATGGAAGTTTATTTTCTTACTGCTGTAACTGTTGCTAAGTGATACACTCAAGGTGGATTTATGTTTGGTCTGGATTAAAGGGATAGTTTGGGACTTTTGGAGGGGGGTTACATGAGGTATATGGCATTTGTTATCCATCATGCATTCACATAGTTAACAGCAAGTGTATCTCAGGCCTTATACCACATCCACACACTGATGGTGGAGGCTGCTTTGTAAACTGTCATCAGTATTTGCTAATCCCGTTCATTCACATTAACAAGCCATTCACTCAGCAATGAGGACAACTAAGGGATGAGGGCCTTCCCTGAGAAAAAACTGACATGAGACTGCAGTAGCTGCTGGGAGTCAACCCCTGACTTTTAGGTTGAGATGCATCCAGATGGATCCACAGCTACCCAAAATAAGGGTTAGAGAAAATAACTTCATAAAGCAGTCTGAGTGCAGTTAAACTTGTGAAGTAGCCAACTCCATTGCAATAAGACTGATTTTAATACGATTTAAAATCAATTTTATGCCATCTGGTCTTCTTACAAGTATACTTTGTCCTGTTATTGATATTACTCAGTGTGTTTATATGCACAATCAAGTCCAGCTAATCATTAGAAGCTTTCAGCTTGATTAGTCCATTCAGTAGAATCACCGTCCTTATCCTTGTAGCTCCTAGCGAAAATCAATTTACTGATATATGTATTACCCTGTCTCATGGCAGGTGAAATCCCCTTTCAGCTTATTACTCCTAGACCTTGCTTAGTTGATTTTTCACATAACACACCAAAAACCATTCAGAATGTTGAATTGTGAAAATATGGGCAACTTTTTACTTCTGTGCATCTCATATGTACGCCATGATTTGCATTTGGTACAACTATGATGCATGTGTGCCAGTGATATGATTAGATGATGCTGTCAGATACTATGGAACTTAAAAGCAGTACCAACAAACACTAAGAAATCCTTTTTTGGTCAGACTCTGCTATGTTGAATTGCTTGACACTTTTTTTTACAAGTACCTTTGATGTAAAACCATTCAGTTCATCAACCATCAGCTCAGATGAAAATGTTAACCAGCAGGTTTTGCTGCCACCATTACAAACTTGTTTTTATTTATCGATGTACGTCTTGCCACAAATTAGATACAGGCTGTAAATAAGAGTGGTACAGGAATGAGTCCAAACGCAGACGTAAGTTAGCATTTAGCATTCCCTGGTCCCGAACCTTCCAGAGTAAATGGGATTTAGAATACCAGTTTCAGATAAATGCCTGAAATAAGCTTTGTGATGAACAAACACACATGGGACTTTATTGTTTAATGAGAAAAAATGAAACGCTTCTGGTGTTGCCTGCTTTTAAATTCCAAAGCCTTGTGTGTTTAAAATGACGGTTGACTACTAACTGCTGATACAAACTACAAAAATGACCAGGGACCTGATGGCAAGCATTTCTGATTGTTTTTAACTAATAAATAATTCATACACTATTACCACAACCAAGAGGACTAACTTGATTAGGTCTTGATTAGGAGGAAACTCTTAAACAGAAGGGTACAATCAGATGTTATACAATGAAAATATTGTAGTTGCTTCTAAGTTGAACCGCCATGTTGTAGTTTCATAGTAGCTTGCTGATAGCTTTTCACTCTCATAGTTACATTTCAGCTTAAAAAAATCATGAAAAGTGGGTTCGTTACGTAAGATTATCACAAAGAACAGAACATGTGAGTTTTATAAAATTATCGGCAATGATCCAAAACACAGTGAATAGTTCCGTAAGCTTTCAGTGGGTTTGCAGTAGAGGGAACCAGCACAATGCTAACTTGACCTACAAAATATGTCACCCCTGCACCACTTTATTACTTTGCATTTTATTGCCCTTCTGAAGATGATGCCTTATATGATCCCTACATGTCCTAAATGCCATGTAGGGATCACATCAGGCTACCCCGCTGCTTTACTGTTACTATCCTGGAGGGCTGTATCAGCTAGCATGGGTTTGAATTCTTAACTACATACTTGCTGTTTATCATGCAGCAGTCCTTGTATCATCAGTTAACTTCCTGTTTTTCTTAACATGAGAGCTGACATAAAATAATGCAGAATGTCTAAAATATTTGATTTTGCTTTCTCTCTTTCAGACCTCATCTGCAGCCTCATCTGCGTCAGAAGCCAGCCTTGACGAGAGATTCTGAGAAGCCTAATGAACGAGACTCAAGTCCTGATTTCACCTTTATCCTTCTCTATGTTAATTATTTTTTTATAAATTACCTTATCACGCAGCCAATTGATATAGCAGGAGTCAGAGAGGTGGAAGGAGATGGAAGGTATGATTTAAACAGTGTTGATATATCAGTCACACCAAAGAAGTTGACTGAACAAGAGCTTGAAACAAGCATAATCCTATTTTTTTTCTTCCTTTTAAACGCCTGTACAATGTCACAAACCATAAATAAAAACCCAATTTCTGCTATCAGTTAAAACCTGCAGGGACTCAAATTAATTCACTGTCATTAGATACTGTTGTCTTTCTTTTCTCTGGGCAAGATTCATTGTTCACTGTAAACGACACCTTTTGTTCTCATCTCTGAAATGCACACAAATAAACACAATACCAGTATTCATCTTGATTTTGTGTATTTGTTCCCAGTTAAATGACACATTTTTTATAGAGCAGTCATCAGGGTATCAATAATTACCTCTTGATTATTTCTTCAAAGAGTCCATGTAAACCTCAGCAGAACAGAAGCAGGAGTGAGCTGTAAACACAACAGCTTCAGTGTGTTTGGACTCAGAAAGAAAAAAAAAACAATCAGGCCAATAAATATCACATAGCACAAAGATTGAAGTTTTTTGCATGTGTAGTTAAGTCTTATTTGTGATTCAGATTCACCAAACTCACCTTTGACGGTTTATTACTGTACTCCAAAAGTTCCCATGTACCACATTTCCTAAATCTTACCAGCTGTCCCTGATTCAGGAACAGGCAGTTCAAATAATTAAGTCCAATGCTTAAAAAAAATGATATCTGGATATATCATCATACACCAGATCCAAAGTCCTTTCAGCAGTCACATCTTGATCAAGAGAAAATGTGTGGGCTCAGAGTGCCATGTGTTTCTCTGGAGCCTGCTTGTGTGCGAGATACAGAAAGAGGATGCTGGACAAAGCGCTGACCAGGAAGATGACGTCGAACCACCGGTGGTAGAAGTTGAACTGCAGCTCTCCCAGAACCTCGGTGACAATAGAGCGATACTCCAGCGGCATACTCATACGCATCAACAGGACAGATGAGACAAAATACATCCCCTGAAAAACAGAGAGGACTGGGTTAATGAATCTGTGTTTTGTAGGATATGATTTTGTATTTATTCAAATTTTAGACAGTTTTTTGTTTATACCTGACAGTATTATTATTAAATACTGCAACATTTCAGTATTTCAATATAAAGTTAAACTTCTGACTTTCTATCAAATCCTTTTACACATTTGTTCAGTTGAAAACACTGCAAAATTAGGACACTATATGTTTAAACTAATGAACTTCTTTGTTTTTTTTTTTTGTTTTTTTTTTTTCAAATAGTTACTCGTTTTGAATTTGATGCCCACAGCACCTTCCAAAAAAGCTGAGACAGGGGCATTTTTACAACAATGTTTGATCACCTCTCCACACTCAATCAATGCTTGGTAACTAAGGACAATAATTGTTGAAGCGTTGTAGCTGGAATTTTTTCCTATTCTTGCTTGATGAACAACTTCAATTGCTCAACGGTTTGGGGTTCCTCGTTGTATTTTGTGCTCCATAATGCGTTACACATTTTCAGTGGGAGACAGGTCCGGACTGCAGGGAGGCCAGTGCTCTACTTGCACTCATTCACCTGAAGGCTCCACTGTAAAATGTGCAGAATGTGGCTTGGCAATGTTATACTAAAACAAGCAGGGACATCCCTGAAAATGATGTCGGACGGCATTATATGTTGCTCCAAAACCTGTATGTGCCTTTCAGCATAAAGGGTGCCTTCACAGATGTTCACATTATCCATGCCATGGGCACTAACACACCCGCATACCATCACTGATGCTGGCTTTTCAACTTCAGGCTGATAACAGTTTGGGCAGTCCTTTTTCTCTTTAGCCTGGAGGACATAACATCAATGATTTCCAAAAACAATCTGAAATGTGGACTCATCAGACCACGGCACACTTTTCTACTTTATGTCAGTCTGTCTCAGATGGTGTTTCTGGGTGCTGTTGATTTATGGCTTTGGCTTTATAATAGTAAAGTTTTAACCTGCATGTGTACACTTAGCAACAAACTGTTTTAACTAACCACAGTTTTCTCAAGTGTTCCTGAGCCCATGGGGGTGTAATATCCTTTATAGAATGATGCCTGTTTTTTTTTAATGCAGTGCTGCTTGAAGATCAAAGGTCATGGTCATTCAATGTTGGTTTACAGCCTTGCCTGCTTACGTACAGGGATTTCTCTGGATTCTCTTAATCTTTTAATTATGTAACAGACTGTGAATGATGAAACCCACAAATTCCTTGCAATTTTAATTTGAGAAACCTTGTTCTTAAACTGTTGGACTATTTGCTTATACAGTTGATCACAAAGTGGTGAACCTCGCCCAATCCTGGCTTGTGAACAACTGAGTCTTTCAGGGATGCTTCTTTCATACCCAATCATGATATTCACCCATTTCCGATTAACTTGTTCACCTGTGGATAGTTCTAAATAGGTGTTTATTGAGCATTCCTCAACTTTTCCAGTCTTTAGTTCACCCTGTCCCAGTGTTTTTGGAAAGTGTTGCAATGAGGGGCCATTTGCAAAAAAAAAGAAGTTTAACTGTCGGACTTCCAAGTCTGACAGTTGATATCCAAGAAGTTTGGAGGGTGGTGCTGATTTTTTGCCTTCAACAAGCTCAAGACACAAGAAGAAATATGCCAGTTGTGGATAAAACTGTGTGGAAGACCACACAAACAGCTGAATCCTTCCTAAATCAATAAGAACACATTAGTTTGTTCTAAAGTAAGGTGCAAACTAACGTTAGCTAACCAAAGCTTTGTGTGTTAGGATAAGACATGAGCAAACAAAGACGTCTCTAGTAGGTTACTTCTGTTAAACCTTGAGCCACTTGGTAATATTTGAGCAAAAGAAATACTAGTAACAGATACAGACAAGTTCTGACATACTGATATCTTTTAGCATTTTGTGAAGAGACGTAGTAGAAATGGACAAACACAACGATAATGAAAGCTAACTTATAATCAATTTAAATTAAAAAAAAAAATTTATTGACATTGTTGTTCTTGTATGTGATTGTTTTTAACGTGAACTGTCAACACATAAGGTGCACTGAGAGTCGTGTGCTTTCCCCTCTATTTTAATGTCCTCTTCATTTGAACTCCGACAACATTTGATTTGGTGAATGTATCTCTCAAAAGCATAGGAGACCTTTCTGTCTGCTTCTTTCTGGTATCTCTGAAGAATTTGTCCAGAAATTTGCTGATATTTTCTTAAGAATATTACTCATCGGCACTGCTAAAAACTTCATATTTCTCATTCTAGGAGGGATAGTTCGACAGGCATAGCAACAGTAACCAAGGGGGGCAGGGCTTAGCGAAGGGTCAATTGCTAATGAGAACTGAGATTGTTGCATCATAAAAACATGAAGATCATCATATCTCGTAGATTATTTTTCCTTGTGAATTCCTAATAGGGAGCAGCAGGCTGACTTAAATTATTAAAATGATTTAATAACTGGGGAAAAGTAATGCACTCACCATGATCTGAGCAAGGACGAGCACGATGACATTGGATGACTTGCTGCTTGATATTGCGTAGAAGAACTAGAGATGCCAGAAGACAGTCAAATCAGGTTAAGAAGACGTATAATGTGTGTCTTATCTTTATTCTGTTCAGCTTTTAAATCATGTTCCAGCTTTACCTTAGTGAGGGTGATGAGTAAACCACGAATAGATGTAACTATGATTATTCCCACCAAGATGAAGGAGATGTGCTGGGACCAAAACTTAACCTGAGATGGTGAGAAAGGCACAAAATAAGCAACAAAAAAACAATAAAATACAGCGAGGACAAGAGAGGGCAACCTTAAACATGCATTTATTCATTTAAAATGGAGCTTAATGCCAGACTCTGACTGTGAACCATGAATAGTCCCTAACATAATCATCTGCATGGAAGAAAATTTAGAGTGATCATTATCAGGTTCACTGCAGAGCGAGCAGCACAGAGAGATGATAATGGTGCAGATAATTATCTTTACAGGAGGCCAAGCAGTGAAACATGTGACTTTTCCTCCTGCAGGTGTGTACATGTGTGAGTGTGTCTTACATCAAACTGGATCCCCAAGTAGTTCACTGTTATTTCAATTCCCCTCGTCACTGGATCCGTCTTTCCAACTCGATCAAACACAATGTTTATAGTGGCCTATGATACACAAAAAAAAGGAGTTGAAAATATATTACAGTGATCTTTTTATCATCTATACAATAACTAGCTGTGATTATGTAATCATGTCATAGCACTTAATCTATTATGGGGGAGTTGGAGGGAAAGAAACACTGCCACAATAAAACTGTGAGTACGCTCACCATGAATATCTTCCAAACACAATAGATGGAGAAGAAGTAGCCGAGAAAGTTGAAGTATTTCCCCTGAAATGTCTTTGAGTACTCAATCCGCTCCTAAAGACAGGAGAGGGAGACTGTTACGACTCAGCAAATCTTTTATCACACAGGCAAAGGGATTAAAATGGGTGTGGTACGTAGAGATAGATGTTATGACAGGTCATGGTATTATGGCAATAAAAACACAACTAGTGTGATAACATTAAAATAAATAACAACAGAGACAGAGGACTTCAGAAAGTTTTTTTCTCTTTTAAAGAACCTGTTCAGATTTAAGCCAGACAACATGTAGTATCAAATACACAGCTGAACTAATGGTAAGATATATTCTGTATAAGGACTGGGGGATATAAAAATAAAAGTACTGATATTATCTCACAAAAATTCTAAATCCAAATTCAAGATTTTTTTCCCTCTCAGAGAAAAAAACTTCATACGGAGTCACTTTTTTTTTTTTTTTGCCTTTATGCTATCAAATATGTCCCAAAACTGAACAGAAGAAGTGCATGCTGTTATTTTGTTATCAAATGTAAATTATGTGCATTGGAAGTATACAGGCTTGTCTACATTGGCACCAAAGCGGCACTTTTTCAATATATTAACATGAGATTCTCTTATCAGTGTTTAAGTTAGTTACAAAACAATACAAGCCTGAGAATGTGCCATTGCCAACCATTGTCAAAATAGTGAAAATTGTCAGTGTTTCTACAACAAAACTCAATTCCAATAAAGTTGGGACATTGTGTAAAATGTAAATAAAATTTGATAAACTTTTTTTTCTTCAAAATATTTCCTCATTTAGGATTTGATCCCTGCAACATGTTCCAAAAAACTGGGACAGGGCAGCTAAAGACTGTGTTGCATCACCTTTTCTTTCAACAACACACTATAAGTGTTTGGCAAATGAGGACATTACAGTGCCATGAAAGAGTATTTGTCCCCTTCCTGATTTCTTACTTTTTTGCATATTTGTCACACTTAAGTGTTTCTGATCATCACACAAATTTTAACATTGGACAAAGTTAACCTGAGTAAATACAAAATGCTTGTTTTTAAATGATGATTTTACTGAGTGTATGAGTAAAGATGCTTAACAGTCCGGGGGTCTCCATTACTGTATTATACACTTTATAATGGTCTCACATTTTCAATCGGACACTGGTCTGGGCTGCAGGTAGGGCAGCCTAGTACCGGCACTCTTTCACCAGGAGGCCGAGCTGTTGTAACACCTGCAGAGCGTGGTTTGGCACTGTCTTACTGAAAAAAGCAGGGATGTCCCTGAAAAAGACTTCGCTTGGATGGCAACATATGTGTCCAAAACTTGCACGTACTTTTCAGCATTACTGGTGCCCTCACAGATGTACAAGCTACCCATGCCATGGGCACTAGCACACAGCACATGTTCCACTTTGTATCAGTCAATCTTAGATGAGCTCAGGCCCAGAGAAGCTAACAGCATTTTTGGGTCTTGTTGATATTTGGCTTTTGCTTTGCATTGCAGACTTTTAACTTGAACTTATAGATGTGATGGTAAACTGTGTTAACTGGCAACAGTTTTCCAAAGTGTTTCTGAGCCTACATGGTAATATCCTTCAGAGAATGATGTCTGCTTTTTTAATGAAGTGCTGCCCGGAGGATCAAAGGTCAAGGACATTCAATGTTGGTTTACAGCATTGCTGCTTACACGCAGAAATTTCTCTGCATTTGCGAAATCTGATGACTTTATTGACTGTAGATAATGAAATTCTGGAAATCCTTGTAACTTTATGTTGACAAACGTTCCTAAACTGATGGACTATTGACTTATGCAGTTGTTCACAACTTCACTCCCCATCCTTGATGGTGAAAGACTGAGCCTTTTGGGAATGCTTCTTTGACATTCACCTGTTTCCAAGGTGTTTTGAGCTTTCCTCAATTTTCTCAGTCTTCTGTTGCCCCTGTCCCAGCTTTTTCGACCATGTTGCATGCATCAAATTCAAAATGAGTGAATACTGAAAAAAACAATAAAGTTGAATAAATTTGAACATTAAATATCTTAATCTATGTAGTGTATTCAATTGAATATAGGTTGTAAGGGATTTGCAAATCATAGTATTTAAAATGGTATTAAACTGATGGCAAAATCCAGAATATCAGGTAGTTTAACAAGCATGTAAAGCACAACTTCATCCAGTGGGAAGTCATAAAAGTTTATCTCAGAGCATGTGACCAAAAACGCTAAAATACATTAAGCATATGTTTCATTTTGTTTTGAGTGAAAAATCACGAGCGTCCCAAAGTTTAGGAATAGTCAAACATTTTCTACATTGTCATTATGATTGATGAACTCCTTGGTTGCTTTTTCTTTGCCTGAAATCTAGAATCATGTCCTTGATTTGAGACCCATTTTATCTAAAAAGTTATCATAACTCAAAGAAATGAAATAAGGGAGAGCTTGTCCGTGGTCTGAGACTGGGTTTAGGAGGGTCTATGGAGCTGGATTGTCTGAAATCTAATTTAGAGGCTGCCTTACTGAGTGCTGCCTCAAGCATCAGCATAGATGAGGAAGAGGGGAAAGGACGCATCCTAGTGGCGAGTCTGTGGACGGGGCATTGGGGTTTGATAAATGGCCATTTATTGTACAGACACCCTTTCTTCTATTGGTCAGAACATGCAGAACCAACTGATGAGACAAATGAAAAAACTCAAATTATTCTTTCTGCATAAGTGCAGCCCAGGTTAGGCCTCCTTGCTCTCTCTCACCACTTTTCACAAGCCTTTTCTATGTTTCTCTCTCCTCTGTCCAAATAAAGGATGAAAAATGACCCAAAAAATTCTCTTAACAAAAAAAAGCTAAGAATCTTCCAGTCTTCCCCTCTGCAAGGTAGCCAAATTGAAGAGGACAAAGAAACTGCAAAAATTGACATAACCAATGTATGGGACAAATTAGAAACTGTGCCAGAGTGTGCCTGCAATCTAAAGCCACTGAGAATTATCCAACTATGGATGCTAACTACTTTGGCTATTGCAGGTATAAATACTATCAGAACTGTAAGCTCCTTACAGTTACAGGACACTCCTTTTAAATCTTTATATTAACAATGTCAATTATAATGTTTGAAATGAAAATTTACATTTTATGCCAATTACACTGTATTAGTCAGCAGCCACATCATACCAAGTTCTGTCCCAGTTACAACTTGCTTTTACCACTGTTGACTGTTTTTAATCTAGAATTTGTTATAAAAGCTAAAAGATGCCAGTCAGAATGCAAGTTTTATCAAGGTCAAAGGAGACCTCATAAAAAAGTTTTTTTGTTTATTATATGTGAGTGGAATATTTTGTTTGTACAGTTTGTTATTTTATTTGCCAGAAAAAAACAACATTTTCAGTTTTAATTAACTTCTGAAATTTTTCTAAAATACTGATGTTTCTCATTTTTTATGACAGGTGGTGTAATAAATATGTTAATATATACAAATCTATTGAGGAAAGTGTTGGCCAAGATATCTGTGAAAAAAATAAGTTGTCATGTTTTCTGATGTACTGCTTTGTTAATACTAGTTCTACATTGATAAATGTGTCCATGAGCTTTTAAATAAAATAAAATGCCTTGTCTCAATGTGATGTCAGGTGACCAGAACGGCATCATATTCAGTATCAGTGCAACTTCACCCAAAAGCAACCTGAAGCTAAGTTTTTTGTTTTGTTTTTTTGCACTCTCCTGTTCAGCTGATTCTAAAACATGTTTTCATGGGACTCTTTTTAACGTGGAAGTTCTCTTTCATGTTCTGTAAACTACCTGTCCTGATAGAGAAGGAGACCAAACACAAGCTGAAGGAGCCTATGAATATCAGACTTTTATCCATCGGTGCATTGAAGCGCTACTACACAGTCATTTTACTTAATGTGTTGTGGATGTTGTATTTCTCATTGATTGCCACAAAAAGGGCAAGTATCTTAAAGAAACAGGAAAATATCACTAAATCCTGTCAAGAAAGAGAGGATTTTCATGTGTTCCTGTCACATGTCCTTCCTTCTTTTCTTAGGCCGGTGCAGTTTGCTTTTAACTGTTTCAGTAATCTTTGACTCAGTCGGACCTGCCACAGCACGAACTCCTAAATGTTCTCAACTGACTGTGAGAAAACTTCAGCTAAAGTACAGATCATGAACACAGACGCACAGCAACTGAAGGGAAACACAAACAAGCATGCGTTTCTACACCCGAGAAAACGTGATAAAACTCTAAAGCTGAAATCAGTCAGTGGGTGGGCGGTGTTGGCCTTTGTGGGCTGATTCTCAGAAACCCAGGGAGTCTCCAGTGGTCAAGGAAACTGCACCACTAATAAAACTTAATCAAAACCTTTGATAGAAGTTTTTCAAGAGCAACAAAACTGATCAGCTGTTAAAGTCCAGATTAACATTACTCTTACAAGCAAAGGCTTTTCTTCTGGCCACCTGAGGGCAGCGGAAATCAGATAAACGAGAAATACTTTTTTTTAACTGGTACAGTAACAATGGTGATAACAGATGTTAATTCACAAATCTACCAGGAAATAACTGGAGTGCATATTTTGCATTAGGGTGACATTAAATCAAAAATCCTGTTGTAATATTTTTATGCTTCATGGCAGTACTAAGTATAATAGTTTGATTATTCTAACATACTAAAAAACATGGCAGTTCTAAGTAGTGATGCACCGATTGTGAAAATCAGGGCCAAAACTGATGTTCACAATAATAATTTCAGCTAGGGATGCACAATATTTGATTTTTGCCAATATCTGATATGCTAATAATTCAAAATTCATTACTGCCAAAACTAATATCAATAAAGATATTTACTGTCAAAAGCACATAGCCGCCTCTTTACTAAAAATGGCCTATTCCTTTTGAAACAGATATGAAACAAGAAAAACAACATTCTGTCTTTAATAAATTATACTTTTGATTTATATGGGTGGAAATTGAGTTAAACCATCATGGTACATCTGTACACTCTGCCAACATTACAGCAAATATATGGGATAATTATGGTCAATATGTTGGGCAAAAATATTAGCTAAAAATATCTGCAAAAAATGTAATATCTGCCGATACTGATAATCAACTTCTTGGGATAACTATCTGCAGATGCCAATATTGTTCTGATAATATTGTGCATCCATAACTTTAGCCAATACCTTTATTTTTTAATAACCTCTTTTAGCATAATTTTCCCACAGTGCCAATGTGGTCTCTAATGTTTGGTCAGGAAAACAGGTAACAGTTTGTCCAACAGGTCATTTCTGATTAACCTTGCATAGCAGCTGGATCCGCCTGATTCAGTGTCTGTAATCAGGAGGAACCATTTTGCTTCAATCTACAATGACTCTGAGCATTGTGAGATTAGCTAACAGTTTCAGTAGCAGTTTCAAGTCTGGACTGCATTTCTTTATTAATTTAAAAACAATCAACGCTGAAAGCACTTATCTGTGAAAATGTTATTTATGCTCCACTCCCGACATGTTCCGATGATAGTTTGTGCTGCCTAGTGGCTTAAGGCTTTGTACGGTATACCACATCAGTAGTGTCCGTCTACCACATTATCTGATTGGACCATAATGAATGCAATTGATGGAACGATCCTTCAATCACCTGCCAGATATGCTATTAAAAGGTTATGCCCATTCCCAAACACTTTCTATGGGCTGCTGCCCTAATAGACTAGTGAAATATATTGAACGCTCCATGTGGTGTGTCAGAGCAATTTCTACTGCCATTCAAAAAGAATCTTCTCTAATTCAGTAGTTAGATGTGCCAGATGTTGGTATTAAATTGCAGTGACACAACAAATAAACATCTGAAACTGATACCTGTTCTCACCCCATTAAAATGCAGATGGCTAACATTTGAAAAAAGGACTGATGTTGGCCGATATTGAACCAATGCTGATGTGCATTCCCCGTTCTAGGTCAAATCCACAGGGGCCAAATCTCTCTTAAGGAACTTTAATTTACAGCAGCACAATGTCCACATGTACATAAAAAGTCTTATATGGAAAATATCGCTGCTGTTGGTTCAAAACCTCTTATCTCTATTTTCTATGCTTTTCATTTTCATACATAAAACAGTGATATCAGCCACCTTTCATGTTGGTGGGTTGGTTTAATGAAATTTAACCAATTAAAAGTAGAGAAATCTGGACAATACAATATTTATTAATTTAGTAGGAATGCATTTTCATTATCTGAAAAGTAACAATTTTTGCAATGAGAGGTTTGCACCCAACAGCAACAATATGTGTCTGAAGTTGAGTTCACATCACCTTTGTTGACTGTAGATCCACAGTCTCTAGAAAAAGTTGTCGACTCAGCTCCTCCAATGCGTCGACCTCCTGCTGGATCAGAGAGAGGTCTGCAGGAAAAAGTTAAGACTGACCTCCTTCTCGTGACTGAAGAAAATTACTCCATGACTATTTGTAAACCATCAGCATTTAAGGCTGTCAGGCAAGTTTAAAGGATACTTTCACTTCCTGTTTGTGTGGAGGTAACACTTTTGATCATTCCCCAGAACCCTGTCTGCTTGTTGTGGTCCTCTCCACGCTGGTACATCTGCCTCCGCGTCATCGCAATGCTAAACACAGATCACACACAGAGCTCAACACAAAAACAAAACGCGAAGCACGAACATTAAGTGTATAATCTGGATTAGATTCATCGTCATAGTTTGCTTACCGTTTCTTTTTGCTGACTATCATGTCCATCGTCTGGAGCAGCCGCCTCTCCAGAGCAAGAATGTCAGCGTCTGTGACATTTCTGTGATATGTTTAAGAGCAGGAAGCATTAAAGCAGCATGTCTCACACATGCAGGATTCTGATTAGAGGTGGTCCAGATGTATATCACAGTACATTGTTGCTCTTTGTTTTACCGTATTATTTGGTGGTGATAAAAATAAAACAGAAATACAACAATTTTAATCACCTTCTTCTCCAGTAATACAAAACTTGATTCAGCTCGCCACTAATTCAGATTGACCATATCAATGTCTGATGTTGAGAAGATCCACTGCTGTGCTTAGGGATGGGAATTGATTTTACTGACACAAATGGCATTAACGATCAGATTCTACAACGATTCATTTATCAGTTCCTGTTGATATCTGTGTGGGCAAAAATCAGCCAACGCAGGATTTCAATGGTGACAGTTCAAGCAAGTCATCACTGATAAATACTTCTGCAAGTTGCTGATGTTTCCTGTTAAGAAAGTTGGGCAGTAAGTGTCGAAAATCAAGCCACAGTTTTGACCACTTCTGCCTCATGTCTGACATGGCTTTTGACTTCTTTGTTGTCATTACTGCTGACTGCCTCTGAAGAGAGTGTGACGCCCTTGAATAAAAAGCATGCAGAACAAAGTGGAAGGAATTGATAAGTGAACTGTTAAGCAAAAAGACTATTGATATTATGGCAGATCCACAATATGGACAATATGTTACGGCAGTAAAGGCAAAAATATAGATGAAAAAGAGATAACCATGAATAAACAGTAATAATAATATATAAATAACCAAACTAAAAAAACTTAAAAAAAAAAAAAAGCAAGATATGACCAAGAGAAAAAAATAAAACTGCAGGAACAATACAAACAAAACAAACTCAAAAGTTCAAAAATATTTACACCATTGCACATGCATTTAGGTTTTTACTGTATGTATGAGTTGTACATTTCTGAGATATCAGCTGTAGAGATGTCTGCCTCCTCTCTAGTATAATGGGACTAAATGGCAAAAGTCCTGTGATGCTCAAAGCACCAAAAATACATTTGAAAACTTCAAAACCAGTGTCTCATTCTGGTTGTTCAAACAATCTGCAGACCTTGTTGCAGTTTCCCATATAAAAATATGTATTTAGATTTTGAGATCCTGTTTATGCAATAAAAATGTTCAAGAAAGGAAATAATTGTTCATTTAATAGACCTACCTTATTTTCTGTTTTGTATGTTACTGATGCTTTTCAATAAAGCCAAAGTGATTCAATGTAAAAAACTGCAGCTTGCGTAATGTATCTCTTATCCGATTACTCAACTAATCGCCACAGTAATCGATAGAACACTCTAGCTGTAGCCCTAGTTGATATTGATTCCTTTGAGGGAGTCGTTATCAACTCTCAACTGGAAATGGTTTTCAATTTCCATCTCTGGCTGTGCTTACCTGAGAAAATAAGACATGTATGTGTAGGGACAGTTGACTGCACCAAAGCCAGACAAAAGGGCCATGAGTGTGACTCCAATCACTCCGACACGGCTGATCAGCTGCTCAATAGACAGTATACCTGAACATAAAACAGCAGACACTTTTGATTAACCTAACAATCAATACTTCCTTCTTTATACAATCAAATTCTGAGGAAAAGTCATTGAGAGTCTTATGTTGGGCATAAGAGTGTCTAGAAATGTGTGCATACTCACCATGTTTTGGACTTAGTATTGGAAATGGATCTCCCAGCTTCCAGAAGAAATACATGAAAGTAAACCAAACCATACAAGCGAACAGAAGCTTCTGTCTCTGCACTACAAAGACATAAAGTAGACAGCTTTCAGTGACAAAGATGTGTAAAGTTAATAATTATCATTTTAGTCATAGGACCGTCAGGTTTACTCACACAGACGTATGTTGCTGACCACAAAGTAGCCAATGTAGAAAGGCACCACAAAGATAAGAACCAGCAGTATCACATATAAATTTAGCTTCCAGTGGAAATACCTAGAACTGAAGAAAGACACCAAGCAATGAGCCACGCACAGTAAGAGGATATAGTTTCTTTCTACGGGATGTGCACTTACCTACTACTTAAGGCACCCAGAATCTCAAAGATGATGAGCTCAAACATGGTGCATGAAAAGGCAAACGTGACTGAGAAAACTACCTGGACAACATACTGTCGCACCTGTGAGCAAAAACATAAATATATGAAAATTCACACCATCTTTTAAAGCTAACTGGAATGGCTTGAATGCTCGAGCCAGCAGTTGCCACACATCTATTTGGCACTCTAGTTGAGCAGTTTTTAGAATAACACTGTACCTCATAATCTTTGAACAGCTGCCGCATGAAGAACAACCAGCCAAATCCAAAAAACAGCACCTGTGTTGGATACAATTTGGAGAGGAAGCAAAGAGGGGGGAAAGGAAATGTTAGACTTTTTTATGTTTATGTTTTCTCCTTCCAGCAAACTTCTAATCTAATATAAAAACAACATTTTAGCTTCAGACATTATGGATCTAATGTTAGAGAAGTGAAGCTTTTACACAGAGGTTGTTATTCATCATGCAAACTATGTAAGAACTGCTTTAACATGCCGGTACTGAAGTCTATTCAAAATATAAAATTTAAACCAAAAATTACTGAAGTTAATCTTACTATGTACAGAAAATTATAAGTAGGAAAGCTATGATGCCTGCATAACAAACTTCAATTTTATTATCATCTCCTCATTGATGTATGGTAATGTGCAAAAAACACACAGAAAAGTTCTCAACTTTTCATTACAAACAGAATCATTTTATGCAAAGAAACAATACTTTCTTTATTAGTCTTTATATATTTAACATGCTTACGCCATTTTCACACAGCCAGAACTTAATGACAACAAAGATGTACTCGTGAAAAACGGGGGGCAGAAATGATCAAAACTGTGACTTAATTTTACGCAAAATGACTGTACAACATCAAATGTGTGTCTGTGATTTTAAGCAAGGGTGGAAACATAAGCACTTTGCTGAAGCATCTGTCTATGCAGCACTGTATTAAATAGCAGGAGTGCCATATCTTTGAGTGTCGACCCTAAAAAACAAAAAAAAAGGCCTTTTCTTCAAAAAGAAAATATACAAGAATCAACAACAAATTATTAAGAACTGGATCGATAGGCAGAATCAATTATAACACTGATATAAAAAATCTTATCAGTTCCAATCTTTGTCCATGTTGTGGGACCATGCTTAACAACATACTGAGTAGAAACCATGATTGTTTTTTCTTACATTATTTTGAGCTCTAAATACTATTAAAAATGTACAAAATTGACTATTTAGTAAAAATATGCCTGAAATATCATACTGCTTACAGAACATACCATATACTGCACATATTATATCTTCACCCTTGGATTTCAATTAATATTGTATCATCAGATTCTTGACTATACACACTCCTACAATGAAGGCAAACACTACTTAGATTTTCTGGTGTACCAATGTGCCAAATGTCAATAAATTTATTCAACACAAAGTCATACTAGCCTGATAGTAGTTTATGTAATTTTGCATTCTGAAGCTCTACTTAGAACCATCCTAATAACAGAGTAAAACACAAATTCTTGCAATTTTTCAACTGGTCTTAAGATTTTGAGCGGTAGTGCAAAAGGGCGGCATGGTGGTGTAGCAGGTAGTGCATGTGCTCATAGCAATATGGTTCCTGGATCAATCTCTGTGTCGTTAGGGCCTTTCTGTGTGGGGTTTGCATGCTCTCCTTGTGCATGTGTCGGTTATCTGCGGGCACTCCAGCTTCCTCCACGGACCAAAAAAATGCTTGTTACAATAACTGGTGACTCTAAATTGCCCTGAGCATGAATGCTTGTCAGTCTCTCTATGTGGTCCTGCAATTGGCTGGCCACTGGTCAGGTGCGTCCAACACCTCTCGCCCAATGAAAGCTGGGATAGGCTCCAGCCCCCTACAACCATGGGGGCACAACAATGTGTATATATAAATACATATATGTGCTGTATATGTACAGTATATACACATCAAATAGTAAGAAAATCCAGCAACTTCCCTTCAATTTATTAAAGATAAAAGTATAAAAGTTTTTATTAAATTGGTTTAATCTGTCCATAGCTTTGCTGATTAGTGATGACACAAAGTGTTGTTGCATCCCAAGTATGAAAAGTGTGAAATAAACTGATACAGCATTAATTATTCAATCTGATTGAGAAAACTTATATTTGACTTTCTAAAGGTGTGGACTGATGTTTCAGACTGATATAACATTTAAGTGGATCTGATTTTATCCCAATTCCTTGCAGTGACAAGTCTGGGGAGTTCTGAAATGACACATAAAACAGGTGTAATCGGCTGTAAAAATCAAAGAAAGGTGTTGAAGATGTTTCAGTACTTTTAATTTTTAGCGATTTTTTATACTTTTTAAACTTTGAAATAAAACTTCTGACGAGACGCAAAGGACATACAATAACCACATATTCACAAATATATGCAGAACAACTCAAACCGTTCACTCACTGTAATAAAACTGTTATTCCTAAAACAATTTATTCGGCATAACTCGGTGTCTCGGTAGCAGGAGGAGCTCGTCATTACCTGTGAGGTGAACATGATGACTGAGTCCACCACGAACGACATGATGATTTCTGTCCAACAGCTTTTACGCCCTTAAAACTGCTCCAGCATGCGCAGCGCGGTCGGTGGCACTTTCAGTTCATACTAGTGCGAAATCAAAGTCGATTTTCTGTAGTTTAAATGTTTGTTATGATTGTTTTGCGCCCATTTCGGCAGGCTTAGCAGTTCAGCTGTCAGGTTCCAACGGTCCACAGAGGTACGTCATCAGTACGAGCGCGACACACACTTCCGTCTCAACAATGTGACGTCACAGTGAAAGAAAACACACTCAACAGCTTTTAAAACTGTCCCTTGAGCTCCAAATTTGAGGCATTTATTGTACTTTGTTATCATTTCATGTTTTATTACATTTTTCTTCAGGTATTTCTGCTTTTAAATGTTTTTATTGTTAATTTAAGTCCGCTTTATACTGTCTCCTCATCCCTTTTGACAGGCAGTTTATTATTAACTATAAATTATCACCCTTAATTTTAGAACAACATTGGTGTAAAATAATCTCCTGTCTCCCGAAGATAAGAAAAAACAGTGTTTTTGATCTAAATATTCTAATAGATCATTCATTTTTAGTCTTGTGATGATATAATCACCACAGAATTATTATTATTATTATTATATTCTCCTGGACACAGTGACTGTTTGGTTTTTTTTATCTTTTGTTGTTCCTATGTGTTAACTTGTAGCAGCCAAAGCTTCAACTGTTATACTCTTTCTATTTTTCCATCTTGTACTGCTGGCCTGCTACACAAAAAAACCGTAATTAACAAATGTTTCAAAAATTGTTGACTTTGTCTTGAGTGTGTCTTTAAAAAAAAATAAAACTGTTATTACATAATTTAGCATAGAGGACTTAAGGTGGGTAATGCTGGTACAGCAGGTTGTGCACATGCTTCTCAGCAAGAAGTTTGTTGGTTCAAACCCTGTGTCCGTTAGGGTCTTCATGTCTTGAGGTTGAATGTTCTCCCTGTGCATGTGTGGGTTGTCTCCGGCAACCTCCTACAGACCAATAGGTTTAATCGGTGCTATTTGGTTGTGGATGTGAATGATTTTCTCTTTGTCTTTGTGACCCTGCTCGGTGCCTCAGCTGGGATTGGCTCTAGCCCTGACCGTGGCCCTGAAAGAGCTCATAAGTGGCATAGATGCTGGAGGATGTGAAGTCATTATCACATCTCTAAAGGGCCCAAACAAATCCCTAAAAGCAATACAAATCGCTCTGCACTAGAGGGAGCCATTTGCCTAAGACGAAGTTCACACGAGGTTCAGCTGATTGCAGCCTCTGCATCCAGCTCAGTGAGGTTTGGAGCTGTTACCGGCTGGTGTTCATTGTGCTGCGGGAGCGCACAATAGAAAACAGGAGGACTTCACCCGTTCTGGAGTGATGTTTCACAAGACTGTTGGATCATAAGGAAGGGCAGGATGTGGCAGAGGTAGAACATCCACAACTATTGGCTTTTACCTTTTTTTGATCCAGGACAAGTAGAGGTAAGTGCTTCGTACAATTCTTTTCCTTGTTTTTGTTCAGTGTGGGTTTTTTTGGCTTTATTTATGTTTGTCCTGTACGGGTTTTTTGTTTGTTTGTCCTTGTAAAGCTCTTTGTGCTACATTTTTTGTTTGAAAAGTGCTGTACAAATAAAGCTTGGTTGATTGATTGTTTCATTGGTTAAAAGTAACATTCAGACGTCTTTTGCATCTCTTAATTACGACAAAATAAATGTTATATTAAAAAAGAGGCTAAATGTATCATTTATGTGAGGATATTAGTTTTTTGTTTATGCTTTTTCTTTACCAAATAGCAAGCTAAAGTATTTGGGTCTTTGGAAAAAAGGATAATCATATATGTCTAATCTGCACAAGGTTTGAATCTTTACAGAATTTAAGGATCAGAGATTAGTGAAAAAATTATTATACAATAAATAAAAACATCTTAAATGCTCAAAATGAATGAGAGTTGTTTTGGATTAACTAGTTTAATTCATCATTTATCCTATCATTTTGGCAGAAGAGTGTTTTCTCTACTGTTTGCTTATTTGTGTCTCCAACCAGAATGACTTGGCTGTAATTATTATAAGTGGTGCATTGAAAAACATATAACATTATATTTATTAACTTTAATTTACTTTATAGATGCTTGATTTGAGAAACTGTGTAGAGCTGGTTTGGATAGGGCCAAATCTAATATATTTAATGGGGCCAAACATTTCTGGCAGCACCTCAATTTTAGGGACTTGTGCTCCAAGTGGCCCCTGGCAAGAAATGAATATTTATAGAAAAGATAATAATAGAATAAATTCCTAAACACCAAATGTTGACAACTACTGCGTGCTGATTAAACAGCACTTCCCCTGTCTCATAAATACACTGGTTATATTTGGGGAAATAGGTGAAACTGGCAAGAGGAGGCAGATATTGTAAAGTTAATTATTTAAGGATAAACCCATAAATTACAAAAAATGAAACTGTGATCAAACTCCTGACAGTCATAATTCCACAAATATGTGTACCCACCAGTTGCATTCAGTTGTCCAAATATTGGAAACATATCTGTGCAATGAAATTACTGTTCTCTCTCTCTTTTGGTAAAA